>JAZDUH010000136.1:12217500-12885000 GCA_036419115.1 Scarus forsteni
GGTAACCCAACGAGAACTTTGCGTATGTGTCCGTTTGCGAGCACCAACGCACAACTTTTTTTTCTGTTTGAGACTGAGTGTGTGGGACATGTGTGGGCGTGTGTGTGTGTGTGGGTGAGCAGCATTCCTATCCATCAAAGTCACCAGTGGGCCGCCCTCTGCCTCGGGAGAAAAATGAACCATGCCCCGATGCACTCAGCCTGCCGCTGTTGTTCTCTTGCCACCATTTCCTCCTGATTCACCCCGAGCGTCAGTGAGTGGGACAGACACACCTCGCCATATATTCACAACACTACCACAAGAAGCTGACACATAGAGAGGCTTGCATACCTTGCATGCTGATACAAACGGAGTGAGTTAAAAACTGTAAATCTGATCATACGAGGTGTGTCTCGCTCTCTGGCAGATGTGAGGGTGGCTCTGGAATAGCCTAATTAGGCACACAAGAACACACTTCCAGGAAATTTGTGAGGCACAAGTTCATTCAGTGCACCTTCTGGTGACGTATGAAAGACATTTTAGAGCTGAATAGCCCTGTTTCTATTTAGTTAGCGTAAAGACAGTGAGATCAACACTGCAAATTTGATGTATGATGATGGTAAAAAGGTACTTTGAGTTCAACAAGGAAAGGCCCATATCTTAATGTACCTCTAATTTGATTTACATGTTATCTTTGAGATGCTATTGACTACAGCTTGAGTGCCTGTTACTGTAAGTGGATAAAGTTTCTGAGTGAAATGGATATTCAGGCATTGAAATGGTCTGTGTGGGCTGACCAGTGAGTGCAACTGAAATGTGAATATAAAGTCAAATTATTTCATAATGCCAATTTCAATACGAAGTCTGTGTTCATCAGAAAAAAAGTGCAGAAGTGGTTGTGTAATTGGCTGGTATGAAACAGAGGATCCTCTATTACACATCAGATATCATTTTGAGACACATGATGACACACCATTTACATGGTGGCATGTTACTTGCACAAGTAAATGCAAAAAGAAAGGTCTGTCCCTTGTTTAAAGTACTCAAGGTAGGGATGAGCACACACAGCCCATGGTTAAGTGTGTACCTTTGTTTATTTCTCACAGTTTTTGGTAGGAGTGGAAATTGTCTGGGAATTTATTGAAATTCTTACTATTTTAGCACATATTAAGTATTGCGATAAAAGTTCTTTTTGTCTTCATTTACATCCAAAAAGGAAAATAAAACAATTCTATATCCCAGTATATCAATCATGTCACTTCAGTTTTACTAAAAAATGGTAAGAAAACACATTGACTGTTGTCCAAATGTAGCCTGCTCTGAAGAGCTTTAGTGCTGCTGATATTGAAGTAATTCTTAAAAGACAGCAGCCAAAAGAAGCCTTGTTTCCACAACATGATGAGCTTTTGAGTTTTTTTTGCACATAAAAACAGTGATAGATTGAGATATTTTGTCAGATCGCTCAGAACTGGGAGGCAGTTTTGACAAGCTAAGCATGCCAAGTGATGGCTGGTTTATCATTAGCATTAGCCTAGCACTAGCTTTGCTGCTGTTAGATTTAATAAATGTCAATCAATCAGTCTTTGTTTGCATCGCACCCATTAAAAAGGTGTTATCTCAAGACAATTTACAATAAAGCAGGCCGAAGACAACCTCTTATTTAAAAGAAACATATAAATGCATTAATACACACAAGCATCCAAAACCCAACATGAATCCATGCCATCATGGCACAGCACTGGCTGGGTCAACCAAAACTACAGGAACCAACCATACTAAAGGTATTGTGTGTTTGGGGCGGGGGGGGGGTCATCTCAGTTCATCTCGGTACGGCTTGCTTTTTGTGACATTTTCATAGATAGCCTTAAACCGGGGCAGGGCCCCTTATAAGCAAACCATACCATCCTACCGTCTGGGACCCTTGTTGGGGCACCAAGCATACCAATCCGACCCCAGAAGGTGGAGCTAGAAACACTGCAGCCTGTTGGTTGGTCAAAGGAGACATCACTTCCTGTGCGACAGCGGAACAACACATAACCCCGTGATTAAATCTCCACTTGTCTTTGTGGGGATAACTCTTGTGGCACACAACCTTCTCTGAAACAAAGCTTGGTTGAGCTTTGTAACAAAAAGTCACATGCTAATCACAAAAACGGAGACTTGCTGGATGTCTTCCATCATTGCTCTTTGTTTACTGTGTCACGTTTTCTTCTTTGTTCTATTTAATAGCTGGGTACACAGTGTTGCACTGCTATGATGTCATGCTATCGGCATCCAGCTTACACACCGCCTACCAATTAGGGTTCTGTTGGCTGTGGAAACGAAAACAGGATCAGGTTTTACCAATCCGACCTGAGCCAAACCGTGCCCATCCATACCGGACCACTTGGTGGAAACAGGTCGAAAGAGAGTTTTAAGTCTAACCCTAAAATACAGAGAGGGTGTCTGCCTCCCGAACCATGGTCAGTAAATGGTTCTAGAGAAGGCAAGCCTTATTACTGAAGGCTCTACCCCCTGCACTGTTCTTACGGTACCACGAGCAGGCCAGCATAGCAAAGCAGAAAAAAGTGTCAATCTCTAAATTACTTTGAAAAAAAAACAATTGTTGTCAAATGTGTAAATTTGAAAAGCCCATATTATGATTTTTCAGGTTCAAAATGCCCTTGTGACATAGTCCTTCTTTGCATAATGCCAAAAGTCTGCAACCTCAAGGCTTTTCCTTCACCCCATATTTATAGTGCCTTTAAACCAACGCTATGTAGTTTTTCAAACATAATATAGTCCTTCGATATTCACTGTGATGGTCTACCACTTTACAATGAGATGAATGAAACCTCTGTCGTGTTCTGAAGTGGTCTGTATCGCTCTCACTGGCGCTATGTAACTTCGGGGTGGATGGTGGGAACCCTGCCACACTGAAAAACTACAAGTTTGGACTGCTTTACGGCATAGGCTACGTCACTTCGCCCGATTCGTTTAAAACACGGAAGTGTCGGCAAACGCCAAACGCAGAGCTGTAGTCATGGCGGAGGCAGCAAAGAACGCAAGAAAAAGAAAAGTTTATTTTGAGGATACAAAACAAAGAAAGCGAGAGAAGAACAAGCTGAATGCTCGGACCAGAATAAACATCGGTTCGGTGTTCACTCGCTGGCGTGAAATAAAAGACCAGGAGGGCTGTCCGACCGATGCCGACTTGGCCCTGTTATTGCTGGACTTGTAAGTACTTGTTGATTGTTTACCATCCGTTTACAGTATTCTTGAGAACGTACCAGTATGTAGTTTTGTTTAGACCTATTTCAAGTGTGTGATATCGCCAGCTCGTCGTTGTCTTTACTTTTATTCACTTTATCGCTTCAACAGGACGGGGGCGACTTCACGGTTACCAAGTTGAACTTAGCGATTTTTAACATCGTCATTTAGTCAAAAATAAATACGTCGTCGTTATCCATCCTGCAAACAGCCACTGAAGACAGAAGAATACTTTTGAGCGAAGTCCTGGCTTCTGTGATTTGCCTACAAAACAAATGCACGCGACCGGCAGATCTGTACCTTTACGGCAGTATGCACGCGCTAGCGCTCATGGGTAGTTGAGTTCTCGTTCTGGTCAAGCGGGGATCTTCCGTAGTGCTGCTTTAAAGCATTAATAGACCTACCAGAGAGACCTTACCTATGTTTTTGTCAGCAGTCTAAGCTCACTGTCTCTGGGTGGCAAGCGCAGTGCAGGGCATAAGTCATCGATTAATTGAGAGATGTGGACAATGTGACACCCAGGAAATGGACCCAAAAAGGTGCTGGGTCTCCAACAGAGAATCTCAAAGGTTGATGTTACTGGTAGATTAAGGATAGTTTTTTTTGTTTGTTTTTTAACAAAGAGGATCGTGAAAATACTCTGGCAGTCATCAAAATTGAATACATGAGCCAGAGTTAAGGCAAAATAAGGACTCTTTAATCACAAGCATGGGGTTTTGAGCACAAATGAACGTTTGGATTTGAAGTTAAAACAAAAGTCTGACCATAAAATCAATATGTCCTACTCTCAAAATGTGTTGAATGTCCTCTTATCCTTGTATATGTCGGGATGGTGTGTGAATACAACACAAAGTCTAACTCGCATTTTGTGTGGAGTAATAGTAAAATAAGATTTGAAGTATTTGCACAGTATTTATCATTATTCCTGGAAAAGAACATTTCTATAAACAATCTGTCATGGCTCTGAGTCGGGGCTCAGGGACTCGGCCACAGACTTCACTGGCTTGACAAAAATCTGGTCTCAGTAGTGGCAAATGTTGAGTGGGATCAGTGTTAGACTTTTGGGATGGAGTTCAAAAGGACAGAGGATTCAGCATGGGGTGGAAATAAAAAGTCATCAGACAGCAGAGGGGTGAGAAGCTGAGTGGGTGTAGGAAGGGTGTCAGCGTGGACTGGGTCCTCTGATCCCACACCTGCAGAAGGAGCCCCGTTTGAAGTGCGGCTCACTGGCTCTCTCGGTGGCTCACCCTCCCCGACTCACAGCACAGATGATTGATGACACATCCAGAACACCACGGCTCTACACACTACAGCAGACAGCGTTCCAGAAAGGGTGTCAAAGCCCCGGCTTGAGGAAGAAACACAGTAAATGTGTAAAAACGTGCCGCGAGAGGGGACAAGAAAAGAAAGTGTCACAACCAAACTATGACTTATTCACACAGTCACGGATTACAGTAATACAGTACATTCTTAACAACCAGGCTGAGGACATTTCAACCAGAGCCCCACCAGAGTGAGTCACGACATTCCCCTGACTTTGTGCTGAAACTTTCCCGGAAGTGTATTCCTTATTCTTCAGATTTTATATGAAGTGGCAGATGACTGACGAATGAATCACAACATCGACATGCTTACATACTTAAAAGTTTATGTTGTGGAGCTGCTGAGTGAGCGATGACTGAGCTAAACCGCTGTGGATTCAAAAGTGCCTGGAGGTACACTGGGTACACTCCAAGTGAGTGTTCACAATAAACCTCACTGTACTTATTCTCTGCAGATGGTACATTCATCATATTCCTGACTGTGTGCGTCTGTGTGTGTCTACCGTGATGAGTAACATAATGTTCTGTTTGGATGTTGTTGCTATATCACATTTAGAGCACACTTAACACCTCATCCTTGGTCAACACATTCTCAGCTGGCAGGTAAAGTTGATGACACAAACTTAAGTGTACTAAGTGTGTGCTTACAGTGACATTTCTCATGACTTAGTGTGTGAACGTTTTGTTACTTCAAGTATGACAATCATGTTGAGCCAGACAAATTTATCACACCTAATTGTCCGCGATAAACATTATTTAACTGTTTCACAGTGGCATAGTTGTAAAATGCTTTAACTGTTTATTTATTGACATATCTCAAATCTTCTGAATATGAAGTTTTAGGCAAAGAGCACTGATCACCAACAGGCGGCCCAGGGCCCACACAAGGTCCTCACAGCTACTAGTCTGGCCCCTGGAATGTTATCAACTTCTGAAAATAAGAGGCAAAAATATAATGTTGTGGTGTTAAGGGTATATAACTTGATGTTACATCCTTATAAGCCATTCAATCCTTATTACGATGAACTACTGTACACAACTATGAATGCAACCCCAGCCCCACAATTGAAACCGTTTCATCAGGAATGACTCCATGTTTGATCTGACAGTTGTCCCAGTTGCTGTATGTTGGCAGGTGATTGGCCAGAATTTGGCTGGTACTTAGCTGTAAAGAGAAAATTGACTGGCTGCATCTGTATGGTAGATATAATTGACTTACATAATAATCTTATTATACTGTTTTTGAAACCTGGCCCCCTTAACACCTGTCAAGCAAAACAATGTCCCTTGTACAAATATTGTTAAGGTACCCTGACATAGAGAGTGGAAGCACTAGTAAAAGGGCAAGCTTTTCTCAGTCCAGATTTTTCTACTTTTACGATCACTTCACCTCTACATGCACAAGTTATTGGACTGAGACTCCTTTATAAATGAGTCAAACATAACCTGCATCACAAACAACAGTTCCAGTAAAGTTTTGTCATTGTGTAGAATATAAATAAAAAGGATACAATGATAAGCAAATCCATTGTAAAATATATTTAACTGATTAAACATCAAAGACAAGATATTTCATTTTCGAACTGACAGACTTTATTCTATTTCATTTTATTTGCAAATATTCACTCAATTTGAAATATCTTTTTTTAAACTTCTTGATCTTGATCTTGATTTCTTGATCTGGATGGCCTGTCCAAACGACAGAATGTGACAGTGGGTGTAATTAATAAAGGAAAGGAAATGGCATTCATTGAGGGAACTTATGGCTGAGTGGTTAAAAGAGGTTTTAAGCCATGAAACAGCACCAGCAATAGACCAAGCCCACAGAGCCCTTTGAAGACAGCTAAGGCAAGAAACAAGAAAATTACATTCTGAAGGCCATGGTATAAAGGTCCATCATCTTTTTACTTGTCTTTCCATGATTTTTTGAAAGCAAACGCACTAGAGTGCTTTTAATGATTTTTGTCAAACCACGTTCAACCATGATGCAGGAATTTTACATTTTCTATTTGCTCATGGCTGATGGATGTGACAGCTGTTATGCCTCATCTTGGGGTGATGGAGACACAACATGAACAGCCCCGAATCCACTAAGTCCTAAGCAACCACCCGACTCAGTCTACAGTTTTAACTAGCTAACAATAATAAAGGAACAACTCAAATTACCTCAAGGCGACTGATGCGCCTCTACTTAACTGTCTATCAAACTGATGTATAATCACAAGAAAAACACACACTCTAACATTTGGCTGACATGGCAAGTTGGAGCTTGGTCGAGCCAGGGATTTCCTCCTCTCCATGGTGACGTCCACAAGCAGTTTAAATTGGGCCTTTTCCCTCGTCCAAAGCCTATCACCTGCTGCAGAGCGCCAACCTCAGTCCAATAGGAGGCAGGGGCGGCTCACCTAATCAAACAAACACTCTCGACACACACTCACACGCGTTCAGTCATATTTAGGGCACACTGGGAGGACCCTGTCAACACAGCCTAACAAATACAAGGAAACACTATACAAGGCAAAAAAAAAAAGAAAAGAAAAGAAAAGGGCTGTAACACAGTTTAAAAGGAAACAGATATTTTGTTTCTTAATTTTACTTCAATTTGTCCATGGGGTAACACAAACAATAAAAACCAACCATTACCCACAAAAGCTTTATTAAACATCTTCTTTATTGTGGTGCCCCAAAGTACAGTAGACTTCTATTTGAAAGTTCATTCTTGTCCTCACACGGCTTTTCTCGTAAGAGTAGGCTGTGTGAGGATTTCCACGTAAGATTTATGGTGTATTATGGCACAGAGACAATGGTAGTAGTATTTACAGTTAATCTCACTGATGCTTCAGACAGAAGACTTATTTTGATGCTCGTCCTATTAGATTATAGAGCCTTTGACACAACTGGCTATCACTTCCTGTTACAGAGACTGGAACACTTAATAGGCATTAAAGGCATCACATTAAGTTGCTCTAAATCCCATTTATTAGATCAATCTTAGTTTGTACAAGTTCACACAAATAAACATGCCAAGTTAGTCATGGATTGCCCGAGGGTTTCAGAGCTCAGAGAGATTCTGTTTACCTCTTATATGTGTCCTCTGGCTAAGATTATCAGACTGCACTACGTCATTGTTAAATCGATATGCAGATGACACCTTAGCATACCTGTCAGTAAGACAAGTTGATCCTATCAAATAACTGAAAGTTGCAGGAAGCAACTAGATAAGTTCAGACAAAATGTTAGCTGTTGAGAGAGGATCTGTTCTTCTAGTAGTCATTTAATCTTTGGTTCTCTACCTCACTTTAAATCTCAAATTAAAACGCATCTCTTCAAAATTGCATATTCTCCATGACTTCTTTGTTATTTTTTTTAACTTTGTGTCTCTCTTATCTCTTGTTTTATTGATTTTAAATTTTTTCAAATTATTTTGTTAAATGTGATGAAGTGTTCAGAGAGGTGCTTTTAAATAAAATGTATTCTTATTATTAAAACTCCAGATGGTGCGTGTAAGTAGTCTTATCTATGACATAAAATTACTTTTATTAATTCATTAGCAATATGTGAAGCCTTGTCATTCATTAAGCTGAGAAAAAAATCCTTTTTTAATTTACAGCTAAGAATGTGCAACTTCAGTATCAGGTTAGCTCAACAAATCTCCTGAGACTTGCATTTGACAGAAGTGTAGCTAGATGTGCACAAGCAAGGACAAGGGGATTCATATTCCCCCAATTTTTGCTTTTGCATTGGCTTATCCCAAAGCTCTGTTTTGTTAGGCATTATTTTATCTTGAAAGTTTATATTTCTATATGATATCTCTGGAGCAGGACCCTTGCAGAATGCAGCGTTTCTATGTGTCTCTAAACTATCCAAAAGCAATATGGGAAGAAAAGCCTTGTTCTTAGGCACCTTGATCATAATCAGCAGTTTTATTTTTACATTTGAGCATAGAAATAAGGCTTCATTGTATTTTTTCTGACAAGGAATGGCTTGCTCTACTCAGGCTTGCCTTTAATCAGCTTCTTATCGTAAAACTGCTAAAAGCTTAAATTTCTGTTTTAGGATTTTATACAGTCAGTGCCTGTTTCCTTCCCTCAAATCAAAAATCAAAGAAAATGAATATAAAGTTTTATACATAGTATGTTTATGTTGGAAATACTTCAGCTAAAACTCATAAAACTTTCAAATCATGATACTTTGAATGGACTTGACTACCACAGCACTTCTGTGGGGCTTTCCAGGGTATCTTGGGATCCTTCGGGTTAGGTGATTACAGTAATGCTATAAGACTTATACCTTTTACATGCAAGTTGATAAAAAAAATCTGATTTAGTTTGATTAAAGTCAAGAGTAAAATGCATGTTAACAGTATAATCTGTTTCCCTATATCAAAGTTAATGAGGTCAGACATAACTACACTTAGCGCAAAAAGTAAGAAGAGAACTTGCTGGTGAATTATGTCTTTGTTTAAACAATGCTTGTTGGCAATAAATCTTATTCTGTTGAAAGTCATGTTCATTTTACTTTTAAATGGTGTCACATTTGTAAGAACATGCTTTTTTTCTGCCAATGCAAAATAGCTTTTATGATGTTGCCATTGACTCTTGTTTTGAGCTTCTAGTGTTCCAGGTGCTGACAACCAGATGCCTGATTGGCACCTGACTGTCAGTTGCAGTGGTCAGTTGGTGTCTATTCCAAAAATCAGTGTGACACAGTTGACTGATCTGGATGGGGCCTGCACAACAGAGCATTACCAAGATGGTATTCTAGGAAATGAAGTTGCAGCACTATTTGAACCCAACTACCGCATCCAAGCTAAAGGTCAAGTTCCTTATTACTAGGAATGCTTGTGAAGTGGGCATCCTAAGAAGACTACACCCCAGGAAGACCATTTCTTCACCTTTTCAGCATTTAGGAACTATAGGCAGTCTTCTCCAAATTTGCAGTCAAGGTTTACTTAACTGCAACTTTGACTGAAGACTCTGTGCATCGACAATCTGGAGCAGCATCATGAGACTGCCAGGCCTGTCATGACTGCCCTTAGTTATGGGGGCTGTTTGCGCTGTTGTCGGCGACCAAGCACTGGAACTTGTACATGTGGAGGAACGCCATGTTTAGTGATGAATCCAGATTCTGCCTACAGTGATTGGATTGTAGGGCCAAAGTGAAGAGAAAACAAAGAAAATGTCGATAGCTGCACCAAGAGACTAGCCTCTTTTGTGAGAGGCAGTGTGATGGTTTGGGTGGCATCTTCCTCACTGGAAAAACAAGGCTAGGCATCTTGTGAGTCAATTTCAATGCAGAGAGATATCAAGATGAGATTTTGCAACCAGTCACAACACCATATCTCGTATCCCATATCTCCATATCTGAGTTTACCAGAGACTACCTCCAGAATTTGGTAGTGGAGATAGAATGGCCTGCTAGCAGCCTTGACTACAACCCCATTGAGCACTTGTGGGATAAGCCTGGGCTTGCTGTTTGTGCCAGAGTGACCAACATAACCACTCTGGATGACAAATGCTGGTTGAAGAATTGGATGCCATCCAACAGCACTGTCTTACCAGGCTTGTAACCAGCAGGAGGAGGAATAGGGGATTGCATGGGATGTAACATGTCATTTTGTACAGATGAAGTTAAAAAGCCTGTGCTTAGCTCTCCACTGTGGTCAACACTAGCTTGACACTCTATCTGCCCCCTTGCTGTTTACACTGGTCAGCTGACTGAAATCTATACATTTTATAATATTCATGTTCATTTTTTTCAATGTTTCTTTTATTTATTGATTAAAGAAAGCGTTTCAGATTAGCAGTCTTATATGATCTGCTCCTTTTTTACAAGATGGTGTTTGTTTAACATAACTCTTGCTGTTGTAGTTTTTGTATGACAGTCTAAATGTCTCCCTTTCTTTTTTCCTCTGTCATAGATATGCAGTCCTTCCTTCCTCTAATATTACTTTGTGTGTTAAACTGTGCGCTTTAGAGAGGTCTTGGTCATTGAATTTTATATCTCAAAAAAGTTGTTGTTCCAATCTGCCAGTCTGTAAGCTTCACTATGAAAACAGTCTCTTGGCTGCAGCTTATTTTTTGGCACACAAAGATGACAACAATATCTCATTAGACTATTGGCAAGAGAGCTAATAAGTGTAATCCCATAATTGTCTAACTGTCCTTTGATGCAGTGTTTATAATTACAACCATTGCCTTGTAGTAGCACAGTGATGTGAATGAGCTCATCCCTGTGATCTGAGCCTCCGCACTGATCCTGTGAGAATATGATGTACTGTTATGGCTTAGCCTATCACGTTTGTAACAGGACAATTCACACTGCGTCCCATATTCTGTCCGTGTGTGTGCTGAACTGTTTGTCTTGTTCACAGTCTCACTCTGGTGTGTGTCGTGATGTTGCACGACTCACAGGACACAATGGTGTTGCACGGAGCTCCCAAAGCCTCTGATTCCAGCCCCCCCTTTGCAAACCACTTACTGCACAGCCTAATCCAAATGGTGTAAATCTGACACCCCCACAAAATGGACCTGATAATTGCTGCCTTATACAGAGCCGGTCTGCTGCTCACGCTAAAAAGGCCCACAATAGGACTCAGCCTGGAACTGGGCTGAATGTGCTAAATAAGCTAATGAAATCCACCCACAGGATTCAAGCCGGGCACGATAAGAACCTTTATAGCTGCAAATCTTGGCCAAGCTGGGAGGGCATAAGCTCTATCTGTTTGTTTATTTGTCTGTTTGACAGCCCACGGCGTTGCGCCAGAGGGACTGGTGGTCCGACAAAGGTTAGGTGTCAGCGCTGAGAGTGTAAAATAGAACAGAGCAGGGAGGATGATAGAGGGAGAGAGAGAGAGCAAGCGGAGGGAGAGAGAGACTCAGGGCAGGAAGTGTGGGTGGCTGGGTAGGTGGTTTTGGCAAAGCAGAATGGACTTCTTGCGTATTACTTCTGGTTAAACAAATGCATGAGTTTTGCAACAGCGCTTTGCCCATTCACCGAGTATCAATTGTAAAAATTTTTGCACTTTGAGGTCAGTGTGTGTAGAGAGAGGACACCGAATCAGTTTGAGAGCAGCCTGTTATGATGTGCACTAGAACTTGTAACACTTTTGCACAGAAAGAAAACAGATAGGAGATAATAGTGTGTGAGTACACTGTATGTGAAGTGATGAATACCAGATGCAGGCATTTCCTTTGTTGGTGCAAGCAATTTCTGAACTTGCCAAATCGCCCTGCACTCCTCCCACATGGTTGAATACTTCCACACACACACACACCCACACACTCTCCAGAATCCCTGCCCACTAATCCTCCTCCATCCCAGGCTTAGGGGTGGCCAAAGCTGCGGGCTAATTCAATCTTGGCTGGTGCTTGTCTGTTTTATATCTCTCCTGTTGTCTCTCTGTTCTCCACCCTTGGTCTTTGCACTCACTTTCTGCTTAATTAGATTCCACGCTGTCTCTCTAACTGCACTGAAACTTTATTTTTCTTTCCCTTTCTATTTTTGCTCTCCT
Source organism: Scarus forsteni (assembly GCA_036419115.1). Lineage (NCBI taxonomy): Eukaryota > Metazoa > Chordata > Actinopteri > Labriformes > Labridae > Scarus > Scarus forsteni. The sequence goes on from JAZDUH010000136.1 coordinate 12,229,564, forward strand.
CTACTTTTCGCTTGTTGTTCTCCCTGCCCACCACTGCAGCTCTCTTTGCACTGCAGTAATCTTATCACTGATAGCAAAGGTCACCACAGGTCACATGAGCGGGACTGGCAGGCCGCGCGGCGAGTTGATCTCATCTGTGACGTCGGCCCAGAGGGAGTGCACAGCGGCCCTCTCCCTATCGCGTCCCTAAAATAGCCCTCCATTCCCACTGATGGCGTCATTCATTCCCGTCTCCCTCTGCCTCCACCGCCCCCTTTACCCTGTTTTTCTTTTTCCACCCCTCCTCCTTCTCTTCTCACTCTCAAGGCTTCACCACCTCCCCCTCCTATCTCTCTCTCTCCCCTTCTCTTCCTCTTTCCCGTCTCTCTGTTTGTGCTTCTTGATAACAGCAGTAATTCCATAAAAGAGGGTTCACTGTACTTGAGGTTGATTGCTCTCCAACAGCAGGCTATCTCTAACTGTAGGCACAATATGTAAAATGTGCTCAGTAACAGTTCCAATCAGAGGGGAAACATCCATTCAGGGTTTCTTATGAAAAATGATAACAGTGACTTGCAAATGAACATGGCCTTCCCCCGGCCTGCCACACTTCCGAGCAGCTGTTACAAAAGCAGCTCTGAAATGCCAGAGTCATTTTGGAAAAGAGATACGTCCTGAAAACAAGCTGCTGTGTAATATTTACTGTGTCAAATAGTCAGTCACAAAGAGAAGACAGCACTGACCCTGTGCCTGTACGACTGATCCAGTTTAATTAAACTGCAGCACTGTTTGCTCTACAGCACATCCATGCCACAGGTATGCTGACACTCCACCTTCAAAATTGAGACTCATTTCCTCATACTAAATATGTATGAAATGGGGAAATGTATAAAGATGCGACAGCACATGACTGTCTGAATTCAATTATTTCATGATTCAGCTTTAAACACATGACTCTGACAGTGGCTACAATGAGTGAACTTTAATCGAACTTATTAAGAATTCTACAAGCAAAATGATAAAAAGTTACATGATCCTCAAATGACTTACAAATCCAAGTGTTCAGATACCAATGAGCCCATATGATAGAAAAAAAAATTCAAGCATCCAGTAGCAGGTTACAACATAAAAAATTTACAAATTCATCCCCATAAATAGTAATGATACCCCCTCCCAAACATAATGTATTACCCAGGAAGAATTAAAGAATACCCTATACAAATACAAACTCATGGAGTTAAAGAGACTATACAAGGACTGTGCAAAAACCTGTGCAGAGATAAAATTAACAGGTACAGTGTAAAAGCTTGTACAGAGATAAAATTACCACGTACAGTGTAAAAAACAGTAATGTGCAAAAACTAGTGCAGAGATAAAATTAAGTGTTGTGCAAATAAAATTTGTGCAGGGATAAAAATAACAAGAGTTTTGCAAAAACTTGCAATGTACGAATCCAATGCAGAGATAAAATTAACAAGCATTATGCAAAAACCAGTGCAGAGGTAGTTAGTAAGCATTGTCCAGGTTTACAGTCCAGAGTCACTGTGTGCTTTCTTCTTTCTTCTTTACTTACATTTTCTTTTTTTGAATCGCAGAGTTTAATTCTTGAAGCTTTGTTGTTCAGCTTTCCCATTCTCGCCTGATGAGCAACTTCAGTTCCTCAAAAGTCTCTGTTGCTGTTTTTTGTACGTGATAATGTGTCACACATCTTTAATGGGAGACAAGTCTGAACTACAAGCAGGCCAGTCTAATACCCACAGTATTTTACTTTGTAAGTTGTGTCACTTGGCTGCCAAAGTTGGAATAATCAAACTTTTAAGGAGATATCGCATGTGGCTGTACCGCAACAGCCAATCAGTGCTGTGTTGGTGTGTGACGACACCCGTGACAGCCTGTTTTTATTCATTTATACAGTGTAAAAATCCATATCCGTCTCACTAACATAAGGATGGGACTGCAGAGGGCGATGCTGCTGCAGGGGCATCAGCTGCAGTGTTTTGTGGTTGGTAGGTGAGTTAACAGGATACAGTTGGAATAATGTGAGTGAATACATCCCATGATATGATATGATTAAGGTGAAACTCAAGTGGGTGTGATGTCACTGAGTGATGGTGGCTGTGACAAAATGAGTTATTTTGGACAGGCGATGTGACTTGGATGGGAGACTTGGATCTCAGTCCCCAAGTCACATTCGGCGTGAATGCAGCTTTAGATGTGGTGACTATCTGTGTAGGAGTGTATAGGAGCCCACATGGTAATATCCTTTACAGAATGATGTCTATTCTTGATGCAGTGCTGCCTAAGGGATCAGTGGTCACAGGCATTCAATGTTGGTTTTCAGCCTTGCTGCTTATGTGGAGAAGTTTCTCTTTATTCTCTAAATTTGTTGATGGTAAATGGGCTGTAGATGATGACCTCACCTGTTTCAAGGTAACCTGTTAACCTGTGGAACATTCAAACAGGTGTCGTTGTGCATTAGCCAACTTTTTCAGTCTTTTTGCTGCCCCTCTCTAGCTTCCTTGTAAAGTGTATCAATCTAATTCAAAATGAGCCAATATTGTCAAAACAATAAAGTTCATTCATTTGAACATTAAATCTTTCGTGTTTATTGTTATCGATTTTCAAATATTACAATGTTTGTATTCAGGTTTGACACAATGTCCCGTCTTCAATAGCATGTAACTAAATGCATTTGTGTACCCAAGCCTTGCAGACCGGTGTGCGTGGTGGACCTAACATTGCTATTTGCTTATTTTGCCTGATGTTGCCCCTATAAACCTAACAAACGTTAGGTTAAAACCATTAACCTAATTAATACCTCTAATGGCGCCAGTGCTTCAGAGGAGGATTACATTGACAAAAAGACTCATCATCACTCTTTTATTTACTTCCCTCTGTTTTGGCACACTGACTAAAATAGCTCCTCAGAACCAGAATAGTTGTGTCAACAAAGCAAAATGATCTGCCCATTTTCCATTGAGTCCAGTTATTTGTCATCTCAGTGCTGTCTGTCACCATCAGGACTGTCAAGACGTTGAGGATTTGGAGAACAAACCAGGGCCTGGTTGTTTATATCTCATCTAATCACAACAAAATTATAAAATCTGACAAGGTCTTAAAATGGGTTGATCAAAGAAAAACAAGATTAACAAAATATTCAAGCATTTCAATATTGGTTTTTATGTGATTTCATGTTGACTGGACAGCCTTTAGATTTCATAACACCACAAATTTGCTTTGGCATTGTGTGGAGAAGCTTCTGCAATGTCACAAGATTTGTCCCAGATTATCGGCACAAGGCATGATGGGTGCATCACTTCACCTGCCTCTCTTCTTACCCTGATGTGCCCATCACTCTGGAACAGGGTAAATCTGACACTCATCAGACCACATGACCTTCCAGTCTTCCAGAGTCCAAATCATCGACGATTTTATTTGAAGAAGAAGAGGTTGAAACATTTTAGGTGTTGAAATCTTTGTGAAAAAGGCAGGATTTTGAGATTAAAGTCAAAATTATGAGAGTTTTTGCACTGACAATATAAAAACAAATAACTTCACAACATATATGTGTATATATATATATATGTATATATATATATATATATATATATATATATATATATATATATATATATATATATATATATATATATGTGTGTGTGTGTGTGTGTATGTATATATATATGTATATATATATGTGTGTATAAATATATATGTGTATATATATATATATATATATAGATAGATAGATAGATAGATAGATAGATAGATATAGATATGTGTGTGTGTGTGTATGTGTGGGTGTGTGTATATATATATATATATATATATATATATATATATATATATATATATATATGTATATATATGTGTTGTATTACCCAAACCTGGATTGTAAAAAAGATCAGACCTATATAGTAACTAGTCTCTTCTCTCTCTCTATTTCTCTGACTCAAACCTCGTCTATGTATAGTCATGTCTATTCTCTCTGTTTGATGTTACTCGATACAGCCAGTTGGCTGACTACGAGTTCACAGTTAATTACTCAGTTGTGTCTATTTATACAGTACCAGCTGACATGTCCAGTGCTTGTTAAGGAAGTGTTTATCGTACATTCTCCAGTGTTTGTTGCAATGAGTCAAGAAAGTGTCTGAAATCATGTCATAATTAGACACATATTTCTGAGCGGGGTGGCTGTGGTATGTTTAGTCCTGCAGCAGTTCAAAGGCTAATTTAAGCCTGCAAATGAGGGAAGATGCTTTAAAACTTTTGTGCACGGTGGATCAGCATTAGGTAAAATTCTTCACCAGGAATAGTCAGCAGTAGAACACGTTGAATCTGTCTTAGATCTCTGAGAATAAAAACACATGTTATGCGTTTGAGTCACTGTCACGTTTGAATTCTGTTAGCTATCAAATGCTCTCATGAAACCTGTAAATGGGTATAAACAAAGTCTGTGACTATGATGAGGGTTATCAGAGGAACCACTGCTCTTTGAAATCCACCTTTACGATCAGTGTTGTGATGATTATTATGATTAGTCACTTCCTCGTGAGTTTTGCCACAGGTATAAACATTTTTTATGGCCCTGCTTTAAAGCCAGCCCCTGACACTTTGCTTGTTATTGTTCACAGTGATGCTGACAGTCAGTACAATGATTCCCGACCCCTGTATTGTTAGCAGACTGCATACCAATAATTAACAACCTTGTTAGTCATGTATGTTACATCATTCACTGAATGACTTTCATTGAGTCATGGTTGTTGTTTAAATCTCCAGGCATTTAGCTGCAGGAACACTTTTATTTGTTTTTGCCTATGCTTTGAGGGTTGTATCAGCTAAAACGCAACTTCCAGGTCTATTATATATTGGAGTGGCTTCATCTTTAGAATTATTTTTTACTTTAAATAACAACATATTAAAGGTGCTATGAGGAGAATTTGTTACCGGCGACATTAGGACTCTGCTACCCATGAGCACATAAGGCAACTGTCGTAATGCTGCGTTTCAGTAACCTCGGAACTGGGAGTGACATCATCTGCGACTTATCGGTGTTCCAGTTGAAGTTGGAAAAAAACATGCCGATCTACCAGGCTATTGTTAGCTGTTGTTAGCTTGGGAGTGGCGAGGTTTCACCGAGTTCCCAGTAGGAAATTCTGACTTCGGGGGACGTTCCAGTTGCAGTTTCCTACTCGTAACTTGAAAATTCCTACTTCTGACTACAACTGGAACGCACCAAAAGACACAAGCCAAAGCGTGTGTTTGTTTTGATGCTAATAAAGCATGCAGCTCAGACCTTCCTCAGAACTCTGTATTGCTTTACAACTTCTTTTTTCAACAACTTACAGGATGCAAAGCGACGAGATAATGTATCTCTTTCTAGTTATGTAGCGGTAGTTCTGATGTGTGACAAGAAGCAATTTTTGGAAAACTTAGTATCATAGTTTTGCAGCCAGCTATATATCGCTACTTACAGCCTGGTGCTCTAAGACGTGTCCGAATAATATAAATTTGCTCTAGCTTTAATTGTCTTGTTCCCGAAGTTGAGTATCCAGGTCAGTCCAGCCCTGTCCGATCGGACCGGTAGGCTAAGGAATAGCATTTATAGATAACCTATTTTGATGCTATAAAACTCATCTTAAAGTATTTCGATCAGGCATATATCTAAAAGTGAGACTTTTTTGTAATTACTTAGAAACTCCTCACAGTCCCTTTAAGTTAAAAAAAAGTCTTTGAGGAATAACAGGCACTTTTTTGGCAAAGAGAGATGAAAATATTTTTGCAACAGACATGTCCATCCAGTCAAACTCAAACTGATGCTAGAAGCTAATGAAGCTAATCTAACTAATAGCCCATTCACACATCAGTATTAGTTTACATTGAACAGTATTCATGAAATCATCAACATTTCTGTGAAAGTACATTGCCCGGGCCAATTTTGCTGTGTTCAATGCAGATTGATATTACAAAAAGTGGAGAGAAACATTGTGCTGGTGGAGTATGACATTTCTGGATGGCACCTTGACAAATAGTGGACATATGTTAAACGTCCACCAGTGTGAATGTAATGCATAGACAGACCACTCACTTAAAGAGAACTTTGACATTATGTAGTTTTAAACTGCTGGACAAGCACACATATTGCACAGTTACCCAACATACACCTTATAAAGCAGACAAATATGCCATTTCAGCCTGTGCAGCTGCAGTTGGTCTCAGCAGTCTGAAACCAGACTGGGGATAACAATGCTGGAATTTTTTTAGCAAGCATTCATTTTTTCCAGACTTGATGATCATTAGCGTTTTCCAACTGATGATAACTTAACTCTGCTTGGCCTGACTTAGACCATGTTTACATTGAGACTCTCGCATCTGAAACGCAACGGTTCCACCTTTGCGTTTTCAAAAGCAATACGCGTTTACATGGAGACACTCGAAAAACTGAATACGCTTTCGTATGCATGCCAGACCAGTAGATGGCGATGTAGTTTTGCATAGAAACAGTTATAACATATGTACAAGAAAGAAAAACTTGAAAAACAAAAAAACGAGTGGATGCACAAAGATGCAGGTATGCGTGCAGCCCTCATATGAAAGAGTACTGTGCATGTAGTGTTTCACCATGAAACACTGAATTCCGTTTACATGAAGCCAGGCCAAGATGCATTTTCAAATCTTTCCACCCTGGACCCTGTTTCAAAAGTTTGCAGATTCAGGCCATCCAAGCACTGTTCCCGTGTAAACAGGAGGACAAAACACAATGAAAACTCTTCGGTTTTGGCCGAATCAGGACTTGTGTAAACAGGGCCTTAGCACAACCTGGCTTGATCATATAATTCCCTGACATGGTTGTTGACACTTGCTCCTCTCAGCAGGAAGCATGCCCTGACAATGCTGCTGTGGAAGTCAGTGTTCATAAAACGATAGCTGATGAAGAAGCAGAGCTATATGCTGTGATCACAATTCATGTCTTTACCTTAGTGGTACATGTTTTAGAAAGAGTATAAAAGCATTGATAAAATAGTTTGGAGGAAGACTGTAGCACTCAGAAGTGAATATAAAGCAGTGTGACCACCTGATAAACTATTAGACCAGTGAAAGAAAGCTGCAGTGTTTAAGTTTTGTATCCAGCAGCAGAACGAGGCAGCTTTTTGGATGCAAGAGAGACCAGTAAAGGTCATTTTTGCATGTTCTTAGAATTTTGTTGATGTGCAGTGGAAACATTTTCAAATGTCCATTAAAGTTTGTGTTACTCTCCTTGCAATCAAAAAAACAGTTGTTTTGATCCATCCTGTCAAGTCTCCCTCTTACCCCTCTTCAGTCTCCCTCAGTGAATTATCCTGATAATTGCAGCTGCATTCACACACACCTCACTCAGACATAATGTGGGAAAAATTTGGGGGGCATGAGGAAATTTCCTGGGTAAGGTCTGTTTGCATTCACAAATATGGCTAGCCCGGGTTAAGTCTGGTTAATTTCATGGTTTTGTTTTTGTTTTTGCTTTTATAAAAATGGACATCTTTAATATTTAAATTTAAGATCAGTGACTTTCTGACTATAAGGAGAGCCATAAAAATTGTATTGTATCATAAATTGTATTTTTGCAATACACTTTAAAATAATTTGGACAAAAAATGTTTTTGGGAGCCAAATCTGGCTCAAAAACTGGTCTAAAATTGTCTTCTCTGATGCATTTTTGTAGTTAACCTTGCACAGCAACTGTATCATCCTGATTCAATGTCTGTGATCAGACAGATCCATCTTGTTAAGCTCCAGTCTAAAATAATTGTGAGACACCCTTCACAGTCCAAAGCAGCACGGCCCAATCAGCACCCTTCAGAGCTGGAAGAGGTGAGAGCTGCAGGTGAGACGACACAGCAGGAGGTACTGTGCGTGCAGAGGTTAGCATACATGCTTACAGCTTCAGTAGTTTAATCTGGACCGCATTCCAGATTTGAAGGGAGAACAAACAACAACACTGAAAGCTTTTCGCTCTGCTTCCCACATTTGGTGCGACAGTTTCCTCAATGTAGTGGCTTATATTTTGTATTGTAAACCACGGCAGTAGAGCCTGTCTTCCACATTTTCTAACTGTCCATAATGAATGTGGTTGAAGGAACAAACGCCCAATCACCTGTCAGATATGCTTCTGATATGTTCTTCCCACTCCCAGACACTTTGTATGGGCTCTTTCCCAGATAGATTAATAAAAATAGATTGAATGGTACAACTGGTGTTTCAGGTTAAATTATTTTGGTGAGCATCTGCTTCTCCTCTTATAAAATAAAGCATGAAGCAGTCAGCCTTTTTCTTCACACTGTATTTCTGCAGTGGTTATGAAATGTCAAACTCACACTTCTCTTTACATTCATATTTATGCAAAAACACAAAAAACTTTAACTCTCAAATATTTCAGGACTACATGCTGATTGGACTGTATGACCATAAATAGGTACAGTAAATAGGTGCTTCTGTAAATTGGAATCCATCTACCTGACCTTTTCAGAGCTGTTCAAAAGTACATTGGCTTTCTATTTGGAGTCATGGAACAACCCCACCTCCCACATCTCCACGTGTGGAGTCACTCAGTAGCTACATTCAGAGCATGTCTGGCCCGGGTTGAACTCCCAAGAAACACATGCTCCCTGCAACAGGAGCTATTTGGTACATTGACTGCGTGTTGCAACACAGCCGTCACAGGCAGGGTTACGTAGGTTTTTGGCGAAATAGGGGAAAGTTGAGATTTGGACTTCTGTAAATGACACTGTGTGTAGTGCTGCACTGTTAATTATATCTGTGGTCAGTGACACGATGCTGTGTAATCTCAGATGTTGTGAGGCTGGGAAATCCAGAGTGAAAGAGGGATTAAGTGGGAGGCAATGGAGAAGGATGGGGCAGCAAAGGGAGTCCAGAGGGGTTTCCGAGTGCATTCCCAGAAATGAAAGAGAAAACAGCAAAAGGGGTTATCATGATAATATGATGTACCATAAACTCTTTTTCTAAATTGTCATAGTTGATGAGCTTATGAGATCAGATAAGATACAGGTACATCTCAGAAAATTAGAATATCATGAAAAAGTTCAATATTTTTCACCACTCATTTCAGAATGTGAAACCCAAATATTATAGAGATCCATTACAGATAGAGTGAAACATTTCAAACATTTATAGCTTGAAATTTTGGTAATTCTGAAATGAGTGATAAAAAATATTGAACTTTTTCATGATATTCTAATTTTTTAAGATGTATCTGTATGTACTAACTGGTTCATCACAAATTAAAACGCATTAAAAACCTCTTTTTTTGGCAATTAAGCAGATTAAAAAGCGATCACAGATGCGTTGCTCTACACTAAGTCACTCCTTCAGCTCTGACAGCCTTTACTCCATCTCTATATGAGGTTAAGATCTTCCTGAATGAGCCCGGCACCCTGGAATCCATGCCCTGTCCGTCATAGCTGCTCTGTGCGTCGTAAGGGAGTTATTAGTGCCTGCTTTGGGCGTCCTAGGTGGAAACTAGCTTGTTGACATATTTTCCTATGGTGCCTCAGCAGAGAGGCTCGTGACTGTGAAGCCACAGTGAGTCGACCGTCACCCTGTGTGTGGAGGAGAGTGTCACCCTGACAAGAGGGATTAAATTGGGCTTGTGAAGGTTGAAAGAGACCAAAGTTACTGTGAACATGTAGTTTGGATTCTGGTTTGTTGGTCTGTTTAATCATCAGCTGTCAAAGTTGTATCATGAAGCACAATATGCAGCATTACATCATTGTATAGTAGTCAAAGGGTCATGTTTATTTCCCTATATTTTCTTTAGAGTGGCTGAAAAAGTGCCAAACAAACAGAGAGCACTGACTTCAGTCACATGACATTTCAAATAGAGGAAATAACATCATATTAACCTCCACAGGTTAACGGACATTTTTTTAGGAAGTTGTTCACTGTAAGTGTTTGGCAGTGGGGGGTTTTTTTGTTGCAAAAGCTTTAACGTGTTAGCTGCGTGCCATCTGAAATTAACAGAGAGGTTTAAACATGTGCTATGTGTTAAGGGTTGCAACTGGTGGCCATGTGCCACATACTTACTAATCACCCAGTGTGGCCAATGCATTTTAAATGTCACTAAAATGGATATACAAAAGGAAAATGTGACACAATCTGAAATCCTGTAATGAAAACAAAAGTTTAGATGGTAGAGCAATAGTTGACTGCAGCTCTTTTGCAAAACTACCCCAATGTGTCACTAAATGCAACTAAAATATCATTTAGTAACCAACAACTGCCCAGAAAATTGCATTAACAAGTATCTAAAATAGACTTAAATTTCTTTGATGATCCATCCATCCATGTTCGTTACTGGTTGTCCCTTTTGGGGTCATGGGGGCTGGAGCCTGTCCCAATTGGGTGAGAGGCAGGGTACAGTCTGTATACTCTGAGTCCGCCAGTCAAATGAATGGCCACAAAGAGAGAGGGACAACTATTCACACTCATACTCAAGGCAAGTTAGAGTCACCAATCAACCCCCAATGAGAATTTTTATTTTATTTTATTTTTTTTGTATATGGGAGGAGGTCAGACTGCCAAGAAAGAGCCCACGTATGCATGAGATGAACATTCAAACACCACTCAGAAAAGTTCTTATCAACACAGTCAGTAAGGTGCTGGAAGGCATGTACTCTACCTTCTGTGCCTCCGTGTTGCCCAATTTGTATGATTAGCTGATTAAAATAAACGGGATAGTTCAGTATTTTAAAGGGTTGTATGAGGTACATAGCGTTATCCTGAACACGAGCCACACTGACAGACAGCAGCTCTCAGTCTGTGCCAAAATACTTGGCATGGAGGCTAAGGATTTACATTGTTGCTAATGGTGCCATAGAATTCTGGAAGAAAACAAGCCTTAGAAACAGGATAGGGTGACTGTATGCTATAAACAGATTGTTAACAATGACATACTTTCCCATGACCAAGCTGCTTTGTTTAGTGCCATTTCACTACACAGCACATCCAGCGTATCCCTCCGCCAGAAACATTAGAATCAAAAGCCTGGCATTACTATTTCTAGTCACACAGATATATCTACAAACCAATAAAAGATTAGTTCATTTTTGACTGTTTAAAGAGACTGTGAGGAGTTTCTAAGTGATTACAAAAAAGTCTCACTTTTTGATATATGCCTGATCGATATACGCACTAATTGATGAGTTTTATAGCATCAAAATAGATTATCTATAAATGCTATTCCTTAGCCTTCCATTCGGGTCGGACAGGGCTGAACTGGCCAACTTCCGGAACAAGAAAATTAAAACTAGAGCAAATTTTTTATTATTTTATTACTTGTATTACACGTCTTAGAGCACCGGGCTGTAAGTAGCGATAAATAGCTGGCTACAACTACGATAACAAGTTTTCCAAAAATTGCTTGTTGTCACACATCAAAAACTACCGCTACGTAACTAGAAAGAGATACATTACCTCGTCGCTTTGCATCCTGTAAGTTGTTGAAAAAACGAAGTTGTAAAGCAATGCAGAGTTCTGAGGAAGATCCTATTGTGTCTATTAGCCTCAAAACATTCTCACACTGTGGATGTAAACGTCTGTGGTGCGTTCCAGTTGTAGTCAGAAGTAGGAATTTTGAGCTCCGGGTAGGAAACTGCAACTGGAATGTCCCTCAGAGTCAGAATTTCCTACTGGGAACTCGGTGAAACCTCGCCACCCTCGGGTTGACAATCGAAGATGGATGCCCCCAGTGTGAACAGTTATTTAGCTCCTGTAATAATCAATTTATCTGCACTTCTGACTGGGGTGTGTCGCTCTAGATCAGCTGTATACATCGTATTGTCAGACTTATATTTACAAAAATGCTGCCATAGTGATAATCACATTCTTCATGTGATATTTGTGAACAACAACACAGGCGTGCTAACAACAGCTAACAATAGCCTGGTAGATCGGCATGTTTTCCGACTTTGTAACTGGAACGCTGATAGCTCTGGGATGATGTCACTCCCAGTTCCGCGATTACTGGAACGCAGCATTACGATAGTCGCCGCGCGGGCTCATGGGTAGCAGAGTCTTTTACGTTGCCGGTAATAGATTCTCCTCATAGCACCTTTAAAGTATTGTTGTTAAAGAGTGTTTTTGGGAATAGAGTGGTAGTATAGAGTGTTGTCAAAGAGTGTTTTTCTTTCATAGTTTACCTCCACTATGGCTATGACTTCTGACTTTACAAAAGAAACCATGTGTATTAGCCGAACAGTTACTTTGATGATGACCTTCCTGTTTTTCCCTAATACTTTGCGAAACTTTAACTCAAGTAGTTACGCTCTTATTTCATCCAGCAGAGCATGAGCTCACGACATCAGCTTGCGTTTACACTCCTGTATCAACAGGTAATGTGGTTTCTCTGATCCTGCAGTTCCCACAGCAGTTCCCTCCATCATCCATTCCAACCTGTTGACTCTCCAGAAGTTTTTCCCATGTGTTATCCTGATCATACAAGTATTCTCAAGTGTCCAAATTGTACAGCGGTCATACTTGCAGCAAAATCACCCCTTTATCATGTTTAATAGCAGCTGTTTTCTGTTATGAAGCAAGCTGGTGGGCACTACGCATAGGCCTTTGTTGAGTAGCGAGATAGTTCCTAAACATAGTAGCTTGGTGGTTGAAACGTAAGTCATTGTAAATAATCTGTTTATAGCATGCAATCACCCAACGCTATTTCTGAGGCAATTTTCACCCAGAATTCTTAAAATGGCACAGATTCAGTGGCACCATTAGCAGCGATGTATAGCCCCAGCCTTCATGCCAAGTATATTGGCACTGATTGAGAGCTAATACAACTCCACTTTAAAAAGTCCTGACTTTTACTGTTTGCATTCACAGATATTGATACAATAAATCATTTTATCTTCCAATATTGCATAGGCTACCCCTGATGTTTTTAAGATGAAAACCGTGGAGTGAGGCAGTGGGGTTGCAACTCTCACACAACCTGCCATTTACAGGCTAACAAATTAGTGCTGTGATTTTGACTGGAAAAATACATATTTTCTATTTAAAAACTCAACAGACAGTACAACAGCCTGTATATTTGAGCTGTATGTGTTAAAGGAAGAAAATGCTGACTGGTTATGGTCCATTCTGCTCTTATTCATCTGTATATATAGACTACGCTCTGATCCTGTGACACTCACTCATTTATGCCACATCTCATGAGACATGTTCCACTGCTGTCAGCTTTTGGCCAGAGGCATGCCATATGCTCGGGGTGCAGTGTCTCTGTGCTTCATGCAGCTCTATGTTTTTTGTTATACAGGAGTGCACCTGCCTGGGGCCTTTATAAAATGATTTATACATGGTAAAGGTAGTTATTACGGTAGTTCAATCAATAACAACAATGAAAAGAGAGATCATGCTGATATTATTATTAACTGCTAAAATGATTATTAAATGGGGATGACTGATGCTGATTAATGAAGCAGCGATGAATAGATCTGCAGTTAAGCTGGGTTTAATCAATTTAAATGGGCTGTTGAGGTTTTTATAGGTGGAGTTGTATGAGATACACAACATGAGTCGGACTATGTGCCACAGCGTCACAGCTCAGTTCTCTCTCTGTTCAGAAATCACAGGACATATGCTACTGCTATACATTGCTGTAACTAGTGCCAAACTCTCTGCATAGTTAAAAGAATTGTGGAACAAAACAAACCACAATAACAGTTTGGGGTCATCATACACAACAGTTTGTTTACACCAGCTTAAGTCCTCACATTTACTTGAATTTTCAAAGACACAAATAACACTCTATCCAAAATAAAGATTAGCCAAAGATTTAGTATTATCCTGCTGACCAACCACAGGGTTTCTGACAAAAACAGAATGTTTCCAAATAGGGCCCAATCGAAGCAGTTTGGCAGTAGGATATGAAGCAGATTTAGGGGCCGTTTACATGGAAAATCCTGACTTAAAGACGCAAAGATTCCTCCTTTGCGTTTTCAAATTCTTCTGCGTTCAGATGACAACGCTGGAGACGAGTTAATCCCCTGTAAATCCACTGTAGTGTGCATGCCAGTTCAGTAGATGGCGGTGTAGGTCTGCAGAGAGGCAGCACTGCTACCACACATGAACGAAGAAGAATAACATTTCACAAACAACAATGGCGAATAGATGCACAGAGACGCAGGAGTTTCTTTTCTGGACAACAAATCAGTTCGGACAACAAATCTGTCTGGATAGTTTTGTCTGGATAACAAACCGAGCACGGTAAGAGGCACACACGTTACTCGGCAGACATCCATGCAGACGGCTGAAGCCGCTGTTGTTCCTGGCATGCGCGCGCAGCCTTCATGTGAATGAGCACTGCGCATGCGGTGACGTAAGCGTTTCACCCTAAAACGCTCTGATACAGGTTTACACAGAGCTGCATGGAGAGCAGATTCAAATCTTTCCACTCTGGAACACGTTTTTAAAAGTTTCAGTTTTCAGGAAAAACGCATCACGCTCCATCTAAATGCAAGGCCAAAACGCAATGAAAACTTATTGGATTTGAGCATTTTCAGCGCCATGTAAACGGCCCCTTAAGCAAAGTCTTTGAAGCATGTGATGATGCTGCACTGTTTTTGTGGCTTTTTTTTCTCCCATATTTTTTTTTAAGTACGCAGAGAGATTGGTACCACAGCATTGTATAGTATTAGGGTCTGTCCTGTTATTTCTGAACAGAGAGAAAACTGTGCTGTGACACTGTTGCAGGCTCATGCCTTGTGCCTCACACAACCCCACTTCAACAAACCCAATCTATCCATCTAAGATGAGAATTTATTTTGAATTATGTTGCTTCCGTTGATGGTTGCTGTAGGATAAAGCAATCGGAGTAAACAGGGTTCACAGTAACAGGTCATCCACATTGGTAGTCATAGCTACAGCAATGGTATCTGATCACTCTAATGTTAATAAACTGTAATGATGGTGGAATGGGTCTTTAAAGGGTGAAATATCAGTAGTTGTATCAGTTTACATGACTGACAACTCTGTAAATGATCAGACTCCGGATGCAGATCCAGTAATTTCTTAAAGGACTTGTTTACATTGCATAATAAGGCAGTTATCAACATTTTTGCTTATATATCTCTAAAAACCCTCCATGGATTTTGATAAAATTTTCAGAAAATGTTTGTCATTTTACAGGGAAACGTAATTAGATTTTGTTTTTGATCTGAATCCAGATGCAGAGTCAGGATATTTTGAAAGGATTTGTCTGGGAAATAGGGCAGTTTTCCACATTTTGGATAATAGCTGGACTAACCATGTCAGAAATGCTATAGCAGAGAACTTCAACTTTAATTTTCTTTATATGTGGGACATTGTTATATTATTGTCTCAGCAGATGGGTGGTGTATTTCTATGATATTTTATTTACACTCTGCAGATAACTGTTATTAAGATGCCTGTGTGACATTTGGTGGCAAGAATTTGATTAAGAGTAGACTTTGTTTTTAATATTTCTTAATAGAAGCAATAGTGCGATAAATTTTTCAAGTATTATCATTTATATATAAGGATCTCAAGATATGATGCATGTCCCTTTGATTAGATGAGAAAGTACAAGCCTGGTAGTAGTTTGCAGCCACCTGTCCCCACTCACATGTAGGTTAGTGTTTTCAGTATGTTGTATCTGAATGATGTCATGTTCTTTGTGTAGAAGTGACATCATTATGTTGCAGTTTTTTTTGTTATTTTATTTACTATCAGGAATCCAAGAAATTCTGTGTGAGCTGGAAAGTTTTGAAAGAGCACAGGTGGCTCAATAGATACACCGTCAAAAGCTATAACACAGTTCAAGAGGAAGAAGAGACCACCCGAGGACATCTGATGTTATTTACACTCTGTCTCAATTCCTCTTTTGATTATTCACACACGTGTTCACACAGGCTCACAGAGGGCCCTCACCTGTGTTCCTGAGCCATACCTCACAATTAAAAGAGCTACAAATCCCTGACTGCACTTTCATGATGTGTGTTCATATCCTCTCATGTGTGAATGCATCCTCACGTGCCCGGGCGTATCCAGGAGATGTTTTGGAAACAGGAGGGCAGGGAAGCTTAACACAGCGTAAGACAGAGTACAGGAAAATGTGTGTGAAAGCAGGCAGAAAAACACACTCTGGGGCCTGATGGACAGATCACATGGGACTGAGTGATCCGAACACAGGAGGAAGGGGAGCAGGGGATGACTAACCCTGCTAAAGGACAGTGGAGCAACCTGACGTCATGCGCACAAAGGGATCAGTCCCTTGTTTGGGAGAGACGACGTCTATGCCAGGATTAGAGGCATTCAGCTGCTGCTGTAAGCTTTGGTTTACAGCTGTCAGCTCAGGTGCTCTCGCTGAATGGACTGTGGGCAGTGCTGTGACTCTTACATGAACTGGAACTCCTGTTTGAACATATATGACATTACTCATAATTTGCTGTAATGATTTTCCCCAAAACTACATGTTTCTGGATAATTAAAACGAAATCCTCTGAATGTGGGTGGTTGGTATTTTTGTTTTAGGCCAGATATTCACTTGTAGGATATGCTTGGCTGTTTTAGGGCAAGTGCATTGAGCTGGTGTCTCAAAACATGGCAACTTGAAGGTTTTTGAATACACATGTCAACGTCATGTAGTACTGCAGTAATAAGTCCTATAATCCAGAATAGGTTAACATTTAAGCACCTGCAGTTCCCTCACCTTAAAGCCTTAAAGGACTTTGAATTAGTGTTTGCTTGAGGGCCAAAAATAAGGTGTGGGCTAGCTAGGGTGTAATGGTGGGCCTTTAAGTGATACTTCTACCACTAAGGCAGGAGTGTCCAAACTTCTTACATTGAGGGCCGCATAAAGAGGAATATATGGACAACTGAGCCACTTTCTGCGCCTCAATTTTAGTGTATTGAAGTTAAAGTTTTAAGGTTGATGGGTGGGCTATCACCTGTCAAGGGACCTTTGTAACCCTGGGCTATTACTAGATTCACACCAAGTATGGACGAGACCTTTGAGCAGCAGAGATGGGAGACACTGACATCTTATCTTCACTTTCAGACACTAAACAAGAGTTAACTGCAAGAATGTTTGTGCTTGAAGATGAATATTGCAATATGCTTTGTAAATGAGACCTTGTGGCAAAGTAAATATAGCAGAAAATGTGCGTGATAGATGATATTTGCTGCTGTAATCAAAATGTCTTGATTACTCAACTGTTTCGGAGGCCAATTCAAAATGAGCTGCGGGCCACTTTTGGCTCCCGGGCCACAGTTTGGACGCCCCTGCACTAAGGCATCACGCTTGCTTTGTCACTGTGGGGAGAGCCAGGTACAGATGCTAAGTGATGCATAGCAGACCAACAAACGCCTTGTAACAAACCCACAATTAGGTAAAACTACACAAAAAACATTATTGACTCAACTAGACGCTACAGCAAGATTTTTAACACTGTTTCACCTTACCTCTACAAAGCCCCTGTTTGGAACTGTGACACATGAGCAGGCCAGCAACACACTGCTGCAGCGTGGTCAGGTCGCAGTCACTCAAGCTCTGACTGATAAAAATCTATCTCCCTGGATATTACAAAGTGGGGTAGCTACTCTGTTTCATCCCTGATGCAAATGCAAGCAAAATAGGTTGTCGGACTTCAGATTTCACCTTATCATGAGCCTTCACCAGCTTTGGCTTGTTGTTTTGAAATATGGACATTCGGACTTGCCTCTCTACAGCAATACAAAATTGTGTTTAACTGCCCGTTTGATCAATCAGCACTACAACGCACAATAGTAATTTTGAGGGCTTACCAAAATTAAAGAGTTCTGATGAAAGGGCGTGAAAAAATATCCCACTCATGGGAGCAACAGGCCCCCTGGTTCATGGGCATCCTGTTACCTGAGATCTGTCCTGTTTCATTCAGTTTCCACAACATTTTTCCAGTTCTCTTACTATACATGACTCCATTGGCAGGTTCTTCCTCTGTGTACTCCAGTTCATAGAGATAGCCTTTACCCCTTTATAGTATCCTTTTTGTGAATGTAGTGTCGGTTGTTTCTTCTGATGATCTGACCAATTGTTGGCAGAGGGTTACATAATCCCAAGGTAACATCATACTAAAGTTTGGAGCTTTGTAGAGGAAAAGTAAAATGCTGTAAATAATCTCACTGTTGTGTCCAACTGAACCAATGTAGTTGTTTTAGTGTAGTTTTAACATAAAAATGTGTTAATTAGGAAGCTTTTGGGGCACCACTGACTTCTACATATCGCTTTGGAACAGTACTCAGCTATCTCTCCCAAGGGACAAAAGCTAGCCAGGTGCTTCAGTGGCAATCATATTTAGTTGGGCCAAAGGCCTCAAGCTACTCCACTCCAAATATCCAAAGGCTTTTAAGGGCCTGGGCCTGCTCACTTGTGCAGCTGGCCCACTTTAAAAGAATGGGGAATGACATAGCCTTCCTTGGTCATACTTTTATTAATTCATAGCTGGGTTCTGGATTCTATTCAATGCCTGTGGTACATGTCTTTTCAGAAAAATATGCTGTCATGTCCACTTTTCAAGGCAGGAGATAAACACAGTTTCAACAACTATAGACCAGTATCATTACTTCCCCAGTTTTCAAAAGTGTTTGAAAAGTTATTCGTTCGAAAACTAGATTGTTTCATTGAAAAAAAACAAGATATTAACTGAAAGTATGGTTCAGTATGGTTTTCGGACAAACAGGTCTAATCTGGCAGTAATGGAAATAATGGAAGAAATCACAACTGCAATTGACAGATGGGGTATATAGGGGTATTCATTGACCTAAAGAAGGCATTCGATACAATAGATCACTCAATTTTAATTGCTAAATTGAATAAGTACGGTGTGAGAGGGGTGGTTCTAAACTGGTTAACTAGCTATTTACATAATCGACAACAATATGTCCAGTTTGCTGGTACTACATCAGAATGTTTGAAGATTGAATGTGGAGTTCCACAAGGTTCAGTTTTGGGGCCAAAACTTTTTATTTTATATATCAATGACATTTGTGACATTTCGAAGGTGTTACGTTTTGTTTTTTTTGCAGATGACACAAATTTCTTTTGTTCTGGAGATAATTCAAAAACATTATCTGAATGTATTCAAAATGAAATGGTGAAACTTAAAATATGGTTTGATGTAAATAAGCTGTCATTAAATCTGATAAAAACTAAGTTTATGGTTTTCTCTAAAAGAACAAAAGACAAAATTTCATTATACATGGATGGAGTTAATATTGAACAGGTATCTGAGTTTAGGTTTCTGGGAATTATAATGGATGAAAATATGACATGGAAATCACATGTTTCATATGTTAAAAGAAAGTTGTCAAAGAATACTTTTATTTTGAACAAAGTCAAGGATGTTTTAGATAGCAAAGCAATGAGAATGTTGTACTGTTCACTTATACTGTCTTATCTGAGTCATTCTGCAGAAGTGTGGGGTAATACATATATGACTAATATAAAGCCTTTGTTTTTATTGCAGAAAAGAGCAATCAGAATCATTCACAAAGTCAAATTTAGAGAACACACCAATAGATTATTTGTTAAATCAGGGTTATTGAAGCTTTAAGAGATAACAGAACTCCAGACATCACTAATTATGTTTAAAGCCAGAAACAGGGCTTTACCAGAAAACCTACAAAAGCTGTTTGTGTTTACCTCAGAAGATCAAAATCATAGAAGAAAATTTGATTTTAAGCACCAAGTCGCTCGAACCACTTTAAAGCAAATGTGTACTTCAGTTGTAGGTGTGAAAATATGGAATTTCCAATCACAGGACTTAAAGGGTTGTGCAGAGACTCATCAATTTAAAAAAAAATGTATAAATGCAAAAAAATGAGTCAATCCACACTAGAAAATTAAATTGGATGTGATGCATGTTTTGAGATTTAAATTTGCAGACCAAGTGTTCTTCTTTTAAAAAAATATTCAAGTAGCAGCAGACAAATATAAGAGACATTTCTCTTCTTGCTGCTCCTTTCCTATCATGAATGTGTTTGTTTTAGGGTGTAATGTTCACCTGTGTATGGATTTTGTTGTCAGCTTTCATGTAAGGAACAAATGAATAAATAAATGAATAAATAAATGTGTTGTTTTGACCAGTCAAATCAGGCAAGTGTAAACTGTCCAGGCAAGAAAGGTTAGTGAAGCAGCAAGCAAGAAGGTGTGTCATCATGTCAATCTGCTGTGGAGCAAAATGTTCTTTAGAAACACAAAGAGAGAGAGCTGCGGGTGAGGGACAAGGTACCATCAAGGTAGAAAAAATACATTTATTTTAGGATTTATGACCACCTTATTCACAATGTCTGGCACCACTTTAGTATAACACTGTAAAAAGGCAAACAGAAGCTTGTGCCAAAGGCTTCAGTCTGATTTAAACTGACTCTACATGGTCTTAAAATCACAAAAAAATATAGGTAACACTTTACTTAAAGGTCTAGTTTATAATGCATTAGAAGCACATGCATAAGATGTTATAATGCATGTATAATGCTATAATGCTTCATAAGTGTCATTATAATGGTGTATAACCATGTATGAGAACTTGTACCAAGGTTTATAAAGTATTACAAGAGTGGACATAATGTATTATAATCAAGCCTCTATAATGTTTTATAAAGGCTTTATAATGTAGGCTTTATAAGGCTACAGGCTTTTTAATGTTTTATACCTGCATAGAGTATGCAGGTATAAAACATTAAAAAGACTTGATTATAATACATTATGTCCACACTTGTAATAATTTATAAACCTTGGTACAAGTTCTTATACATAATTATACACCATTATAATGACACTTATGAAGCATTATACATGCATTATAACGTCTTATGCATGTGCTTCTAATGCATTATAAACTAGACCTTTAAGTGAAGTGTTACCAAAATATAGATTTGTATGAGTCAAAGAATAACAGGACAATGCACTGCTCTCTCCCATCAAAAGCCTGTGTTGATCGTCCATCTCTGCACCCATCTATGCATTCTCTCTCTCTTTCTGTCTTTCCAAACAATTTGAACACCGTGATATTCAATACTGTTTATCGCTGTATTTTCCATCTGAATAAAGTACTGATTAGATTTTAAAGATTAAAGGTCAAGGCCATTCAGACCCATGTTCCTCTCTCATGTTTATGTGCTATTTTGCTGCTGCCACTCACGTCATACATCAGTCTGCATAATATCTTGGCCTTGGTACATGCTAAGGCGCCCAACTCTAAATATTTATTATATTATTGAAATTAATAATTTGTTGTTGTTTTCAAATTTGTTCAGCAACTCCTCAGTGATTCCTCCCCCTAACAGCGTCAGAGGTAGCCCCCTGGTGTACAAGAACCCAAACAACCTCAACTGGAGAATAAATGATGAAGAGCAGCGGATTCAGAGCACGCGTCTGGGAGTCTGGTGTTTATGTTCTCATTTGTTAGTCATCCGGAGAGGGACCTACTGCTGAGAAATGCATGTGAAATGTAAAGCCAGACCAGAGTGAGCCTCTTCATCCGTCTCATGACTAAACATAGATCGGCGCATTCCGTCAGCAGGGCACAAAAGGCCAAAGTGCTCCCTTCACATCCATATGTGTCAGGTTTGGCCTCACTTAACCTCATACCCATGAAGACCCTCGCTTTTCCCTCACCGTTTGCCCAAGTTGTATTTTTTTTTCTCGATCAGCCCTGCTCCCACACAGAGGCAAACACGCCCAACGCTGAAGTGAACACTCAGAGCAGGTCCCACCCTGCTGATGCACTCCTCTGAACCCTGCAGCATGTGACACCTCTGCTTGGAATGCCAAACAGCCACAGTCCCTATTGTCAGGAGCTGTGCTGGGGGAAGACAGATATTTTACACATCTGTCAGGGCAGAGTCAGCTTCACGGTCTCACAATTACTCACTCAAACACTCACACAGCGGGGTGCCAAGTAGGTTAGGAAAATTAGGACATACAAATGTATTTAGAAAAAAATCCACTCTAATATCTTTCTGTACCCTTCACCCATATAGCATTTTCTTCTTCTTTTTCTTTGTATTAAGGTACTATGAGGAGAATCTATTTCTGGCGACATAAAGACTCTGCTACCCATGAGCACGGGCGGCAACCATTGTAAAGATGTGACGCAAGTCAAAGTGTGTGTTTGTTGTGATGTTAATGAATGCAGCTCGAACCCTCCTCAGAACTCTGCATTGCTTTACAACTTCTTTTTTCAACAACTTACAGGATGCAAAGTGATGAGGTAATGTATTACGCTGCGGTAGCTTTTGATGTGTGACAACAAGCAATTTTTGGAAAACTTAGTATTGTAGTTTTGTAGCCAGCTATATATCGCTACTTACAGCCTGGTGCTCTTATGGTCCTTTCCATTAGCCCTACTCGACTCGACTCTACTCTACTCTACTTGCCTTGTGCTGCTTTTCCATTAGCCCCAGTGCCCAACAGGGTGCAGTGTCGCTGAGCTGCTCTGCGGTGACGTAATTTTGAGCGCAACACAACAATCTGTGGCTTTTTGTCACAAATCGAGTAAAAAAGGAAAGCAGAAGAAGGCTGCAGGTGGCAAGAAGAAATACCCCTTGAGAAGCACAGGAGAGTTTTGGAAGCTATGCAACAGAATGAAGCCGAGGACAAGAGCAATCGGGTTGCAAAGAAAAGACGTATGAGGGTAAGCTAACGGTAGCTACCACTAGCATGCCAGGTCGTTGCGCTCATGACTCATTGATGACGACATCGTCTGACCAATCAGTTGCAAACCAATCAGTCAGTGACATCATCTTTAAGTATCGACTCTGCTCGCTTGGAACCAGAGCAGAGTGGGTACTAAAACTAGCTTGTTTTAGGAGGTACCGGGCTAGTGGAAACACGCTGCAAATCAAGTAGTGCCGAGTAGACCAGGGCCAAGGCATGCTAGTGGAAAAGGGCCATAAGACGTGTCCGAATAATATAAATTTGCTGTAGGTTTAATTGTCTTGTTCCCAAAGTTGAGTATCCAGGCCAGTCCGGCCCTGTCCAACCCAACCGCGAAGCTAAGGAATAGCATTTATAGATAACCTATTTTGATGCTATAAAACTCATCTTAAAGTGTGTATTTCGATCAGGCATATATCTAAAAGTGAGACTTTAGTAATTACTTAGAAACTCCTCATAGCATCTTTAAGTGAATGTGAACATCCAGGAAACCTATGTGCTTCATGCTAAGTCCCCCAACCCCCAAAAAAGAACATTTGTACTAAAAGATGTCCTTCAGATAAAAAAAAAAAAAACAGTTGTTCACATTAAGATTCATTACAGATTTGTATATAAACTTGCTTGTATCTTGTATGTTAATGCTGTAAGTGGTAATGCTGGTAAATCCCTGCTGAATATCCCCTGATCACCTAGTGAGATCAAGATCGTCACTTTTTAAAATACTGCTTTAAAGTTTCATAAATCCAGAGTGATGCCTATGGTACAAACATGAATTTGTCCGTTGTTGTGCAATTTTCTCCACTTTTTTAAATCAGTTTTATTGTTTATTAACAGAATGACCTCACTGTTATGATTTGCTTGAATGTCAGATGTGAATTGTTTTATAGAAAAATAAACAGATGAGCCTGAAAGACTGTTTTTATTTTATGTAATAGAGGTGTAGCTGTTGTTTTGGGCTGCAGTGATGTAGTGAAGGGACCCAATGCAACGTCTCCTCCTGGGCCCCACTAGTCTTTGCAGCATCCCTGCACATAAACATATTCTTTATTTAATCTTTCTTCGAGGGGAGATTTAATTCATCTTGTATTGCATTTTTGTCGACATCCTTTGCTTCCTTTGCTTTTCATTTATGCACATTGTTGTAAAATGTGCATGAAACCACTCAAATCAGCTAATTAGAGCCTTGAATTTACAACAAAAAGGAAATGTGGATGTTTTTCTTTGGTGATGTGAAATTGAGAGAAGATCATCAAAGCATGGCAATACTGGGAACAGACCGGGGATATGGAATAAATCCAAGCATGATTTAAGCAAATCTACTGCCGTCTTTTCCCCGCTGCATATGTAAATGTAGGAGGTGGAGGCGCATCTTTGAACACAGAAAACACCTCTTTTTTCCCTTTATTTCTTTTAGTGTTATGGCCCTGGTTCACAAGACGATATAACACTAACAAGAACAGCTTGAAAGCTCTTTAAAAATATCTGTTATTGACTTGTTTTTATTGATATTTTGGTGTAAAGACAGTGTAGGTGGTAGATGTGCAGTAACTACACCATTCATGCGTCTACATACATGGGAATTAAGCTTACAGGTGCGTGTAATGGTACTTTTGATACCTGCCTATCTTTAAATTGGCTGCTTTTCTGTGTGAATATGCATACGCACATGCAGGATGGAGGATGGAAAAGCACTCTGATAAAAACCACTCGGTGTGATGATTACCTGCCTTGCCACTCAGGGGCCATTTGCTGTTACCACAAAGCTGATTATCTCACCCCTACAGCAGGCTGTGTTTGCGGCTTTGCGATTTTCTCCCAAATGCCCACACTGCTATTTGTAGAAATGTTACCTAGCCGGGCACAGGCTGAAATATGTTTGTGTTTGTGTGGATGTTTGCGTCTGGCTGAGTGTTTGCCTGCTTTTTTGTGTGTGTCTGTGCGCATGTATTTGGTGGGTGGGTGGGTGTTTGTGTGGAATGGAAGGCTGTAAGAATGGAGGGATGGATGACACAAACAGGGCAGAGTGGTGGGAGGCTGGTGTCAAGGCCCCACTCCTACAAGCAGGCTGGATGCAGTATCTGACAGCTGACTGAGAGTCTGCAATCCACCCCCCCACCCCCATCCCCCCTCTTTACACAGTCCCACCAAAAAAAAGGTCAGCACTTCAATCAGCACCGCTCTCTGGATGCCTCTCTCTTCTCTCTTTATGCTGCAGCGCCTCTATTAGCAACCCCTCCTTGATGCACACTTAGCCGTGCTTGACCGTATCTCACAGGTGTAAATGTAGCTTTCACGCTCCAGACTAGGATGACCACCTGATGGGTTTATGTCTCTAAAAGAAATACAAGAGCTGGGCTGTGAAAGTGCAGTGATGCATCAAGTAGAAGGGCTTGGGCAGTTGTGGAAGTAGTTTCATAGAAATCTTTCAAGCAAGGAATGGATATGAGGCTAAAAGTCCTGACTTTTGGGGTCAAAAATTTAAATACTTTTAGTTCTGATCGAGTGGCCTTTGTGCAAAGTTTGACAAGAAAATAAAAAACTGTGATTTTCAGACTGAAGTTCTGAGTTATGTATAAAGGCTGATCCAAAATCTGCTTCTTGAAGGATTTCTATTTTTGTCTGATGCCTCCTGACAAAAGGCAGGTGTCATCAAAACAAAACATTATGGATCAAACTAAAAGCTGCTAAGAATTTTTCCATGCTCAAGATTAATTTAAGCAGCATGTAAGGTATTAAAAATAGATACATGATACAAAATGTTTGTGTATATATATATACATATATATACTGTATATAGATAGATAGATGGATAGATAGATAGATAGATAGATAGATAGATAGATAGATAGATAGATAGATAGATAGATAGATAGATAGATAGATAGATAGATAGATAGATAGATAGATAGATAGATAGATAGATAGATAGATAGATAGATAGAGACAAAGGGACTAAGACATAATGATTATGACAAACCTATGGATGCCTAGATCATAAATCTGTCCTCACACAATTTGTCTCTGCTAAATGTAGATTCAAACAATCAATCTCTATCTGTATACTACCATATTTGTCTCTGCTGAAAATAAACGCATTAAAGGTAAGCCCCTTAAGTTGTATCATCTCATTTTCAACATGAACCCCATGTCTATATGGTTATAAAGGTAATGATTACGGAAGTATAATCAACAAAACCATGGACTGAGATCAATGTAATATTAACATTAACATCCATGATGATCATAAACTGGAAAGAAAGACATTGTCAGGCTTCTATCCAAGTTTCATGTTGATCCTCTGCAGACAGTTATAGCTACATTAGGAATACATCCAATTCTGTCTATGAGGATTTCTTTACAGTGGAAACATCTTTTTTTTACAATAAAATTTACATTGTGTTTAGAGTGGGACAAAAAAATGATATAACCTCTGAATTGAGTTTACACCGGGAGTAGATCATGCATCACATCATTCCTGGGTTTGGGGGCCCAACAAGCCCAAGTGAGCAACTGCACTATTGGAACATGCACTGCAACTTCCAATATGCACTGGCTAAAAAGCTGAAAGTTGCTGATAAAGAAAACCTGGCAACTCTGGCATCAAGTTCTCTCTTATGGCTTTTTGTGTGTCTGGTTGAGCGAAGCAGGTCAGAAAACAGCTGCTATACATCGGTACAAAGTAACGCACCACATTTCACTGTCAGTAATGGTAACAGCATTGTAACATATAAGATAGTAATTAATTAGATTACCCATTACTGGAAAAAGTAGCAGCGATAGTAACGTCGTTATTCCCAGCAGAGTAGCTGTATGTGTGCTGTTTGCAGGAATAACCATGCATTGAATTTTGAAGATCTCTCTGAAGGTAATATCAGGGTCTGTAACGATAATGGAATGAGGCTAAAGGAATAAATGGGGCCAAATCAAATGTAACCACAGATACATAACTTTAAGTAATACAACACAAATGTATTTTTCTTTTGTTATGTTCTGTTCTTAATCATAACTCTAATTGCAGATGCCACGACATCACAGCTCATAATAAAGGTCTATGTAATACAGTTTAAAGTGTTGGGCAAACTTGTCCCTCTGAAAAGCCACTATGAGATTGTGATGAGTATGACACACAGGTTGGAACAGACCGCCATTTGATGGTCAGTACTTCAATTAGCTTTCTCTCTTGGCGAGTCTTTTTCTTGTTTTCTCTCTTTCTGCTGCACAGCCTTAATTTGCCACCACTTCTTGATGCTCTCTTATCTGGGCTTGATCGTATCTCACAGGTGAGAATTTGGCTTTCATACTTCACACAAAAGCAGCGCCCAAGTATCTGCACCAAGCGACAACCACAGTTTATTAAACTTCCAAAGAAAATGATTATGTAAGCAGGATGATATATGTAATTTTGGAACACTTTGGTGTGTGGAAAATTGCCATCCGCAGCTATAACTGACTCATTGCTCTGAGCGCTTAAATTTTCCGGACCTTTAATTTCCTCTTTCACAGGTCTTTAATTTGCCTCTGCACATCAAGTACTCTCAATATCCTGTGGCCTACCATCTGCTGATGGATATATTTTCCCTTTGAAGTGATGAACAGAAACAACAGCTTTTACATTATTCAGCATGACAAGACTGACAGGTGAAAAGGAGAGGAAGAAATAGAAGCACTTCCTGTGTGGACTAGTCAACTGCTGGACGAGTGTTCAGTGGTGGGTACAGGAGAAGGGCAAAGATGTTTTTTGAAACATTATTAACAGAAGTCATATTTCCTTAGTGGTGCAGATGCATGTTTTTGGATTGAAGAGCTAGTTATATATATGAGAGTCTATGTGCAGCATACAATACTCAACAAATGTCTGGGGTACAGTTAAAGTGACAGTGCCTTAAAAAGAAAAGAAAAGAAAGTGTTGATCCTAAGAAGCTTAAATATTGCACAAATTTGCAGAATTGACCTTTAACTTTCAAAATCTAATCAGTTCACCCTCACGTCCAAGTCTATTCAACACTGCCGACTACTGTCAACCCCAGAGACTCATTTGTACTGAAGACCACTTAGTGCTATGGACCATAGTGTGTTTTCCAGTCAGCCATCTTCTATGCTGAACATGGCTCAGCTTGTTTCAGGGTTTCCAGGTAGGGGGTAAAAAGTTGGTCAGGAGGAGCACAGGCAAGATCCAGTGTCAAGCAAAAAGTTGAGATGTTTTGTTGAGAATAGACCATTTTCACGGCTCCACTACTTCCTGATATTAGTTGTGTACGTTCATTTCCTGTCCTACATTATTGGCCAAGCTAATTAAGCCAGGTGTGCCTTGCTGCAGCAGTTACAAAGGCAAACCTGGATCAATTAGTTTAACAAATAATGTAAGACAGGAAATGGTCTATTAATAGCCTTGCAGAGCAGACGTACCTGCCTGATTCTGAAATCATGCATCCCCGTCTTGCCAGTCTTCATTGTCCAATGGTTTCACTCGGCCAAATGTTTAACGGTCCAATCAGGAAAGAGAGGCGGGAGCAGCGGGCGTGACAACAACAGGAAACAGGAAGTGAATTCACTTCCTGTTGTACAAATAATGGCGGCTAATGTCGGTTAGCCTGTGGTCATCATGGTTACTCAGTTATACTTGGTGAAATATGCTCTCCTCATAAGTTCATTATGTAGGAATTGTCTTTGACAAGGTTCATGTCACATAGCCGCTACAGCTAAAGGCTAACAAGGGCAAACAACCGCTAACGGCCATTAACTGTTGTTTACCCTTGTAAGCCGTTAGCCGCTACGTTTAGCCGCTACATATGCTACGTCCTAGCAGCGCTGCTTGATATGGATTTGTCTGTGATGAGTGTGATGAGCCAAACGATCGTCCAATCACAAGCTGCTGTTGTTTTTGAAGGTTCTGTCCCTGAAAACATTTTTGCAGGGCTCCTCCCCAGAGGGATTAGGGAAATATTTCCAATATGGAGCTGTCCGTCTGGCATGTCAGGTTATAAAATTAATATGACAATTTGAAATTCAAATGTTGAGCACACC
The DNA here is from genome assembly GCA_036419115.1 of Scarus forsteni. NCBI lineage: Eukaryota > Metazoa > Chordata > Actinopteri > Labriformes > Labridae > Scarus > Scarus forsteni. Next base: position 12,258,281 of record JAZDUH010000136.1, read on the forward strand.
CTAATACATAATACATGACAACTTCTTCCTCCTTTTCTTTTGCCTGGCCCTAATACTCTAAAGTATCTTGCGCGCATGTCCGACAGATATTAACATTTAACTGGGAGATATGTAATCTCTATGTAACCACTAAAATAAAGGAATTTTTTATGTATTTTTGGGGCATTTTGTGCCTTTATTGACAGGAGAGAGACAGTGGATAGAAAGCAGGTGAGAGAGTAGGGAAAGCACTCTGCAAACTGGTCACAGGCTGGATTTGAAGCCGGGCTGGCAGAAGTATGTATATGGGACGTGCCTGGTTGCTAACCACTCCACCAAACAAGCACCCCAAAAGAAAATAAAGGAAATTTACTGACATTTGATTTGCCTTGCTGCATTGTAAATAATATGGCCAATGATAATGATGTCAGAGCTGTTACCACTGATGCAGGCTCGAGCTGTCCACCATTTTGGCCTCTGACCTGTAGGCACTTCACATGATGAGAAACATTACGAAAGGCAAAAACCTGAAAAATGAAAATTTGGGGGTTTTGGGATTTCAGAATTTTGAACACGTATTGCAAACTTAATTTTGTCCAAATCAGCGCATATGCTTCAACGCTGTAAACAAATCTGTTTATTTGTCACAGCTGACAATACAAGGCACAGTGTTAGACAGTTTCATAGTTTCATTCAGGCGGTGTTATTGTAAAGTTGCACTCCCTCAGTCACATGCTCACCTGCATCCCCAACTATCTTGTCTATGATCCCCCACCCTTCAGCCCCACCCACCTCCACCCTGTCAAATCTAGATCTTGTAAGGTCAAAGAACACCATATCATGGCTCTAATCATAAAAATGCTTGTAATAAATAGAGCTATAAAGCTCGCAGCCCATCAAATACATGTCCTGCCCTCAGCCTGACGGTAAATGACACAAGTTATTCACCAGACACCTTTGATAATGAAAGATGGGTGTTACTCTAAAGTGTAATTTAGAGATTCAGCCAGGGTTGTCGCCTGATGTGACGTGAACTACTCTATCAAAGTCTTAAATGTCGATGGTAGATAATTGCTAATAATCTTGTAAAGTGTATCCCACAGCAAACTCCCATTTGTGACCAAGATGCTTCTGTGCCCCCAAGGTGACTCAGCTGATTTGACACAGTTTCTGTCATTCGTGTTCCAAATACAGATGTCATTATGTTGTTTTCAGCATTGCTCAAACATGCACCGCAGATGTAATTATGAGCTTAAATGCATTGTATTTCATTGACAACAGTACACCTGATGTCAAAGAGCAAGTAACATCATCATAGTCACCTGTCTAAAAAAAGGTCCATAAGTCCATAATGGAACTCAAATGTAGGTCTGTGTCCCATTTTGATTTAGTCCCATGCATTATTACCTCTGAAAGGAAAACAAGCTTTGCTGGTATTTGTTTGTGAGAAGCATAATAGATTTTGATGACATTATTTTGGTCTGAATATGGATGCTGATCCAGGAATTTTTAAAGGATTTGTGGGCATTGCAAGATATGTCAGTTTTCCATGTTTTCACCAAAATTTTAATCGGTTCTCAACTGAATTTGATGAGATTTTGGAAAGTTGGTCATGGCACAAGCAAAAAGTGATTACATTTCAGTGGTGATCTGCATTAGGGGGGGCTCCAGGAGATTTTTTAAAGGATTTGTTAACACCCTGAGACACCGGATCACCACAGGACTACGCTACACTGTCTCTACACCTACGACTGCAGTCCAGCCAACGAAAACAACATCATCGTCAAGTTTGTTGACGACACCACAGTGGAAGGACTTATCTCACAGGGAGATGAGGCAGCCTACTGGGAAGGGGTCCAGAGACTGGTGACCTGGTGCTCCGACAATAACCTGGCACCAGGAGATCATCATGAACTTCAGGGGGAACAGAACTGACAGAAAGAACTTGAAATAGGACTATTTTCATTCTTAATATTTATCCTCTACCTCAGTGGTTCACAAACTTTTTGCAGCCTGTACCCCTTCAGACATCTGACCCCCAGCCATGTACCCCCTACTCTCACACACTTACAGCAGCTTGAAAAAGAAATGTCTGCAAGCCTGCTGCCACCTCCCACATTTATCATGCATAACATACAAATTAAATCTCTTAAAGTTAATTATTTCTTACAGAAGACTATAAGGGCCATGTTAGATGGAAAAAATGATTTTGGCAATGTCGAGATGAAAGTTGAAATACCTTGTATGTTGACTTTATTCTCGACTTTCCACTTTTTTCTCGGCATTTCAACTTTTATATCTAAATTTTGACTTTATTCTTGTCATGTCGACTTTAATCTCGACCTCCCAAAAATTATTTTTTCCATCTAAAATGGCCCCAACACTCTTTCGTACTCACCAAAAAGATTTATTTACCAGTAGTTACAGTGGGCCACCACAGTTCACTTTTGAAAATAGAAATTTACATTTCTAATACATATTCATTAATGAACTTGATGCTGTAAAATAAAAACTCACCACTGCTTTATTGAGAAGGATGTCTGACTAAACTTATGTTAATATAATAATTTTTGACAGTTCGGGACATAGTTCCTCTCCGAGATGCCCCACAAATCCAGCCTTCAGCCTCTTTGTCAACACTTTTGGCCTTTATTAAATCTCACAATACAAACATTTGCTAGTTTGAACTGTAACTACTGAAACAACTGTTTAAAACCTGACAGGAATTTGCGTACCCCCTACGTCACTTTGCGTACCCCTGGGGGTAAGCAAACCCCAGTATGGGAATCACTGCTCTACCTCATATTGTACATAGCGCTTCAGTTGCACCGGTTGTATTTCATCTTCTTTATATATAGTACATTTAGTACCCCTTACAACCTTCTTTACTTCAAATATTTTTGTTTAATTTTACTTTTACTATCTATCTATTGCACTGAAAAGGAGAAGCTCTCTCGTTGTACAATCTGTATAATGACAATAAGGGCCATTCTGATTCAGATTTTTTACATTAACATGCCTGACAAAGTTGGAAATGTGTTGGTGGCCTTAAACCAGTTCAAGCCAACATTTGAGCATATATTGAAGAGAATCAATGAGTGTTCTTAAGATGTCCTGTTCACATGCAAGGGGTGAACATAAAGCCCAAAGACCTTGACCTTTGAGCTCTAAAATGTCATCAGATCATTCTGGACCTTGGTGCAAATTTGAATAAAATACTTCAGTGCAGTCATCATAACGCCTCTTTTGGAATGGGGCACAGAAACAGGACAAACAAGACAAGAAGATAAATGTTCCAGTCTGCTGAAGACAAAGTTTGTTTTTCTTTCAAATTTATCAAATCAAAACATCACATTAAGTTCCTGAAAATGAGTAACAGGATGTGTAATCTTTTGTTTGAATCTCAGGTATGTGCATGTTCATGTTTGTGGAGTCACAACACCTGCTCTAAAAATCAGATTACTCGCTCATGATGTGTCATCTGTCACTCCCCCGTTCTCAGCATCACTCCCTCATTATTCACCTATTACACGCTTTATTTTTTTTTTTATATAATCGTGTCTGATAAATTAACAGGTCTCCCAAAGCTGTCAGCTGCATGAATTGTCATTAACAGGAGGAGTGAAATGTCAAGGGGGGGTTGCAGGTGAAGAGAGTCCTGTGATTTCACGAGGCTAATAAGAGCAGCGAAATAACAGAGACAATGAAGAGGGGTTTCTGGTTCGAGTGTCTGTGAGAGACTCTCATCAGTGTTTTAAGTCTCATGGGTTAAAGTCACTTCATATTTCCATCCATACAGACCCATGACTCAGCCTGTATCAAGACACTCAGGAGGCGGGACGTCCATACAGAAAAATGTCATGCTGTCCCACAGCCAGTGTGTGTCATTGTGGAGACTTTGCCAAAGCAATATATTAAAAAACCTGGTGTCTCAATTCTTTCCATCAGCTGTATGATTCATTTTATTGCCCACTGCTTGACTGTGAGCTCTCATGACAGCCGCAGATGCTGGGGCACCACCAGCCTGACAAAACTATGTCCATTATTTAACTGTTAAGAATTATTTACTCATATTTATTTTTGAGTAAATAATTCTTAACAAAAAACCTTGTGGTAACACTTTCTATGAAGCCCACATTTATAATGCATTATAAAGACATCCATAATACATTATAATGAATTCATAATGCTTCATGATGCTTTATATCAACTATCATAAAACATTATAATGTCATTTATAATGAATAATAATGACTTGTTCCATGGATGCTCATGAATACTCATGAACACTACATCCATCATGCTTTATGAGGTATGAAGCCCAAACAATCACAATGCATTATGAGGGCATTCATTATGCTTCATTACTACACTCATAATGCTTTATGATGCACTATATCAACAGTCATAAAACATTATATCACTTATAATGAATTATAATGACTAGCTCTATCGCTCATTATAAATAACATTATGTTTTCTGGCTGTTGATATAAAGCATCATGAAGCATTATGTTTGCTTATAAGTGTAGTTATGAGACATTATGAATGCATTATAATGCATTATGGATGCCGTTATAATGCATTATAAATGTGGGCTTCATAGAAAGTGTTACCAAACTTATTCGACTTATCAACCTTGCATCATTGAAACTATGATGGTGGTCATTTATCTGAAACCGACCCCCTGGGAGAAGTTTTAAGATATTTAAAAATGTTGTTCATGACTATAGTCAAATATTTCATCAACAAACTTGTTCTGTTTTCTCAGTAACTTGGAGCCATTTGTATGAATATTAGAGAGTTTCATAACAAACAAAATCTTTTAAAGGAGCTTTAACTAAATCAGTGGGGGAAAAAAACAATTCCAAGTAAATTGGGATGTTGTGTAAACATTAAACTGAAGACAATGATTTGTAAAATCCGTTTTTAACCCATTGTGACAAATCTGCTCTGAAGAGAGTTTTGTGAACACCTTTTCCTCCCTGCTCTGGTTTTTGCTCCTGCTGCTCTCTCTCTCTCTCTCTGGGAGGGGCGCGTCTACCTGGAGCTGAGGCTTCTGCTGGATCACACTTGTTTCTTAGCTTCACAATCACATGCACCTTCAAAAGCCTCCTGCAGACTTTTCACCTGTGCCAGAAGATTTCCACACCTTCTTGTGGTTTAGTTGGCCATCTCTAGTGCTCATAATGTTCCCAAAAAGCATCCTTACGGACAAACTGTACTTACTGTCAATTTGACCTTCCGACAAATGGTGCTTTGACAGGTTGTGAATTGAAATGGTCCCTGTACCCGGACTGAATTCAAGACACACCATGTCGCACTGACTGGTCACAACAGCCATTTCTTCTCATTGTTAAATGCTTTCTTACTACTTAATTTTTACTTATATTTCCTTCATAAGGAAGTTGAAATGTATTGCTTAAAATTGCTTACTTAAAGGGACTGTGAGGAGTTTCTAAGTAATTACAAAAAAGTCTCACTTTTAGATATATGCCTGATGGAAATACACACTTTAAGATGAGTTTTATAGCATCAAAACAGGTTATCTATAAATGCTATTCCTTAGCCCTCCGGTCGGGTCGGTCAGGGCTGGACTGGCCTGGATACTCAACTTCGGGAACAAGACAATTAAAACTAGAGCAAATTTATATTATTTTATTATTTATATTACACGTCTTAGAGCACCAGGCTGTAAGTAGCGATATATAGCCGGCTACAAAACTACAATACTAAGTTTTCCAAAATTTGCTTGTTGTCACACATCAAAAACTACCGCTACATAACTAGAAAGATATACATTACCTCATCGCTTTGCATCCTGTAAGTTGATGAAAAAAGAAGTTGTAAAGCAATGCAGAGTTCTGAGCAACGTTCAAGCTGCTTCACAACAAACACACGCTTTGGATAGCACACGTCTTGTGGTGCGTTCCAGTTGTAGTCAGAAGTAGGAATTTTGAGTTCCAAGTAGGAAACTGCAGCTGGAACGTCCCCCAAAGTCCGAATTTCCTACTTGGGACGCGGTGAAACCTCGTCACCCCCAAGTTGACAATCAAAGATGGATGCCCCCAGTGTGAACAGTTATTTAGCTCCTGTAATAACCAATTTATTTGCACTTCCGACTGGGGTGTGTCGCTCTAGCTCAGCTGTTTACATAGGATTGTTAGACTTATATTTACAAAAATGCTGCCATAGTGATAATCACATTCTTCATGTGATATTTGTGAACAACAACGCAGGCATGCTAACAACAGCTAACAATAGCCTGGTAGATCGGCATGTTTTTTTCCGACTTCAACTGGAATGCTGATAACTCTGAGATGATGTCACTCCCAGTTCCGAGGTTACTGGAATGCAGCATTACGACAGTCACTGCGCATGCTCATGGGTTGCAGAGTCTTTTACGTTGACGGTAATAGATTCTCCTCACAGTCCCTTTAACTTCTATTTCTTTTATTTTTAATTATATTTTATTTTAGTTAAATTAATGCTACTTTCTATTCTAATGTCTTCATCTGATATATCTAACTGCTATACTGTGTATAAGAGCAACTGAAACAACCCAATTTCCCCTTGAGGATTAATAAAGTATTTCCGATTCTGATTCTCTTTTCATCATTTTGTGCTTGCGCTTTTTGTCATTTTGGAACCTCGACTTTTGTCTCTCCTCTCTTGCAGTGGCTCCACAAGCCACATCCAGCTTACAGCCACCCAGATCTCCCTCCATAAATTCATGTTTGTTGCACCAATACTCTACCTCGGCCTGCATTTGGGTCCACTTATTATCCTCAGGGGTCATTCCCTAACACCCATATTCAACTGTAAATGCTACAGAAGCAAAATTTTGCTGTTCACAGTGATTAACATTTTTCAATAGTCACTTTTCTAAATTCACTGCTCATTTTGAATTTAATTTTGTGAAAAACTTAGTATTTTGAACTTAATGCACAACACAGTATAAAATACATAAAGGACAGTACCTGCTGTCTTTTACTAAGAAGTCATGTTGTTACATGTGCAGAATGTGGTATAGCACTGTCTTGAAAATGAACAGGACCATCCCTTGGATGGCAGCGATGTTCCTCGATAATTTCTATGGCACAAATGGTGCCTTCATAGATGTGCAAGTTACCCATGCCATGGGCACTAACACACCACTATACCATCACAGATGCTCGCTTTTGAACTTTGCACATTTTGGGTGGTCCTTTCTCTCTTCAGCCCCATCGATGATTGCAAAAAATAATTTGAAATGTGGACTCGTCAGACCACAGCACACTTTTCAACTTTGCATCGGTCCATCTTTGATGAGCTAAGGCCCAGAGAAGCTGGCGTCATTCCTGGGTGCTGTCGATATACAGCTTTGGCTTTACACAGTAAAGTTCAAATTTGAAATGATCAATGTAATAATGAACTATGTTAACTGACAATAGTTGTCCCTTAGTGTTCATGAGCCCATGTGGTAATATCCTGTACAGAATGATGTTGGTTTTTTATGCAGTGAAGCCTGAACAATCATAGGTCACAGGCATTTCATGTTGGTGTTCAGCCTTGAAGCTTATATGTAGGTCTCTCTGTAGTTTCTGAATCTTTTGATATCATGGATTGTAGATGATGAAATTAAACTGTAGAAATGCTGCTCTTCAGCTGTTGAACCATTTGCTTATGCAGTGGTGAACCCCGCCCCATCCATAATTGTTAATGGCTGAGCCTTTTAGTGGTGCTTCTTTTATACTCAATCATAAAAATCACCTGCTTCCAGTTAACCTGTTAAATGTTCCAAACAGGTGTTTTTTTTTTTTTTTAGCTTCTCTCAACTTTCCCAGTCTTTGTTGCCCCTGTCCCAGCTGTGTGGAACATGTCGCAGGCATCAAATTCAAATTAGGGAATATCTCCAATGAAAGATATAATCAATTTTCACATCAAATATTTTGTCTTTGTAGTGTATTCAGGTGAATTAAGTTTTACAAATTATAATTTACACATTATATTTTGTTTTTCACATTTTAAACAACATTCCAGTTTCATTGGAGTTCAGGTTTATAAATCAAAAGCAGTTGTTAGAGCAGTAAGTAAGAATAAACACTCTCTGCCCTTCGGTTTGGTACGAGCCCTGCTAAAAGCCTACAGATGTTCATATTACAGACAACCAACTGCAGCCAAATAACAGTTTCAGTGGCTCTAATCCTAAATCCTACACCACGTTTGCTGATGATTCAGTCTGTGTTGAATCATAAACCGTTCCCACCCTTCACTGCTACACTTAAGAGCTCGCTTATAAGTCTAAATGGGCATAGCGACTTATTAGGCATACATTTCATAAAAGAACGCACTGCATGACTATCATAACAAAAGATCATTCCCACATTCGCAGGTCCCTTTTATCCAAGCCATGGTCAGCTCAGTAAATATAGCTTATAAGCCCTGTCAAAGACCGGATCTGCTTTGTGTCATAGCACCACTCAGAGATGACACCATGGATTGTCATAGCATGCGTGGCGTTACTGCCTAAAAGGCCCGCAGAGCAATCTTTTAATTACAGTACATGTGCATTCATGGGAGATGTAGAGACTTATTATCACATGGCTCATGGGCCCCGAAATACCAACAAGTGGCTGTTGAGTCGGGGTTCTTACGGGATACTCATCTATGCCCTTTATCAACGAGCAGCACTTGAGCGTTTATATATGGATGTACAGGGCTGCTGCTTTAGGGGCTGAGGGATCAATTCATTGTTACTTAGAAAATGTGACTCATAATGTTGGTTGGTTAGTTTTTTTCCATGACGAAAGAAGAGTGAACTAAAAATAAATCTTTCATGATTAAACTCTGACAAAGAGATGTTTATTTTCCGTTGGGGTTGTGGGACATTAAAATACGATCCAAAATTTCCAGCGAAGTATCATCAGATCAAAATAGTAATCTAATGCTAGTGTTGAAAGCAGCACTGAAACCATCAGGGCAAAAGCCAGAGGATGTTAACTATTAAAACTAGAAAGCATGGGAGCACCAACCTCCCCCAAGCAGCTCAGGAGCTCCACAACCCATGTAAAAAAATACAATTCTGGATCACTCGATCCAGAATAATGGCCGGTTTAGGACCACACATGGAGGTTGTAATCCTGTATGAAGACAAGTTTTGGGAACATCACTTAATATTACAAGCACTTTGAGCTACATATGTTGAAAAAAAAGTACTATATAAATAAAGTTTTATCGATTGATTTTACTTCTATATAAATTGTTGAATGTTGTCAATGGGATTTCCAATTATTAAGTTTAGAGTCTTTTGTAACGTCAATCTGGATTGGATCCAGATAAAATTGACCTTGATGATAGAGACATGGACTCTATATTTTTTTTTAGTTCCACCAATTGTCGGCCGATTAGATTGTTTTTATTTTTATTTTTTTATTTTTTATCCAGACAAATATCTATCTCTATATCTATATCACCACCAAAATGTAATGCTTTCTTTCTTCGACCAAGCCACACCTCCTGAAAAAAATTTCATGTAGACCCATCCCTTTCCGTAATCCTGCTAACAAACGGACAAACAAGCATACGCTATCAAAAACACAAACTTGGCGGAGGTAATAACTTGGGAGGGGCAAGTAAAACACCACGATGTGTTCAACTATTTCATTAAAAAAGGAAATACATGTCTCAGTGAAAACAAATTTATTGTGCTGTTTAATGAGACTTGAATTGTTTTCTAGGAGTTAAAGGGATGGTTCAGGCACCAGGAAATAAAATTGCCACGTAATGTCCCCTGAAGAGACAGGGATGGCTGAGTATTGCTTAGGTGATAGCAGTCAATGGTGACAACAAAAGCCTTGTGGTATGACCTTTAGGTTTAAACCTAAAGGTTAAAAATACATTGGCTCAGCTAGACGCTATAGTAAGATTCTTTACAGTGTTTCACTTGTCCTCAACAGAGCCTGTGTCTGAAACGTCTGTGTTGCAACATGTACCCCACCACCTCCTGCTGGTTAGGTCATCAGAAGAAACAGCACTAACCTCACAAAAACCTCACCAAAAATTAGAAATTTGGCTGAAGTGACGACATGTGGTTAATTGTGGGCGACAAAGAAAAACTATATAAACCAAAGTACACAGATGAAGAAGTTTTGCAGATGGAGTCACGGTTAGAAAGAGGGATGAAGAAACAGTTGTGGATATTTGGAAGAAGGATAGGTCACAATGGCCCCGTTCACATGGGTCAACAAGTCCTATTTACAATCAGATTGAAAGGTCAATCAGATTAGAAATGTCTCATGTAAACATCTTAGCCAATCTGATTCACCCGGATCGGATTGCAAGAGGTAGTCTATGCCGATTGATAATCTGCTCCATGTTTTATGTAAATGGCAGAATGGAGCAGATTGGGTTGATAGAGATGATTGTTCGGTCTGCGCAGGCGCTCCGTAGTAAGTAAGAGGTACGTAGTGACGTATGCAGAGCGTGCCCAAACAAACAGAAGAACTGGGCAGCGGAGGAAACAAACTTTTTAATAGAAACCCCAACAAAACACGACGTGGATCCGTCTTTCTAGAGGTAAACAGGAAGCAGGAGGTGCACCTCTTCTTCTCTTACACATTTGCAGGTAGTGGCAGAGTGACCTTCTGCGCATGTCAAAAAAACCCCAATACAATCGGATTCAGCTGGGGCCATGCAAACGCGGATTGAACGTGGATCTCTTTACTCAAAGTTCATGTATACAGATCGAATCAGATTCATTTAATCCCATCGATTTCAATCAGATTGAGAAAAACTACCCATGTAAACAAGGGCAGTAGCTGGTTGTGCAAAAGCATGAACTGTGACTCTATGTTCACAAACCTGAAGTCCTTCTACTGTCATGTTGGGATGTAGAAACACCAAATCTCGCTGCTAGTGTTCATTGCATAGTTCGTTCATAGCTTGAAGTCCTGATCAGTAAAATGGGCACTTTAAACATGTTCCATCACTGCCGAGGGGGGAATCCTGATGTCCACATTAAAAACAGCACGGCAAAGTTGGCGAAGGCTCACGTCATGTGAAAGGATGCGGTGAAATCGGAATTTTGATCATGTCTTTTACCTTTTATACATCTAGGATAAATACAAGAGCGACCCCCCTTTGTAATATCCAGGGAGTGATGTTTATATCAGTTTGGGCTCCAGTGACTGCAACCTAATGCCGCTGCACTACGCTCACCTGTTACTGTAGCATCTAGTCCAGCCAATGTAAGTTGTGTAGTATTAACCTAAAAAATGGGGTTGGGGATAATTACAGTGCTTTCAGTGGCATCATTGACTGCTATATATTGTAAATTGCCTCTCACCAAGGACAAGTACATTGGTACAGCTCATATTACCTATAGCCATGGGCCTTGAGCCATTCCACTTCAAAATCCCCTTCAAGGGAGAAACCACACAACTTTTACCACAAGTTTTAATTTGTTCTTTGCCATTTAAATCCTGTGATGTTAAATTTGAGTTTGGTTTCAACATCCAGGATGACACGACTGTTTTCATCTCACCTGCCTCAATTATTACACGTCTGAGGCTCACGATAAGGACTGTGCGTGCAGCTGCTCGAGGAAGATTTTGATGAAAGAGACGGACGTTTTAGAAGAGAAACCACAGCAGAGGAAGTGTGAGAAGTGTTGAGAACTTCTTTTTATCCATGGACAGTGACCTGAGTCACTGTCTGCATGTCTGCACAGCACGTGCTTAATCACTGGAAAATAAGATCGTTCAACACATTTGACTCTTACATAACACACTGTTATTAGTTTTTCCTGATTAAAGAGGAAAATCTGCCATCCGCACTGGAACAAATGATCAACTTTCCTGATGGAAGCGAGACGTCACAGGCTTAAAATACACAAGGTACAGTTTGAGGGTGGACACAAGCAGTCATGAGAGCATTTCTGCATACACAATGATACTTGTCAAGTTCTTTAGAAATGCTTAAGGCCCTCAAGAGTTTTGACATTCAAAATAAACCGGTTGCGGTTTCTTCAAATGCGCCTGGGGTCACGTGAATGAGGTCAGTGCCTCCAGCAGTGAGTCTGAGCTCAAAGTCTGAGTTACGAAAGCAGAGAAAGGCCCCGCTTTCCACAGGATGGGCAGAGGAGGACTTTTCCTGGCTTTGTCGCAGAAACTTGAGGTCATCATTCATAGAAAAAAAAAGCTCTGCCAACTCATTTTTAAAAAATCTCTGAGAGCTGTGAGCTAGGTTTCCATGTTAGTCCAAACCACAAGTGGGCTTGAAACCGTAAGTTAACCAGAAACAGGAATACACAGGAATACACAGGAATATCATTACTAAAACTGATTATGTTCTGGAGAGGCTGGCTGAAGGGGAAACATCCAGCAAAGTAATGAGTTTCTTCCTAAATCTGTGGTGTGATGAAGAGAAATAACCATCTGATCATTTCAAATGCTCTGCTCACAGAGGAACGTGCTTTACCTGCCATCTGCTGCCATCACGTGGTCAAATCTGTCACTGCAGAAAGGCTAACCTGAAGGCTCCTGTAGCCTGGTGGCTTTGTCCTTGCTCCCAGTGTTTAGTGGTGCTGCTTACTTAAACAGTTTAAGGGTCTCAGTGGGTCATTCCCACCCAAATAAATCAAACTTATCAACAAGTCTTTATCGACAAATCATGTTTCTTAAATCATACATCAATAAGTTGCAGCATAAAAAAATACAAACTCAACCACAGCGTACTTCCAAATAAATTTATTTTGTATTTTTATCCACTGTACAAAGCAAGCTTGGGATCCTCTGCACACAGACGTGTTTCACTTGGGGAAAACGGATGGACGATTGAATCCCATCAAACAAAGAAAGGTGACCTAAAAGACAAAAACAGATCGTTGTTGATTACAATGAGTCATTTCAATTTTTATTCCTATTTCTCTCAAGTGTATAGCTCTCTTGTAATTCTATGAATTAGAAGACTGTGTTTTAAAAAGAGCAGATCAGGTTGTGAGCTTTATTTGCAAATACAATATAGAGTAGAGCAATACCATTTCAACTGATATGGGTTTTGTTGATTTGGTAAAACTAAATAGATGTTGGGACTAATGCTCAGTATAGATTACAGTACTTACAGTAAGAATCAGTATCGAGACTTATTCCACACTATGAAGAAATAAAATTCAAGACTTTCTGAGAGACTACAGGATAAACAAGCAGCAAACACAGTGAGGTGTACTCTTTTCCTTTAATTTGCAACAATGGTGGCTTATTTAAACGTACAGTAATTGTTGTGATGTCCCGATCAGCTATTTAACCCCTGATCAGATTTGAAATATTGAGTATCTGTCAATTCCGAGTCCCAACATGTTATTTACATTTACCTAGACAACACAGCTATAAACATTTTTTTATGTTTGGTTGTTAATTAAGTACACAAAGTAAAAAGATGCCCTTACACAACTCCTTTTAATCGAGTCTGCATGGTATTAATAATCAAAATTACACTTTGAACGATGTATATAAATACATCTACATTCAAAGTGGCAGTTGGATTGTTATTGCAGTGTGTGTTTCCACAAGGCTGCCACTTCACTTGCTCATTCATAGCCTGCTGTTGAGTGTGATCATCTTACTGAAACTGATGGAAATAACCGCAGTGGGATGATCAGTATTCACTCCAATCACCAATAAATAAGGAAATGCTCACATAAGACCAGATATGATACTTTTAAAGATGCAGATGCAGTATCTGGACATCCCTAGTTAGTGTTATTCTATTACAATGCTTCAAGCCAGGGTAAAATATTAATAAAAATATGATATAAAAAGCATTGCTCTCCATAGCAAGGCAAAAAAGATTCCAACATCAGAGGCCTGTGCTTAAATAAGGACAGAAAACTCTAATGTTTACTGTGCACGCATTCTGCTTCTGCCACTTTTTTCTGGTGTTTTCTGAAGCAGTGTCACAGGAAGGCTAAAACAGAAGTGAAAAGGTGACCAGAGTCAGTCTATGAACATCTGATGGACACTTGATATGTGTTTGATATGGATGTTCATTTCTCTGCAGTTAGTGTTTAACAATTTCCAAACAAGATTTCCTTTTTTTTAAAGTAGTACATACACTCACCAGCTACTCAGTCATGTTCACCCGTCCAGTTACTCATTCATATAAGTAGTTAAATCAGTTACATGGTGGCAACACAATGCATTTTGGCAAATCGGCATCATAAAAAACTCCGCTGCAGTTTAAGTCAAGCATGAGAATTGAAGGGGAACATGATGTGAGCAGGGATCGAATCAGTAAAGAAAATTACAGTATCCACACTTTTAGAAATCATCCACGTTTTAACACCTGCAAATATAAATTCCCAATCTGTCTCCTGCTCAGTAACATGTTTGTGGCTTCAAGCAAACAGCAACACTTGAAAAGACAGCTAACAGTATACCTAAAATAAACTGACCAGCTGTCTGGGAGGTCTCCAGTGATGACACTAGTTTAGACAGAGCACAGATTATGCTCTTTGGGGAATATTGATATTGAATTATTAAAGGAAGAAAATCTTGGTTCAAAACCAAAAAGTAACTGAAACAATAAAAAACATTAAAGGAGCTTTCAAATGAAAAGTCAAATCAACTTCAGTCTAAAATCACCTCTTCATAGTGGTGAAAATAACCTCAATAAAACAAGAGTGAGACAAAACTGCCCATCTTTGACTTTTCTTGTCAATTTATTACTGCAGGTTATAGTGGGATAATCAATTTTAATTAGCACTACAACATTTAATATTTTAATTTTCGCATATCTGGTGGTAAACTCTCCCATCAGCCAAAAATTATATATTGAAATTATATTTCAATCTCTAATCATATTTACATCTTTTATCTGAATCTGAGCAGGCTGAGCAGCAAATGTTATAAAAGCTAATCACAGTCAATTTGGCTCTTTTCTATTTGTCCTGTACTTTAATTTAATCGCTTTTCACACTACATCAGGAACACAAAGTGAGTGAGGGCTAGTCTATTATGCTAATACAACACATCTGAATTTATCATTTAAACATATTTTTAAAATGTTTCATTTACATCACTGTGGAGTAGATTGTGATTGACCTTGTTGCATTCAATCACCTGTTGTGTACCTCATATTTTAGCATTGCACTGTTTTTTTCCATTTCCAGTTAGGTTGAGTAAAGACAAACTCACATTATCAACTTTTAATAATCTCAGTATTCTACTAATAAATACAGCCCCTCAAACAAAAGGTGACTCAATGTTCAGGTGATGATGGACTGCACTGCTGGGCAGTTAGTTAAACTTAAATTTCAATCACAAATAGGTTTCCCTTTATTCACTGATATTTTTAAGGCATTGCTTATTTAATCCAAGTGTTCAGAAATAAAAAGAATATGAATGCTTAAGTTTAGTTAAGTGTTTAGTGCAGATGTTTTCAAAACCAATCTGTTGAAGTAACTGTGTTTGATTATCTTGAGGTCACTATCAATCAAAATCACAGTGGTTATAATTTCTGACGTTGTCAAACAGCCCTAATGGATTGTTAGTGAACCTGAGCAATGCTGATGTTCAGCTACAAAAGATACACCAAAAGGATTTTAACCCTTTGACTACCAAACTAAGAAACGCATTTGCAACAAATTATTTGTTGGTAGAATTGTGTTCCTTCCTCTTCATCTGGCAACATTTCAGGTTTATTTTTCAGATTACCCAATCAGGAAGCAAGTTTTTTTTTTTCATTTTTAGCATGAAAACATCACAGAGAGCACCACTTAGATATTTAGCTCTTGACCCAGTTTGCTGAGGAATCATAGATACATTTGCTATCGTTTTTCCAGTTTTCATACAATTATATTAATGTACAGTAGTACCAGACAGTAGATGGAGATTGGTGTTCGAAACATTATTCTGAGAGGTGAATAAGGAAAACAAAGGCTGTCTTTCAAAATTTTAAATACACAGGTAATGAAGCAAAAAGCCATTCACACAGTTACAATGCCAAAGGGCCAAATTTCATCATATCGATTTAAAGAATTTGTTCTTTATGTTCTAGTAAATATCAATATTAATTTCAATAAACCGATTTTTGGAGCTACATTTTTCATGAGCAGTGCTTAAACTTATTAGACCATCAATATAGCTCACTAGAAAATTCAACAGAAATTATGTTTTAATGCTAAAATAAAATTATTTTTGCCATACATACAATTTCAAGCTTAGTTTTTCTTTACAAAAAATAAAAACTTATTAAAGCATATCATTATTTCTTGAATAAACTGCTAAATCGTGGTTTTTGGCTTGCACTTCTGAACAGAAAAATTACTTGAAGTGGTTGAATTTGATGCTTGATTAAATTCTGACTGAACAGTCCAGTGAACCCGATGAAATTTGGGTATAAAAAGATGAATTCACTTTGAAATTCTTTATTCCTGTTTAATATGTTTGTTCAACAACAACAACAGCATTTTAAAGATTCCTAAATATTTCTGTTTTCTTATTTTTATGACAGGTGGTTAACACATTTGTTAAACATTTGAAAAATGTGCTGCAGGCTGTTATTAAAAGCATCTGTGACATCTGCGTCACGTAAATTAAACACAGAAACGATTAATTTATTGTTTTTCTCTCTGACGAAAAACAATCATGCTCTATATGGTGTTCTGCCATGTAGCTAAAAGGTCCATATCACCCAGGCCTATGCTGTAGCAGTTTTAGTCGTACCACAGGTTTACTCCAGGGCCTTGACGATGGCCTCATTGGCCTCTATGCTGATCTGGACCTCCGCCCTCGCTGCCTCGTCAGATGCACCAGCCAACTCAGACTGCGCCTTCTCCAGGTTTGCCTTGGCAGCCTTAAAAAAAAAACAAAAAAAACAAGAGGGTCAAAATCAGAAACAGTCATCTGCTATCAACATGATCACCGTCCTGTTATTCAGAAAAATCACAGGACTTGAAACTGTCTGCAAAGCTCCTCTTTTCTCCGAAGCTTTTTGAGGATAACTGAGATGTAAAAGCCAGAGAAGCGAGTCTGAGCAACAAAAGAGTGAGAAGTGGAGAGTAAGACGAGCGGAGAAAATCCCCACTGCCTCTTTGCTCTGAAAGCTCCATTTGTCACAGTAGTGATTAGAAAGGAGAAATGCCAAACATAGCTGGAAGTTAAAGGTCTCCCAGTGGGGATTTGACACATCTGCTATAACTCAACAGTGACTGACCTTTCCCTCCTTATTAACAGCGTGGGCCCATGTGCATTTTCACCGCCCCGTGGAAGACAACGAGCGAAAAATAACTCATTTACTGCTATGAAGTCAACTTGACAGTGACACTGGCACTGCCCAAGGTCAAAGACGGACACCTCAGCAGCCACAGCGTAATGACGCAGCCTGGCATTAACAAGACTGACATTTAAATAAGGGCTCAACATTGAAGTTCAACTGCTGCGCTGATCGGAGGGATAATCATCAGCTGGGAGGGGCTAACAGACACAGAGGAGAAAATGAGAGAGGGGGAATATTAAGAGCCGGGTCAAAGTAAAGTAACCCCATGTTTCCCTGCAGAGAGGACGGTCAGTAATTCTGCATGACTCTACAATCAGACAAATCTCATTAAGCACACAAGGTCTATAAAGAACTGACCGAACTGCACTTGACTGTCGTTGTCAAGACATCATTGTCAACACTGTCCAGTCCGTACTAAAGATGTAGTGACTCAGTTAAACTCATGGATCGGGGCAGACCTTGGTTTTGAGGTTGTTGTTTTTTTTAATTCCAATAGCTACTGGTTGGTGACTTTTTGATTATCTAATTTTGTGCACTCAGGATTTTTATAGGAACAACAGAGGGTTATTAAAGAGGATGGATACCGATTTTTACAGCTAAAACAATATTCTTTTGAGCAAATTAGAAAAATATCTTATTGTATCATAAAAAACATTGTTTAAAAATTTACTCTTTGGAGGGACGAAGCACCTTGAGTCCTGGCAATTTGATATATGTATTTTGTTACCTTTGCCATGAAGGTTATGTTAGGGTCTGTTTGTCTGTTAGCAAGATTACGCAAACACTACTGGATGGATGGATGGATGGATGGATGAACATGAAAATTTTACCAGAGGCAGGGCTCTCCACTAACTTTTTGAGTTGGTTGCAACGGTGCACCTAAAAAAAATTTCAAGGTGTACCAGCACAAAATTTAGGTGCACCCAAATTTTTCAGTGTCGCCTTTAACGCCGTAAGGTCACCATTTTATTACTCTCCATAAATTTTATATAATGTAAATGCTTTTTAATCAAGACTAAGATGTAAAGAAATACTTGTCTTTATTTGAAGCAAAACTAGACATTTAATGAAAAACAGAGCGTTTAAAGTGCTTCACTGAATGAAATTTACAAATTTAAACTAAAACATTAAGCAGAATAAAACATCTCCAAATAAAAGTGCTTGTTCTTAACCCTTTAAGGTCCAAGACCGTAGATGATAGCCAGAAAATTCTAATTTTTTGGAGATTGAATTTTTATTTCACTTTCTGGTAAAATCCTACAAAAATCAGAATGTCCATAAAATTCAACATATAGATTTTTCATATCTCATTTGACACATTAGGTGTTTTTGGCAACTGATAATCCACTTGAGGACATTTTGATCATTTACCTGATTTTATTCTGATGTTTTTTTGTCATTTGATGATCAAATTGTGTAGATAGAGGTATTATAAAAGTATGCATCAAATATGATACAATTGGCATTATAGAGTTAAAGTGTTTTACTGAACTGATATTTAACATTTTAAACTCAAATATCTCAAGTTAAATAAAATATTTCAAAATAATTAAAGCTAATGTTTAAGGTGCTATCCTGAGCCGAAAAATGAAATAAATATCCAGATTTTAACAACCAACAACATAACATTTGACTGGAGCTTATTCTCTCCATAAATTTGAACCGAATAAGACTTCACAGGTGTACATAGTCTGGGATGCAGGAAGCTCAAAACACGCGAAAAGTGGCGGTGTTAGCGGAGAATCAAAACTAACCACTTTGAAACTATAGCCTTTTTAAATCTTGATAGCAAAACTGAATATTTCTTGAAAAAACTCTGTTGTCTGAAGGGATAATAAGCGACTTTTTATATGCAATCCAGGCTTTTGAAGAGAGGGAGCATAAACAGCTGGTTAATATATATTGCTGAATAAATCCTAAAAACAGACTCACATGTGATGTATATTTTTCCTGATATAGTCTGTAGGCATCATCATTGTTCATCTTTTTCACTGGTTTTAAAAAAGCTAACTAAAGATTGCAAAAATCGGCAATATCGTAGAATCGCAATTTAAATCGTATCGGCACCTAAAAAAATCGCAATAAATCGTATCGGGAGAAAAGTGAATCGTCCCAGCCCTAATACAGACTATCCAAACACTCAGTATATTAAAAAATATGAATAATGTGAACAGCATCAGTCATTGGTGGTCCAATACAAATATGAGAAAGAATCATACAGCAACTGTGCAGAAAGTTACAAAAAGTGCCATCAGCTACGATCAGATTAACTGGTGCCATCACTGCTTTCAAGGCAACTTGTGTACCAATGAGCAAGCTAAAGGTGGCTAAATGTGACACTAGCATGTAGATGATGTAGTGTGGTCTGCAGATTAGTTTTATTGTTGTGTGAATGAGAAAACATAAAGGCTTACCTGAAAAATAAAAAAAACAGATAAGAAATCTACAAAAGACATATTTGATCAAATAAATTTTAATACTGATTATGTTTTGCGGTTTATTTCTTGCCATGAGAAAGACAAAGGCAATAAAATAAATATGTTGTGACTTCTCAGAGAGCAAAGCAATTACTATCCAGCTCAGTGGTAGGACTTCTTGATCTAATTAATAAAGCTATTTTTTAATAGGGCTCCCTTGTGTAGTGGCATTCTCAGTCCCCTGAGTTCAAAGGCTCTTCTTCTCTTTAAATGGCACAAATATTGATTTTAGCATTTATGTTTTCCTCATTAAAAATATAAAGCATTAGCTCATCCTGACCTGACACACTCCACATAATAAGGAGATCAATACCAGAGTTATCTCTGATTATTTTAGCTGATAAACGTCTACTGAACAATAGAATAAATAATAGTATCATTAACTCATCAACCTTTCAGTATTTGAGACCTGTCTGTTTTGCTTTTTTGTTTTCTTTTTGGTAAATATAGTTAGCCATAGGGACTCAGTCTCTACTGAACAGACATATCTGACAATTAGAGCTGCAGCTATTGATTATTTTTGTAATCGATTACTCTCTCAATTTTTTTGTCGAGTAATCAAGTAATCGGATAACTGTTACATTGCGCTCAATGCTATTTTTTTTTTTTTTTACATTTAATCACTACACATTATTATTAGTAACACACAAAACAGAAAAGCCAGGTCACTGAAATTAACAACTTATTTTTCTTACTTTGAACATTCTGAGCATAAATGGGATCTCAAAATCAAAATCTATACTTTTATTTTTACTCTGGGCCATATCTTGCTTTTTTCAGTATTTTTTTTTTTAAGTTTGGTTATTTTTATTTTATTTGTATACATGCCTGTCTCTTTTTGCTACATTATTGCCTTTCCTACTGTACCATATTGATGATCTTATTTTGTTTACTTTATTTCTAGGACCAAATTATATCATACTTAGGTACTAAGATAATTTAACTAGCTAATGTACATTTCTATAACATATGAAAGCATTCCCTACACCTGCTTCCTCTACTCACTGTCAGTGTTTCCTGTTCTACTCTCTGCAATCAAATTAAATGTAAAGTTATTGGATGTGAAAAGTATGTGAACAAAATACACATGATTCTGGGCAAGTAGCCTCCGCATTGATTTACGTTCTAAACCAGCCTTTACACGGAGCCATAATCAAAGTAGGTTATTTACTAGCCCATATCTCAGTTATTGATCACATTAGCTGCTTCTGCTGATGTATCGCGAGTGTCACCCTGCAGTGTCGCTCTGACGACGAACAGACCGGATGTTTACTACTGCAGCAGTGCCGACGTGCTATCATGCTAAGTTCCGTGCTAAGCTATCTCCGTTTGACATCAGACACACTGCACTGTTTTCTTTTCGTCCCTTCTTGTAGTGACCACACACTTGGGACACTCTCTGCAATTTCTAATGTGGACTCTCTCCTTTCTGTCCGTCTCTTTTCTCTTCCTTCATGATTATACAAGCCGCGCAGCAGCGGAGGTAGTAGGCGCGTTGTGCCACAGAAATGACCGTCCGTGTCAAACACTGTGCGCTGTATAGTAGTCCAGATATATGTTTTACATGTATAACTATATATTAAACGAGGCTTCGAGGCACAAAATTTGCTTCGAGGATATTTTGTAATCGAATACTCGCGATTATTCGAGGAATCGTTTCAGCTCTACTGACAATTAAACAACATTTCCATCTCTGATATTTTTCTGATTAGCATCACATTTTGGATTGTGCCAGCAAATAAGTGAATGAAGTATTATTTCACAACACTCAATGGCACAGTAACTGAAGAGTTCTGTATAGTGCTGGGCAGTTAACTGGCTAGTTGATTGTGATAACAGCCACCTACAATAAAAAAAAAAAAGCACAGTGATGCATGCCATGCTTGCTCTGCCATGTGGATGAAGCACTCAATCCATGTTCCCAGCTAATGCTTTAATTCCCTGTAATCTCTGTTTCTTTAGCTGGAGGGCAATATTGGACTACTAATACAGAGGACAGAAAAGGTTTAGCATCTTTGGCTCTGACCATTACTTAACGGTACTGAAATAAAGTGTCTAAATTTCTGTTGAGATTTGGCTTGACAGGTATTGGTTGTGTTGGTACTGTTACCAATGTCAGCTTCATTACCCATCTCTACACCTCAAAGGCTCTGCACATATTACTAGGGATGTATATCTTTTATGATTTTATCAATACCGATACAGATACCGATACTCCTTATTGGTATCGATACTTATCGATACTCTTATCGATACAACAATACGTAATTTTGTGTAAAAAATGAAGACTTTACAAGATATTAAAAGATTCAACCTTTTTTTATTACCACAAGGTAATAATAAAGCTTCAACAGAATAGAAATAATGCATTACAAACGCTTCTCAGAGGCAAAAAGAAAGCTAATGAGATGGCAAAACCCCTTCAAGCCACCCAAGAGACTGCATGTACAGGCAGATCCATATATCTTGTGGTGCTAAAATCGATGCTGTAATGATGACTACCAGGGCTCTCACTTTATATTAGATATTCAAATAACCGTTCAAATATGGGGATAAATATCCGTAACCGAATAGTAAATACATTTTCGAATGTAAAATATTGAGTGTAGCAGCACATCAGGGCGCCTGGAGCAGTGGACTGTTTCATCCAACAGAGGGCGCTGTGAGCGCAGCTTGACCGTCAGTCACATCCAGTGCTCTCTTGACCTCAGAGCGGACATTAAACAGCTCCGAATCATATGAGGAGAGCTGTGTCGTTGGCTTTTCATTCAATTTAGACGGCCGAGTGCAGCGGCGCTTCGTCAAGAGTTTAACACTGTGTGACTTTGTTGTTTTCGGCAGGGTTTTTACCAAAGGTGCAGATAATAGAGTCTCCGTCTCTGTTGGTCTTTAGTGTTAGCCAGGCTGCTAGCTCTACTCATGTTGCTATAGCAATCAAAAAGCCCGCACTCCTTTAGCTTTATACTATGCACGCGCTCCAAGTGTTTAGTGATGTTGCTAGTATTTCCCTCCTTGGACGCAACTTCTCTCTGACAATGATTGCATCGGGCCGAGTTTTCATTAACTTTGCTAAAGTGAGCCCAAACCTTCGAGCGCTTTGCCCTCACCGACATGCTTGAGCCTGACGGCGGTAGTATCATAACTATGTGACAGTCGAAGAGACGTTTAAGTACAGATAACAGTACCGTTTTTCCAGATTCTTAATGGTATTCGGGTACCGACGCAATTAGGGACCAGTACATGAAAGTACCGGTCCACGGTATACATCCCTACATATAACAATAGCACAAGGTTCCCCAATTTAAGAATGTCTTCGTGGGCAAACAGATGAGCAACATTCCTTTATATACATAAATATTTTTTAGAGACCGCACTTTCTGCAGTTCAGTTCATTAATTTAAGAATCAGAGAATCGTGAAAAATCTCTGCAGTCAAAGGGCAAGGCCATAAACCAGTACTAAAAGCTCATGATCTTACATGATGTTACAAAATGAGCTCAGAAACACTTCAGAAAACCATCATCCAGAAAGCCACTCTCAACCTGAACAAAACAACTGACACAGAGTTAAAACCTAAAGCCCCAGTCACACATTCTCGTTTCTCATGGCGAATGTTCACAATTGTCATAATACTGATAAAGCGTTCTTTGGTCGTGGTGCATGCGCTACTTGGTCTCGATCAGTGCTGATCAGTCGTGGATCATGGTAGGGAACAGGGAAGGGTCCCGACTGTTTTGAACTGTTCAAAACTGTCATGGAGAATTGCCGCTCGCAGTATAGCAGAATAGAAGCCTAATGCGATCCTAAGGTGAACGGTGTTAACGTGGTATGTATGAGGCTTAATCAGGCTGATCATGGCTCAATCCTGAAAGCTTTCTGAGGACGACTGAGAAGGACGTGACCGTTTGTGTCCCGACGGTGTCCCACTCAAGACAGCGCAAGACTGAGCTTGAGCAGGGCTGACGTCTTGTCAGCGGGAGAGAGAATTCATGGAATCGTCATATTGTTGTATTGACCTAATTGAAGCGGGACAAACAAACCCAAAGTGCCATAAAAGCATTGGTGGCAGTGTATTTACGGGGTGTGTCTGGGGGAGGGACAGCCATTTCTTCCCGTATCATGCTGATCACACCAGCCTTGCCAATCGTGTATAGTCTTGCACAACCACCATAAGAAACGAGAATGTGCGACTGGGGCATAAGAGATAAAAGTAAAAAATGGAGAATGACCCATAGTCACACCCACACATCCTTAGTGTCAGTCAGTTTTGTGACTAATTAAAAATGTTCTAATTAACTGAAAATTACAAGTATTATACCTTCAACAGTATTATACAAGTATTATACCTTCAACAGTATTATACAAGTATTATACCTTCTGGAATGCAATGAAAAGTCATGTATCAACAACATTCAGTGTCACTGACCCCCTTGGGCTTGAGATAATCTGAAATTAACTTGACTGAAGTGGAAAAATATGATGTGGACTGATTCAATTTTTCAAGTCTGGATTTTTATTTACACAACAGGTCAAAAGCCTCTGTTAGCCTGTTTATAAGACGCATTAACACCAGTTAATACCCACTGAGGGCATTCAGGCACCAAGCTGCCAGTGTGCAATGTATAAACCATGCTCATCCAGCTGTGACCTGCAGTGTCAATACAGTTGTGCACCTCTTCTGTAAATGGCCATCTGAACATTATTTCTGTGCCGAATGCCCCCGGCAGATGACGGTTTAGCTCACCAAACTCTTGAGAGTGCTCAAGCTGTTGGCAAGACATTTAATGGAGCACACTGCTCCAGAGATTAATGATAAACAGCAGGAAAAGCAGAAGTATAACGTTCTTTGCCACTGTTTCTGTCCCCATGACATCTCCAATTTTTTTTACCTTATTTATGTTTTGTTCATAGCTGTTGACCAAAAATTAGGGATAAGAGAAAAATAAGGACAGCAAGGACTTAACAGACAACTTTAACAGCCCCGGGGCCCCAGAGGAGGCTAAGGATGTTAATGTATGAAATGGGCCTGTGGTGGTGTTACATAAGCTTCCATTCAAATATATTTCCAGTAATGTTGCTGCTTATTTCATCAAAACAACACCCAGCCACATTCGACAAAAGCTGCAGCACAACCTCACAGCCACAAAGGGCTGCAAACAGTCCAGATCTGGCAGCCATGGAAACTTAAGGCACATTATGAATTGCAAAATAATACAAGAAAAACCTGCGCTGTTGAGTAACTTGTGATAGAAATCAAGCAAGAATGTGAAAAAATCTACTGAGTGCTTCTACGATTACTGTCTTTAGTCCCCAGATGCTTACAGGAATGGAGATGAAACAGTTGCCTGAGATGAAAAATGCCTCTGTCCCAACTGTTTTACAGATATCAAATTTAGAAAATGTAAACACTTTCAACAAAATGTAAAGAAGATCAGTTTTATCAATCTAGTGTCATGTATTGGGGCTGTAAGAATGCAAATGACTGAATTTTGTTTTTATTCATATTTTGATAGACAGCAGCTGTCTTGCCGTGAACTAAATAACATAATGAACCTAAAAGTTGTTATGAAAGGTGTAGTTAAATAGCAAACACTCTCACTGATGACACTCTGATGTACTGCAGTGGAATGGGGCTGGCATTATACTCACAGAAACGTCGAGCTGGTCCAGAGGAACGGCCTCCTCAGCCAGCAGCTGAACTGAAGAATCAGCGTTGACTGTGACTGACCCGCTGCTCACTGTATACACAAGAAAAACAGTGTGAACATGCAGACGTATAGTCAGCTTCACTGTATTAATAAAGAATACACCATAAATAACAGATGGGACACCCAGCCTCTGTCTCATAGATATTTCTGTAATTATATGAACTTTCTAATTACAGGCTTCAATCATCAAAACACACACTTGCATCAGTATACTCAAATACTTGGTGTACCCTATTTTCCAGACCATAAGTCACTATGGAGTGGGGCTGAACGATATGGACAAAATTTCATATCTTGATATTCTCATTATTGCAGTTTTATTTATAAGAAATCTATACTGCTTATATCATTGCTGTCTCGATATGAACATCTTGAATGTTCATATTTCTGTATATATAGGATAACGAAATATCTTTCAGCCCTACTATGGAGTATGAGTCGCATTTATTTAGGCAGTTGCATTGCATTAAGTGGTAACACCAAGACGGCCCGCCTGCAGTCGTTTATATTCAGCTCGTGGGGCGTGGAGACTAGGGATATGAATGTGTAGAACTTTTACTAACCCCGTACACGAGGCTACTAAACAACATGTACACGGTTACACGTCAGGCTTAGGCTTACTTATGACAGAGAGTAAAACGAGTTGAAAATAAAACCACTTATAATTATGACAGACAAGAAAATGTACAAGTGAAAGCTGAAAAAATGGCTCAACCTTCTTTTTAATTCATTGTTTTAACTTTTGCTCACGATTGTACAATATTTTTTTAAAACTTAAAGTGCAAACTACAGTCCTCTTTGCCAACAGGAGCCGCATCTGAATTTAATGGGCTCTAATTTCGTGGTGCAGCGCAGGGGGCGCAAGCCTGGCGCACCCCGCGCAGTGTTAGTTTCGTCCGGCACACCGCCGTGTGCTGCCAATTTGACAATTAGGTAGACCGTCTGCGCAGAGGTGGGTGTGACGGCGCACCAAGGGGAGGTGTCGGCAGATTCATGTTGGCGCAGTGACGATTTCGTGCCAAAAACAGTGCAGAAAGTGCGCTGAAAGCTCGCCAGCTGCAACCTGGTCTAACCTCGGCGCAGGGCGGAGCGCACCCTCCACAGCTGTAATTTGGTGACAAGCGCACATGTGCGCACGCCTCAGAGGCAGGTTTCCAAAGTGTCAGGCACATTTTAATGCAATAAACAATCACAGCAATCACTATTTAATGTAACAGTCTGAACCAGCACATACATTTGTATCTATATTAACCTTCCCATCACATCTGATGTTGGATTAAAGCCGTTTGTCATCATGGAAACTTAACCTGACGGCAGCTGGAAGTTTGATGCACATCTTACAAGTCAACAATAAACACCCTTAAGATCTGATACTGAGTAAATATCTGGCTTCTCTCATTTCATTAAATTCAAAGAAAAAAAAGGGGAAAAAAAAAAAAGGAGAAAATAAATGTATGTCACTCAGGATTCACCTGTTATTTCCCATATTCCTCTATTTTAGTCTTTATTTTAACATGCTCTAAAAGATGGAAACATTATTGCAAGGAGGATGAGGAGGAGACACCGGGAGAGTATACAGTTTATCACTAAAGGCTCTGCTATTTGGCGATGACAAACCAGGAGTGCAGGTGGATCACAAGCATTATGAATGGATAAGCCAGCTGTGGAGTAACTGTCTCTTATTTTTTTTACTCCTATTAATGACAAAGGAACATCTGTCCCGGGAGCTGGCCCACACGGTGATGCGCCCCGCTGTCCATTCTCCTGCTGGGGACAGCGTCTCCACTGCTGGGTCTTTCCAGCACACTGTTTCCGCGGTGGCGGGGATAATTCAGACCAATCAGACGCTGTGCGCATTTAAAGGTGAGGAGAGGTGCTCATTTGATTGGTGAAGACAGCGATCGGCTGTGTTAATCCCACTCACGTCTATTCTCCTCCTATTCTGACATTTACGCGGAGAGGCAGAGACGTGGGCGTGGACGCGCAACCTCTGCGCCCCTGTGCGCCATGAGTGCGCCTCTCTTGGCACTGCAGGAAACTTGCAAAGTGCGCAGGTCACACCCAGTCCGCGTGGCGAAGGCCGGCGCAGGCAGGTGCGCCTGCGCTTGCGCCTGGTCTCCGAAATTAGAGCCCAAAGTCTCATAGTAAAAGTAATCTGGAATTGGCGAGAGAAAGCAACTCAAAAAGAAGCCGAAGTAAGCTGTGAGAGGAAGAACCTTCACCTTTATATGCACAAAGTTAAAAAAAATAAATTAGAGGGGGACTCTCATGATTATTCACTAATCTGTCAGAAAACAATGTGTTTTCTTCCTCCGCTTTAGACGTGAGGATTTGTGATCAGGTTGAGAAAAGCCGACAGAGCACCAACAGACAATATAAATGTATAACAACACGTAACAATACAGGCAAAAATAACCAGCCATTAACAGTTTTTGTTTTTAGCTGCATGACATTTGCATATGGAGAAGATTATGAGCGCTGCGCTCAAACATAATCGCAGCAGCAGCAGTCTCTCCCTCCGACTTGTTCAGGTGTTTCCTTGGCAGGTGGATTCACATGTATCCCGTGCTGCTTTTATAAGCCAGTTTGGCCTGACATAGCCTCCACTAAACAGTATTTCCACTGGTAGTTTGTTTGAAAAACTGCCACACAGTGCTCCGCTTGATGATGGCTGCCTCAGCGTCTCCGAGGCAACCTGAAGTGACGCAACACTGGCTGTGGCTGCGGATCTTTTGTATTAATGTAACGTTGCACCCTATTCATCTCTTACATATGCGGATAACTGCAGTAGTGGGAACATTTAAATGTATAGTTGGTTAGTATTATCTAAAGCTTTAAGGCAACATTGTCACCACTAAAAATCATATATAAATTAGTGAGAAATGAACGAGGAGGAGGAAAAAATGACGCGTAAACGGTTACTGATTTTTCTAAATGGTTATGATTTTTTATCCGTGTACACGTTGACATGTTAAGATGTTGACACCCCTAGTGGAGACGTAACTGCACAGTTGACAAGACTCTCCCAGCAGCACACTGCTCAAGCGCCCATCTTTGGACTCGTTCCTCCTCCAGCTCTGGCCATCTTGCTTTCAGGTGCAATTAGTTTTTTTTGTTTTCTTCATTGCAGTAAGAGTAACCTCTGCTTTTGGCAGTTCCTCACAAGTTTCTAACTCACTCCAAACTTCCTTTCTGCTGCTTGACTACTTTTTTCAGCTGCATATTTTATTACTTGTTCTTTTTGAGGCCATTTTGTTTCTGTTCAGTCTTTCTCAGTTGTCTTAAGTTAATGTTACAGTTAATTATTTCAGTGGTACAGGAGCATATAGTTGTCACCAGCATAGAGAGCCCTCTTGCAGCTATGTAATGTTTACTCCCTGTTTAATGTCAGTCAGTATGAATTAATATTTAAAAACATGATAAATTACACACATTTTGATATGTAAGTCGCACCTGACTTTAAGTCACAGGACCAACCAAGCTATGAAAAAAAGTGTGATCTATAGTCTGGAAAAATACGGTACTGAGGATAAATATCACTTAAATAAATTGTGAAGGCTGAGCCCAAAATATGGAGAATAACTTTGTGCTGGTGAAGGGAACAAGGTTCTCTGCATACAGCAAAATAACAAACTAACGGTCCTCTTCTTAGGTCTGTTCTAACTTACAAACAAAGTTCTTCTAGTCAATCGAAATCTTACCAAAGTATTTGACAGAAGAGCCATCATCGCTGAAGACTGTGACAACACCAGGCCGGAGCACCTGCAGGGTGGGTACGTGAGCTGGAAGGATACCGAACGCACCGGTAAGTGTGGGAACATCTACCTGTTTCACACTGGCCTCTTTGAAAAACACCTGCAGAGCAGAAAAGGAAAAAATGGTCAGACATGACCTCCCATGCAAAATCATATAGGACTAAATACCAGAAGAAGTTGAGAGGTGAGATTGCCATGATGCTTTTTTGATACTATATGCTTTAAGCAGTTCATATTTGATTGTACAGAAAAGGATTTCTATTGTTAAAAAAAAAAAAAGCAGAGAGAGAAAGAGAGAGAGGAGCTACAGGATTTTGTTGATGCCAATGAAGGGAAGCTTCCTCCAGCATTTCGTGCATCTTTGCTCTGCAGAGAACCGACGCTGGTAAGTGCCAGAGTCATTTGTCGGTCAGATTATAATTAGATCCATTCAGCATCTCATGAATGTAAAAACGAATGTTTGTGTCTTTTGCAAAATGCCAAGAAATCTGCAGACATGAGCAGAAATGTCACCTGCTCCTTTTTAGTTAATCTGATGCCTGAACTTTTGACTGTAAGCCTATCCTCCCTGCACAGAGCTGACCCCCATGTAATACCCTAAATAAGAAAACAGCAAAGGAGAATCACTGCAGACTTTTTTTTCTAAAACATAAATGACAATGCAGAAAAAATGTACCCAATCTGCTGTTCATTATATTCATGATGCCTCTTACTGAGGCATGTGTTCAGTGACTTATCTAATAAGCTGGGTGACATTTAAAAGTAACTAAATCAAGCAGTTTTGAATGTTAAGGATGAATCTTCTCAAATGTGTTGTGTTATTAATATTAGCGTTGGGAATCGAAAACCAATTCCAGCAGAAAATCGTTAACAGCTTCATCAAACATCATTATAATGGGTCTTTTTGCCAATTAATTCCCTTATCAATTCAGTTCAGAAGTGTCACAATTGTGGCTTAATTTTTTTTACAAAAGGTGCCTACTGCACAACCTTAAGTGAGTGGAAAGTTATCTATGCTGTGACATGTGTTTGATATTGTTGCCACTGCAAATGTACACTCCAACATTTGCCCACACGGAAAATCTGCAGAAATCAATAAGGGAATCGTGAAAGAATTGGATCGATTAGCAGGATCGTTAATAGCACTGTTATCAGTGCCAAACTGGAAAAATGGCTCAACATTGCCTTACTACTCCAACAATATGATTTTAACATCTTGCTGAAAGAAAAATTGTTGCAGGACACAGTGTCTGCAGTATTCAATTAGTAAAAATTACTTAGACTTAAAATCAGCTCAAGAAATTATACTTGTATCAGCATCATCACAACCAATGGATGCATGAAATTCAATTTCTGCCTTGTCTGATATGTTATTTTCAAACTCATTATTGCCAATACTGATGTCAAAATTAATCTTTTTTTTGTCAATAGCACAGAGCCTCCACTTAACTAACATCAACCTGCTTCTTCCAATGATTGTAGCCAGGCGAGGGTGAGATGGCAGACGCACAAGAAAGGATTTATCGGAGGAGAGTCTCACTTCCTGATTTAAGTGACAATTAAATATTTGCCGTTGCCAGTCTGCATGATCCTTGTACAACTGAATGCAGCAAGGATGACAGTAATATAGCCTACTGTGTTTGTCTCTCCAAAAATTCCACCATTTGTAAGTAAACATGAATAATTTGTCTAAATACAGTCTGTTAAAAACCCCTATGACCCCCTTGACCACTTTTTGGTCATTTGAGTTGTATTTTTTGCATTTATTTTGCAATCAGAGCTCAGCTGCCAAACTGTGTGGGCGTGTTAGCATCGGCATATGATTAGAGCAAAATCTTTTGAGGATTATGTGTAAACCGGGCAGACTGCGTGAGCTAATTCTGCGCAAATAACAGGAGCAATCCATTCTTTGTGGATCTGGTCCATAGTATTTTATGTTATAATAAATAATACAAATAATTTATAAAAGTAGGCATTCAGTTCAGGCGAGGTAAATCATCACAGTGGATTTGCACATTACTGCCCATATAACCACCTATATATGGAAAAAACAGTTTGTACAGCTTAAATATCAGCAAAAACTTCCATATCAGCAATTAAAATTTAGAATTTTTTAGACAGTTACCTGCAGACACTCATGATGCTCTGATAATACTGCACATCCCAAGCGCCACCTTTGCTTTTTACAACTTCAGTGTCTAAAATTTTACTGGAAATGTTCTTATTATTTACAGTGTTAATCATTTACATTCTTAAATGCTCTTCCATTTTTGTTTGCACATTACTGTAGCATTATCTATCAAGCAATCGTGGATAATGAGGATATATATAAATTCCAAATTTTTATTTTTCATTCATAATATATGTTATATTTAAATCTGTAAATTGTCTTTGCTTTTTGATATCCTATGTTATTTTTTATCTGTGTACCAAGCAATGCAACCAGAAGCTTAACTTCCCTGAAGGAGTCTTTCCATAGGATTAATGAAGTTCTATCTAATCTACTTTGATGGAAAAGCTGTTTTCAGATCCCAAGAGACGGGGCTTCTCAAGGTAGGGATCCTGACCCCTTGAGATGTCTTAAACACCAAGAGGGATCACTACGATCCCAAACATATCCAAAAACAAAATAATAAGGTTTAATTGAATCAAATTGGCATTTTCTACCCAACATTTTGACAATACATACATTAATTGAACTTACTTCATAGTAAAACTCTATTCATTAGTAAAAGTGTAAGCTTATATTTGAGGTTACTTTGTCAAAAACATCTTACAGATATAAGATTGCACAAGTTATTAAAATTGTAGGGAGTTGCTGCTCTTCAGAGCTGCATACAGCAAAGGTCCCAAGTCCCTGTTATTGATATTTTGGAGGATCGTGTCCTATCAAGATTATAAACCTCAGTTCTAAAGTATATGTACTGCTTCAATGAACTTCAAATAAATGTGTGGACATAGATAATAAGCCCCCTCTGACCTGTAGGGATGGTGAAATGAAACAAGCACAGAGTGTTCAGGCTGTGAGGAGAGATGTTTCACTGACAAGGACCTCAAGGTTAGACAGACAGACAGTCATGATGACCACCTGAAAATTGAGGGAAATCTCAGCCAGCTGAGCACTTTAAAATTATATCTACGGGCAAGCAGATTAAAGTGCCTGAACACTTCGTTAATTATTATTATTATTAATTTTATTACCCATATTCTCTGAGGCTACTGCCAGGTTGACCAATGTTTGCTAGCCATGCTAAGCTAAACGTCAAACATACATTACAAGCTCTTGCGCTGCTTGAACAGGCATGCATTTCATATGAGTAAAACACATATGCGCAAAACTGCATAATGTCTGCGGAGAAGGGCCTGCATGCAAAATATGAGGGTGCATTTAATTCAGAGCTCTGGTTAGCCGTGCAGCTAGCAGGGCCCGACAGCCTCGTCAGCAGCGTTGATAGTTAGCTAGCTACCTGTGTCGGGGAGGCGAAAGTGAAGGACATCTGCGGGGCTCCGGTGACCGCTTCAGCGTAGGAGCGAGTCTGCCTCAGCGCCGGGAGAGCGCGGCGGAGAAATCTTGCTGCCATCATGTCTGAAAAGTGGACTTTCTTCAAGTGCAAATGACTGACAGAGGTCCTCAAGCCCTTGCGTGGAGGCAGTCGGTGTGCGCTTGACAGGACAAGGACGTTCGTAACCTACCCACAATGCTTTACGGGGGCGCAAAGGATGCAGGGAATTGTAGTGTTAATAATGGAAGCAGTTAGTGATATTTTAATAATTTTTAAAAGTGATTTAGTGTTAATTCTGAACGGTATTTAACCAGAATTGTGCATTATATTGGTTACAGTATAGTCTTGAACTTTTAGTTGCTAATATAGGGTGGTTTCAGTATTTGTGTGGCCTAAGGCAGAGCGAATACACAAGGCCTTTTCTCTGTTATAACATAACCACAGGACAAACCCAAGTTTGAGTTAGCTATTATGCAGTTCTCCATGACTTACTCTTTATGATATCAGCCCCCCTGACAAAAAATGTGTGTGTGTGTGTGTGGGTGGGGGGTTGTTTTTTGTTTTGTTTTGTTTTGTTTTGTTTTGTTTTGGGTTTTTTTTTTTTGGGGGGGGGGGGGGGTACTTTTTAGTACAAGGGTAAAGTCATGTATATATGGAAGCGCGTTTCCGCCACTTAAAAAAAAAAAAAATAAATATGGAGAAAATATTTGCCTCATATGTTTGGTGTGAAAAACAGCACAGCAACACAGTAGGGGTCAGTGCTGTTTCAACACAGGTTAAGCATATCACAAAATGATTTTGGTCAATCAATTAATATAGGCTGCATATTATGTATTTTATTCGGGCATGATACCGGCATCAGCAGATATTGGCTTAAAATATTTCAGTATCAGATTTTCTGCTAGTTTTACAACTGGTTAGCTGCTATATCAGCAGAATATATTAATACATAATTCCATATTTCATTTTACCATATATCTGCACCTTCTCATTTCAAAAGACAGTGTCATATTTTTAATAAAGTCAAATACTTTTTCTTGTTTCAAAACGGATTCTAACACAAATAGACTGTCAAATGGTAGAGGTCAACTAAAGTATAAAAACACTTTGTGCTCTTAACAGATAAATATTTAACTATATTTATATATATATATTAGGGAGAGAGTTTTGGTATCAGCAGATAATAGTTTGTAAAGGTGATCATTGATCAGCTATCAGAAAATTTCTGCTGATATTTACAGCCATACATATTTCATATCACCTGTCATATCATATAAATGTTCGACAATTCGTTGCCCTGTTATGAATGCTTACATTGAAAAAAAAACTATCTAATTTAACAGAGAATCGCATATTTTTTGATATACTGTATTTCAATTTTGGAATGGAAATTAAGGTTCTTATTGCTATTGTATAAACAATTCAATGACCATTTGCTTACAGCAATCGCAGTAAAACATTTTACAATTTTGCATCCTTTTATAAGTATACACACATGCAGTAATGTGATTGCACGTGAATCTATGAGGTAATCAAATATGAAACAGCACTGATTTTCAAGTCTGTCACAGATCCAAACGGAATTTTTCTGTTAATAAATTGCTGTGGACCATTTTCTATATTCACATTTGAATGCGGATCAAAAGAGTGACCAATTACTACCAAGAGATGGCGCCAAAACAGTGTACTGAGGTGCATACACCCACAAACTCAGGGCTCGCCAGACTGGTCAAAGACTACATTTTTGAAGCTCTCTCATGACACTTTTGTCATCAGATATCACAGATATGTAGGTCGATCCGATCATCATTTTAGTCAGGCCAGAGTTGTGACTCAGTCCTGTAGGCTAGTCAGTGTAATAACATCAGTGGGGGGATTTTCAGACATTTGAATTGTGCAATAAGAGGAAATTATGTGATATTCATTCAAACACTCCTCTGCAGCACCCACACTGTCTGTGAATGCACAAACACTGAGAGAGAATCAGAGCCATTTGTGAAAAACCCCTCAATCACTCAGCCTTACCTCACTCATTGCGTCACGTGGTGCGTCTCTGACTGGGGTGGTGGGCGTGTCTTAAACAGTGGGGTTTCATTCATAAATACTTTAAGCCTTAAAATCCACATTAAAGTGATCACAGAAGACTTTGGCGGTGTTGGCTTTGCCCCATCACCTCTGCATGGACCGGGCTGTCTGAGGAGGTGAGTGCTACCTTTTGCTGCATGCCTACCCGCTCGTGCGTTTGACTTGAGAGCGCGAGCCTCCGTCTTCCTCAGCGGATTGATGAAGATCAGAGGCTCCTGTGAAATCTCAAGATGGCATTTTTATTAACGCTAGCGTCCATACTGTGAAGTTAAGTGGTGGCGTAATGTCAGAATGTTGTGTGAATAATTTTGGTGTTTTTCTGTGAGATAATTCACCCGCCAAACCTGCATGAAGGGAAAAGCTGTTTCTGCCAGACACGATGCTCAGAATATTTTGAACAGCTACTGCAGCACATATTG
The DNA here is from genome assembly GCA_036419115.1 of Scarus forsteni. Taxonomy (NCBI): domain Eukaryota; kingdom Metazoa; phylum Chordata; class Actinopteri; order Labriformes; family Labridae; genus Scarus; species Scarus forsteni. Next base: position 12,293,462 of record JAZDUH010000136.1, read on the forward strand.
ATACACAGTTCTTTCTTTTTTTGCATTTCCACGCATCAGGTGGGGTGTATACGCAATAGAAAATGACCACAAGTATCTTTAGGTCATATTCTGGATTTTATTCGCAAAATATAAAAGGCCACACGGCACAGAGGAAATTTAAGATGAAAAAGCCTCAGCAATGCAGCAAGTATTAAACGAAAATGCTAAGCATGACGGGATATGCCTTTCCTAGGACACCCGTGTCTCAACATCTGCTCAGTCAGCTAATCAATAGCAACCTACACCAGAACACTGATCATTTATCAATAGCATTTGATCAGTTTCAGTCCAGAGATGTGCATTTTTCTGTTTTTAATCATAAGGAATAGGAGGATAATTGTATCAAACTTAAAGTTAGGGATGCACAATGTTATCGGTTTTGTTTCAATATCAGCAGATGATTTCCTCAAAAGCCATTGCTATGGGCAGATATGAACATTTTTAACAATATTAGCTGCTGATGTTTTAGCCTCTGAGTTTTTGCATGTTTATATTGAATCCCAAGTCTAAGGTAAAAAAAAAAATAGTGATGCACCATAGTAGGTTTCTGCCTATGTCCTAGATGATGATACCAGCAACTTTTGTCAGGAGCACAACATCCTCACTTTACAAAAACTGTTTGACGAGTTGTGTAAGGAAAATATGCAAAACAAGAAAAATATTTCCCTCTTGATAAAATGAAACTTGACTTGTAAATGAGCCCATGCGGTGCTGATAAGGTGAACCGTTATGGTTCACTAGTGTATTTACTGATATTAGGGCTGGGCGATATGACCTAGAAATAAAAATCCCAGATTTTTTCCCACAACACTCGATTTACAATTTTAATCATTTTTTTCCCTCCCTAAAAGAAACAAAACTCCCAGTGACATAAAAAAATGGAAACAAATCAAGTTTTGCCTTTATGTTGTCTAAATGTTTCCCTCTTAGAGTCAAAGTCTGGGTCATAAAAGGTTAATTATGTAGTTAAAACGTAGGCAGGTTTGTCTACATAAACACTAAAAGGCTGAGGAATTTTTACAGAATAAGCATGAAACTGATCAATATTTTATGTACTTAAATACCAAATATAAACCCATAAAAGTGCTTGTGCAAACCCTACAAGGCCGACCATCATGGAAATTGTAATTTTTTTCAAAAATTGCAACTACTTCCAGTTGGACTAAGGCAAGAAAAAAAATCTCGATTTTTAATTTTTTAAATTTTCTGCAGAAAATAATTAAAATTAATCGATTTTATTGATTTTTTTGCCCAGCTCTAACTGATTTTACAGCTGATTAAATGTGTATTTTTTGCAATATGTACATATCCACACAACTTTGACACTGGCTGTTATGATGTACAGTTTTTTAGGTCAATATATGCCAATTCTGATGCAGTACAGATAATATCAGGCCTTCCTGAAAAATAGAGTTGATTTACTTTCTGAAGATTAGGAAATCAGTGTTTATAGATTTTTAAATAGTTCAGTTCAGTCGTAGCTTGATTTCACTGTTACCCTTGAAAATGCGTTTTGCACATTACTAGATGTTCTTAAAAACACTTTCAGTTATTTCTGTATGTGGTTAAAGTGAGTTTTGAAATATGGAAATATCAGATATTGGCAAAAAATCCATTATTGTTTGCCCCTACTTAAATTGTAAGTAACTCAAGCTGTTTTACTATCTGACACTGAGGTAGACTCATGTTTTATGTAAGTCAGGTGATGAAACAGTGCTTTAGCCTAGTTTACAAATCAAGCCAACCACAAATACAAAAGAGGAACTGTCATTAAACAATCACTTTTTGTCCTTTTATCTTTATGTTTGGAATGAGGATTGCATTTTAAGGAGTGATCAGCCCCCTCTCTAATGTAAATTAGAAGAAGATAGAACCACAAGTAAGTTTGAAAAGCAGCTAAAGATGATTATTGGAAAAATAAACTGACCTTAGTTACATGGAATAGTGTGGGCAATCAGGCTCTTTCTAGAAATCTGAGTCCTTTGGCTTGGTCCTGGAACAAAAGCTGGTTCTCTTGGCACTCAAGCCAAGGGTTTACCACCTTCTGCCATGGCAGGTGGATCCAAAATGGCTTACTGTTTTGATCAGCCACTATATTTCAACCAGAAACATAATGTCATGTATGACATTTAAATCAAGGCTTTTTATTACTGCTCCCCAAATGAAAGAGTTGCTATTAAGGAAAACAGCAGCATACCTCCTATCTCAGACAAAAAGCTCATGTTAATTATAGATCATTATTTTGAGGGTGGTTATAGTCTCAGTTGCAGCTATGTAGTCAAAGGCTGATTTAACAACAGCTAAACCCTGACCAAGAGGCAAAATGATCAGTATAATATTCTAAAAGTATATAAGCTTATGTAGAGGGCATTTACAGTCACAAAGGTGTCTAGATAGTGAGGGTTTTATTTTGTGAACACAAATTAAGATAAGTACACGTTTTGCGAACATACTAATTTTAACCTACAATTCCGAAGAAAATGCTACTTGCAGTACTTATTGTATCAAATATTCATGTAATTGCTATCCACCAAGCAATAGGTGTGCCCGTGTCCATTCAGTCTGGAGTAATTATCATCCCTAAGTAATGTGGTGCATTAGATAACAATACAAAGGCAGATAGGGGGGATGACCCAACAACCTTTGTTTGCTAAACCAGCTTGTTAAGTGTTGGAGAGTCAGATCAGAATAATGCATATTACAAATTACTGGTTCTGAAATTAAACAACATCATTTAAATAATAAAAACTGTGGCCTTATTGTCAGTTATTATTTTGTGATTGATTTTTTCCATGACACATAGCTTTCTTGTACCATAGTGTGGGTAAAGTATATTATTTAAATGGTTTTAACTGCAACAGACATCAGGAGGCAACCTGTAAGTGAGCCATGATGTACGTTTTCTTCAATGCTGGCACTTGTGCAATGTAAAAGTCATCTACTTGAGCTGCATAATTAACCAGTCATTCTCATGGATGTTTGTTATCAGCCATGCAGCACTGCCATCCTGCCGTTGCTGTCAGGCCAGTGGGCCAGCCCTGAGAGGGAGAAACGCTGCTGCTCCATCTCAGTCGCCTGGCGAGGCTGAGGTGGCGGAGGATGCAGCAAGGGAGCAGCTGAGGAGGATACTCCTGACACACACACATCCAGAGCTGCTGCTGCGCACCGCCCTCCATCAGGGTAAGACTTGGCTGACAGAAAGCTGTATGTGGTAGGAGAGAAAGCTGCCTGGTGTGTGTTTTTCTTCTCTTATTGTAGCAGTGTTTTCTTTCTAAATGCCTGGATGGTAGACGCAGAGAGTTAGGCAGGCAGGCTGGCAGCTCAGCTTTAGCTTACAGGTTGTGGTGCTGAAGTTGATCGCTGCAGGCAAGTGAGGAGTGTTGAGTGCTTCTGGCATGTTGCTCCTACCCTGCTGGGTGAGTAGATCTATCCAGGGTGTGTGTTTGTGTGTGTATGAGTGTGTGGGCGTTTGGTGCAGTAGTAGCAGTATTATTGGCTATGATCTGTAAGAGCAATCGCATAGCAGCAGCAGCACTAGTGGAAGCTGCTGGAACCGGCGTTTAACTAAGTGTTGATTTTATGTGTGTGTTTGTGTGGATGTGTGGGTGGACGGTAGAAAGTCTGCAGGCTGATAAGGAATTATGAGAGATGATTTGCAGGCGGGATGTTAAGATTTGCATCTTCTGTGGGTTTTGACGCATGCACACAAGCACACAATGTCTACACATGTTAGATTTCTGCTTTGACTTACAGTAATTCGTGCCTGTAAGAGATGCAACAAGGTTTTTCTGGCCACAGCAGCACTGCATGATGGTTTGTTTGCCTTGTTATATAAATAAGTAATGGAGTGAACATCTCGTCCTTGTAATCTTGATCTACCACGGCCTTCTCAGAAGTTTCTTTTTCTGTCATTTTAGTCTGTTCTCTTTATCCTTTATTTAAATTTCTATCATTGTTATGTCTTTTTATTTGTCTTAAATTCTCTGTTAATTATTTGATGCTCCATATGTCATAATGTATTTTTTTAACCATTCAAAGCTCTTTGAATTGCAGTTTGCAGACACAGTGCCCTAAATGTTCCTTGCCTTCTGAAGGAGATTGCTCATAAGTCATCTAACAGTGATGGTTTTAAACGTATGACAAACAATGTTTGTTTGCTTTCTTATTTGACACGAAGAGAACTCGCAGTGTTAATTTAGTTGATTAATTACTTTCATCATAGTTTTCATCAACAACCTTTTTTCCCCAGATTAAAACTAGACAGTAACTATAAAAACAAGTACACGTGGACAAAAAACAAAACTAATTAACTGGCATTTTCGACAACAATAATTGACAGAGGCTTCATCCAATCACATCTATTTTTGTCATATAGAAAGTAGGGACAAGTTAGAAATATATCCAATCTCAGCTACTTTGGTTGTGTGGAAAGGTTGGATGCATTAAAGCAGCACTAAGTAAGATTTCAGCTTTCAGCTCTCTAGTGGCCTCTATGGTCGCTGAGTGTAACTGCACTGTCGTACACCAACGTGCATTTGTTGACATACAGAGGGAGGAGAAGTGAGCCGACAGGACATCCCAAGAGACAAATAAACCATGTGGACTGATAAGGTACAGTCCGATCACGTTTCTATTCGAATAAATCATCATGTCCTTACAATTCAACAATAGCAGGGCAAAATTAGTGTCAGTCATCCCTCCCCATCTTTCTGCTCATGCCAGCGAGTGAACGCTGGGCCAGTGTTTATCCCTGTCCAGGCATTTAGCTTGTTATTCTCCCTCTTTCTTTTTTTATCTCCTCTGATAAAGCATTTCTTTTTTTCTGGGTTTTCGCTGCTCCGGCCATGATAACACCCCTGCATTTAACATTCTTCTTCTTCTTCTTGTTTATCGGCGGGTGGCATCCAACGTCAGAGGAGGTATACCACCACCCACTATGCAGGAGTGTGAGCCAGTGGTCCCTATTTCCATTAGGAAAATAAGTGCATATTTACTCTAAACTAAATTCTGTTCTTCAAAAAATTCAAAAACAGCTTCATATTCTCCTTTTCCCAATGTTTAGCTATCGCCTCAAGGGGGAAGTGACGTATGCCGTAAAGCAGTCAAAGCAGTAAACATTTGTAGTTTTTTAGTGTGGAAGTGTTCCTACCATCCACATTGAGGTTACATAGTGTCAGTGAGGGGGATACAGACCCCGTCAGACCATGACAGAGGTGTCATTCAACCTGTTGAAGGTGATGTACCATCACAATGATTCTGGAAATATTGTTAGGAAGGAAAAACTATGTAGCGTTGGTTTAAGAGGTACATCCAACCACAACTGCCTTAGCTTCGTTGGGGATAAGTTGGGGGTGATCCAATCAGAGCCACTCTCTTTATGGTTTGATACAGTATATTCATGTAGAGCAGGTTCACTGATTGTCCAGATTCTGGTTTTGTAACTGAGCTGCTCTACTCGGCCCAAATAAAGGTGATTGCATTTCACACAAGTTATATTTGTTTCTGTTAGTCTATGCGTTCAAACTTTACTAGCATTCAATAAAAGGTAATTTGATGATTCATTTTATATGTGTAAAAATTTACTTTAGAAATTGAAGGAAGCATAAAAAATTAAAACGATTAAGATGACTGAATTATAACTAAAACAAAAAGATATTTTAGGCAAAAGACTAAGACTTAAAAGGAAATTATTACTGGTAACTGGAAGTGCCGAGATCACAAAGCCCCGCCAATTTTTTTTTTTTTAACATCTGAAGATGAGTACTGTCAAAAATGTTGAACCTACCCAATCTTACACTGTTAACAAATCCTTGAAATTGTTCCTGGAACTGCATCCAGATTTGGATCACCAATGAAACCACCATTTTCTAAATGCTTTATCAAAATCCACTGAGAAGCAGTTTACTTTTTTAGCAAAAATGTGGGGAACTGCATATCTCACAATGTTAACAGCTAAACTGTATTACAAAAAAGGGAACACAATGACTTATCAAAAAGGTAAAGAGTTAAAATAACCCTTCTGTTCAGTCAGACTTTTGCTTTTTTTGTGTGTTTGTTGTGTTTTCTTGTATTTTGTGTATATTTACAAGTTGTTTCAAAATTGTTTTTGTTGTTGTTGTGTCTTTTTTGACAAGTTACATTTTTTCTTATATGGTGATTTTACTTTTTAAAAGCTGTGTTTTTTGTTTGTCTTTTAATTTGGCATTGCTTCGTTTTTGTTGTCTTTATTTGCTGTGTGTTTTCATATTCCTCGCCATGTCTTTGTATTTTTTCAATGTTTTTAAATCAATTGTTACTTTTGTTTCCTTGTGTTATTTTTTTCTTATTTTATGTATTTATTCAGCTGTGTCTATAACCTGTTAATTTTTTTTTTTGTTTTGGGGGGTTTCTCTTCTGTTAGTGTGTTTTTAAAATTTTTATTTTAGTATTGCAATTTTTTTTCTTATGGATTCTAATTTTTTTGGTATATTATTTTATCTGTCTTTGTTTTTTGTGGCTCTTTTGGTGTTTAATAGTTGGTGTGGCACCTATTTTTAGCTGTGACGTTATATTTTTTTTTTCTTCTTGTCCGTTGTGTTTTTCAGATTTTTAAAAAGATTTTTAGATTAGTTTTTTTTTTCTTTTTATACCCAATCATGACACTCACCTGTTTCCAATTATCTGTTCACCTGTGTAATATTCAAACAGATGTCTTTTAATAATAAATAATAATATATTTTATTTAAAAGCGCTTTTTTAAAACACCCAAAGACACTGTACAGGATAAAACAACAACAACAAAATCTATAAACAATACAACTATAAAATCAGCAAAATACAACAGACTGTGATAGATAAGTGGATGAGAGTGGAATATACATGGTAAGGAGTATGCAGTTCGGAACAGGTGGGTTTTGAGTCTGGATTTAAAAAGAGACAGGGGGGTCAGGTTTCGAATGTCTGGTGGGAGAGAGTTCCAGAGCTGGGGAGCAGAACAACTGAAGGCCCTGCTCCCCATGGTGCTGAGGCGAGCAGTGGGCACAGTGGGGTGGGTGAAGGAAGAGGAGCATTTCTCATCTGTCTTTCAGTCTTTAGTGCTTCTTTTCCAACTCTATAGAACTTTATACATGAATCAAATTCAATACGAGTGAATATTTGTAAAAATCAAAGTTTTTTCAGTCAGACATCAAAAACTTGTCTTCTAATTGCATTTTTACCTCAGCCAAGGAGGTTATGTTTGTTTGTCTATTTGTTTGTTTGCTTGTTTGTTCGTTAAAAAGATTACACAAAACTGCTGGACGGATGTTGCTGGCATATTTAGGAGTTGTTGGTAATTGCCCAAGTCAGACATGAGTAGATTTTGGTGGTGTCACAAATATCTTTCTGGATGCAAAAAATCCCCCAAAATTTCTAAAAATCCCATTAGTTAACATTGGGCTGAATTAGAAAAAAAACATATCTGACGGTTTTTGATGGATAATATGGGGTCCACGTCTCTATCATCAAGGTAAATTTCATCTGGATTCGAACCACACTGATATCACAGTAAACGATTTTACTTCGTAACAGGAAATCTGACTGACAACTTTCAATAATTCATACAAAATCAAATTATTAAGTAATGTACCCAAAACTTTTTGTGTTCATACAGTATAAGAACCACCATGTATGTGAGTTTGCTCAAGATCCAGACACTATTCTGGATTTGGTGATCCAGACTCTTATCTTTTACAGGGGTTGTGGAAAAGCCACTGCTAGAACGGCACTGCTTGGTGGAGGTCTACACTGTCTGAGTGCTTTTTTGATATTGAATAAAGCTAACAAATGACTTGGAAATCATTGTACTCTCTTTTTATTTATGATTTACACAGTGTCTGAACTTAAGAGAAATTAGGATTTGTGCGAGCTAAGAGGCTAGCAGCACTCTCTGACAGCTTTTCTTATTTTGTCACATTTTGCAATATACCACAACAGTGTTTGTAAATGAATTATTTTACATTTTACACAAGGTCCCAATTTCACAGGCGGTTGGGTTTGTGCATGAGTACTGTTAAAAACACTGTTTATTTTTTATCTAATAAAACAATTATAGTTGTGACAATGAAGGCTGGATTTCAACAACATATATTTAAGAGTACTGATATCAAAAAAAATATTTTATTAAGAAAATACTCCACAAAATTCAATGTCCTCTATTAAAGATGTGTCACTGTTTTCATCTGAATTAATCAAAGTATTACAAAGGTCATTAAAATCAGAGAAATGCTACTGTATTCATTTTCACAGAATGGCAAATTTAAGAGCGAGTAATAGAATAATAATTTAAGAATAAGCAGTATAATCAAAACTATCTATTAAAGTATGAAGACTTGAAGTGACTAAGTGGGCCAAAATCTTTTGAGTTTTGTTTGCTTTAACTCGAAAAAAAAAAAAAAAAAAAACTTTGGGAGGCATAAAATGCCTTAGACATGACTAAAACTAGATGACAGTAAACAAAACTTAAATCCAACCCTCCAAAATCAGCAAAAGAGTGCAAACAAGTGGATAGTTGCCTGGTTGCTCAACACAAATGTAATCCCATAACTTTGGTCTCTGACGTTGTGTTTTGATGAACAGCTCCACTAACAGTCATTTCCTCTGCGTGTTTGTGTGTGTGTGTACATGTGTTATCTCTCAGAGGGACTCTCTAGTCGGCCTGGACCATGAGCAATGAGTCTACCGTCTGGAACATCCTACCCGAAAACTCCACAGTGAGTCCGTCTTTCGCCACTGGCTTATTCCCAAACTTCCTGTCCGTGTTTATGTGTGTTTATGCGGGTTGTGTCCAGCTCAGACGCAGCTCTAGGACCATACTTCCCCTTCAAATTCTTCTCTTGCCGATTGACTGGCTAATAGGGAACATCCTGACCTGGACCTGAAATAATTAAATCTCCGATCTAATCTCAGCTTTAATTTCCCCTTACAGAGAAATTACGATGTGACATCCGAGTGGAGTGCTCATTAACACTAAGCATGCTCCCTCTCCTTATAGAGCTCAGAGTAACCGTCCACCTATAAGATCATGTTTTTGTTATGTATACACTGTTGGTTGTCTTTACATAACCTTTATTGTCACGCCAGATTTATTCTCCTTCACAGAACAAAGCCTGCGGTTGTTCTTTGTTCTCCCACTCATGTTACCTGCGTTTCTTTTATTTAAAGCGTTCAAACCCTGCCCTCTAACCTGTAAGGGCAAAGAGTAACATGTGTTTGAGGAAGTTTACCACAAAGCGAGAGATAAACCTGAAAATAAAATAATTGTTAACTTTGTATCTGAAGGTAAATTTTAGGCCAAGGTAGCAAAGTAAAAATTCAGTTTTATCCAAACATGAATTCTACTTCACATAAAGAATGGCTCAGTTTATAAGTAAAAATGTAAAAAAAACAAACTTTAATTTAATACAGCTTTTTCTCTCATTATATTGATATGATTTCATTTTATCTCTTACCCAATCCTGGTAATATTGCAACTCTATCACAAGACAATGATTGCAGCTTCTTGAAAGCTGGTGCTGCCATTTATTAACAAAAGAAATTGAAAAAATCTGTGTCACGTAACACAATGGAAGTGTAACTTGCTGCAGAGATGCTTAGAATTTATTTTGAGTCTTCTTCCTCAAGAAATGATCAATGTTTCAAGACATTTTAATAAAAATCATAAATTGTTTGATCAATCAGACTGAGGCCCCATCCACACGAAGACAAAACGCTAAACAGTTTCCAAAACGATCATCATAAAGACGAAAGTTGTCTCAGAAAATGTGTGCGTCTACATGAATGCGCTCGATACGCATCAAAACGCTGTAAAACACATGCCAGACCTCTAGGGACGCTGTAACGATATGACGGAAACAAGTGGAGACAGATGAAAAAACAGTAGGTATGTGCACTTGCGGCAAAAGTTGTTAACAGAAATTGAGATAAAGTAATCATAAAGTGCTGTAATGTGTCCTCGATATTCGACTCGGCGGTGATTGAGAAGAAGGAGATTTTTGCTGCAACAAGGATAGTAGGGTCACTAGCTTCATTAGCACTTATGCTACACCGTACGCCGCTACTATTGTTGTCGTTGCCGCATGCGGCGCATGCGTGTCAATGAAGATATGAAACCATGACGTAAGCGTATCTGAAAAGTTGTGTAGAGCCAGTAATCACGGAGCTGCGTATACGGCATCTCAAAATCTTTCCACTCTGGAACCTGGTTTCAAAAATGATCGTTTACAGACCCCCAAAACGCCGTCTTCGTATGGATGATGCGATGATTCGGGGGGCCTGAGAGAGGTTTGGCTGTACTGTAAAGCCAAGATCAGGCAGTGAGTGAAGTCTGTTTCCACATCACAAGTTCTGAACTTTTAATGAAACTGCTTTTGTAGATTACTTTTATATTCACTTTCGCTTCTACACAGCAAACTGCAGTGCACTCTGTATTATGGCACCTTTCTACCAGAACCTCTATGACCTTCAGCAGTTTGATCAAAAGTATCTTTCTACTGGATCAGACCATACAGGCTAACCTTCACTCCCTACATGCACCAGTAAGCCCTGGCTGCCCATGTCCCTGTCACTATTTCACCAGTGTTATGCCCTCGGCCGCTTCACATAGATACTGACCGCTGCAGACCAGAAACATCCCACAAGAGCTGCAGTTTTGGAGATGCTCTGACTCTGTCGTCTAGCTAGAACAATCTGGCGCGTGTCAGACTTGCTCAAATCCTTAAGCTTACCAATTTTTCCTGAATACACAAAAGCAGGAACACTGAAGTCCAATAAATAATGACAAATAGATCCAAAAACAGAGTCATCACAGTTTTACTTGTATGTATATAACGCTGTTTGAAAGTCTATTCAACCTTGTCCAAACAAGACGTCTTAAAATGCACCTGGTGTTACTTAAGAACCTTCTACGCAGTAAGATCTCAGCTGAAGCTGTGAGTTTGTTGTATTACATAGATCCCTCACATCCATAAACAACTACCGCACACAGTTTTAAAAAAATATTTATTGAAGAAAATTATTGAATTACAGTCTTTCTATGTACTCTTAAAGTCAAACAGTTAAGTTCACTGAGATCACATTATTACATACAGTAGGTCAATTAAAATGTAACTGTTCTGTACAATAGGACTGTCATATACAGTTACTGTTTTCTTCTTACCCCATTCTCTGTGTTCCTCAGGAGATCCCAGTCAAGGCCAAGGAGCAGCAAGATGGCTACGCGCTTATCTTGGTGATCCTCTCCATCTTCCTGGTAGGAACTCTGATCTTTGGGGCTGTGCTTTTCATCGTCTGCCGTCGCAGCGGTCAAGCAGGAAAATGCTTTGCCAGGTACGGTGCAAGGATGAAAAATGATGTTTGTATTGTGCTTCTCATGCAACACCCTCATGTGGACCCACTTGCAAAGACTTATGCTTTAGGAGCTTAAACCAACAATTTGCAGTTGCTCAATTTAACCCGTATAAAACACCCAGATGTTGTTTTAGCCATCCCTGAAGTCCTTGGTTCCCAACCAGGGGGTCTCATGGGAGCATGAGACACTGTCAGCTCTCATGTTATCATAATTTAACATGTTACAAGTAGAACAATGATTTTTTTTCACTTAATGCTTACCTCCTTCGAGGATTTTTGCTGATTAATGTTGATGTATGTCCATGTTGTACCCAGTCCCAGGGGGCCTGAAGAAAAAGTTAGAAACCACTGCCTTCAGTGTCCTAAAATGCATATAAATAGAACTGTCAATGTCTAATTATTATGCAACAGTTGCTAATGTTTTTGTTCACAATCAGGGTCAGATTTGGCAAACTCTGGTCCAAACACTTACTGTCAAATATGTCTAATAATGTTTGTTTTAAAACCAAACCTAGTCAAATAGTTTTTAAAATTATCTGTTCTTTACTTACAAAAATGAATTAAATAAGGGCTCCAACTCCAGTGATGAGGAAAAAGCCAATATAGCACGTAGATCTGCTTCATCACTTGAAATTAGATTTCCTATTGAATATTAGTGGTACATCTTATTTCAAAACACTCATCAGATATATTTCTACAATTTTCCCTCACAATTATCATTCATTAAATCATTATGGCTATTATTCCTTTGTCTTCAACAAGATAGGATAAGATTTGTGATTCTGGATTTAACTCTAAATGATGCTGTTTCAAAATAATCCATATCCAAAAGAATACGCTCTCCTTGCACTCTGAAATGATAATTAAGAATGAATCATCAACATAATTATGTCAGTCAGCTTCATGGTGACGGGATCAAATTGTAAAATATGACTTCAGAAGGACAACTCATGTTTTAGTCAACTTAGTTTACAGTAGGTTTCATGGAGTAAACTAAACTTTCATCAACTAAAACTAGACTCAATTCAAAGCAATTTAGATGTATAAATTATGACTATAACTGAAAGATATTTTCGACAAAAGACAAACTAATTTCAAAAAGTGATGTCAAATTAACACTGCTAAGCTGCTGTATGGGTATGCTACAACTGTGAAGAGGTTTCAGGTCTGAAAGGTCCCCATTGAAGCACATCTTATGTGTGTGTGGGTGTGAGTGTGGGTGTGTGTTTTTAATAAAACCTCAAATTATTTCTAACCCCTGCATTTTTCACATGAACTGTTTTTGGGACAGTTCGTTTGAAAATGCAATCATTTTAAAAGCTGTTCATCTCTGTGCTGGAATTCCCGCTAAGACTTACAACAAAATCAGTTGAGCAAAGATTGTTAGTAATATGATGATTTAAGTTTAATGATATGAACTAATACCAAGTTTATTTATTATAGCACATAAAGATGAGTGTAGTAAAATAAGTTGTTTAACTTGTGAATATTTATCAACATGATGTATGAAAATGGTTTTTGACTTTAATGTGTCTAATGTGCTTTTTTGAAAGATGTGTTTATTGAAATTGCATAAATGGGAAGTGAAGAATGATGGGAAAGAAACCGCAGGTTGAACTTGCACAGGTTGGGGCTGCCTGCCTGGAGGATTATTGTCCTGGAAAGGAAGTCCAACCAAACCACTAAGCCATTACTGCCTTTTATGTACAGGAAAACTGGGATCGAATGGTCTTTACAAAGTATTTAAAAGCCCTGATGTAACATTATGAGTAATTTCTTTTATAGCCTTGTGTTCACATATAGCTCTACTCTTAGTCGCAGTACAAGTGTTTCTCTCGAAAAGGCAAATTATTTGGTGCAAAGGGGAAATTTACACTTTTTTTTGCATGGATGGTTTTTAAGAAAAATTACACTGGGTTAGTCTTTCAATTAGGGATGGGATGAAATATCGTTTGGCAATATATCGCAATACAGTACACGACGAAACGCATCGAGTTTGAAAAATATGGATCGCGAAATAAAGACGTCACGTCTGGTAATAGCGCATGTGACCAGAAGTGACAACAAACATTAGCACCAACTCCCTTGCCTCCAAAAAGCCGAATGATGGAGTCGAATGGGGTTGAAATTGAGGATGCTCCGCCTGGATACAAGTCATCTGTCTGGCAGTATTTTGGCTTTTCATTAAAGAAGACAAAGACGGCAAAAACGAGCCTACCGCTCGTTAGCATACACTCTCTCTAACCTCTCTAGGGTTAGAGAGAGTGTTATTGTTTGTGTTTGGCCTGTTAGGCCTTGTGTTTTCCTGTGTGCAACTTAAACAAAAACAAATAAGTTGTAATTACACAGTAATATTTTTTCTTTTTTACTTTTTTGATATTGTATCGTGATGTATTGTATCGTGAGCCGGGCATATCGAAGTGCAGCGTATTGTGAGTTTAAGTGTATCATCCCATCCCTACTTTCAATCCAAAAAACTGAATCGCACATTAATAGTTGGGCACAGTATCACCAACTTGGACTGCTTATGCATACTGTCTTACACTAGCTACATATATTTTGTCTTTTATGTCACCAGTTTGAAATTTAAGATGCAATAGGTTCTTTAGATGTACGGAGAGGATCTTTGAAGAGGTCTCAAACAGTAACAAGTTCAAGTCCATATTTTCTGTAAATACTAAGGATGCACCGAATATTTGGTGGTTGAACATATTCGGACGAATATTGCAAAACAATATAGATTTGGCCTTCGGTGGAGTGAGGTAACAGCAAGGCCGAAAAGTGAGGTGTGACGCAATGATGAAATCAAATACGTCATCGCGTGTGACTGTGGCTAAGCAGACTTGTGTTGAAAGGACAGTAACTCATTTGTTGCAGGTTAATTCACTTCAATGCACTTTAGTTTCTTTTTTAATGCATGTGTTGTTTTGTTTGAAGGCCTAATATGAATGAAAAACCTTGTTGTGCTTTTTTTGAAAAGCAAAGGCTACTGGAATATTAAAAATGTCATAATGTTCAATACAATTACTTTCTTTTAAACACATGTCTAAAAAGTGCATTCTCAGCTATTTATGCACTATTGAAAAATATAGTGAGCTACTTAGCCTCCTCATTGGATATTCGGTATTTGGTATCTGGCCAAGCACTAATATTTTATTGGGCTTCGCCTTCAGCCACAAATTTCATTTCAGTGAATCCCTAGTAAATATCCTGAAAAATCTCATGTCATTGTCAAATCATTGTTAAAATTTGTGGATCCACATGCAGATTTGGATCACAAAAATCAAACCACTTCATCCTTTTAACATGACCAACTTCTAAATATGTCATGAAAATTTGAGTTACAGTTTTTACAAACTAACAAATACCAGCAAAAATAAAACCTCCTTCGAGTAGGTCTTGTGTGTGTGTGTGTGTGTGTGTGTATGTATGTATAAAAAGAACACCACTGCAATGAACGGTGTGTACGGGTCAAATGTGAGTGATGACAGTTTTGAGCCGATTTTAGCCTCATTAGCTTTGTTTTAGCCTCCTTAGTCTCTGATGTTCCAGGTAACAGAAACCTCCTGTGAAACAGTCCAGTTTGGCATGTTCACCGAGTACAATGACACTAATAGTTTGAACAGATGTGATTCATCTGTGTTTACTCAGCAGTAACATAGCTACCCTCGAGATGCTTTGTCTCCCTCCGCAGCAGCAAGCATCATCAAGTACGCTTGAATATATGAGCGAACCAGCTAGATGCAGATAAACAGAGAGCGCCGAGGCTGAGCCGTGAGGAGGAGAGGCCTGCCAGGGGGATAGCAGAGGGGAGGCAGGCAGACTGGTACAAATGATGAGCATAATGAGATTTCATAGCAGCCAACGGCTGTGATTAATCTTGCGTCTCAACCCGGTGCCTTGTGCACACCGAATACACACACACACACACACACACTCGCAGTAGAGGGAAGCGAGAGCCACAGAGGAAATGAGAGGCAAGAAGAAGCGCACATCTTGGTCGAAAGAGAAATCCCTCAAGTCCCTTCACATTCACACACACCCACACAAAGCTCATATCTCTGCACAAAGAAATCAGATTGAGAAAAATGTCTGGGAAGAGCTTTAGATTTCTGTGTTCTGCTTCATAAAGTAGATTTAAGATATGAAAAGTTTTTATGAAGATGGAAAGGAAATGGTGAAGAAAGGTCATGCTCCGAGGAAACAACATGACCTTTTGTTGTGTTTTTTGAAATACGCGGAAACATGTAATCCATAAAGTACCCTGATTTATCATCTCTGGATCCCCCTTTTGCCCTAAACATGATCAAGCCACTAATTCAGTCTTTCGTTGATTATACTAGGCAGGTGGTCATTTAGACCAAACATGTCCTGTTATATAACCTTCTCCTCACTGTTGTCTTAAAACCAGATTATTGAACTGTAGATTTGTATATCTCTATTTGTTGTTTGCTACCATTAAAGCTTTTCATGTTGCTTCCTGCAGCGCTGAACAGATTAAAGTCAGCCTTCAGGGGAAATCATGTCACAGCATTGATCTAAATCTCTCTGTTTGCCCCAGGGCCAGCGATGACCCCGAGAAAACCACCACCACCTACTTGGAGGAGTCTCAGCCCACCCATGGTAAGAGACCACGGGACAGAGAGGAGGAAAAGTAGGAGGGAGGGATGGTGGGGGGGACATAGGGAGTAGGGAGGAGTATTGGAGACGAGCAGGCTGGGACATAGAGAGGATTGGATTGATGGAGGCAGAGGTATTTTTATCCCGTCAGCACAAATCCGTAATGCCCGTTCCATTAAAAAATTGTGATCTCAACCCAATTACTTTAAGTAGCTCTGCTGTTCCTGGAACACTTTCTGACATTTTGGGACCACTGGATGCACTCTGTCTGAAGTGAAAAAGACTTAAAAGGCAGGATCAGTTTGGCTCCAAAGAGCTATTATGATCTTTTATTTATTTATTTAATTTTTGTCAGTCAGCAGTTGGCATATCATCATACTCATCCTTTAAAAAAGCAAAGTACCATTGAAAACTTCAACAGAAGTGCAGAAATAACCAAGATTTATATCATGTTTGATGTATTTTTTATTCCTACAATACAGAGAAGAGAAAAACTAGTAACTGAGTTTGGTAAAATGAGGAACAACTCATAATGTAGACCTGATCTACTGGCTGATTTTGGCTCATGCTGGTGCTTGAAACCTCAAGGCAACATGGACAGCTGTATGTAAGTCCAATTTTCCCTCTCTAGTTTGCAGCTGTTAATATATAACAGTCATCTGTTTCATAAGTCACTGTGTCCAAAGTGTCACAATAGCCTTCAGGACTGAAATGCTTTCAAAATAATAAATGTTTTCTGAGATCACATGTTAAAAACAATACAGTCTATTACAGTCTAGCTATTAACTTAGGTAGATTCTTGAAATAGACATAGAGTACTATTTGACTGCTTAGAGCTTGTTGTCTTAAGTACAAGCTTTTTTTTAAGGATGCAGGGCACAGACTTACCCTGGCAGTGCTGACAAAGTAATGCGGGTAAGACTTTCTATGAAGCCCCCCTTTATAATGCATAATAAGCATATCAGCATGTTTATAATGCATCATAAGGTGCTATCATGTGCGTGTGACCCTGTATAATTAAAGTTATAAAACTTGTGATAATTTACAATGCTTCATGATATAAAACATGGGCCATTATAATGCCACTGTTTATGAGTTAGAAACATATTTGTGTTATTATGCACACGGCCAGAAGAAATTATATATTTATGAATCTTTATGATAAAAAAAATGAAACACTGAAATTAGTTGTTAATAAAACATATTGGGGGACCACTGACTGTTGTTATAATATCAAAGTTTATTGAGATTTTTATTATTGAAATTATTACCACATTATGAACAGTAATAAAGCATACTAATGTGATAATGGGTCACTGTAAGTGGTCATTAGATGCTCTTAGTATAATAATAAAAGCCGGTTTCATGGCAGATATAGATTTTGTTTTTAAATATTCAAAATGTATAAAAACAAAGATTTTGCATTTTGTTTTCTTTGTCGTTTTCACTTATTTTCATTCTTCTTTCACTTTCCTCAATGCATAAAGTGATTACTTAAAGTGACTTACAGCTAGCTTTTAATACAATTTATCTAATAACTCATAACTTTGGGCACATTACCAAACACTGTAAGTATGACAATAACTCATCATCACTGGCATTATTATTATTAACATATTTTTGCTACTTTGAAGCATAATGAATTATCACTGGTCTGGTCTATGAATTTAATTGTACAGCACATTATTCTGCCGGTATTCAATTATTTTGCCAATTACATTTTATACTCTCGAGTTTTACAGCTGTTTAGTTAAAAAAAAAAGGTACGTATCTGTAAAAGTGTCATTTCAAGCCTTTAGTTCTTTATTATTTTGTCTTTTTCCTTGCTGTTGTCTGATGTATTTCTCTGTCTGGGGGCTTTCCTTTTTTGAAGATCATGAATATTGTGGACATATTTCAGTCTATAATTTGTAGAACAAAAAGCAGTAGTGTGTTGTAGTGAGTTAGCGTTTAGCACTTCCTGGTTCTTAAAGGTGTAGTCAGCGATGTGGGAGAAAACAAGTGGAGAGGCTGTTTATAAACAAATTTAGACCCGCCTCTCCCTTCATACCTCACCCTGGCTCCAGCTGATGGACGTGCATCGTCATGGAAACGGCCGTAGAAACTGCGTAGCTGACCAACGTAGCTAAGGTAACCTCGACTTGTCAGACAACTCGACTGACAATATTGATAACATCACAACAACAGTACATTGTGGCAGATTAGACAATAAGATGAATGCTCGACAGCTGTTACTGTTATGTGAAGCACCACAAAGCTAATGTTGCTTACCTGTCCAGCAGACAGACAGCGACATCTGCGTCCGTTTTCAGGTCTTTTAATTGCCGGAGTTCCCTCCACCGCCGGAAAGCCACATCAATGATGACCCGGGTCTTTGCTCTTTCATGGTCATAGCCCTTCTTGTTCACTTTCTGCTCCTCTGACCTTTTTCTTTTTGGGCTGTTTTTCAGCCATTGCTACTGCACATATTGTATCTCTCTTACGCTAACTGCGCACGCTACACAACCTACGACTCCCCCTCCCCCCTCTGTCTGATCTGAGCATGAGTATGATCGCCCCCTGGATGTGGGGGGGCTGTACCCTGTTTTGGTAACTCTGCCCGAGCCACAGTATTTACCTGCTGAAATTCAGAGCCAAGGCCGTGTATTGAAACCGGACTTTTTTTTCAACATATGCTGTCAGTGGTGACATCTTGTGGATGGACAGGAGAAATACGGTGATTTTGACAAATAGTGCATTAGATTAGAAGATCGCTGACTACACCTTTAAGCCCGGAACCAAATAGGATTTATCATACTGGTTTGGTATAAATAGCTGAAATAAGGTTTGTGGTGAACATATGCACATGAGATTTGAATGTTAAATTGAAAATAATAAAATATATCTGATGTTGCCCGCTTTTGAGTCTTAAACTGCTGTTGTGTGGCTGAGACCCAACAGCAATGGTTCTAGTAATATTTTAAGAACTATTGTACACGATTGCCACAGTAAAGAGGACCAACTTGATCAGGTAGTTTGATTAGGGGGATATTCTCAAATAGAGGGAACAGCAAGATGTGCCATTGAAAATATTGTAGTTTTTTCTAATTATAACCTTTATGCTATAGTTCCATAATAACTTACTATTAGCTTGTCACTCTCGTCAATTACGTTTAAGCTTAAAACATTGTGAAAATAAGGTTTGTTGATTAAGACGATCGCAAAGGATGGAGCATAAGTATAACATTTTTTGTTCTCCCATCATCAATGAGCCAAAGTACAGTGAAAAATCCAAATGCTCTCAGTGGACTTGCAGGGAACTGTTGCTAACTCCCACTTTGACCCTCAAAATAGCCCTAGATATTTTAGGAATGACAACAATTAAAATAAAATCTGACTACTCTTCCATCTTTCCTTGTCATCTCCTCTTGCCCACCTCTCTGACTCCCTCCTCCACCTGGTCTCTCATGTATCTCTGATAGAAATCACCATCAGGGTGGATGAGTCAGAGTGCCTGTCGATGGCCAGCTCTCACGACCAGGAGACCGAGCGGTTCCTCTCCACGGGCACCACTGGCCGTCGCGTCTCCTTCAATGAGGCTGCACTATTAGATCACGGGAAGAAGGCTCAGGAGAAGGGCCGCAGGTCAGAAAGTTCATATGCAACCACTGGAGTAGAGAAACACGAATTTACATGATTTCATCTGTTATTTACTGGCATTGATGTTCTATTACTTTAAGGATAAGTTTGGTTTCTACAGCTTTCACATTGTTTATATAATGAAGTAAAACAATATACTCACCCAGAAGGCTTTCCTGATCCAAACAGTGCTTCAGGAGATATTTAGATCCAAAATCGAGCAGCGGACATCCGTATAATGGTAGCACATGGGGCATGTATAGCGCTGCTCCTAAAACTGCATTAATCGTCCAAAAACTCATTAGTTTCACCAATATTTCATCATGGTCCGCTCAGGCTACTCCTCCACGACAGTCCGGGGTCGCTCCAGACATGTTTTTGTGACTGTGCTGACCTCTGAACTGAAGACTGCTCTCTGGCCAGCTGTTCTTCTCTTTCCCTCCGCGTCCTCCTTTTGATGAGCTCTTCATCTGCAAACTCTGGCTCGAAACCGTGAGGACACCCATCATATTCAAAGTTCTCCTCCACAACATCTTCATCCGATAGATATTCGTCCATTTTGCACAAAACAGGAAGAAGAAAGTTGTTGAGAAGCCGGCGGTCACCCCTGAAACAATGAAGTTTTCAGTTCAGAAGTCAGCACAGTCACGAAAACATGGGTGGAGCGACACCGGACTGTCTTGGAGGAGTAGCCCGAGCGGACCATGATGAAATATTGGTGAAACTAATGAGTTTTTGGACGATTAATGCAGTTTTAGGAGCGGCGCTATACTTGCCCAGTGTGCTACCATTATACGGATGTCCGTCGCTCGATTTTGGATCTAAATATCTTCCGAAGCACTGTTTGGATCAGGAAAGCCTTCTGGGTGAGTATATTGTTCTACTTCACTCTATAAACAATGTGAAAGCTGTAGAAACCGAACTTATCCTTTAATCAAAGAATGTTCATATTTTACTGCATCCTTCTCTTCTGTGTTACTTTATAGTTATGAACTCAGTTTGAGTACATTATGTGGGCTCTGTATATACAGAACTCTCACTTTCCTCATAATTTGCTCCACTTCTCTCTCAATGCTTCGAGCCTGATATGTTAATTTTTCAAACTGAATTATTATGCGAGAGGAAAAGCTAAATTCAGTCAAGCTCTGATGGATTTGAAGTCAAGTATTTCCCCTGGCTGTTAGACTCTTGTGAAAAACTAAGCTTTTTAATTTTTAACTTATCTCTTTAAAAGTATGTCTGATGTGACCAGGGTTCTTAAGCTTAAAAATTAACTCTTTGTCTTCACCCAACCCAGGTACACTCTGACCGAGGGCGACTTTCACCACCTGAAGAATGCCCGGCTCACAAACCTCCACATCCCCTCCCCAGCCCTCAAGATAGTCACTATCCACGAGTGCGACTCGGCCGAGAACAGCATTACCATGCCATCAACGCGCCCTGTCACCAAGTCAGCCCTCTCCATCTTCCAGGTAATGGACTTTAACCTGCTATTAGACAGGACGCATCATTATTTCTGACCTGAGACAATTACAACATCAGTCACCTGTGTTAGGGCGGGAAAATGTATCAAGCTAATGTACCCAAACAGAGGAATGGAAAAATCTCTCATTTCGACAGGCGGGGCTCATTGATTTCACATTAAGGTACAATGTCGGACACAGAATTAATTTTATACACAAATGTCCTCAAAATATGAAAAGAAATTAAAGCTGAAAAGTAGAAGAACAGTACTTACTGTAGTCTCCAGCAGAAGACTGGAGCTTGTTTGAGTGGATTAACCAACAGGGCTGTAAGGGAATGGGCATGTATAGATTTGACTGTAACAGAGTTTTTCCTTGTGTCTCTCTCCCTTCAGCCTATGTTGTGCCCCCTACCACAAACAGCTCTGACCAGTCTGAGTGCCAGTCCCAGCGGTGCCCTCCCTGGAGATGCTCTCAACTCAGTGGTGGACACCAGCTTCAGCAACAAAACCATGACTCTCAGCACTAAGGAGCCAAGCTCTGTAAGTCACCTCCAACTTAATTTTGTTGTAAACTACTACGTTGGAGTTTGCGGCAGTCAAAACATTTAACATTAACTTTTCTGATTTGTGAATTTAAGTGATTTTAATAATTCCCTTTAATTAAAATGCAAGAAGGGTGCTGCTTTGGCAGTGTAGTTACCAACCAGACACGTCCCATATACTCGCTTCTGCCGGCCCGGGTTTGAATCAAGTCTCTGGCCAGTTTGCAGAGTGTCTTCCCCTACCCTCTCATCCCTTTCACAAGGCTATCCACTGTCATTCTCTTCTGTTAGTAAATGCCCAAAAAATACATTGAAAAAAATGAAACTTGACAACCTTGCAAAAAAACTTGCAGCTTAACTGAACTTGCTGCAAAAAGAAATATTCTTTGAAAACTCAGTTTTGTCAAAACAACTAAAGGTATCCACTTAAACCCATTCTGTCTAAAAAAAAAACAGCATACTAGCTGTACATGCAGCCTGTGTACCTGACCAGTTGATGTCAGTATAGCAGCCTGTAGCACTAGCTATAGCAAAGTTCTATCTTGAGTAGGATTTAGTCCATTCCAAACTCTCTCATGAAAGAAGTTATTTTTTTGTTTGATTGGTTGCACCATGGAGAAGCACGGTTTATCTTACCTATAGAGAATGGTCCTTACTAACAAAAATCTAGAAAGGCTCTGAGAACACAAACCACCACCAAGGCTTTCCAACATTGTCGAAATAGAGCTCTGTGGAGAGTAATTGTCAAAATAAACTACCTTGTCTCGCACTGTTGAAATATTCCTGGATCCATGTCCCGGTTTGGACAACCCCCAAACACTATCCTTTGACATCACTTGTCCTTTGTGCCATGATCAACATTTCTTGAAATGTCATAAAAATGTGTTGACAACTTATTGAATCATCAGTGAAAATGTGGAAAACAGCATCTCGTAATGTTATCTTACCACTTTGTCCATGGCCGGTTTCTGAGCCATTCTGAAAACTTCATTAAATTCAGTTTATAACTTTTCTGCCTTCAGACTTTAAATCATTTCTGTTAAATATTTTTAGTCAGGAGGCAGCAACAAAAACAAGAATTTTGTACATGAAAGTATTGTGCTAAGACTATAACTATAGCCTGCAGCTTTACTTTACAACCAAAGTAAAGTATCAGTGGTGATACTAAGCAGTGGAATCATCAATGACATCAGATTTAATAACAGCCAATTGCATGATGTTGTAGATTCTTGCCAAAACATTTTAGGAGACGACCAAAATCACCTTTCCATTGAGAAGTGCTCTCAGTGCTGTTGTATGTTCTTTATTTAATGATCAAATGTAAAGCAGATTTTGTAAAACTGCTACTGAAGCAGACTGCACTTCTTACAGTCAACAAACTGGTAGCTCCCACCTCTTCCTCTTCAAAGGATGCAGATTTGACAGTGCCTCTGTAGACCAATCATTCCAGTTTGGAGATTCGCAAGATGGATCTGCTTAATTACAGAAAAGGATCAAGGAAGATCCAGCTGCACTGCAAGGTTAGGGGTGATTTGTTCCTGTGGAAAATCCAAAAGTCAAGATTTATTCCTAAAAACATAAGGAAAAGATGCAATGAATTCTCCTTGTTAGGGGAGATTTATAGCAAAGATAAAAAAAAATGCCTCCTAAATTTACAAAAGCCAGAAGTCCTTCACTGGAGCTCAATGATTGTCTTAAAGGTATCCACAATGTCATTTCAGTGGGTGCAATATTTGACATTTCCTCTTCACAGTACATGTCCTGGAGGGATTTTGGACCAAAAAGCATCCCCCTCTGTGCTGGCTCAGAGGTGTTAAAGTGACA
The DNA here is from genome assembly GCA_036419115.1 of Scarus forsteni. NCBI lineage: Eukaryota > Metazoa > Chordata > Actinopteri > Labriformes > Labridae > Scarus > Scarus forsteni. The sequence continues at coordinate 12,316,916 of JAZDUH010000136.1, forward strand.
AGACTGGAGGGTAGAGCAGTCAGGGGACCGCAGCATGTTTGTTTGTTCATGTCTGACAGTGTGGGACTCCCACAAATCTGTAATGCATTGTGAAAAACAAAGACACAAATATTACATCTTTCTGGAATCAATATAAATGTCTGAAGGTGTTAGGATGGTGGAGCGTAGTTTCAGCTCACAGTAAGAAGGGGCTGCAGTAAACAAATTAATCAGTCAATCAATGACTCCACACAGGCATTAGATTGTCATGGCTTAAGTTTATGGATAAACAAGAAGCTCTACTTCCTACAGGTTTAACTTTCAAATGTATCTCTCTTAGATTGAGATAATGGGAGCAGGGCCTCGGGGCAGAGGCAGCAGCATCAGCATTGGAGAAGGGGCCTCAGCTGGGAGCATTGCTCCTGCTGCTGGAGGCGCTGCAGGAGGCCAGGGGCCCATGCTGCAGTTCTTCACCAAACTGCGGCGCCATGCCAGTCTGGAGGGGGCCAGTCCCTACTTTAAGATCAAGAAATGGAAGCTGGACAGCAGCCAAAGAGCCTCCAGTCTGGACACCAGAGGTAATGGATCCATGACTGTGTAAAGCATATTCCCATAATCTTATTCTTAGAAACAAGCTTCAGTGAGGAAGAGGAGCAATTCTTTTTGTCACTGCAGAAGTAAAGCAACATTGCTTACCAATTCTTTATTATCTGTTTGTGTGTCTGGTATTTTTGGCATCATTCTTTAAAGGTAAACAGGCATTGGTTAAGCAGGGGGCTCCAGCAGCCAACTGTGAAGAGCCTTTCCCCTGTAAGGAGCGGATGTACTCACAGACGCTCACACACACAGGACAGATGGCTGAGTGACGTAAAGTTTGCTCTTTCCAAGTCAATTTGAGCCCCTGAGTAAATCCTTCCTGTCGATCTCCAACATCCTAAACACACACGCCTCCCTGAGGTTCCCCTGACTCATTCCTCTATCACAATATGGGACCAGGAAAGATCACTAAACCCCCAGAGAAACCCCCCACACTCAGTAGGAACTCTCTCCTGAATCAAATGCTGCTTCAATCCCTCCTGTTGTCACACAGTTTGCACCTTCTCTGTGTTTCCTGCTGTCTGATCTGGACCAGGCTCTCCAAAGAGGAGGCAGTTCCAGCGCCAGCGAGCCGCAAGCGAGAGCATGGACCAGGACGACAACGACGCACACCACATAGACCTCATCCAGTACATCGCTCGCACCCAGGATGTCCCATACTGCCCCAGCCAGCCCACCGCACGTCTCCTCTCACCCCCATCCACGCCACCGCCCTCCCTTGGCAGGTATCTTTAATTTCCTTGCCATTCATCCTGTTCACTGCTTTGCTGCCTTGCACTCATTTCTCTTACAGCTGCTAGAGGGTATGTGTTAATGTTAGTTAGTTGTCTTCTGTTAAAGCTCATGTGAGGTGTTTTAAGCTGAGTATGAGGCATTAAATTATTGATGAAAAGCAGACGGGTCCACCAGGGACAAGACTAATTGATTGATCAGTGTATTTCCTGTATAGAAAGTATTATCAATGCCTTGTTTTTATTTCAGCAGCAAGGAATATTGATTAATGAGAGAAATCAAGATCAGGCTTTTTGTTCTCAAAAATGTACAAAACCAAATCAGCAATAAATAATACCACTTTGTTCATTTAGGTGCCAGAATGAACACAAAAGAAAACAATCCTCACAGGAGCTTTAAAAAGTAAGAACTTTCAAAACCCTAAATGCAACATCATTACACTCCTTCCTTTAATATGATGCAGCAGCAGAGTATTTTCTTCATTTAAAAAAGTCTTCTGGGTCTTCTTGAATGTTGCTTTTTGCATCTTCTATTTGATAGCAAGTGATGTTACTTACTGATTGAACCACTTGGTCCGAGATTCGCCTTCCTCTGTGGTAGGCAATGAGGAAGGCTATGGTCTCGGTTTCTACCTAAATGTCATAACCACATCCTGACCTGATTTTATTTTTCTGTGTACTGAATGTTGTTTTTCTTAATTACATGCACCAGCAACTGATGGCACAAGCTTGGGTTAACTGTTGCAGAATGGCATCTAAGTGATAAAAGTCAAAGAGGAGCAGATAGCAGGTTGATGCTGTAAGAAGCTCCAAATTCACAGAAGGTTAAAATAGACAATAGCACCAATCAGTGAGCAAAATATGACTGCTTTTAAACCCTCATCTCTGCCCCATTACTCTGCTTATTTCCGCAGTGATCTAAAAATTTTGATCGATAGCATCAGTGAACTAATGTTATTTATCAGCTAGCCTATGCTTTTTATTGATTATTCCAATGGCAACATTATTGACCGAAACAAATCAAAGACTCTTCTTTTCTGGTCTTGATTAATGTATTTTCTCTTTTTAAAATAGCTATTGGCAATTTAAAGATAATCCCACTATTTTTCTCAACGTTTTTTTTTCCCCTAACTCCCAAGTCCATGACAAGTAGGTAGACATCATTCTTTTGTGCGTCCTGTGACAAGAAAGCGAAGGGAAAAGATGCCAACTGCTAGTTAGCTTAGCTCAAACACTGGGAGTCAACTGGTAGTGCTAGCTTGTGTCTGGCTACAGTCATCAGATAAACTCTTCAGCAACTCTAAACAGTCCTGTGTGCTTGCTATGACGCCTTTGTGTTATGTTATATTCATGTTATCTTCATCTTATCTTCTTCTACTCCTAAACAGAGGCTTTGTTTTGTTGACCTACTTCTGTGGTGGTTTTCGTGAGAGAACGCAGTTGTTAGTGAGCCGTGCTTTGCTTACATTTGCAGGCAATTTGCATTTAATAATGGCTCGCAAACAAATGGCTCACTCACAACTACGAATCAATTCCCCTTGTACATTTAATAGAGCTGTTCAAAAGACTCAACAAGTCACATCTCCCACCATTTGAGCTAAGCTAGCTAGCGGTTGGCATCTTTTTCCTTTTCTTTCTTGTTACTGGACGTACCGTTGAAAGAATAGTGTCTACTTGCTTGTTATGGACTCCAGGGTGAGGTAAGACTCGATAGCAGGCAAAATGTTGGAGTGTTCATTTAAGGGTCCAAATTAGCTAAAAGTTGAAGTTGTTATTTCAGGTTTTCCGTGGCTGCCAGATGATGTTTACATGCACCATTTTGCATGGATGAAACATTAAAAAGCCTGTGTTGCAGCTCCTCAGAATGGTCAGTGTTGGTCAACACTCTTTTTGCCTTGCAGCCTTTCTTGCTGATCATGTGACTAAAAGCTATCAGTAGCAACTTCACAGTTGGTAGAGTTATGACTTTGCATCAAGAGCCCATATTCTGCTTTTTGAGTATTACATGGCCCTTAGTTTGTTTTACATGTCTTCTATACATGATAGAGTATTCTACGGACAATAGAAAAAGGCTGCGGCACCCCACTCCCTCTTGCCCTCTTCATGGTGGAGGTGTCCCTCCACCCACCCCTCCAATTTTAGTTCTACTTCATTGGATTAGACTAAAATAGGCCATGTTAAGCGACTCTAAATACATTTTCCACAGTCTGTATAATGTAAGTGTTATCTAGTTCCCTCTGACAATACTTCTTTCAAAATCATTCTGAAGCCAGACGCAGGGGATTCCCAAAGTGCAGTGAGTTTATATCTGGAATTGAGAGCCATTCCACTGCTGACGCACCTCTATAATCAGTCATGATGTTCGAGGAAGTGCAGGGTCATTTGTTATTTCGAGTTAGCTCTACAATTACATAATATGAGGCTACGCATCATAACACAATTACTTTCTTAAATAACAATTTGCTTTTCCTCACTGTTAATCTCTTTAAAGTAAATCTGTGTTTCCTGTTTTTGCTTGGACATGTTTATTTTTATAGATAAAGGACTTTCTTGGGAGCTGTCTTCAGAGAAATGAGACGGTCCTCCTGATCATAGCAATTATTCACTTCTGACAAGTTCTGTTTCTTGCTGCACCACGATACTAGGGCTACTTCTGGGATCTGTTCAGCACTCATGGCATCCAGCTAAGTTCTGTTTACAGACATGCAACAGCAACCATTGCAAGCCATGAAACTCATCGTGCTCTGTGAACCCAGCCACGCCTCAGATGAATGTGTTACTTAGGGAAATGCTTCGACATTGACATTTGTGTTGTGTGCCTGTGTGCTCCCATCATTTTTCTCTTATTTCTTCTGTTATCTTGTCTCCCTGCACCTTTGTGCACCCTACAGGGTAGAGGTAGAGGTCATAGTGGAGCCCAGCACCAGCCAAGGAGGACCAGGGGTGATTGGCCTTTCCCCTGATCCCCAAGACGAAGCACTGTCCCTGGAAAGACGGGAGGGTGCGGACCCTTCAGAACCCCCAGATGCCCACGACCCCCAAACACTCTACAAAGACATCTGGACCCTTCGTGCTTCACTGGAACAGTACGCTGCCTCCGACAAGAGCAGCAACAATGACAGGAACTCGGTCTGCAGCGACGCGGACAGTGTGTGTTCGCTGGGAGGACGAACAGAGATGGAAAGAAGAGGGCTCCCCAGATATCCATCTCAGGATTTAGGAGACGAAGCAGAGGCAGGAGAGGACAACCAAGAGATTTTAATGTGCTTGGATGAAAAGTCAGAGGTGAGAGAGGGAAAAAGGAGGAAACAGGGAAGCACAGAGTCAGAGCGCGGGGGCAGCGATGGAGAGACAGGGACTCGCAAATTGCTGCAGATGGACAGCGGCTATGCGTCCATAGAGGCTCCGACTCGAGGTCCGGAGGAGCTGCGGCTGTTCGGGAGCATGAGCGGCAGTCCCAAGGACAAAACGGCCCACGAGAAGAGGCACCACTTCACCAATTCAGGGCGAACTGGCACCATCGGCGAGAGCTTCGAGTCTTATCTTTTTGAAGAGGAGCCAGAAGATGAAGTGTTAGGTGCCAGTGGAGGAGTTTCCATGGAAACAGCTGCTGGCTCACTGGGGTGGTTCCCATACGGTCAAATGCTCACACCCCGTGAGGCCGCACAGCCTTCAGCTCAACCACCAGCGCTGCACCGGCGAGACTACAGCATAGATGAGAAGACAGACGCTCTCTTCCACGAGTTTCTCCGTCACGACCCTCAGTTCGATCAGCAGGAGTCACCAATGAGGAAGCACCGCTCACGAATACACCTCCGGAAGCAGTGGCAACGTCACAAACAGTGGAGCGACCCTGGTGTTAGGCACTTTCATTCCTCCTTTGAAAGGCAGCGGACCCCTTTGCGGAGAGGGGAAAGTGTGAACTACCCACTGGAGACGAGCTACCACAGCACTCTCCCCCGTATAGTCAGTGCACCCGATGAGGAGAACAGCGACGGCACTAACAGCACCCCAAGCACTCCAAAAGTAGGGCCTGCAGCTTCTGACAGTACAAGCAAAGACAAAGATCAGGTTGTTGCCGCTAAAGACACAGAGGAAAGCATCTCCTCATCCCCTCCACCTCTCGCATCCTCGGAGAAAGATGGAGTGCAAAGTGAGCAACAGGACCCTCAGGAGGACAGCAAACCCCAGGAGGAACGCTCTCCACCTCAGCTGTCCAACTCCTCAGGCTATGGCCCACAGACCATCACAGCAGAGCTCACGGACAAACTGACTGCACAGCTGGACGAGAGGCTATACACGGGCCTCCGGAGGACGAAGGACACGACCCCTGAGTGTGTGACGGTGACAGCCACACACGCCTCTCCAGACCACAGCCCAGTGTAGCAGGGCTTCGTCCACCTCATCAGTCTTACTCCTGCTGACACACTTCTTTTTTGTTTGTTGGTCTTGCCTTTATTTAAGTGTCTCTCAGTATACAGCTTGAATGGTGTGATCCATAAACACACATCAGAAAATATGCTTTATATCAATCCATACTTGAACATAAGATCATTTTAGCTACAGTTATTCCACTAGAAACATGTTAAGTGTCACCATCATGTAGATTATTACTGAAGACAGATATTATTTAAAGTAATAACTGAACAGAGCTAACATATGAATAATCCTGTGGTTTAAGTAATAATAGGTTCTGTGTCTGCTTCCGTCTCTCCTGCTGTCACGCCTGTCTGATGCTGAGAGCCAGTTTGGCCTTTGTGCTCATTGATCCACTGTGAAACCAGGTGCTATTAGACTTGTAGAAAGCGACAGCTTTGGATGTATCGGTTAGCCCCTTTGATCAAGAAATCATGGATAAGTTAACCATGTCTTATGATAAAATATTTTAGAATGGCACAATCAATCTCTCAAAGCTATCTGAGTCTTACTTAAATAGTTATGATAAGTAGTTTCCTATCCAGGGATTAATTTCTCTGGAGATTTCTCTGATAAACACTCCAAATTTAGTCTAGCTTTTGGTCCTGTCAAAGGCAATGATTGCAGTTTACTGGAATTATTGACACTTTTCACAAATAATGGTTTGATGTTTTAATAAAAGGCATGGTTTTGCAAGTTGGCATATAGGTTTCCCTTCATTTAAAGTGATTTTCTGACAATTATCTCCAAAATTTTGCGATTAAACAAGCTGGTTTGTGAAAATCTCTCATCCTGATTGGTGGATTTCTTGTCCAATAGCAGAAAAAAGGAACCCAACACACCATCTTGGTCCATCTTGGCAACAGTCCATACAAAGTGTTTGGGAATGGACCTATTCAGCAGGTGATTGGATGATTGTACAGCCAATCACATTCTTTGAAGGGCCAATCCAGCATGTAGTGGGAAGGTGCTACTGTTAAGACATAAAGTTGAGCCAAATCTTGGAACAAACTCTCGACAAACCTTTTTGGAAGTGGAGTGGAAATATTTATTTCTTTTGAGAAATGCTTTCAGTGTTATTTGTTTTTAATTTAATATAGAAATGTGGACCAAATATGACAAAACTGCTACTCAAGCCATTAGCATCTATGCTAATCTCTGTACAACCAGTCACTTCCTGCTGTCGTTGTAGCTCCGAACTCCTCCTGCTGAGGCTGATTGGACTGTGCCGCTTTTGTCACAATCATTGTAGATTGGAGCATTCAAGATGGATCTGTCAGGCTGATCCAGCTGCACTGTAAGGTTAGGCAAAGTAGTTAGGGTAAGGCTTATTTAAAGTTAAGGTCAGACCAAGTAATTCAGTTTTCTAAAACTTCTTCATTCTAAAGTTGACTATCCATCCTTCAGAGCAGATTGTCAGGCCAAAGCAGATGCTCTCCTTAGGCCTCCACCTCTTTCCACCCTGTCTCACTAGCATGAACCAATAAGCATCGGAGAACAAGAGTCTGCAATTAAATCAAGAGACGACATGCATTTCCAAATATCCAGTTGTCACTCACATCTTTGTCAGTCAGATAAAATCTTGTCTTTGTGAAGTCTGTGGGTTTTCCATCAGTTGTACTTTTGGGACGACACTCCACTATCACACCCTCAGAAGAGGGTACAGCTTCTTTTTCCCCACTTGGCGACAGGGCTAACAGGTGGAGAGGGAGGAGTACGAGCAAAAGACTGGAAAAAACATGTAAGAGAAATATTTCAGCATGTGTTAGATATGAACTAATGTCAAAACAAAGAGCTGAAAACAACAAACCTAGACTGGTTACTTTACACTCTTTTTTTAAAAGAAAAACTCCAAAACAGGTTATGAATTTTGCTTTTTAAATATTCTGAAAATGCCCTATTGAGCTTTTAAAGGCTGGAAAGGCTTTCTTAGATAGGTGAACTCCAATGGAACTTTTCCAATATGAAGTTTATTTCAAAAGGGAAAACATCTTTTAAATCATGTTTTATTCATATATCCCCAAAATGAAATGATTTTGAACTTTGGAATTTTCATTTACAATTCTGGTGCTTGGAAAATAAGACTGAATATTTGCATTAAAAAAATTATCTTTTGAAACCAACATGTTGGAATGTATCCTTAATTCACTGTATTGCAGGGATTTTTCATTGTTTTATGAGCTCTGATGCATGTATTTATACATATTTGTATATCTGCAAAGCTGATAAACAGAAGGGAAGGATCTCTGCTAGGGATGGGTAACTGGTTACTAATGTTGGCACTTTAGAATAATCCTTAATGCAAGATTGCCAAATTTTTGTTGTTTAAAGAAACTCAATGAAAAATTACAATTACTCATAAACAAAAATAAAATACATGCTTACATGAAAAGTTATTTTATCAACATTTATAGGTATTAAAGCTCGCACTTGTGTAGTTACACATGATCAAGTGATCTTAACACAGAATTTAAGCCAGTTAGATAATTCTTTGTGCAAGTTCCAGAGCTTTATTGGTTTATAAAGTACATTTTACATCTTTGTTATTTCTGTCCATGACAGGGAGTCTATGGCAGTCGTTTAGAGCTCCATTTTTGTGCGGTATTGCAGTTTTACGTTGTCTTGGTAGATTTTTGTCAGGTTTTCTTCATGAGAATTAATTTTAGGATATTTTACACCTTACAATTGTAGGGCTGCACTGAGGTAGTAGAACTGCATGTGGCCCCCGGGTTGACAGTTGCCCACCCCTGACATCCAGTAACCAATCAGACTAAAACTCAATTGGTTGCAAATCTGAGAACTGGCAAAGCTGAAAGCTCTAACATAACAAAGTTACATTGAAGCTATGAGTTAAGATGGCTTTCCTCGCAGATGGTTGTTTTTTTCAGGATTTCTCAGAAAAGTCTGCTCTTTTGCACACAGAGCTCACAGACCAGGCTTAATTTGTCCCCATTTGACATTCCTGTTCCTCCCTCCCCCTACTCCTGAGAGAGTTGACAGTGCAGTAGATGTCTCCCATGAGGGAGCCTGAGGACTTCACTTCCTGCCAGCTTGTAAAAACCAAGCCTAACAAAGATGGTATTTGTTATTTTAAATGATTTTGCTCTTTCTTGGCTTCCTCTTTGCGACATTGCTACTGCCTCTGTCTGGAAAACCTTTTTTAAATAATAATCTGTTGGCAGCCAAGCAAAAAAGGACCAACTCTTGCTTCTACATTTCTGCTCCTGTGTCCCACGAAGTAGCAGAAAGGTTTTGCTCATGAGATCTGTCTCAGAGGGGATGTCAGGCTTCCCGTCTCTCCCACATATTGAGAGGGGAGCCGCTGCAGAAGAGGGTGATGAATATTAATCATAACAGGAGAAGGAATCCCACCCTTCATACCCCTCGTCTTCCCTCCTCTGGTTCTCCCTGGCTGTTACCATGCGGTACTTTGACACGATGAATAGAAATCAGGTGGAAAGGAGAAACGTTCCTCTTCTGTCTTTGCGTGGGAGTCATGATGATGCTCCTCTCCAGCCTTGCCTCGATTAGGTCTTTCTCCACTTTGAGACGGGAATCTCCTTTTGTGGCTCGGTGGGCTCTAATGCAGAGGCTGCTTTCCTCATTAGGAGAGAAATGACTGAGATGAAAGGAGGTGAGCTCTAATAAGCTGTAGAGAGGGAGAACTGTTTGTACTCCATCTCTTTCATCTGGGCTCCCTCATTCACATTCAAACACCATAAAATCATTTCTCTATGACTTTGGCTATTTTGTGTAAACATATGACTTCTTTGGCAGAAAGGAAACAAAATCCACCTCTCAGCAATGATGGAAATGAAGCATCTATGTTGACATTTTTTAATTGTATTCCTGTCCTGTGACGTCATTTTTAGGGTAAGGGGTTGCAATTATGTCTCTATATCTAAAGGCTCTCACTGAATGGGGTGATCCTCTTATACAGCACCCATTTTAGTTCATGTCGGATTTCCAGTCTGTTTCCAGGTTGATTTAAAGTTGGGTTGAGATGGCATGTACAGTATGGCAGCACCACTCTGCAGCACATCATTAGAATATTCCAGGTGTTTTGTTGTAGGGCTAAACAATATATGTCATTTTATCACTGCTGTTAAAATGTTGAAGTGATCATATTGCAGGGTTTGCAATGTTAGTCAAGTATCCCAAGGCACATCAACCTGACATTTGTGTTTGATAGAAACCACAACTGGCTGTGTTTTCATTTTTATAACTTATTAGCAGAGATTTTTGTTACTATTGGACCAACAACAGTATTGGAAGATAAAAAGATGATTATCCAGATGTCAGATATTTACAGATAACATGTTGACCTTACAAATAGGTCATAAAAGTCTCATATATCAGCTTTGATACTGTCAAAATGTACAAATGTACCATGGCAGTTTACCTCTTCATCACTCAGTGTCCCCTATATAAATCAAAAGTATCATGTACGAGAGAAAAATGCTTTTACCCACTTAACATCCATTTCTAACACAAATAGGTCACCATGAATGGTAAAGGGACTTCATTAAAATCACCATGTGACAGCCAGAGCTGGTTTAAAGCCTGCAACCTCTCAATTACTAGCCAAGTGCATTATCAAACTGTGCCACAGATGCCCCATCTAAGGACCAGATGAATCATAATTAAGAGGAGAATTTGATCTCTTGACCAAAAGAAAAAAAAGGAATTCATTTGTCTGTTTCGGTGATGATACATTTTAAAATATTTGCATTTCCAATGTTGAGCATCCATACAAATAATCAACAGAAGTCAGTCTGATATCACTTTCTGTAACTTGAAGTGCTAAGGGAGCTCAAACCTCAGCCAATGCATTTGTTATCTGAGTTACTAGTGTAAGTGTGAAAAAACAGCCCTGCCTAAAAAAAAATCAAGGCTCCAGGTCTGGATTTGAATTACCACAAAAATCAAACCACTTCTTCCCTATGCCATAACCAGCTTTGGCAGATAGTTTAATCAACAACCTTTGGTCACTGATTGAGTTACATGTGCACAAACAGACCAACAGCCACAAGCACATACCATCCTTGGCTGAGATAATGAGATGGATGTGGATCCAGGAATTTTATCTAAGGCTTTATTCATAGTGTGGTTTACGGCAGGTTTCACTATTTCTGGCAATAAACTCACTTAATGTTGAAATCAAGTTGTTCATCAAAAACAATCAGTTATGCTAGCATTAGGATCCCCGGGCATTTTGTTGTCCTTGTTGGCAGTTTCTGAGCAACCATCCTTTAAAAATACAGTCATGATTCTAATTTAAAAGAATGGCAAATTTTTGTAGGGATGCTAATCAATAAGATTTAGTTGTTACCAATGCCAGTAACGATTCTGCTCATTGATACAGTCCTTTAATATTTCCTTATCGATTCCTGTTGATTACCTGAGTGGAAAAGAGTTGGCAAAAATGCCATACACTTCACTGATATTCAGCGCTGTGCTACAAAGTTGAGTACATAATGTTTTGTGTGTTTTCACTCATGAAATGCAGCAGTAAGTGTCATTTTGTGGAAAATTAAGCCACAATCCTGACCAATGTCTGCAATGATTTTTGACTTCTTTGTAGCATTTCTGCTGACAGCCTCGGGTGAGGACATGACATACTTCATTTGGAAGGCACGCAGAACAAAGTGGATGGAATTAAAAAGGGAATTGATATGCAAAGAGACCAAATGATATACAGTGTATCCCTTGAGTGAGTTGCTTTTGATTCTCAACCCAGAAAGGATTTTCAATTCTAATCCCTAGTGTTTTATGTTTGCAAACAAATCTTGTTTGCATGTTTTCTTCATTGGCCTTCATTTAGGTATTTAACATATTAAATTTAATTAATCTAAGCAAAATCCCACATACTTTTGGCCTTGGGATGCTAAAATGTGAACTCATTCCTGCACCACTCTTAAGCAATATGGTTGAGAGTATCCTACCTTCGGCGTGACATCACTGGAATATGGCTGACTTGGTAGAATGGTTTATTACTTGTCTTATTCTTGGAAGCGGGGACTATGGCTGCTTTCTAAAACATCAAACTCGACCAGGACTGACAGCAGAAGTAGCCACAGCAACTGCAACGACTGAAAGAGAAAGGCCATAAGGGATGATTTAAAGTCTGTACAGGAACTGAACTTTGATGTCTATACAAGCACAATATAGCAGAAGCTAGACTTAATCAATGTCCTTATTAGGTATAGACAGATGCTGTTTAACTGGGGACACTGTGTGTTTGTATACTAACTAGTAGCCTGCCAAATGCATTGATGCATAGCTGTGTAGGTCTGCATGAGAGTTTACATTTTAGTACAAATATCCATGTTTTTCTCAGACTTACAGAACAAAATGATCATTGGTAATGCTCAAGTCAAAGCACTGGTATGACTAGAGATTTTGTACCCAAAAGGATCTACTTTTAAAGTCATGCTAGGATGCTGTAACTGATGAGACTTTGTGAGATTTTTCTCTTTGAAAGTAGAAGTATTTCTGTATTCTTGCTTGATAGTTTATCGCTTAATTTATCAAAAAAGAGAGAGAGAGAGAGAGCTTTCTCGACAAATTTGTTTTTTTGATCCAAATCTATTGAGCCTTAAGGGACCAAATCATAAAAAAGTGTTATATTATGTTCGTTTTTTTTCAATCTGTGAATAAATGAATGAAGTAAAAATGTTTCTGATTCTTTATTCCAAGAGAAGAGCTGTAAATCAAGACATGGGAACAGAGTACAGAAAAGGTTCCCTCCCATGAATCTCATCTCATTTATCTCCATCGCTCAGGCTCTCATTGATTGCTTGCCTCACCCTATCGCCTCCTCTAAATTAACTGGAGAGGGTAGACAAATCCAGGCTGTAATCTACAAACCAAACAACTCACATCTGCAAAAGTTTAGCAGACATTGATTTCCTAGGATAAATTCAGGCTTTATTAAAAAATAAACAAATTATTTTAAAAAAAAATATCTCCAAAGTTGAAAATGGAATCTTGATGATTAACAAAAAAACAAACATTGATGTCATGGATATGCATAATTCAGTTTGCATATATGCTTGCTGTCCCTCGTAAATTAGGCTTTGCGTCTGATTTCCACGTCACTGGTGACAGTGGAGTTAAAGGAATAGTTCAGGTTTTTTGAACAGGGTTGTATGAAGTTAGTCAATAAAGAAGTAACAGTAGTTTTGTCAGCTTTGTCACTTTAAAGAAGAGAAGGGGCCCTGAAACTTGGCAGTACATTCCTGTAGCCTGGGCAAAGAACTTAAAGAGAGGGAATATAGCAGATACATATTGGACAATTGTGCCACCAAAAGCCTTGTATAGAACCCCCTTTTAGGGGAAACTACATAGAAAACACATGACTAGACATCCACAATAAGATGTTTCACGTGTTATACTTTTTCTCAAACTATTTCCTGATTCAACATTTGGGCTTCATATCATTCTGCTATTCACACGCTGCTTTACTCCAATCAACTGTTCAGGTTATTGGTCTTCATAAAAATCAACAAACACTATCTTCACTAAAACTAACCCAAAATTAGCTTTCCTGCCCTGAGTGACAATATGCCATTAGTCATGGGTATGAAAGCATTTCTTTATGGACCATAGAACATTGAAGAAGGACTTAATCAGGTGCAGTCATGAAAGAGGGATGAAAAACAATTGTGGAAACTGAAGAGCAGGAATGATCACAAGCTGGAGGCACATTGTTATTGAGAATAATTTAGTGACACTGCATCTCCTTGGCCTTTCTGATCCTGATGGTAAACTAAGTGCTGCAAACACAGTGTTCTGTCGTTGCAAAGAGGGAGTCCTTATGTCCATCTTCAAAAGAACAGCCAAAGTAGCTGAAGGCCCTTGTAAAATTATGAGAATTGGAACTATTTGCCTGTTTTACCACATACAAGGTAACCTCATTAGCCACTCATCATCTAAATAATCAAGAGAGTTAGATTTATACAAGTAGTAGTCAAGTAACTACTGACTGACCCCCTGACTTTAACAGCTGATCAGTCCAGAGCGGGGCATAAGGGGGCATCCTTATACCATATTGCATCAATAAATAGTTCCAAACACACTTTGTTGAGAAAAGTGAAAAACTGACACTGAAACTGACTGATAGTGGTTTGCTTAGTTGGCACCTTTCACATCTGTGTGTTGGCTTGCATCAGTACTTGACTATCTTTCCTTGGAGGGAGAGTTAGTCCGGTGCTTTATTGACAAATGTATTTACCAGTGCCAAAGACCTCAAGCAACCCCACTTTATTACAGAACTATCCCTTTAAGACATCAAACCATGCCAGCAGTCACCTCTCAGCAAACATTCTTGGCTGAATTCACTTGTTGATATCTTTAAAAACACACCGAAAAGTTATGCAAGTCTGTTTGAAATGTAATACTAACAATACGCAGAATGTTTCCACATTCACACATGGACAAAATTGTTGGCAACCTTAAGTTAAAGAAAAACACACAATGATCACTGAAATAACTTGAAACTGACCAAAATAATAATTAATAAAAATTTACTGAAAATCAACTAATGAAACCCCAACATTGCTTTTGAATTGTGGTTCAACAACATTTTAAAATACAAAATAAGGAAATTGGTTTGGGCAAAAATGATGGTACCTCAATGCCGCCTTCACACTAAAATTAGCGGGGCAATGTGGTTTCTTTTAACGCGTGAGACGGAGGGGAACGAAACGATGTTATGCTGTGGGCACGTTACGCCAGCATCATCTGTAAATTAGAGGGTTTACCCCAGTGTGATGTCCTCACTAAAGCCAATCAGAGGCGAGCCAATAAAAATCTGTGTCAATGGCAGGGTCAGTCAACCTGGGTTGAAATACAGATTAAACCCTTTCAAACTGCTGACAGGAGCCAACTGTTACTGGGTTTAAACAGGTTTTTTGGCCAATCTGAAAGGGTATAACTTAAGATTTTGTTGCACAATCTTTTGAGACAATCACTGTAATGAAGCAATTTCTGTAACTTTCAGTCAGATTACTGCACCTGCCGGCAGGTATTTTGGTCCACTCATCATGAGCAAGCTGCTCCAGCTGTATCAGGTTTCAAGGGTGTCTTCTCCAGACTGCATGTTTCAGCTCCTTCCACAAATGTTCAATATAATCTAGGTCAGGGATCATAAAAGGCCTCCTCAGAATTGTCAAATGTTTTGATCTTAGCCCTTCTTGGGTGTTTTTTAGCTGTGTGTTTTGGGTCATTGTCCTGTTGGAGGACTCATGACCTGCAGCTGAGACCATGCTTTCTGACACTGGGCAGGCAGCACACTGTGCTCCAGAATGCCTTGATAGTCTTGCTGCCAGATGCAGAAAAGCAGCCCAAGAATATAATTATGCCTCAGCATGTTTCATAGTGGGTACAGTGTTCTTTTCTTTGTATGCTTGATTATTACATCTGTGAACATGGAGCTTATGTGACCTGCCAAAAAGCTCTAGTTTTGTCTCATCTGTCCAAAGGACATTCTCCCAGAAGCTTTGTGTGTTGTCAGTATCCATGTTCAGTGTGGTACACATTGCGATACCAAACAGCACAGTGACTACCTTTCACCCTTTGAATAGGCAGATTAATTACAAGCTTCAAGAAACCTGTGATGCTTATTACAGGACACACCTTAGTTTAGAATGTCACTATGGTCAAATTATTTTCAATCTTTTCTCTGGGTACCATAATTTTTTGGCCTGGCTAGTTTCATTATTTTGTTTTTTAAAATAATTCTGCTGAACCCCAATTCAAAAGTAATGTCAGATTTTTATTATTGAATTTTCAGTAAACGTTTTTTTACTTTTGTTAGTTTCAAGTCATTTCAGCGACAATTGTTGGTTTTCTTTCTTAAATGCAAGGGTACCAACAATTTTGACCACATGTATACATATATCGACTGTGTTTATCTAAAGCTTTATCTTTCTTACAAACATGGTCATAACATTGTGTTTTTCTTCACATCTCCACTGTTCAGTGTTTTATGCGTTGCTCATCAGTACTTAATGTGACACATTTTAAGATACATCAAGATTATCAAAACATATGAATGATGAAGGCTGAATAGGAATCTTTGTTTTCCCTGTAAGGAGAAAGGGCAGATCTATATTTTGAATGTTTCTTCTCTGTTTATTTCACACTCTTGCATCAGCTGTGCCCTACCTCCAGCCCTCTTTGTTGTCTTTCAGCCAATAGCACAGCTCATTACCTCGGCAGTCAGCCAGTCAGTGCCTTGCAGCAGGGGTTTCCTTCTGTGTGTGACATTACGTCATTGTCTGTGCAATGAGGAAAAATGAAGGGAAACATCTTTTCAGGTCTTTCAAAACCAAAACAGCAAAAATACCACAGCAGGGGGGCAATTACATGCACAGCTTCAGACAGATTTGTAGAAACCACAGTAATTTTAACAGTGGATCGGGTTGAACAAACCAGCTGGAAAGACAATGGTTACATAACCAAAACACTCTTTTAATGTTGATTGGAGTATTTCTCATTGTTAGTTGCTTTTACAGAACACTGTTTTCCCAACGGCATGAAATCCTCAAAGCTTGTGTATGTCATGGCTTAAAAAACAACACAAGTTCAGACTGGTCTGAGATAACCACTATAGAAGAGAGTAGACCCATATGTCCTACAGCAGAATAAAATGTGCAAAAACAACAAAGATTAACTGTTCAATATCACATTGACAAAACTAAATGCAAAAATAGTTATTTAATTGACATAATATACTCTGGTGAAATTTATTAAACTGAAATTTTAAGCAGTTGCTCCAGCAGTTTAGCCCAACTTTATAAACCAATTTAGATGCATGTCATGATCACTTGAAACAAGGGGTGAAACATAAAATTGTGTCTTAAAAACAAGTGATGTCATTTGACCGTAGATCAGTCAGATTGAATCCGCTGTCCTTGCCTCTGCCTCTCTGCAGACCTACACCGGCATCTACTGAACCGGCATGCACACTAAAGCGGGTCCATACTTCTCCAACGTCGTCGTCTGAACGCAAAAGAATTTGAAAAAGCAAAGGAAAAATCTTTGCGTCTTTAAGTCAGGAGTGTCCTTGTAAACATCGACTTAGAGGGATATGAAGGTTGGGCCCTTTGCAGACAAGGAACGTTATATTAATGAGATACACCCGATGGACTGGTTCACATATTCATTGGATTCATTTTTCTCATCCAAGTGATTTATTTTACGTGTGGTGTAGCTAGCTGCTTTTGGAAGTTATCTTAAAATGCTGGTGCTTCTAAAATTGGCATAAACCATATTATCACTTAGCATGGTATGATAAAGTAACACATCTCTTTAGTACATATAATTTAAAATGATTTTATTCCAAACAATACCAGATCTTGATGTTTATTAATAATTCTCCAACCGTACTTACCCAACCAAAGTGAGATAAATATTAAACATCTTTAATCCATTAGATTAAAAAAACACTGTCAAAAGTTTGACTGGTTGCAGAGTCACTTACAGAAGTAAACTTCCATGAACTTTTGTTTTTCCCTGATGAAAAATGAACACAAGGGAGAGTCACAAAAGCTGTTAAAACAGAAGCTGGCCAGCCAAGAAGTAATGTCACGACTTGGCTTGTCATCCTTCTCCTGACAGAGACAATGGCTGCTGTGGGATTAAAGTCGTGACCTGGAGAACAGAGTATGGCCCTTTGGCTAATGGTGTTCTGGTTAACCTCTTAATATGTTGAATTGCTTTGAACCTGCACCGCTGATTGTCATTTAAACTACCAAATACAACAATGAACCATTAAGAATCTATGTGATGCTCATTGCAGCTCTTACTCTTTCAACAAGTAAACACTAACTTCCTCAGTCTGATTCATTCACAACTTCACTGTTACTCCTACCGTCTAGAACCACAAATGAAGATAGCGATGGCGCTCTGTTCGTGTCTCACAAACCCACCCACACACCACACATTTCAGACACACACATGAATGAGCACGCATTCGCCTCTGCAATCCCCTCCACCTCTCCTCCTTCTCTGCATCCCGACATCAGACAACTGTATTCAAGGATGTCTCTGAAAGGGAAACCCCCCCACCCCTCCCTCACTTGCTCTCCCCCCTCCCACCCCCTGCCCGCTCTCCACCCACGCTTCCCGCCCCCCATCCCCTCACCCCCACCCCCCCCCCTGCCCCCCTCTCATCAGATTTTCCTTTCAGTGTTTCGAATGCGAGAGAGATGCCGATGACTCATCGGGTACCACTCTGCTCACGATTGGGGATGTGTGGTTTTTCTTCTGCTTCGCACTCATTACACCAGGCTAAACAAATGTGTTGCCAAAAGCTGATAACTGTGAAGTAATGTTGACAGAGCAGGACTTAACTGTGTGAAAACAGCCATAAAGCTAAAAGGGTTCTGCTATGCTGTTGTTTATTGGGTTTGGCATGTAGATTGAGTCATTTAAAACTTAAAAAGCATGGAAGATGCAACCTAAAGTGGGTGAATGATGAATACTTGGACTGATTTTTTGACTTACAAAGCTTGTAAAAAATGGAAATCAGGACAGTAAGAGGTAAAGTGTATGGGACGAGAAGATGGAAAAGATATTTGAAGAAGCTAAAAAAGATGAACAGACCAACACAGTTCAGACACAAGGATAAAAATGCAAACGTAAAGAGAGAACCCTGGAAAGCTTAATATGCTGCACCTCCATCCCACGCAGTCTGCCCACGCTCCATTCCTCCACCTCCGCCCCTCACCTCCTCCGCTTCCTTCATCCTCTCCTCGTTCAGGATTCTGCTCCATCCATCCTCTCGGCTGCGTCATCTCCAGCTCTCCATTGTTGCCTGCACCCCCGCCCTCCACCCGCCTCCCCAGGGACAAGGCAGAACTCTCCAATGCTTAGCTTTGTTATTTCATGCAGGCTGAAGCTTTTGGGTGATATGTTACCACAGAGCTGCTCTCCATTATGGGCTGAAGGACAGAAACACACCCACGCATATGCAGATATTAAACCAAATGCTGAAGAGCTATCATTTATTTATGAATTATCTGTTAAAACCCCTTTAACTAAAGGCATTTGTTTCATTAAAGCCTGGTGAAAGACAGCTCCGAGGTAGTTAAAAAAATAACAAAATTCACGGTCCAATAAACATCCTCCGGTGTTTTTTAGATCAACTTTGAGACTCAAAAGGCCCTTTTTAACAGCAGTTACTATCCTGGGGAACTAGGGCCCTTTGAAGGATCTACAGTTGTGTTTCCACTGAGTGGTCTGGTTTGGTTCAGTACAGTTTGGAGCAGTAAGCCCTGATGTCATTTGCATTTCCACTGCAGGCTGTACCCTCACTTGGGGGGAGATGAGCGTACTTCTTAGTGCTCCATGCAGCATTGTTCCATGAAGACAAGCAAAAGTAGTGGAACAGTCCCTCACTCTGATTCACGAGGGATTTAAACATAGCCTGGTATGTTGTTCTAGCTTTAGCTGCTGTCTAGCATGAAGTCACGATTCCTTTATCAAACAACAGACTGCAGGGTTTTTAGCAGAACCACTTAAGTTTGTCTTGGTATGCCTAGCATGCCAACCCTAAACGGTACCAAGAAAGTGGGACAGCCGGGATCAGTTATTAAGGTACTCACTGTATTTGACATGGGAAACACCAACAATGGTGTACCATACCAAGCCAAAAACCAGGCTGCTTGGTGGAAATGTTGCATATGTGCAATTTGATAGCAGGAACCAGGGTCTTAGTTTAGTTCTTTGGCAGCAGGTTTACATCTTCAGAGGTCACTACTAAGTAGAGTACTTCAAAGGCCCAGGAACTGTAGCTTAAAGGAGACATATCATGCTGATGCATGATTTAATGCTTACATATAATATAATAAATTTGAAAACAAGACCTTACACCCCCCTAATTTTCAAAAAATGAGATATTGTATTTTTTCTGATATCCTAGAACGAGACTTGATGCCTCTGAAAATAGGTCATTGCGAGATGTCCGCGAGATTTCAAACGTCATGACGACACGAGGTACCTTTCTTTTTATTGGAGTAATCTGATAAAACACTTCCTCCTCTGTGATGTCCGTCAGCCCCAAACCCTCACCGAGGAACACATCCAGCAGCAGGGGTATAAAGCTCCCTCGCTCACACTCTCTCATTACCAGCTTTGGCCTGTAGGGGGACTCAATACGCGGTCGCTGCTTTGAGCCTGCCGGAAAATACAGTAGAAGAAGAAGGACAAGCTGGCTCTACCCCCGATAGAACTGACCAATCAGAGCACAAAGGACTGTGACATTGCGAGGTAACTTTAGGTCATCCTTGAGACCAAGCGTTTCAACAAGCGCTTGATAATGGTCTAAAATGAGGATTTTGAGAACGCTATTGTGGGGCAATGAAGGAACTAAATGACTTGTACTGAAGGCAGAAATGCTTTACAGGCATCCTAGTCTGGCATAGTGAAAAGGAGAAACAAGCATGATATGTGAAAGATGTTGTGAATGAGTACTTTGAATTGATGGGTGTCCTTACAATTTTGAGCCAGAGTTTACAGATGAGGAGCTCATCGAAAGGAGGACGCGGAGGCAAAGAGAAGAACAGCTCTCCAGAGAGCAGTCTTCAGTTCAGAGGTCAGCACAGTCATAAAAGCATATCTGGAGCGACACCGGACTGTCGTGGAGGAGTAGCGCGAGCGGACCATGATGGAATATTGGTGAAACTAATGAGTTTTTGGACGATTAATGCAGCTTTAGGAGCGGTGCTATACATGCCCCGTGTGCTGCCATTATACGGATGTCCGTCGCTCGATTTTGGATCTAAATATCTCCCGAAGCACTGTTTGGATCAGGAAAGCCTTCTGGGTGAGTATATTGTTCTACTTGATTCTATAAACAACGTGAAAGCTGTAGAAACCGAACTTATCCTTTAACAAGTTTAATTAATGTTTGTTTAAACAACAGTTCTATGGCGCTGACCAGGGATTGTGACTCATTTAAGCACCTCAAAGGCTTATTGTGTTTAATGGGTCCTTATCATCCAAAGGTTCAAGAACCCTTTTTGTCCCAAGAACAACTCTTTCTTCACGAGGTACTTTACCCAGTAACCAGGAACCTTTGAGGGTCTCAAACCACAAGAACCACAAGTCTAAAATTAGCTGTGGATTAGTGGATTTCCCCCTGGGAGGTTACTCAAGCAGTCTCACAAGAACCATGGGAGGGTGGAGCTTCAGTGATCATGTTTCTGACTGAATGACTAATTTCTGAGCTTTATTAACACTTTAAATTTAAAACAGGTCTCTTGGTCAGGTCAAGGTCAAGGCCTTTTTTAACTTAAAGTTCCAGGTACTTTTAGTTCCAGGGCCTCTTCTTGAAAGCTTTTTTTGTTGCTGTAGTTTAGATACTTGAATTGCCACTCTTTAAGTCACTGGCCTGATTTGCAGAACCTCTTTGGAACTAAAGATGCATGTATGGTTTTTTTCTGAGTAGTCTGGCTTCCTTCCACAGACCAAAAACATGCTCATTAGGTTGATTGGTGACTCCAAATTACTGTTTAGTATGAGTGTGAGTGTGAATAATTGTTGCCTGTTTCTCTATTTGACCCTATGATCAGTTGGCAACTGGTTCAGGGTGCATTCTGCATCTTGCCCAATGTCAGCTGGGATAGCTCCAGTCCCCCCGCAACCCTGAAAGGATGAGTAGTGTAAACAATGGATAGATTGATAACACAATAGACAGGGGACTTTTTGAACCCATTTATTTTGATGGCAAATTCACTTCAGCGACTTCATTTCACTGCATATAGCATGCTATGTTCCAAGGGAGGAGTTTTTTTTTTTTAGAGCTCATTTCCCTGATTTTGTCAGGTAATATAAAGCAATATAATATATGTAATATTGGATATAAAGCAAACACTAAATTTAATCCTTCTAGGTTGCTGGATGGTTGGCAGTAAGTACCACAGTTTTCTTCACAGATGTGTTTTCTTGACCCTGAAAAAGACCCTGGGACTAGATTAAGACCCTGGTATTTGCTGTTAGATTCATCCACATAAGTATTCTGATCATCTCAATGTGCGTTTTGTGTTTAATTTCTACAGTGTTTAATATTTTTGTGTTTAATACTGACATAGCCATTTCATATGAAAAGTGTTACATCATCAGATGGGGATCTCATCTGTCTTCGGATAACCATTAACAATTTAAAACTTAAAAACACAAATTTTAAAACTCGCACACTCAGTCTGATTGTTTTGATTTGGGTCAGATGACTTCATGTTCCATTTAATGTTTATTTTAAATGTATTTATGTATTTTGTTTTATTTTAACTGTGCCTTTTAATATGACTTTGAGTGCTGCGAAAGGTGCCCACAAATAAAATGGATGATTACTATTACTACTTTTCCTGTGTGCCACTGTTGCAATTACACCAGCAGGTGAAAGCAATTTTGTTAAAAACTTAATTTGATCTGGGAGACGGGCAGATCCGCGCTTTCTATTATGTCGAATGCCTTCTCCCGAGATCCTGGCCTGCATTTAGACTGCCACACTGATGATGTCACTTTCACAAGTCTGCCTTGAGACTGTCAAGGGAGAGGCCAGGGTCAGCACAAAGGTGGATTAAAGAAAGGTGACTCACTACATCTTGAGACATTTGGGCACAACCTCGAAAACCAACACCACCCAGGGGAATTGGCTTGAGAGTTATGACTCAAATTATCCCCTTCAAAATATCTGTACTTGTGGATGTCACAGAGGGCTTGAAGGAAATAAGAGAGATTAGTAAAGTTGAAGAAGAAAGTGACAAACAGAAATTAAAGAGAACTTTTCTTTCGAATATCTGTGATAGAAAAAAAAGTATCAAATGATGATTTTGGCCCAGATTGACAATGTGAGAGGGATGACTCATGGAGATAAGCCAGCCGAGGATTATAAACAGTATTATCTTATCCTCACAGGGCTTAAGGAGCTCAAATTCTTGTTACATTTCTGGATCACAGATTTACTGTTGTTTAACACAGTTTTCAGTTGCAGTAGGAAACTGGTTAAAAAGAAGGGATGCACACAAAAGCTGGCTATGTCTTTACTTCTGAAGGAGGTCATGGTGTTGCTGAGATTTGTTAGTTTCTTTGTCTGTGAAAAAGATAACTCAAAAACCAAGGAATGGACTTGGATAAAATTTTCAGGAACAGTTGGAAGGAAGGAAGGAAGGAAGGAAGGAAGGAAGGAAGGAAGGAAGAAAGGAAGAAGTGATTCTCATTTGGTTGTGATCCAAAACTGGATGCAGATTCAGGAATTTTCTGAAATATTTCCTGACATCTCCTAACATCAGATACGTCCTACACATAGTCAGTAATTACTCAATAATTCTCATAGGATTTGGATGACATTTTCTGGGCATGTTGGTCATGGCACAGGGGAGAACTGATTATATATTGGTGGTGATCCAAACCCTGATTTTTTGTTAAAGATTACAACAGCGCATGTTAAGGCAGTTTTGATAATAACTTGCTTGATGGTGTTAGAATGCTGTGGCAGGGGTTTGTGCTGTCTGTGCACTTCTAGTTGAAGTTTGAAATTAAGTTGTTTGCCTAATTGAACCTTTTTGTCAAGATTATTTTGGGGAATTTTTGTGTTTTTATTGACAAGAGAGAGAGAGAGAGAGAGACACTTGATAAGCTAGTGAAAGGGGACAACAGAGTAGGGGGAGGACACCCTGCAAGACGGCCACAAACTGGACTCGAACCCAGGCCGGCAGAAGCATGAACATGAACCACCACTCTCCAAACCAGCACTCCACTTTTAAATCGATGCCGACCCAAGTTTCTGGTCAAACTTAGAACTATAAAGAGAACCCTTGCCAAATATAGCCACTGTCGCTCCAGTTGATGGCTACTGCCATTCTTCAACCAGAGCATATTGGCAGAAACAGACAGAATTTTTGTTTTCTACAGCTCATCTTTGCTCTAGCGTCATATTGCTTACAATTACTCATATAATGAAGTTAGATTTGCTCTTCATGTATTTTCAATACATGAAGAAAGATGAGAAGGTGAAAGCTTTGGATTAATGGCAGATTTAAGCATATGTTGTTAACAACACATTCAAAAGCAGTTCATTAAAGTGAAGCATCTGTTTCAAGCCTAATCAAGTACAGCGTTATAAAAAGCTCCTCTGTTCATTACTATCTCTTAAACATGCCGCTGTACTTTTGTTAATACACAAGCTTTTCAGTAAACAATATAACCCATCTAACCACTTCATACACTACTATATCCCTTGTATGGTCGCATGCAGGGCCCTGAAGTCCAGCTGTCAGTGGTCTACTGATGAGAAATGAGGACAATTTATAGTGAGCAGTTAACCTAGAAGCATACTTTTGGTCTGAAAGTAGGAAACTGGAGTGCCAGAAGAAAACCCACTCATACCCAGGTAGAACATGGGGGACTCTGTGATCTTTTATTTCAAAGACACACTGTTGTACCTCATACAGAATGTGGCTTGGTATTGTCTTGCTGAATAATATGGGATATTCCTTAAAAATACATCACTTGAATGGCAGCTCCAATACCTGTGTATTCCTTTAGGCATTAATGGCACTGCCACAAATGCGCAATTTACCCATGGAATGGGCACTAACACACCCCTATACCATCACATATTTGGGCTAATTTTAGATCCACAGCTTCAGTTGAGCATCAGCCCAGGGTCTCGGCTGTCCAACACGTGATACATTTTTATCAGTATACAGGTTTGGACTGCAGATGGATCTCGTACCTGCACTCTCACACTGTTGTAACGTGCAGAATGTGGCTATGCATTGCCTTGCAGAATAACCAGGGATGTCCTTAAAAAGTTGTTGCTTGGATGGCAGCATATGTTGCTTCATGTTACTGTATGTGCCTTCAGCATTAATGATGCCTTCACTGATGTGCAAGTTACCTATGCCATGGGAAAGAACACATCCTATACCATCACACATTCTGGCTTTTGAACTTTGCACTGATAACAATCTGGATGGCCTTGGTCCTCTTTAGTCTGGAAGACACAACATCCATGATTCCCAAAAGCAACTTTGAAATGTGGACTTGGACCACAGCACAGTTTTCCACTTTACGTCAGTCCATCTCAGATGAGCTCGAGCCTAGAGAAGCCAGCAACATTTCTGGGTGTTTTTACATTTCACTCTGCATGGTAGAGTTTTAACTTGAACTTGTAGATGTAGAATATTAACAGACAATGGTTTTCCAAAGTGTTCCTGAGTCTACGTGGAAATATTTATGACAGAATGGCATTGGTTTTTAATGCAGTGCTGCCTTAGGGATCGTAAGTTATAGGCATTCAGTGTTGGTTTAGGCCTTGATGCTTTCGTGTAGACATTTCTCAAGATTCTCACAATCTTTTGAAGATATTATGGACTGTAGATGATGAAATTTCTAAATTCCTTGCAGCTGTAAATCGATAAACATTGGGATTTAAATGTTGGACTATTTGCTCAAGCAGTTGTTCATAACATGGCGAACATCACCCATGCTTGCTTGAGACTTTTAAGGTGCGTTCACACCGGACGCTACTTGTACTACCTCGGTGATCACTCTCCGTTCAAAGTCGATGTACAGCCACGATGGGGCGGGGCTAACCCTCCCGCGATGCGACAACCGGCAACAAGACGACCACTTCACTCGTCGCGCGATGTCAAAGTTAAAAAAAAAAGTTGATCTATTCAGGCGATGTCGTGTGTGGCTGTGCGGCAACAGCCAATCAGCGGGGTGTGTACGTGCGACGGTGCTGTTATTCATCCGGACTACAGGGCGGATGGCTTCCGCATAGGCGGAACTAATCTCAGTGAGGACATTTGCAGACGGACCGCGGTAAACTCACAGATAATGCTGCTGCATCATCAGCTGCAGAGTTTTGTGTTTGATCAGTGAGTGAAAAGGACACAGCTGGAATAATGTCCGCTTATACATCCTATTATGTGATATATGATATGATTGCGGTGAAACTCGAGCGGACGTGACGTCACCGACCGACGGCCGACACCAACAGACGACCAAACAGGTAGGCTATTTATGGACGCACGACGCCACATCAGTGGGCGACGCGACTTTGGTAGCTGGGTCGCTTGCGGTGTGAACGCACCTTAAGGGATGCTCCTTCAATCTCCAGTTACATGAAATATCTTGTCTTTGTAGTGTTTTTAATTAGATATAGGTAAAAAAAAAAAGATTGTCAAATCCTTATTTTCTGTTTTTGTTTACATTTTACATATTCCTCAACTTCACTGGAATCAATGGGCCTCATGCAAGAACATTTTCGTATTCTCATCCTAAATTTTTCTTACCTTTTTTCTTATGTTGCGTTCATACAAACATGCTCCGTCAGATTCAACAAACACTTCTATCTTTAGAAAAGTGTCTAAATGACCCGCAACAACATGATGAATGCCACCTGTGCATACTAAAGCCCGCATGCACGAGGATAGCATGCTTGCATAAGTAACACCCAAAAAATACCATTTAAGGATGCGTTTCCCACACCATAAAGCAGGAGTGTTCATTCATAAAGATGGCGCCAAACACACGCTCTCTTCCAAGTGCCTGGCGTGCCAGGGCATCCAAAAGAAGAAGCTCAGCCATGAAGCAGCTGGTTACTCTCTCATTTAATGTTTTATATTGGCCAGTCTAATAAACCTTCAATTAATAGATTTTAATGTAGTCTCTGGTTTGAGATCCTCAGATTTATTTCGTCTTATGCTATATTTTGTCAAAAATGCTTGAAATTAGTTAAATGTATAATCAGTATGTAAGGAACTTGATTTGAAAAGAGCAGACTAATTTGTTGTGATTTTTAAGACAAGTCTAGACCACTCTTGATTTTTTGTTCGTACTTGAAAGAAAATTCTAAATACGAAAAAAATGCTGAATGGGACAAATTATCCTAAATCATTCGTATGCAACACTTACAAACATATTTGTTCGTACGAACGGTTCTTGCATGAGGCCCATTGTTTGTTATATGGGCGTTGGTTAGGTGTTCACAAAGGACACATAAGGTTGCTAGATACTCCAAAGTTGTTCTTATTTCTGCAAGTGTACACTGTTGGGTGAAATGTAGCTTTTAATGATTTGGACCTAACCTTAAGCCAAAAAGAGAAGGGTATGCAACGTTGACATAATTGCTGTACATTTCCATCCACAGAGGAAGGAAGGTAAACAAGCTGCAGACAAAAATGTCTTAACAGAGGTAGATTTTAACATTAGCTGCAGGCAGAATGGCAACAGCTCCCACAGCCCATCTCACTCAAACTAAAAGCTTTTTTTTTCAACATATCACATCTCAGTTTGCATATTGTGACAGCTTTATGACAGCGATGTGTTTGATGATTCATTTCAAAAGCTGTTGGGGGGGGGGCTGTTCTGCTAATGATCCGAGCCACAGCTGTAAACTTGTCCTGTTATGTGAAAAACAGGAAATCACTTCTCGTAATGGCAATCGAGCTTTCTGCAAATTCTGCTCATTTAATCAGAGCTGAGAAGTGTGTTTGGAGGGAAAACGGGTGTAACACAGCCCCTTCCCCTCTTTCTTCTCCCTCCCTTCGTTTCTTCACACACATCAGACGCCTTCTTCACAGTGTGCCTCTCAGCTGTTGGTTTACTGATTAGCCTGATCCATAAATAAGTAATCAGATCGAGAGCAGCGACATTCCACTCGCCCTCATTATCAGCTGCACTCTTGCCCTTTGTTTTTTACAGTCTTGTTCTGCTGCACTTGAAGCCAAATCTGCACCAAACACCTGGATTATTGCATGTTTTTAACGGGATGTAAACTGTGTGTAGGTATGGGTGTATTAATGCGTACTGGATAAAGGCAAAGGTACAATGTGATGGAATAAAGGGGACTAAAAACAGGGGATTATACAGTCAGTATGAGTGTGACTAAACTGACTGCAGCAGAATGACTCACCCAGTTGCCATAGAAACCTAAAGACAAGCTCTCCTCTAAAGTGCGATTTCAGCTGCTGGTGGCTGTCGGCTAACAGGAGAAAAATGTACATTTCCGAGAAAGCCATTCAGGGAAAAAAGGGATTGTAGAAGCCAGTTCATGGGTGCATGGAGCGAGCCTTTTGCATAAAATACAACAAAAAACTGTATTAACACAAGCAGACTCGATGCTCAACTACAACCAGACCTCCCTCCCTCTCCTGTTCTCTCTCTCTCTCTCTCTCTCAGCACTGCAGTATGAAACCCAGCGGCTCCTTCTTCTTTATTTTGCTGGACTGATGTGTGTGGGTGTTTGGCTCAGATGCCCTTGGTAAGTAAAAGCCATGAAGGATGAAGTCTAGCCTCCGAGCACAAAACTTAAGAAAGATCATCCGAATTCAGTATAGGAATACAAAAGAGTGATTGTTATTCATATGTTTCTGTGTGTGATATGTAACAAGTGGGAACCCTTGAGGAAAAGTTTCAGTTCAATCAGGGTTATCATTACATAAGCATAGTGATACAACATGAATTGAAAAGCCTCAGATTTATCAACCGACTGTCAGGAAAAGATGTGTTTTTAAAGGATTTGTTATTAGAAGTTCTTCGAATAAATGTAGAGTGATGCAGAGATGACAGGTGTTTGTGGGCCAATATGAAAATTGCAAGCTTACTAGAAGCAGTTTTGGAACACGGCTGATAACAAGCTCTGTAAAAAATGAAAAAAATGAAATGTGCTCACTTTTCTCCGGTCTTTGTGGCTTAAACCTACTTTTCATGATGTTTTAGGCATAGACATCTGTGAGATGGAAAGGCTTTTAGTAAGCTACTATGGAACTACAACATGGCGGTTCAACTTAAAAGAAACTCCAATATTTCCAGTGTATTACATCTTATTGTCTTCTCTTGTCTGAGAGTTTTAATCTTGCTTGAAAAGCCAAAATGTAATCTAGGGGTATTAATGGACATTTGTCTGTTGTTGCAAAATGTCAACCTGCACCTCTTGACAAAAAAAAAAGACATGATTTTGTCATCGCTTGATTTGACAAGATTCCATCTCCCCAGACAAACAAAGCTTACAAATGACATATCAACAAACAATTAACCAGAAGCTGAAAATGAATCAGACAATCCCTCTGACCATGCCCCGCTGTTCAGTGTTGGAGACACAAAACACCAAAGTGGGGGTAGAGAAGAGTGATGGTCCTCATGTTGAATTAATTGGGTCCTGTGTGGACACAGTCACAGCACCAGGCAGCTCATTAAGCTCCGCTATGAAAAAATAAATGCTCCAATTGGAGGCTAACACAATAAAGCGACACAGGCTAATAAACAATCGGACATAATTTCCCTAGTGACCCCAACTTGCACGCAGGCTTCCCCTCAAAAGGAGTGAACTGTACATTGCAAATAAAAATGTTCTGACAGGGAATGAAGACATTATTTTCTATAATTTCCGACTACAGCAACACACAAATGGAATCTGTGACTGAAGATGTTTGAGCTCTAACTGCTCTGAGGATGCCGCAACACTCCTGCCTTGGTATCCAAGGGATGTAATTACTAGTTATTGAATAAAAGATTAAACTTTAATTTGTCGGTCACTCTGGTAACTCCTATGGCCATTGATGTCACTGTAAATTGTGTTATCACAACAGATCAGAAGAAATGCTTAATACATCTTGCATTCAGTAATGTATGTTAATGTGATTTTATCTGGATGCCTGTCTATGATTCTGAACGTGCTTGTGTGTGTCTGCATGTGTTAGCTAGCCAAAGGGCTGACACCGGCACCATGCTGCAATTAGCCAAACAAGAGACAAAGACATATTGAGCGCTGCTTGCACCTTCTGTTGTACAGCCTGCATATCCCTCTGCAGGCCAAAGCTGCTGCTCATACTAAAACAGCTCCATCAAGAACATCACAAGTGATTTCATGTTTATGCAGATCATGGTTTGATCATGAAACCAAGACATTTATAAGTCAAAAATGAATTCTGATGGAGTTCTAATAGATGTATTCAAAGGTACAGTGTGCCATACCAGCGTTTTTCATTAAGCAGTTGGCAGAGTGGAAATTAGAAAATAGAAAGCAAATAAGCATGTATCAGCAAACATGGTCAAGTAGTTTGTGATTGCATAATCTAATAAAATCTTGCTTTAGAAAATGCAACAATATCCACATTCAAGCCTCATCTCACTTCCCTTAGTTATTTGTAGTCTCCTCTCTCTGTCAAACCAGATGTAGTTCCTGACCAGTCATAAAAAGATTGTCCTAGCACCCACATTTTGAATGCTTTGTAAAAGTACTGAATGAGTATATTTTTATGCTGAGTCTGATTTTTTTTGCACAGCTATAAGAAATTATACAGATCCATATTGTCTATATATATATATATATATATATATATGTATATATGGCAATCAATCAAACAGTCAAAAGTTATTGATGTAGCACTTTTCCTACACTATATGTGACTCAAAATGCGTGCAGTACAGAAAATAAGAGGAAAGGAGAGGGGGGAAAAAATTCCAAACTAGGCACCTGCCAAGGGAGCACAGTGTGGGATTTGTATGTTCTGGTGGAGCGGAACAAATGCCTAGTGGATCTCTACCTCCAGCTCCTGAATATCATCATGGGCAAACGATCTGGCTCTTCTGTCATGATCTGCCCCTCCAGACTTATGCTATGTTTACATGGAGACTCTGTGACTTAAAACGCAAAGATTTTTCCTTTGTGTTTTCAAAGTCAATCTGCGTTCAGACGGAGATGCTGAAATGATGAAAGTATGCATGCCTGTTCAGTAGATGGCGTGTAGGTTTGCAGAGAAGCAGCACTACTACATCACATGTATGAAGAAGAAAAACTTATCACAAACAACAATGGCGAGTGGAAGCACAAAGACGCAGGAGTTTCTTGTCTAGACAAAAAATCAGTTCAGACAACAAATCTGCCTGGATAGTTTTGTCTGGATAACAAACCGAGCATGGCAAGAGGCTCACACGTGTCTTGATAGACAGCCGAAGCTGTTGTTATTCCTGGTATTCGTGCACAGTCTTCATGTGAAAGAGTACAGCACATGTGGTGACGTCAGCGCTTCACCCTGAAAAGCTCTGATTTTGGTTTACACGGCGCTGCATGGGGAGTGTATTGAAAACTCTCCACTCTGGACCCTGGTTTCAAAAGTTTCTGGATTGGCGTACTCGGTATAGAGTTCCCATGTAAACACTAGGCCAAAATGTAATTTGACTGTTTTAGGCCTCGTGTAAATTGCCCCTGAGTCTCTGAAGCTGTCTCCTCAGTTTATTGGTCTGCACCCCATCGAGAAGATCGTCAACCTCAAGTTCCCTCTGGATACACCCCACCTTTCATGTCTCTATGCTCAAGCTATGCTCAGGAGAAAGTCAGTAGAGGGTGAGTGCACTGTAGTCATAACACATCTAAGCCATCAGTTTCAAGATGTCATGCTTTGTAGCAAATTGCTTTTACTGTGGTGTCTTCATCACATTTGCCTCCACTGAAATCCCCTTTTCCTCCAGCCTAATGCTCAGCTTAATTTCAGCAGGTCATACTAACCATGCTAACATGCCTACATGTCCTGAGTTGCTGTAATGTGCCTGGTTGCTTAGCTATGTTCATATATGTGCAGACTGTATGTCTGGGCTGTATGTAATAAAATGACCAATTGCCACACTTTACTTTTTGGAATAAAAATTGCTGTAAAAAGTATGGCTTATACACCAGACTTTATGTTATGCATGTGTGCAAACATTTTCACTCCTACAGATGCACTGTGTTAGTACAAAGGGGCACGCCTGCCGATAGGGGGGACAAACGGGTATGTTGTCCTGGGCTCAGGGTAGGGGGGGCCCACATCGGGGCAGTGACGCAGGAGGAGCCTGCTGCCCCAGAGCGGAGAGTCAGAGTCAGAGCCAGGCCATCGGTGAGAGAGAAGAGAGAGTCACGGTAAAGCAAGAGGGGGCCCTAATATTAGCGATCCTGCATTTTGGCATACGCAAAACTTGTGCTGTGAGGCTCCATGGTTCATGGGGGGCCCCATTTTGCGCAAGAGGACGCATCCTCCACTGTCTGAAGCAGCAACGATCCACTCTGTGGACTACAGGCCTGATAATTTTCATTTATAGTATGGCTGTTACCATTGTTGTCTGTCAGTTTGCAGTGCAGCCGATGTGCATATGAACATTTGATCTAAATACCTCCCAAATCGCTCGGCGTCTTTGGGCGCTCCTCTTCCGTGTGCCGGTGACCATAAAGACGCAGACAGACGCGCATCGCAGGGACAGTGATGGACCATCAGTCACTTGTTCTCCATCAGTCCAGCTCTGAGTCACTGGTTCACTCACTCACTGTTTTCTGAATGATAAATTCATCTCGAGGTCTCCTGCATCACGCGTCTCAGATTATCTTGTCCCGGGTCCAGCCAAAGCTGTCCTGCAAAGGGGTACTGGCAGTTAAACTTCATTTTGTCACTGCTGCAGATTTTCAAGAACTATAACATGCACAGAATATAACTATAGTTTATTAAGTTAAAATCAACACATCAAGCATGGGAAAATGCTGCCAATAACATCTTTCACTAGGGCAAGGCTGGGGGTAGGTGGGTGCAGATAACTATCATTTTTATTTCCTGCCTTGGAAATGCATTTAATCTGTATGCACCCATAGAGACAGTCGGATTGGTACCTCTGGTACTTCCAGGAAAGGAAGGAAATCTGTAATTATAAGACTTTGTTTAATTGAAACGCACCTAATAGGTCCTTCATACTCTGTGCTGGAGGGAGCAGAGAGATATTTCTCTGGTGAATAAATCACCAAAAAATTAATGTTCTCAGTGATTCACAAATAATTGCTTTGGTTTAAACTGAAAAAATATTTTGGCGAAATTTTCCCCATAACTTCCACGGAAGCTCTTTTTAATGCCTCTTTCCGGGAAACCCCCTTGGATGTTATTAAGGAAATGATTGTAGCAATAACCTTTTACAAAGCCAATATGCCAAGAATGTGTTCCCACTGGTTTATTCATAACTTCATTAGGTCTTCATTCTTTGAGCTCATTCTCATAGCCTCAAATATTAAACTCACGATGGTAACTTGCATTTAGATGAGCAGAAATAGCTGCAAACTTCAGACTGAAGTTCCTGAACAAAAATACTCTGTAAAGAGGTTTATTTGTCTCCTGTTCACTATGCATAAAACACATGAACTTGCCGGACTGGTTGGAGTGGACTAAAAAGCTGTTCCTAAATCAACTTCTCACCAGGAAGCCATTTTTTAAGGCTCCATCTCCAGACAGACATGTCATAGACCACAGTTGAATCATAGACCTCAGCATTTTTAGTGAGATCTTGAGAACCTGGCATTTACAACTATATATATGCAGAAAGTGGATGATCCAACACAAAATGTGGTCTTATTTCACCTGTAAAATAAGAGTGATCAAAACTGTATTTTCTCCTTTAATCAATCAATCAATCAATCAATCAATCAGTCTTTATTTGTATAGCGCCAATTCATAACAAGTGTTATCTTAAGACACTTTAGAGCATAAAGCTCTTTATTTTATGGATACACATATATGCATAGATACATATATACATATAAAAATACACATATACATATATATACAAATATATCCATCCAACACCCAACATGAATCCATATAGACAATCATGGATCCCTCCATCATGGCGCAAGAAAAAACCTTCTGTTTAGCAGCAGGAAATCTTTTATGTGGATCCCAGTCTCATGATGAACAGCTAATCCACACAATGCTGTGTTGGGTGTGTGGGCAAAGGAAGGGAGGTATGAGGAGACAAATGGACTAAAGTAAGAACTAAAGTTAGGGACAGGTCCATGAACCATAGAACTGTCGTCTGATTTATCAGAGGTTTGCCTCTTGAGATGCTACATCTCATTTTCAGGAGGGTCCTTATGTCTGAATGGTTGTAGTGATCATTTTATAGAAGTATAATCAATGATATTCTTACTGAAAAAAGAATTTATGGTAGTGACGAACTCATGGGTGCCCAGACCACAAGTGCATCCCTACCATGTTTGTCTCCGTTAGGTATAAATGTGTTAAAGGCCTCTTGAGATGTGACATCCCATTTTCAAGAGGGACTTCATACCTATGTGGTGATAAAAATAGATACTTTAGATATATCAACCATGGATAGGGAGATCATGCTAATACCTACATCAACAGCTATAATGATAATGGGAATGGAATGTTCCTAATGAAATGGCCAAATATGTGTCATGTCTATAATTGCAGTTATTGAGGCTTCGTGACTCCACAGCAGCAGGCAGTCTCCACCAAGGATCCCAGGCCACCTACAAGACAAGAGCCAGAGACGAGTACAGGAGCAAACAAATCTTAAATCATTTTGATACTCCAGAGAAGTCATCAAATCAAAAGTGCAACTTCATGTGGCCGGTTGTTTCCCCGATGCAAAGCATTTTGAAGAGATGCATGGGTGTCTTTTCTAGTTTCCACTTGATGCAATCATTTTCACACTGTGTTCGTCACTTTGTGTCCATCACAACTTATTACACTACAAACTCCCAAACACGCCTGCAGTATTTTACTCATGTGCCTACGAGAGCAGCATATGCCTGTATGACTCACTGTGTTAAGTTCATCAGACCGGAGGACCAAAGATTACTTTTTGTGTCATGTTTTTGCCTTAAAGTTTTGTGGTAATTTCCTGTTTTATTTTAAAGCCAGATTGCTCTGTAGGGTTTCAGGACCCATTGGCCAAGAAAAACTGTTGGTATTTTAGAACACAAAAGCTGCTTATTGCCTTTGCACAAGTGGCATACAGCAACATTGTCCTGTCTCATGTAGAGTGGTGTGCCACAGTAACAGGCAACATCCAGTCTGGGAAGACACATCTCAGCAACGTCTAGTGTTTTTTTTGTTGTTTTTTTTTAACCTGCCTCCTATGATTTGTTCCTCTACGCCAGAGACATTTACCAATTAAAGCATGGAGAGCTCTGCATGTCTGACAATCACAGATGTAAACAAACTGGCAGACTGATTGATTACGTGTTTATAGACACCTGTGATGCTAATTATACCTTACCTTAGTTCAACATGTACCTATGGTCGAATCATTTTCAATCTCTTACAGGGGTACCATCAATTTTGATCAGGCCAATGATTCTGTTGAAACACAAAAAAGGAATGTCTTATTTTCATTAGTTAAATTTCAGTACATTTTTATTTATTCTTCCTTTTGTCAGTTTCAAGTTAACTCAGTGAACATTGTGGGTTTTTCTTTATTTATTTGAAGGGCATCATGTACCTGAAGGCCATTGTAGCCAACAAATAAATAGGGATGTCTAACTACAGAATTAGTCTGCCAGTAGGGTTATCAAATTTGTTTACCATTACTCTGTGTTGTATTTGCCAAGTTGTGAACGTGTGGCACCATTAACTTATAATGTGACCAATCACGGATAAGCTAGTAAGTCTTTGGGTCACAGTGAAGTAAGAAACTGAAGAATACAACAAAGAACAAAACACTGGAAGACCAAAATATCAAGGATAAAAACCACATGCAGCATATTGATTGAATGTGTTGTATCCTTAAACACTTGATAAAGGATTTGTCATTTTTTAGAGCTACACAATGGTTAAGACTTTACAGCAGGGGTGGGCAACTTTGACTATTAGGAGGGCCACACCCATTTTTTTTTCAGTATATGAGGGCCGCATTGCTACAAATTGTTGGAAAAAATATATTAATAAACAAAAAATAGCAAATATAAAGCTTCAAAGAAGAATTTTACCAACATTAATATATTTTAACTCAAACTCAATTTGAGTTAAAATATGACACCTAAGTAAATCCAATGTAAGCTTCTTTTTAATGCAATAAAATTGGGAATGTTAATCAGATTTTAAAGCACAAATATATTACCTTTATAACTGTTTCCATATGTAGTTGTTACTAATGCTATAATATATATTTTAAGGCCTGGTAAAATATATTTAGAGACAAAATTATATCAAAATCCTTAGTGACTTGTAAAATTTAAAAAAAATGGTTTTTTGTTTGTTTTTTGGAAATGATTGGTGGGCCACATCGAGTGAGGTGAAGGGCTGCATGTGGCCCCTGGGGCACCAGTTTCCCACCCCTGCTTTACAGGATAGCTTTCAGACTTCCCCCCTCCTTTAAAAACATTTCATGATGACACTAAAAAAACATTGGTTCCCTTGCTCCTGCTTCCATGGATGAGTTGTTATGAGCCTGGTGAAAATAAATCATGAAAATAGCAGCTTCCTCTTTGATCTGTTGCATAAATATGACGTAAGTTTATGTAAAAAGAAAAATCACATTGGCATTCAATGTGGTTCTAACGGCCTTCGGCGAATAAAAATAAAACGCCCAAGGATTCAGACAAAAGCAACAGGGAGTGGTTATAACGGACAGTTTCACAATGGCTGTATTCACTGTCAATGTAATACTCCATGTGTCCTCAGTAGGTGGCCGTCTCCTGTTCAGATTACATATCGTCCAGGAGACAGAAACGGCCCACATGTCCTTCCTATCACCAGAATTACTGAATAGAGCGGCCCACAGCATGCACACGCTGCTGCCTCCCTGTAAGAGCGGTGAGTAATGTTTGGAGATGAAGGGATGAAGACCTTTTGTTTTGTAACAGCTCACAGAGCACGAGTGATGCCAGCTGAGCCACAGGGGCATCAGGTAGGTAGCTGTGAGTGACTGTGTGAGTGTGGAGAGCTTTTTTATAACATATCTGCGGAAAGTAGTGTGTGTGTTATCATGTGGGTGCAAGTGTGGAGGGGTGTGAGTGTAGTGAAGAGTGTGTGATCCGTGGGAGGTACGTGTGTGTGTGCTTTCTTATACTGTAAGTGACTGACACACAGGGGATGCTGCTGTCTTTGTCCTCCTGTCGCATGTTCCCTCTGAATAGTCTGACTTGTTATCT
This sequence comes from Scarus forsteni, assembly GCA_036419115.1. NCBI lineage: Eukaryota > Metazoa > Chordata > Actinopteri > Labriformes > Labridae > Scarus > Scarus forsteni. The sequence continues at coordinate 12,353,570 of JAZDUH010000136.1, forward strand.
TCCCGCCTTTCTTTTTCCTGGTGATTGTCAATATCTATTCTTTCCTCAAATTGCTTTTTTTCTTGTTGCTGCGACTGAGTGTTCTTCTACCCACTCCCATCCTCTAACATTAAACAGCTCATCTGTATCTGCCACCTCCACCACTGCAGTTACATAAAAAAAAGAAGTAAAAGGGGCATTTATCAGTGACTTTAACCAACACTGAACCAAACATAATTCAAAATGATTGTTTTTTGGATTTTTGCAGGTGTTTGGTGAACCCATCAAGGACTCAGTGTAAAGACATCATGCAAATTAAAGTGCTCAGAGAGCACAAACCTCTGTCAAGGCATTCCCAACATTGTTGGGTGAGTTAGGCCATGTTTACCGACGTTTTTAATGACAGCCCAAATGGCACAGATCCAGTCTTCAAAGCAGACCCAGGTAGGCCTGTCACGATAACAAATTTTGCTGGACGTTAATTGTCCTACAAACTATTGCCAATAACAGATATTATTGTCAACATTACTTTGGAACCATTTTTTAATGTAATGAAAATATATATCATAATAATGTGAGTACGCCGCATCAAAAGCAATAAATATTCATTTCTCAGGTGTATTTAACACTGTAATTGCAATGTCAAGAATTTTTTGAAGAAAATAAACGAACAACAAAATAAATTAAATGGTGTTTACAGGTCAGGAAGTGCCTGGTAGAACCAAATTGAGTTCTACCAGGCAATTCATACAATCTGTCAAACGTTTGTAACATTTCCCCAAATGCTGGTCTTTCAATTATACTGAAGGGTTGCATTTCTTTTGCACTGTCTGCGAGTGCGCACCATTTTGCTCTGTTTTATTTATATTTTCTTTGCCGACCAAATGCCTAAGTAAGCACTGACTGTTGGGACGAAGGCTCAGTTGAAACTCAGGCAGTTTTTGTTTCCATTTGGGAAAACTGGACGGGATGGTTGTGTTTGAGGTGTGCATGCAAAAGTTGGGCATATTCAACTTCTTCGTCGCCACTGCTTTCGGACAAATGCGACATATCAGCTTGTCGTGTTCATGGGCTCACACCTTGTTCATTCTGTTAAAAACCAAAACATTCCTGCACTGGGTCTGTGGCTTTTGGCTCAGAAGCCATCACTTTTGTGCCTTCCTTCATACTTGCTTTTGCTTCCTTGTTACTTTTCACAACGCTGTCAGTCATCCAATGATTGAATTACTGACAGGAGGGTTCACTCCATTCATTCTACTATCGAACCAACGCGCTAAGGGGGGTTGAAGCAGATGCACAGAGTGAACCCTCTTGTCATCCAGCCTGTTTGGTGTAGGGAGGGGAGGACACCAACATGCATGCACATGTAAATATATCGCGGCCGGCAAAGTTATCAAGCTTGTTTTTATTTATCGTGCGGTCAACTGACTTATTACCTCCACCAAGGAGGTTATGTTTTCGGTAGAGTTTGTTTGTCTGTCCGTCTGTCTGTGAACAAAATAACTCAAAAAGTAATGGATGGATTTTGCTGAAATTTTCAGGAAATGTTCAGCATGGGAAAAGGAAGAACTGATTCGATTTTGGTGTTGATCTGGATCAGCGTCTGGCCTCCTTGGCGAAAAATGTGATTTTCATGAATAACTACTGAACTAAAATAGATATTATAAATCCAATTGCTAATGGTATGTTTTCATGGTCAAGGAATCTAAATATTTGCATGAAATAAAGGTAGGACTAATATTTATGGTGAAAATCACAATATGGGTGAGGATTGGCGGAGGTCTGCGCTCTCCGAGTGCTTTTCTAGTTGATTATTGTGACAGGACTAGACGCAGGCCACTTTTTAATACATGGTCCTAATTCAGATATATATCCAATGTTTCTCCTCATTCTAGCGGTCATGTCGCATTTCATCTGACTTTTGCATCAAAAGGTGACAGATGTCAAATCTGTGTCAAAGAAGAAGAGACCCAATGTAAACAATGAGCTAAACAATTATGGACGAAACCCATCATGTCACAATCCCACCACTCCTGGCTCCAACAAATATCTCTTTACAGAGTCAGCTGCCTTTGCTCAACAAATGACCATCGTTACAGTGTGTTCTCGTTTTTTGCTTAGTCTTCTTCCTCTCCCTATCACATTTTCATAATGTTGTCAGCTAATATTTTTACAACTTCAGAACTGGCACATGCAGGCATGACATGTGTAGTACCCATATGTACTTCTGTAAACACAGGGTGCTGCATGTGATGTCATGTCTTCTGCTAATGTGGGTCACTTCAGGACCCTATCTGTTCATTCTGAAGCCAGTCATTCTGGCAGTCACATTTGAAATAGATTGTAAATCATCAAGCATAAAAATTGTATTTCAACAAAACATTGGGACTGAACATCAAGACCTGCAGTGTAAATTTAGCCTCATTGTCAGCTTATGGAAATCAGCCCTGTCTCACAGTGTTAACAAATTCTTTAATTCTGCATCAACTTATTGTTTGTACTCCTTTTTTACAAACTGCTCCTGATTCAATTGATCCAAAGGACCTGCTGCTTGCATCTGTAGCCGGTGAATATATTCCATTTTGAGAGGTGAGCTCCTGTAGCTGCTGGTCATTAATACTGCATCAACTCCAGCACGGAGCCTCAACTGATAGTAAGTTTCCCCCTAATGTTCATATTTACACGATGAGCTGGGTAATTAATTCAAAAGACCCATCTGACCTTTTGCTTAGTTAAATATTTAATCAGCAGTGAGGTTTTTTTTTCCTTTTCTTTTTTTGTAATCCTGATCTCTGTTGCCTGATTTGTCTTGCTCTCACAGGAAGCAGTGACCATTTATGGTAAAAGATTGATTCAATTCTCTGGAGTAATTCATTGTTACTGACAACCAGAGAGAGGTATTTCATTACCAGCTTGTCGTACTTCCATTTAAAAAAGAGAAATAGGGGAAGATTTTAGGAACTGTGCTTAAAAAAAAAAAGAAATCAGCATTCACAGTATTAGTCTGTGCATAATTGACATATCAAAGTGACTGTTTAAGGTTGTTTTTCTCAGAATTTAGTGAATCAAAGTCCTGATTACAGGGCTGTCACATGTTATTGAATCACGTAAGACAGAATCCAAACTTTCCCTCCTCTGTGTTGTTTTATTTATCTCTTTCTGACAGCTCTCCACATAATAACAGGCAACACACAGCCTTCAGTCATTTGTTGCCATGGTAGCTGCAGCCAGCATGAGCATCGGCTTTTGTGCAGTCAAGAGTCTTTAAAGGGCTAGCACACAGAAAACGAGAAAGAGTCAGAGGAGACGTCTTAACTACCACATTTACTCTCATCTTACTTGTCTGACAACAAACATCAGAGTTTGTGGAGCTTTAAGCCCCCTTTTATTTTTTAACTTAACTGTGGCATCTTACACATACATTAAATATGTTTTTCATTCTTTATTTGTATTTTATAGAGTAGAAAAATGAGTCAAAGAAGATATAAAACTTCCTCTTTTTTACATTTTAATGGGTTGGATGCTGCAGTCTGCCCCATTTAACAGCCTGTGATCACTTTATTTGCTTTGACGAGGACAGGTCTGACAGCAATTTGCTCGCTGCTGCCAACAAATCCATTTGCACAAAACAGGTGAGGTAAACACAGCAGATGATGATGAAAGGCCCCGAAATAAATACACTCCAATCTAACCTGACAAAGCAGCAGTATAAGGTGAAAAACACACCAAAATGCAGCCTGTTTTTCTCAAATACCCATTAACTGTTAAATGTGTTTCCTTGAAAACATCATTGTTGTTTGAATCAAAATTACAATCCACACTCTGTGTTTTTGTCAACAGGTCGTTGGTGGGTAAAAATTGCTGCTTCAGAGGTAAACAAGAGAAAGATTACTTGCTTATGATGTGTGATCTGTTATCACAAACCTGCCGGCAGGGTCAGATTCAAGCGTCCTGTCACAATAGAGAGGGGACCCTGATATCAGAGTAATAAAAGAACAACAAACATGTTCTGTTTTTCTCAGAATCTGGTGAAAGACCTGTAATAAAACAACATTTTCCAGTCAGTGGTGGTTTCAGAAGCATTTATTGGATGTGTTTTGTGAATGATTCTGGTATTTTTTGTTGTCTCTGGATGGGGTCATGTATTTATTGTTTGCATACATTTATAAAATCATTTTTATGTTTTACATTAAAACCAGTAGTTTGATAGGGATTCCTCTGCCATTTTTCACATATTTTTTAAATTGGTTGAAAGTTAAGACTGTGTTACAGCTTATGGCATGAATCTGTGCAGATATTTCTTTAAATATTCTATAAATTGACATTTTCACGATCAATGGAAGTTTTTTCCTTTGCATTATAAAAGAACCGCATCAACACAGAGACAAGAGAATCATTGAAAAAGCTGTTGAATGCATGCCAGGCCTGTATATCCTGATGTAGGTTTGTCTAGAAACAGCGGCGTTTCAACACACATACGCTTTGCGGTGAGGACAAACTTTTCACAAACAATAACAGCAAATGGACGCACAAAGATGCAGGAGTTTCGGGGTGCTGAGTGGTTAGCACCCCATGTACTTGCTTCTGCCGGTCCGGGTTCGAATCCTGCCTGTGACCAGTTTGCAGAGTGTCTTCCCCTGCTCTCTCTCCCCCTTTCACAAGCCTATCCACTGTCTCTCTACTATCATTAAAGGCATAAAATGCCCCCCAAAAAAATATATTTAAAAGATGCAGGAGTTTCTTGTCTGGTCAACAAATCTGTCTCGATAGTTTGGTCTGGATAACAAACCTAGCATGGTAAAAAACACATGGTAGATGGTCCAAGCTGCTGCCGTTTTTGTTATTCCCGGTACAAGCATGCAGCCCTCATATGAAAGAGTACTGCGCAGGCCGTGACGTCAGTGTTCCACCTTAAAACACTGAATCTCATCAACTTAGAGACAAATATGGTTACATTTTGAAGACTCTTCGCATTGGACCCTTGTTTCAAAAGTTTGCAGATTTAGGCACTCCAGGCACTGTTTTCATGTAAACAGGAGGTTAAAACGCAATGAAAAGTCTCTGTTTTCAGACGTATTCATTTTCTTGTAAACAAGGCCTATGTCAAGTGCTTGTCATCTTTAAAGGTGTATCATATCCTGCCCTTTCAGCACCCTTTAGGAACTCACAAGCCAGAAATGTACATGCAAATAAACAGCTTTAAAATCATCATAAATCAATGTTTTTTTCAACAACATTTTCAGTTCTACTCAAAACTACCTAATCGGCAAATAGGTTTTGTTTTCAGGTTTCTAACCTTCAAATAATATGAATACATGGGGGATGGGGCACTGCTGGTGACTGCAGTCTTGGATATTTTTAACGCACCATATATGAAAGAAAGTTTGATTGCTGTAAAAGTAGCTAGGCAATCCAATAATTGAGGACATCAGATGTGGACTTAAGTCACAATTTTTGCCGTCTTACAGCCAAATCCAAAACTCATCGGAGACACACACTGCTTGGTGGTTGCTGAATTAAAATATGCTGGCATGAAAAGGAGAGATCTGCACACCAAAAGGATTCCTTTGAAGAATGTAACTGACCAAAGTGACGTTTGTGTCTTATAAAATTCTCCTGTGTCTCATTACCAAAGACCTCTTAGCAAGTCTTAACTGTGTTCTGTGGGCCATGATTAAGGACTTCAAATAAATGACTCTAAAATACCTTTCTTTGCTGAAGAAAAAAATGGTTTGTTTGGTCTATGACTCAGTAATAACAGTTTTGACAGTTTATCAAGGTATAAAAACTGAATGTTGCTTGAACATTTCTGAAAAATATTTGAAGTTGTGTACTTGTGTGGTTGTGTGTGGTTTTTACATCTAAAGTGATCTGTTGCTGTGTTGGCTCTTATGTCTGACAGCACCTTATACCTTTTTTTAAAGGCATTATCTTCAGGTCTCAGACTCCTTTCTGTATTTAATTTGCGAAATATAAGTGACAAAGGATCTCCAACAGGGAATACAAGAACACTTTTCACACTTGTGACTCATGTCCAGTTAGCACCTAGAGCCAACTAGTCAAGACTATAGGCACAACTGGAATAAAAATAATCCCTCATAAATGATAATGAATTACCACCCTTACTGTCATGCAGATCTTAAAGCACTGTAAATTATCCATGCCAGATAGTTTGTCACAACCATAATACAGAATGAGGCCATTAAAACGAAAACTGGTGAACTTAATTCAAGGGTCTTCATCACTTAAGCCTCAGGTTGAAAAGATAATTTGTCCCTTCTTGTTGCTGCTTTTTGTATGCCCTGAACCCACATTACATGCAGTACATGCTGCTGCACGTGTACTGGCAAGAACCAAGAACAGACATCATATTACTCCTGTCTTTGACTCACTGCATAGGTGCCCAAAAAAATCTAAAACAGAATTCAAAATCGTTCTTCCCACCAGCAAGGTAATAACTCATCTTAAAGAGTTTGTAGTGTTGTATTACTCCTCCAAAACGTTATGCCCCTAAAATGGAGGCCTGCTCGTGGAACACAGTTGCTAAAAGTAGTATGGGGGTAAAACCTTCAGTAATCAGCCTCCTCTTCTTTGGAATAGTTTATTAATCACAGTTTTACTCACTAGTCACTGCCTGCCATCAAGAGTAAACTTAAAAATGTCATTTTTGATAAAGCTTACAGTAAGGGATCAGGGGCCTCATTTATAAAGCCTGCTTTGCACAAAACAGGGCTTCCACGCAAAGGTTGTGAGTTAAAAAAATAAACTTTGAAAACTTCTACATACTCATCTGACCCTGCTGTTTAGATTGTTTGCCTTATCCGTGTACCCAACCTGCCTCTGGATGAAAGACTGCCTTGTAAAAACCTGAACTGTCTCTGCTACTTCAATCTTTTTTTTTTTAATGTATTTTTGGGTATTTTGTGCCTTTACTGATAGGAGAGAGACAGTGGATAGGCTTGTGAAAGGGGGTGAAAGAGTAGGGGAAGACACTCTGGAAACTGGTCACAGGTGGGATTTGAACCTGGACCGGCAGAAGCAAGTACATGAGGTGCCTGGTTGATAACCACTCCGCCAAACCAGCACCCGTGCTACTTCAATCTTCAACTTGTGTCTGATAGATCAGGCTCGTAGTTAAACTCCAGTAGGCTTTTGGCAGTGCCCTAACTGCAAGCAATGCGATTAAGTGAGTCTACAGCTGTGTTCACACCGAACGCGACTTGACAATGATAATTGCGATAATTCAATGATCGATGATACTTCCACTGTCTAGGCAGAACTAATGTACTCACTGACTGAAGTTTCCTACACAGACATAGACTGTTACTCTGTAGTCTGGAATAAAAACTGTCTGTCAAGGGTACCGGTCACACATGCACACACCACTGGTTGGCTGTTGCCACACAGCCACACAGGACATCACCTGAAAAGATCAACTCTTTCAATGCCCGACAAGCAAAGTGGTTGCAATTAAGTCGGAAAGCACTACAGGAGGGTTAACCCCACCCCATTGTGGCTGTACATTGACTCTGCATGAAAAGTGATGGCGGAGGATGCTCAAGTTGTGTCCAGTGTGTAGGCACCTTTATGATGGTGAATCTTCTGTGGTTGTCCAAACTGATTGTAAGTAACTCAGCATACAGCTGCATGGCAGCCCTACTTTTTAGTGCATTTTTCTAATGATTTTGACTTTGAGAGTTGCAAGATGGATCTGACTGATTAAAATGCATAAAGTAGATTTAGCTACACTGCACAACAACCTATATCTGTCCACAGCTTACAGCATAGCACAAGGATGATCTTTAAACCAGCTGACCAATGTCATGTTTAATTATTCAATCCAACTGAGAAGAACCAGGAATTTATGAAATTGATTGAGAAACAGATCCCACTTTTGTAAGTAATGTAAAAAATGAAGGAACATCAGATAAAGCTCCAAAAGTTCCAGGGGAATAACATTTTTGAGACATTTATCCATGCAGAATTTTTCATTGTTATCAACCACCCACTTTGTGAATCATTCCCCGTCAGGATAAAGTTTGTAATTGTGCTTTGTATGTTTTTATATAATTTTATAAAAAAAAGAAATCACTTTGAGAATTCTTTCCTTCTCCACATTATGTCATTTCTCAGGGTCTGCAGTGGGTAAACCAGTTATCCAGGAAGTGACTACAATAATTTGTAGCTCCCTGCCTGCAGTAAGTGAGTCATATCAATTAGAAGTGTGTTATGTGGGAGATTTAAATGAGGTCTGTCAAACTTTGGTAGTATAAGTAAGCTCTGATTTCAACACAAGGCTACCAGAGGTGTAAAAACAGCAGATGGCGACCAGCATGTTAGTCACAACTGCAAGACTGACAGTATGTGGACCAGTATGTTTGAGGTAAAGCTGTGATCTTGTCTGAGCTGTATTTAGTGACAGCAGACAGGAGAAAAGCAACTTCCTTAGGCTACGTTTACATGGAAACTCCTGACTTTATTAATTATTCTGCGTTCAGACGGAGACGAGTGAATCTGCTGTAGTTTGCATGCCGGTTCAGTAGATGGCGGTGTGGGTCAGCAGAGAGGCAGCGCTGCTACAAAAAATGTACAAAGAAGAAAAACTTTTCACAAACAACAATGGCGAATAGACGCACAGAGAGGCAGGAGTTTCCTTTCTGGACAACATGTCTGGATAGCTTTGTTTGGATAACAAATCAAGCACGGTAAGAGGCTCGCACATTACTTGGCAGAAGGCCTAAGCTGTTGTTGTTCCTGGTATGCATGGGCAGCCTTCATGTGAAAGAGTACTGCGCATGCGGTGACGTCAGCGTTTCACCCTGAAACACTCTGATACGGGTTTACATGGAGCTGCATGGAGAGCGTTTTGGAAACTTTCCACTCTGGAGCCCGTTTTCAAAAGTTACCATTTCCAGAAAAAACGCAATGAGTTTCCATGTAGACGCAAGGCCAAAACGCAATGTCAGCTTATCAGGTTTGACCGTTTTCGGCGCCATGTAAACACAGCCTTATTGTGAGGCAACAGTACTGCTTGAAGCACCACCAAGCAGCGCTCTGCATAATATAAAGCAGTGTTTTTTAAATGGCATTGAAAGGGAGAGGCAAGTTTACGTGAACCTCAGAAAATACTGCAACCAGAAAGTGTTAATGCAAATAAATAACAACTAGTGGATGGATTTTAGATTGAGAAGAAAGGATGTTTTTTGTCAGTAAGTAATTAATTAGTTGTCAGTTGTTTGCCATATATTTATTGGCACAACTGTGTTAACTGACTGATAAATACTCTAAAATGCATTAAAGAGGCTATTTTGTATTGAAAAATATGGTGTACCTTGAGATTTTATCTTGGTTTTAAGTGTGGCTTAGGTGTGATTACTGTTTTTAATCACTATCATAATTTTATCATTGATATTTATATTCACTTGGTATATTAAAACAGTAAAAATGCTGTAAGCTACTTGTGTCGTGTTGTTGTAATTTATCTTGCTACTTTTCCCAAGGGTGTCCCTTTGGTTGAGTGAAGGTTTTTTTTTTTTTTTCATGCTCAACTAGTAACTTGGCTTACAACATTTAAAACTAGGTTGACCGTGACTGGTTATTTTAAATTCCATTATGTTTTATAACAAGCTCAAAACCTGCTGCATTACCCTTTATTTAAAGAAAAGGGAGAACTTTCATGCCTTCATGCTTGATTAAATTGCACTCACCACCTTTAAATCTTTGAAGGATAAGTTCGGTTTCTGCAGCTTTCAAATTGTTTAATGAAGTAGAACAATATACTCACCCAGAAGGCTTTCCTGATCCAAACAGTGCTTAAGGAGATATTTAGATCCAAATCAAGCGGCGGACATCTGTATAATAGTAGCACATGGGGCATGTATGGTGCCGCTCCTAAAACTGCATTAATCGTCCAAAAACTCATTAGTTTCACCAATATTTCATCATGGTTCGCTCGGGCTACTCCTCCAAGACAGTCCGGGGTCGCTCCACCCATATTTTTGTGACTGTGCTGACCTCTGAACTGAAACCTTTCTTTACGGCTGCCGCGCATGCGCAGTACGGCTCATTGTTTCAGGGGTGACCGCCGGCTACTCAGCAACTTTCTTCTTCCAGTTTTGTGCAAAATCGACGAATATCTATCAGATGAAGATGTTGTGGATGAGAACTTTGAATATGATGGGAGTCTTTACAGTTTCGAGCCAGAGTTTACAGATGAGGAGATCATAGAAAGGAGGAAGCCGTACTGCGCATGCGCGGCAGCCGTCAAGAAAGTTTTCAGTTCAGAGGTCAGCACAGTCACAAAAACATGGGTGGAGCGACTGTCGTGGAGGAGTAGCCCGAGCAGACCATGATGAAATAATGGTGAAAATAATGAATTTTTAGACGATTAATGCAGTTTTAGGAGCGGCGCTAACATGCCCCGTGTGCTACCATTATACGGATGTCCGCCGCTCGATTTTGAATCTTAATATCTCCTGAAGCACTGTTTGGATCAGGAAAGCCTTCTGGGTGAGTATATTGTTCTGCTTCATTCCATAAACAATGTGAAAGCTGTAGAAACCGAACTTATCCTTTCGGTCTGAGTGTCAAAAGTAAATGTAGAGCAGATGAGCATCTCTGTTTTTTACCTTTGTCTACTGAAATACAGTAATGAAAAACATTTTAACCATTTTTTTTACAAGCCATTTAACATAGTTAAATGCTTCCCTGCATTCTCTGTATTCCAACACTTGTTAACTTTATTGAGGTATTTACCAGACAGCATGTTTTATTAAGTGTATCCAAACAACTTACTAAGGCAATCAGCTCCAGTTATTAGCCATAAAAAGGCAAATTAGTCTCGTTCGGCATCTTCAATGACTGTCATTTGGGAAGTATTTCATCTGTTGTCAAATAAGTTTGATAAATTGTTGTTAATATGCTGCAGAATTAGCACTTAAATGCAGAGAACATTGAAGATGAGAGAAGATCGCAGCTTTGGATAGAACTCATACTTTTTTCTAGTGGTGAAGACTCATGTCAACAACAGTCTGTAAGTCAAGTCAAGTAAAAAGATTTCAGAGCTTTTACAAGCCCTCATGAATGCAGAAGCACGAGGCGCTCAGGGGAAGATGAACACCAAGGGTAATTCCTGCCCACTGGGGACTAGCAGAGAGATCTGGAGCAGCACACAGATCCGGGAGATAAATGACAACCAGTGCGACACAGAGGGAGACCCTCAGTCACGACCACATTAGTGCCCTGCTCTGGTCACACAGTGAGGGGGCTTCAGAAAGAGTAAAAGGTGCTGTGGTGGAAATGAGAGGGGATAGAGAGGGAGGGGATGTTTGTACATGCAGTGTGTGTGTCCACATTAACCTTAACCATTAATGAAGTGCCGGGGGGACTTCACATGGGCACAAGTTAAACAGGAAGGAAGCGGGGAAGATGAGGCTGAGGCTGAGGTGTTAGAAGAGGACAGAGGGAGTGATTCTATCCAGTCCTGTCACTTTCCATGCCCTCATCGCCGGTTCAATCATTAACGCACATTAGGAGTAAATTGAGTGGATAGATGATGCAGCTGCTTTCAGCCAGACTTGGCTAGACAAAACAATTTTTTACTGCTGAGACCTGTTTACCCATGGGGCGTACACACCAGCACTGTGACTTCTGAGAGGCCTCCAAATGACTTATTTGATGGCAGTAAATGGAAGTATTTCCTTTCCCCCTATCAGACAAGGGGGGCATGTTACATCACCATGGGTCAAAAGAGATGTCACACAGTAGTCAGAGTTACTTTGAGGCAGGGATTGTCAGCTTTGGGGACCAAGAGAGCCACATTTATGCCATACTCACAGTAAGGGGGCACAGCTTTTTGGAAATTCTGCAGTACTGAAATGAATCCAAAGACAGAGAACAATTAGCTTTTGCAAACTTCAGGTCTAATGTTTCAAAAATAAGGGGATTTTGAATAATGTTTTGGTTCGGTGCGCAAAATAAGGCCCAAGGTTTAACATAGTAGTCATGTGATTAGGGGGCTAACATTTAAGATAGCTAGCTAGCTAGCCAATGCCATACTGTCATGCCAGTTATACTGAAAACCCAATCACAATGAGGTTGAAAAGTTGTAAAACAGGAAAAATGGGGTGCATGATTTGCAAACCCATTTTCACTTATGATCAATTTAATACACTTTAGAGGCAAGATATTTATTTGCCGTCTCATAGGCTGTGTCCGAAATGGCATACTAACGTACTACTCATACTAAGTGTGACGTCAAAATGAGTATGTAGTGTGTTCACACTGGATAGTATGAAAAGATTGAGTGTGCGAGAAATACCCGGATGTATACTATATCGGAAAAAATGTTAAGTATGCGAGGTGGGCATACTACTCACACTCAACCGCCCCATAATGCATTGCGAGCCCCATAATGCATTGTGCCATACATGACCAACAGGCATTAAGCTAGAAATCGGCCACTAGCAAACTTCCCATTTTCAAAATAAATGCGTCTTTTATGATCTCCCTTTAGTTCTTTAACACTTTTGTAAATGGGCTCTTGTTTTGGAGCCGACCGGAAGTTTCGTCGATAGCATAATAGCGGCATAGCGGAATGTCCGAAATGTCGAAATGAAATTTGTATCCATGCGTTTTATGGCTCAAATGACCACATTTTGGTATTCTACGTGGTGACTTTCTCGCCTAAAATGCTCTCTGAACTTTCAAATGTGGTGAATCAACAGAGATATTTGATAGCCTGGTGTGCTTCTGATTTTTGTCGTCGGAGGTTTGAAATGCATCATGGGAAACTTAGTAGTATACTACAGTGTGAACGGTTGGCATCCTAATCATACTTATAGTACGTAGTATACAGTATATACACAATGGGTTTGTAGTATGTAGTATGTTAGTATGTCATTTCGGACACAGCCATAAACTTTGTTTTTTGCCAATATCTGCTCTTGTTGAATATGATGCCTGCAACACATTCCCAAAAGTTGGGACAGGGGTATGTTTACCAATATCCTGTGCCATCTTTCCTTTTAATAACATCCAGTAAGCATTTAAAATCTAAGGACACTAACTGCACCTTTTACTACAAAGCCATGCTGTTGTAACGTGCAGATTGTGGCTTGGAATTGTCTTTGTTTTGATTAGCAAGGATGTCTCAGGCCTAGATGTTGAATTCAGCATAATGTTGCTCCAAAACCTGTACATTCCTTTCAGTATTAATGGCGCCTTCACAGATGTGCAGTTTACCCATGCCATGGGCACTAACACACATCCCATACCATCACAGATTCTGGCTTTTCAGCTTTGGGCTTGAGAAGAAAAGGACCATTCAGACTGTTATCAATGCAGAGGACACAATGTCCATGATTTCCAAAAACAAAATATGGACATGTCATACCACAGCATACTTTCTGCATTTCATCAGTGAATTTTATATTAGCTAAAGCCCAGAGAAGATGGCAGCATGCACTTGAAGATGTAGCTACAGGCATAAAATGCTAAACTGAATTGTCATTCCTAGAGAGAAATTATACTCCTTAAATACGTTTGGCAATTTTATTTCAGTTGATTATTCTTCCTCTTTCATAATACCAATTGGTATTCTGTTTTTTATTGTCAGTAAGCCTTGATAGTCAACTCTGTACAACTCGTAGGGAATTTGCATCCATGGAATGAGCAACACAGCTTAACATGGAGGCAGAACCCCAAAATAATGTGGAGGCTGGTGTCCTGATATGCACAGCGACAGCATTATTTAGTGAGCAGGGATGATTTCTGAAACTTAGGACCAAGCTTTATGAGACTGGTACAGCCACGGACAGACCAAAAAGTGGGCATCCCATGAGGAAACACCCCAAGAAGACCTGTTCCTAACCCTTGCTTTACTAAGGGCCCTTGTTTTTTTTTTTAATTCAATTGAATTGATTTTATTTCAGTCATGTAAGCACACTTATACAACATCACACATTGTCAATAGATGATCACATTGTACATGTCCGAAAGGGAAGACGGAAGAAGCAGAGCTTATCTAGTCCCATCTCCATTTCCTCAATATTTAGTCACCTCTTTTTTCACGTATCATCAAATTATTGTAAATTTTTATTCCATTTACAGAAGTATGACATAATTCTTGATTGTCGTTTACTGTCCATATTTGACCTTTAATGTCCAATCCTTTGTTCCACGTAAGGCATAATTCATGAGTGTCTTTTTAAGGTTGTTCCATCAGGGCATTTTGGTTCTCCCGGGCCAGCTTGACGGGTTGAGAAAACTTTATCGATTGCATTGAGAGCCCAACTTAGTGGATCCATTTTGAGACTGTCTGTCCCTCTGCAACTAGTTTCAAGGCAGGGGATGATTTTTTGATATTTTATCTACCCACACATTTCGCTGTGTTGCTCAGTCCATGAATGCACAATCCTTACGTGTCATACTTGTAAAGATAACTAAACAGGCTATCCAGTTATATAAAACACAATACCAAGTGGTATTACTAAATGGTAGTAATAATTAGGGATGGGATGAAATATCGTTTGGCAATATATCGGGATATGGTACGTGACGAAATACATCGACTTTGAAAAAAATGGGTCGCGAAATAAAGATGCCACGTCCGGTAATAGCGCATGTGACCAGAAGTGACGACAACAAACATGAGCACCAACTACCTTGTCTCCAAAAAGCCGAATGATGGAGTCAAATGAGATCGAAATTGAGGACGCTCCGCCTGGATACAAGTCATCTATCTGGCAGTATTTTGGCTTTCTCATTAAAAAAGACCAAGATGGCAAAAACGAGCCTACCAAGATGGCAAAAACGAGCCTACCACTCGTAAGCATCTCTCTAAGGTTAGAGAGAGTGTTATTGTTTGTGTTTGGCCTTGTGTTTTCCTGTGTGCGACTCAAACAAAAACAGTAAGTTGTAATTACACAGTAATATTTTTTCTTTTTTACTTTTTTGATATTGTATCGTGACCTACCATATCGTGACCCGGGCATATCGAGGTGCAGCGTATCGTGAGTTTAAGTATATCGTCCCATCCCTAGTAATAATCAACTGAAATAACTTTTCCAAATGCTGTTGGGAAATATAGTTTGTGGCAAACTCATACAAATTTATTACCAAACTATGACAAAAGTGTGGCTGATGCATAACATATAATCCTGAAATAAGTTGTTCAGGTTATTGCTTCTTGAAAAGAGAGCATGACTTATGTGCAGGGTTTTACTGTCATTTTGTTCCTACACCTGCTCCTCATGAGCTTTGGCACGTCAGCTGTCATTCCTCTGTGCAGGCCATGTGACAGCTATTACAAATGTTAGATAATCTTATAACATGACAGAAGAATCAGGAAGAAAACAAGTTATATTAAATTAAGGACTGCTTTTAAGGCCAAAATAAAAAGCTGAAGAGCTTTCATTGAGTGAGGCTACATGGTGAGAAAAGGAGCTGCAGAGAAGCACAGACCCAAGCTAATGGGAGGACTTATGAACAAGAGGTAGGACAGGGGCGCCCACTCATGGTCATCATGGGTAATTGTAGCTTCAGCAAGTTCTCAAACCATCACTAAAAGCAGTAATGTAGTTTATTTATTCCATATGAATCAGCACTCAAGTGAGAATAAAGATGAACCCACCTTCCAGAACAAGAGCAAAGTGGAAAGGCAGTGGAAAGGCCACAAGACAATTGAGTTCATCAGAATTTAATCATTTAAGCAAAGTGAAAAACGTAAAAGCATATTTTTAAACAGCCTAATGAATAGTTCATGATTTGCTCAACTGTTTTGACTGTGTAGTTTAATCTTTTACTGCCTTGTAATTTGTCACTGGTTGTTATTTTTTTCCTGTCTTTCTTTAAAAAGGATAGGAGTTTTTTTTTTATCCAGCATTAACTTTGAAAAAAGATTACTAAAAATTATACTGTTAAAATCAAGTGGGGGTGACTGGCTTCCCCTTCCCTCCTTCCCATCTCAATAAATGTGGCCAGCAATTTATTTTTTCACATTTCTAAAAGTTGTTAACATGAATCTGCCCTCTGCTTCATCCTGATTTGCATGCACAGTAACATGTGCAAAAGAAGATTTCGTTACACCAAAAAATTGTTACATTGTTAAAAAAAAAAAAAAAAGCTCTAAAAAACTCACAAGAAATGTTTGGCTGTAGTATTTAGTGAAGGTTTTGGTTTTGGTGAAGGTCTTTTATAACCCATTTGCATTTTTTATAGTTCTTATTCAAATGAACTTTACTAACCAGTAGTTCCCTGCATTGAAAATATATTTTCAATTGGCTTTAATTCCATTTTAAGTCAGGTAATTCAGATTTGCTTTTGCTTTTAAGCTTAAAATATTTATGTTGGCATCATGAGTTATAATGAAAGCTACATGTTTTCTGTTGGTTTGATAGCTCCAAGATGACAATTTTAAATAGGTTACTAATATTTTTCATTATTTACAATTATTTATTTTTTAATCAGAATTTATTTAAAGAAAAGGTAACAACTGACTACTTCTACTCACAACTCTGGTGGGTGACCAGGAGCACTAATGTATGAAAAGTAATACAAAAAAGAAACCTGACAGCAACTTAGTTATTTATTTTTATTCAGTATTTTATTCAGTCGTTTGATTTTCTGTCTGTAATTAAAAAGGAAAATGTGGCCCTAATGATTCCCAAAGTTCTCATTCCTGGCTTTAAAAGAACTACAGTTTTTGGACAGAGTTAAAATGTTATGTGGTGAATATAACCTTTAGTAGCACTGAATGTTGAAGAAAAGGCTTTTCTTAATTGTTTGTTTACTTTGTTCTAAGATTTTTTGACTTAATTCTTGTCATTGTTTATTAGAATTATTCTCGATTTTACTCTTTTGGTTATTTGATTACCTTTTTCTGTAAACTGCATATTAAAAATTGACTTCCCCTTTTATATTTTTTTTCACCTGACTAACCTAAATATTGTTTGGAAAAATAAAGCATTGATGACTGGTAAACAATGTTTGAATGTCAAATGTTGTGTGAGAACAACCAACCAAAGCCTGATGATTTATCCACTAGATGGCAGTGGTGTTTTTGCCTGTTTTATGAACAAATGTACAGTATGACTGAGCCCCACACCTGTCCTGTCAGAGGATCTTCCTCTTTATTTTACATTAGACACAGTTGACCATGACACTTCTTGAATTTCGTGCTTCCCTGGAGATTCCGGCCACTTGAAAGAGGCCGATATTTCCTAAGATGGGACGCAGTAAGCTGCACCCTAATAAAGATCATACAATGGCCAGCACTCCAAGGTCTCCACCATGCTGTATTCATTTGTATGGTTTGGCAGTGATGATCCAAACCATATGAGGGGCTGAGTGGATCTGCAGAGTCCCAGCGAAGAGGCAGGCCACCCACAGCCGATGCTCACTGCTCTCTTTTCATTTTTTCCCCCTCTCTCCCAGGTCAGTCAGCATTCCTTTGGTCTCCGGGGGCTCTCTGCTGAAGAGGGGAACATCATTCACAAAGACACAGATACTACAGCAGATGCTACCTTCATTTTCCCCGCAACGATCAAAAGGGAACATAAAATAAAAACAGTGACAGACAGATGGGACGGTTCATTACTTTGGCATTAGTGCATACCTCTTAGAGTCAGAGGGTGAATGAGTGCAGGGAGACAGAGGAGCTTTGCAGATGTTCTGATCGAACGTGATGAAAGTGAAATAATCTTTGGTTAGCAGTATATAAGATTATAATAAGTTAAACAAACACGACCGCCCCCTTAGTCTACAGAGTTAGTTTATGAATACAGAATATTTCTGTTACCATTCATTTTACATTGTTCGGGAGAGTTGTTTCGATACAAGAGGGTGTTCCATGCTCGTCAGGGTTTGTCTGAATATAAATGAACCCAGCAATCAATCCCTATTTCGGGATAAAAATCCATGCCAAGATGGCCTGAAAAAGGTGGTTTTGAATCACTTCCAGTTGACCCCTGGAGTGATTCGTCTGCAGTGACCAAGCAACCAACACAAACGGGGATGAGTTAACTCATCACACTGCTGCAGTCATATGAGTAACAGTCTTGATAACAAAGTTTGTGATCTCACAGGGTCACTGTGCACCATAGACTGTAAAAAACATGGACGCCATGATGCTAGGCTAAAATTGAAGCCGCCACGAAAACTGCTCCCCATGGTGACTGGCTGCAGTATAGGTCAAATGTCTGTCTCCCCCATTCATCTGGACGGGCCGAAGTGAAACTTCAAAAAATGATTACACCTCGTAGAAATATTTCTCCCATCCGTATGCTGTGGTGACATTAAAGTATTATTGGGCTGCATGTTTTCCAAGTCCTCTGTTTTCTGAAAAGTTTCTTTTTTATTAGTTATTAGAGTTTAAAAATGACCGCGGTTTACGGCAGCTTCACAATGATTGTGCACGGCGTATGCTGCGGAGTGTTGCGACCGTTTGCGACAGCTGTGTCCAAATATGGTCCAGATTCTCTACTGGTTGCACAATGGCGGCGCCCTGACGAGGGATATTCTGGCTTCAAATCCGTTGCATGGTGGAAGGCGGAGCCACGCTATCCAGTTCTTATAATACATCCATGCTGTGCACATGCAAACAGCAACAGGCTAACATTACTTACTGTCTCTATACCAAATTATCACAGGAACTGACAACAGCTGATGAAAAAAACTTGCTTAGTTCCCTGATTTTAGTCCTGCTCATTGAAGCATTAAGTATTGTGCTTTCTAAACCCGCTCTCTACTTTTCCACATCGCTGACATTTTCTCTGTGAAACCTGCTGACAGTGTTATGTAGTAACCAGTTACCATGCAATCTAGTGTCTTCTATGGTCCACTGGAGACACTAGCAAGATGTGTGCACAGAGTTTGTTTACACTTTTATCGCAAGGCATGCCCCACGTTGAGAAATATGCTCATCTGTACACATGGGATATTTGATCTCAGCTATTACTGTAATCATATGATCCTGTTAGTAGCCTGCTGGCTATCTTCCCATGATGCACAGTGGCCCCATTTACATGGGTAGTTTTCCTCAGTCTGATTGAAATCGATCAGATTAAGTGAATCTGATTTGATCTGTACCCAGGAACTTTGAGTAAAGAGACCCACATTTAATCTGCGTTTGCATGGCCCCAGCTGAATCCAATTGAATTTTTTTTTTTGACATGCGCAGAAGGTCACTCTGCCACTACCTGCAAATGTGTAAGAGAAGAAGAGGTGCACTTCCTGCTTCCTGTTAAACTCTAGAAAAATCAATCCACATTGTGTTTTGTTGGGGACGCTTATTGTGTTACGGTTACATTTATTTTAGGCTCTGAAGTCACAGCAGTTAATCGTCCTTTCCTCACCTGTCCAGTTCTTCTGTTTGTTCACCATGTTTGTTTGGACACACTCTGCATACGTCACTACGTGCCTCTTATGTAGTACGGAGCGCCTGCACAGACCGAACAATCCTCTCTATCAACCCAATCTGCTCCACTCAGCTGTTTACATGAAGCATGGAGCGGATTATCAATCAGCATAGACTACCTCTTGCAATCCGATGCGAAATACAATCAGATTGGCTTAGGTGTTTACATGAGTTTACATGAGACATTTCTAATCTGATTGACCTTTCAATCTGATTATAAATAGGATTTTTTGACCCATGTAAACGGGGCCAATTTGACTAAAGCAAAACACCACTGGCTGTGACGTAATGACATACTGGCCTTTTGCGCTCTGGTGCAACTTGGCCTTGATTCAACCCTTTTCGAAAAACTGCCATGTGAAAATGAAACAACCGAAAGGAAATGTGCAAATGTCGTTTTTTTCAGTTGCATCAAAACATAGCTGCTGAATGGTAGGTGCAAAGACAGACAAAATGTGCATTCATTATAAAACACATATTAGCCAACTGAGTTAGTATTGCTTTGATCAAGTTCACAAAGATGATAAAGAAGTGCAGCATTTTAAGTCATTCCTTTCTGTCAAATGTTATTCTAGTGTGCATGATCCTTCAGGTCCCCATGACTGATAATCCATGTTTACTGGAATTAGGAACCGGGGACTGCCTCTTAGTTCGGTCATTCTGTGCCTTCATCTCATCCATGATTTATGTTGTCTCGCTGATGGACTGCGATTTTTCTCAGGCTGTTTTTTGCTCTGTTAGCTCTTCTCATTAAACTCAAGTCCAGCCCCCTACTTTCTTAGGGGATGGCCAAACTTCGGACTTGTGAACTGATGCTGCATTCCAGACGACCTGTAACTCGGGAACTTCCGGGTTGAAATCTACGAGTTTTGACCTGAAAGAATTCTAGGCAAATTACGACTTCTGTTTGAGTGCAAGGAATTCTGGTATGTAAATTAACCAATGTGGCAGGCAGTATAAGACTTATGCTTTATCAACTAGCTCATTTGAGTGAAACAGAAACGGTGCATAAGGTAACAGAAACTTATACTTTACAGTGTTAGAGGCTGCCATACTGTTTAGGCAATGATGTGACATCAAAAGTTGTAACTCGGAGTACATCGATCTGGTACGAGTTTACGGGTGGGAAGTTACGAATTCGACTGCTGTTCCAGTGCACTTTCACGAGTTACAGGTGGGAAAAACACGAGTTACAGGTTGCCTGGAACACAGCATAAGTCCACTGTTTACTTCTTGTTTAGAACTGAGGGCTCTATTTGATAACACGAATCTCCGTGAAGTGTCTTTACAAAGCAGTAAAGCAGAGTTCACTTTACAGATGTAATTCATTTTAAGAAGGAGAAAGGTTGCTATCAAAGGGTTTGTCCTGCAGAACCTGTGGAACAAACGTTGAAAGAGCATCTCAGCATCTCACAAGCACAGATATTCGCTCCTGCGTGTGAAATTTGACTCCTCAAGCACTGCTCACTCACTCAGTCATCCAAGATCTCTGTTTGCACAAAGAGGAATACGTTTGACCCTTTAGGGCTGGGTCTGCTTTATAAATCTCATGATTGGTCCTTGTCAGCACCAGTAACTTCCACAGATATTTTCTTTCCTCCATGGACAATTGCATAGATGCTTACATTTCATGTGCGGCAGTGAGTATCTGTGCTTGTGAAATGTTTAGATGCTCTCTTGACATTTGGTCCGAAGGTGCTGCCATACCAGCGATGTGAAAGTTGTCTTCCAGGAGAGAAAAATGAAACTCTGACTGCCGCTTACAGCAACCGATCATAACAGAGCTTAATCCCACCTCGCAACCCACCCGTAAAGGTCAAGTCTCCACTTTTCGTAAGAAGACATCTTCCTCGAGCAAGGACAAGTGAGAGAGAGGGAGGCTTTGCAACTGAGCAGCAGTGCAGAGAAAGAGTTAAATTTCATACGAGTGAGTATCTGTGCTTGTGAGACTTTAAGATGCTCTTGTTGACATTTGGTCCAGAGGAGGTGCCACAGTTATGCACATGACGTCAGAGCCAGTGCAAGCAAGTGGAGTCCCAGTCAGTGAAGTACACAGCAAACAGCCTTGATTTAGCTGAAAAGTAACACATTTATGGAAATTTAATTTAGGACTCAGGGTGACATGAGGACACAAAAGGTTAATGTGCATTCCACACAGCAAGAAGATTGCTAGTTCAACTTGCCTCCTTGTGCCTGTGCCTGTGTGGGTTTTCTTCAGGCACTTCTGTTTCTTCCAACAGACCAAAAATATGCTTGTTAAGTTAGGAATGAATGTGAGTGTGAATGTCAATCTCTGTATTTGGCAAGTAACTAGTTCAGGGTGTACCCCATCTTTCACTCAAGTATTTCACAGCCTGAACCAGAAAGTCATTGGTTTACACTGTCAAAAATCACTTTATGAACTGCATGTTTCATTGAACAGAGTTCTCAATACAAAACAAGAGGTAAGATGCGGAGGTGGGCAGAGCTGACAGTGTGTCAGTCTCCAAGCATCTTTGTAATTACCTCCGCCAAGGGGGTTATGTTTGAGGGGGAGTTTGTCTGTCTGTGAACAAAATAACTCAAAAAGTTATGGATGGTTTTGATGAAATTTTCAGGAAATGTTCAGCATGGGAAAAGGAAGTGATTCAATTTTGGTGTTAATCCGGATCACCGTCATGACACCATGACGAAAAATGCGATTTTCGTGAATAATTGCTTAACTAAAATAGATATCATTATGAATCCAATTGCTAATGGTATGTTTTCATGGTCAAGGAATATAAATATTTACATGAAATAAAGGTTGGACTAATATTTATGGTGAAAATCACAATATGGGAGAGGACTGTGGTGCTGGCGGAGGTCTGCGTTCTCCGAGTGCTTTTCTAGTTGTTTTTGTTATGATTGAGAGCCTATTGGTGTTGGTTTTTACATACTGTGGATGTAATGAGCAACATAACAATAAAAAAAACTTGCACGACAAAATGAGACTGTTTAGAGTAGTGAAATAGTGCATAGGTAGATTATTATGTCTTTATTACCTCCGCCAAGGAGGTTATGATTTCGGGAGAGTTTGTCTGTCTGTCTGTAAACAAAATAACTCAAAAAGTAATGGATGGATTTTGATGAAATTTTCAGGAAATGTTCAGCATGGGAAAAGAAAGAACTGATTCATATTGGTGTTGATCCGGATCACCGTCTGGATCCAGGAATTGTTCAAAGGATTCTTTATCATTGGGACATAGGGAACTGTGCTGCTTGGCGCAGGTCTGCCCTCTCCGTGTGCTTTTCTAGTTGATACTGATATCAACATGTTTCCATATTTACATGAAGGATAAGAGACAATGCATTTATTACATGTTCATTGGAGAGCAAACACATTTTCATCAGAAATTCTGAAATAGCATATTTATTTTATTAAGGTACTAAACATTTTTGGTGGTATCATGATGATAAAGTGGACACTGGATTTGATTACAGACTGGGAAGAAGTGGGTCGACATGAAAGTTCTTGATAAGCTCCAACACAGCTGCTTTTATTAAACTCAGTATTTTGCCCAAGGACAGAAAACTTTCTCTCCCGGATTTATTATCACCAGCTGTGAAGTGAAAAATTAACATTTACTGATGAAACCAAACTGACAGCAAAATGAGCTCAGAAATTGCTGGAGAGGAAAAGGGCTACTTTTTATTTGAAGACAGCACATTTTGGGACACTTTATGTTATTCTAATGTGAAGCAGTTTGACCCCTGATAGAATGAAATGACAGATTCTGTCACCAAAGGCTTCAGTTTACTCTGCTTTTACACTACAAAGAGGCAGAATTTAGGGCCAGGGCAAGATCAGGTCACTTAAAATGACTCCAGTGGAACAAAACAAACCCGACATACCGGTAAGATTTAATTTTACACTCTTTGAATTGACTAGACTATTTGTTAAGTCACACAATGTTATTATTTGTTGACCTTATTTAATCAGTAAAGCAGCATTTTACTGCCATTTTTAATGAAAAAAGGATATGTTAAGTTTCAAGAAACAACATTAATATTTTGTTTTATATTGTGAATGTATGAGGAACCAAATTTAGAATCTTTATGTTGAAGAAGTTGCAAATCCCCAAAAAGATCTCAACATTTTCAGAGTCTCAAGTTTCAGCTTCATAAACTTAAAAATGTTGTCTTGCATCTGCTCAGTGTTCTGGGCTGTACATGTTGGACAAATGATATGACCTCATCCAAATCAGCGTGTTGTTTTCTTCTCAAGAGCACCACTTTAGGACAATGGCTCTTCAGAGTCCACTTACTAATGATGGTATGATGATTCTGGCCTGAAACCACAAGAATTGCCCAATTCCTCTGTCCCAATAGAAGTACATTCTGACAAGGCCATTAACCAAAGGCAAAATAAAAGACAAACAGCTTCATCTGGAATGAGTTTTTTCTTACAATAGGCTATTTTATACTTGGTAATCTCAGTTTTAGGTTTACTGATATTAAAATTTAAAAGTATTATTCCTTCCTCTTGTGTCAACAACTGACAACATACTCCTTTTTAACATGAATTAAGGACTTCGACCACTAACATTTGACACTGTTAGCTTGTAAACTGACACATTTTGAGCTGAAAACTTCAACTTCTGTAAAAATGGTATGATCTTATTTTAAAACATTTCTAATAATAATGATAATAATAATAATAACATTTTTATTTTTAAAGCGCTTTTCATGACACCCAAGGACGCTGTACAAATTACAACAACAAAAATACCAGAGAGCAGCTGCAACCATTCGTGCCAGCATCCACTCATCAAGGGTTGCAGAAAATGAGACAGGAGAAGAGGAGAGGGGGAAAAATAATTCCAAGCTAGGCACCTGCCAGGGGAGCACAGTGTTTGGATTGGAAAAAAGCACCTTAGCACATGAGCAACATATTGTGACAAAAAAATTGCATACATTGACCCTAATATGTTGTTAAGTAAACATTATTTTGTAATAAGAAATCTTGTCATGGAAGACCAGCCAAAGACTACACGTCAGAAATGTAAATCAAAATAAAATATATCTTACAGATAAGAAAACGGTGATCATTTCAAATATCGACAAAAATACATAACAGACAAAGATGGGATGGGCGACTTTGATTATCAAGAGGGCCACAGAAAGCCCTCTCTCACGAGGTAAGAGCCATATTGTTTGACATGTTGGTTACAATTAATAGAATAATGGAATAAATTTAAAAAAAAAAAGTAAAGTTTACATCATAAATAAGCAACATTTATACAGTTGAAGTCAAACACAAATAGTATTGTTATGTGCATTACACAAAATTAAAACTGATTCAAGCTTTTTAAAGAGCAGTAAAAACAAAAACTCTTTTCTCTTTTTTTAGCACAACTATTTTACTCACATTTACCACATATTTAGAAATTCTTTGTATTATAATTTTATAAATCAAGTGTTTTAAAAGAGATTTAAAGAAACATTTACCACCAATTGTGTTAAAATTTGCTTGCAACAAACAAAACACTAGAAAAGCATTTGGAGAGTGCAGATTTCTGCCAGCACCACAGTCCTCACTCATATTATTTTCACCATAAATTTTAGTCCTACCTTTATTTCGTCTGAACTTTAAGGTGCATTCACACTGCAAGCGACCCAGCTACCAAAATCGCTTCGCCCACTGACATAGCGTCGCGCGTCCATAAATACCTCATTTTGGTCGTCGGCCGTCGCTCGGTGACGTCACTTCCGTTCGAGTTTCACCGCGATCATGTCATATATCATATAATAGGATGTATATGCGGACATTATTCCAGGTGTATCCTTTTCATTCACTTATCAACCACAAAACACTGCAGCTGATGCCCTGCAGCAGGATTATCTGTGAGTTCACCGCGGTCCGTCTAGGCGGAACTAATGTCCTCACTGACATTAGCGGAACTCATCCGCCCTGCAGTCTGGATGAATAACTGTTTGTCTAGGGTACCGTCACACGTACACACACCGCTGATTGGCTGATGCTGCACAGTCACACACGACATCGCATGAATAGATCAACTTTTTTTAACTTTGACATCGCGCGACGACTGAAGTGATTGTCTTGTATCGCGGGAGGGTTAGCCCCGCCCCATCGCGGCTGTACATTGACTTTGAATGGAGAGTGATCACCGAGGTAGTACAAGTAGCGTCCGGTGTGAACGCACCTTTAAGATTCCTGACCATGAAAACATACCATTAGCAGTTGAATTCACAATGATGTCTGTTTTAGTTCAGCATTTATTCACAAAAATCACATTTTTCATGGTGGTTATATGCTGATCCAGATCACTCCCAAAATCGAATCATTTGTTCCTTGTCCCAATCTGGACATTTCCTGAAAATTTCATCGGAATCCGTCCAGAACTTTTGAGTTAAGTTGCTAACAGAGAAACAAATAAACATACAAACAAAATAAAACACACACCTGCAATAACATAACCTCCTTGGCGAATGTAATAATATATATTCCAGCAATATAAGACTATATAGACACATTTTCTGACTTGTGGATAGCCATGTCTTGCAATCTCAGGTTGAATTATTTGGAAGAATTCTGTTTGTCTTTGTATTATGTTGATTATTGGAAATGACTCTGTAACTCTGCAAATGATTCCAGGTCCAGGGAGCAAATTAAGCAACTAGCATTTTTAAGCCAGCTCACAAGAAATTCATGAATCTGATAGGAAGTCCACCGGGAGGATTAAAGCTGAAACGATGATTAAATGTCATTATTAAAATAGTTGATAATCAAGTGAATTAAGTGCTCCTCAACTAGATCAATTTGAGAGAACATATAACACAAGAAATGTAAGTGATTCCTCAGAGTCACATTACAAAGAGACTTGATTTACTCTATTGAAGGTCACACTAAGACATCATTATGCAATCATGTATTTTCCAGAGGAGTCAGAACAGCTAATTAAATTAGTCCCACAATGACAAAACTTCTACTCTTAGTTGAGTCAGGAAAAGCTGGATCAAAATACCCAAACCAGTGTTTTCTTCCAGGACCTAATGAGCTGCAATGAGTCTGATAGGGTTGGTGTGAAAAAGTTTTGTGAGGTCATATAAGTGCCCAGCGTCTGGCGCTGCAGGGCACGGATCATTTCCCGACTCTGGAAATTGAGTCAGAGTCAAACTGTGTCCTGCCCTGGCTTATTACTGGCTGAGAGGATCGCCCATCCCAGCAGCATAATTCCATCTGGGCTAAATATTTATACAGAGGGAGAACGACATCACTTATCCACAACACATTCATTCACATAAGAGAGGGAGAGAGAGGGAGAGAGGGAGAAAAAGCTGCTTCCAGAGTCAGAGTGATCCTCTGGGTTTTCCAACAGGAGCTTTGAGCCTATACTCTCTAAAGCAAACTTTCAGGAAAGTTTTTCTAACTGAAGCGCAAGATGGGCTTTTTCATCTCACTTTTCTGTTTGGTTCTGTCTTTTTATCAGATTGGAAAGAATCCCGTCAGTGGTGAGTAAACATTCTTCTTGTATTTTGAGAAAACAAAACAACATTGAGTCAAGCTTTGAATTCGACAACATGAATAATCTGCCACATAGTTTGCAGATACTTACTTTGAGTACTAATATAAAACATTTTAAGATCTCATAAATATCCTTATCCTGAGATTTTTAAGCCAAAGTAACTTTACTCGTCAGCCCCATTGATACAAAAGGCAACCTCTGCAGTGTGAAAAGCAAAGACATGATGGCATACGGAGGTTAAAAGGCTTGACAATGACCAAAAATGCATTAGAAGGTACAACATGAAATGAATGATAAAAGACAAATAGAAAATGCCTTCAGTTTACAAAGTTGATTTATTTCAGGGTTGTTTATTCAACCCATTTCAAGCATAAAATCACAAGTCCTGACAGTGTTACCTCTGATCTGATCGTTTCCATGTGTCTATCTTTCTGTTTTTCACATTTTCTACATCTTTTCCTATCAGTGCTACAGCATACTTTATTCATTATCCATTATATTATCAAGTCATTATTATTGTTATTTTTGTTGAGTTTTGCAAGACCTCCAACAAGTGAAGTTGGATAGGATGGAGGGAGGGAGGGATGGGATTGGATGTGGTGGGAAAATTTGGATTTGGTGTAACACAGAAAATAACTGAAAAATCCAGAATTTAAAAAAATTAATATTACATTGTTGTTTGCTTAACTGTAATTCTACCAAAAGGGAACACTGTTGTAAGAAACTGGAGATTCCTGTAAGCAAGATATTACTAATGCTCATGTGCTAAGTCTAAAAAAAAATTCCTTTGAGATTTGAGGGTAGATCATTTTATTCATTCCTGATTTCTTCTATTGCAAATAAGCAAAAGTGCTTTAAAAATGCTTTCACATTAATCCACTGGAAGAGACGTGAAAACAATTACAAAAACTAGAAGTGCTCAGAGAGCACAACCCTCTGCCAAGGCATTTCCAACATTACAAAATGAGTCAAAAATGTGGAAAAGTACTCGAGCTTTCAATGTAAACAAGTAGTTGAAAAATGGCAGAATCCACATCTGCATTCAGATCACCACCCAAATCTAACCACTTCACCAAAAATGTGGGAAACTGCCCTATTTTAGAGTGTAAACAAATCCTTGAAATCTTCTAAAATCCACAACCGTTTTCAGATCACCACCAAAATTGGAATGACTTCATCTGTTTACCATGACCTACAGTCCTTGACAATTATCAACGAAAAACGTTCGTCATTTTTTTGTGTTATCCTGTTCACAAACTTATAAACCAACAAATATCAGCAAACACACAACATCTTTAGTGGAAGTTATAATCAAAAATCTTCCAGCTATCTTTTTCACTTTGAATACTTCTGCATCCATTGCAGTTTATGTCTTTACAGATAAAAAATCTGGAGCGCTCATGCAAAAAGTCCCCAGTCCTAAAACTACATCAATCACTTTGAGAGACAAGTTTACGGCTACTTTTAAAACCTAAAAGGGAAATCCACTACTTATTCCTGCAAGGTGAAAGGATAACCTTCTTAGGTTTTTTTTTAAATTTGTTTTTATTATTATCTTTTTATTCAAGCAAAAAAAAAAAAAAATGATTTAAATTATTACAGTTATTTCTTTTTCGGAAATGTTTTATTTCAGTCCATATGGCCCAGCCCTACTGCCAACACTTTACCACATTCTCTATTTTTAACCTGTATCTGCCATATCACCCTCTCCTGCTTGCTGACATTAAACCTATTCATGTTAGGCCATTTTTCTTGATCATACACAAGCAACAGCTTTTGTAAAATCAGTGCAGAAAGATGTTATCAGCTTTATGAGTAACAACCAACTAACAAGAAGAAGAATCTGGAAGTTATTTTAATGATGAATCAAGCTGACAGTTATCTCGTGAAAAAATGCCACATGAGAATTACGTATGTATTTTCATGTATATATTTGTGTATATGTGCATGTCAAGTTGCCTTAATTTATGCATATCCCCCATTTCTACAGCTGGGATGTGCTGGCTGCAGCAGAGTCAGGACCAGCGGTGTGACATGGTGCTGATGAGAGGGGTGACCAGAGAGGAGTGCTGCGCCGGGGGTCGCCTGGACACGGCCTGGTCCAACACCAGCCTGCCCATGAATGAGGTCAGCCTGCTGGGCTTCCTGGGGATTGTCTCCTGTAAACCCTGCAAAGGTAAACAAACAAACAAACCACTTGAATTACTCACAGGCCGGATCTGCTGGGGAGAAAGAATCAGTTACTTGTGTTTGTTTTGGTTTGAGACAGCTTGAGGGATAGTGGTGGTCTCACATGGAAACCAGAAGTTTAACTAAAGCGTTTAGACTTGTAGTTAAATTGATAGCAGACCCACAGAGAATAAACATTCTGAAAAATACTTGATAAAAGACTGTGCCAGTGTTGTGACAGAAACAGTATTAGAGGAAAGTACTGAGAGTTTTGATCCCTGCCATGAAATGCAAATTCAAAACAGATCATTTAATTTATCAAAAGAACTGGCAAATCTTGCAAGAGGAGCAAGCAACTAAAGTAGCAAGAAGACTCATCTGATGATAAAAAGAGATAAATAGAACCTCCAAATAAGGGCAAGAGAGAGGCTACTTTATCACAGGACACATATGCACTTATTCTAATGTAGAATAAGCAACCCTCAGCAATAAACTCTAATTTGCAGTGTCTTGAAAAGCATTTGCTTATCCTTTTTAAAATAAAAATAAGGCCATAAAAAGTATTGAAAAGTCTTTATCATAAATTAAAAGTTGCCAAACATGAAGCTTCTTTTAATCTTTATATTTATCATGTGCTGTCTTGTAGGTTTAATTTTCTTCCCCCTCAACACCAACATCAAGCCACTCCTTTCTTGTGCCAGGATCAACATTTCCTGAAATTTTTCAGTACAATCCATCGAGAAGTTTTGAGTTCATGGTGAAAATGTGGAAAACCTTCCTGTTTTGAGAAGTTAAAAAAGACTTAAAGAAGACCCTGGATCCATATTCAGATCAGCACCAATCTTTTCTTCCATGGGCCATAAGCATTCCCTGAATATTTCAGTCCAATCCATCAAGAACTTTTTGAGTCATCTTGTGAAAAATCTAACAAACGCCAGCAAAAACAAAAGCATTTTCTGTGTTGCTGCAAGACATCCCCAAAACAGATAAAAATAGTCAACATTTTTTTGAATATATTTTTAAATTGTTCAGCCCAAACCCTATCCTCTGAAAATTCAGACTTACTTAACTTCTTTAAATAGACCATGAAAAGAAGATCGATTATGATGATGTATTTCTGTGACCCGTTATTTCTGACTGACCCAAAGACAACACTTCTGCAGGCAAACTGTCAGATCTTTTCTTTTAAAAAAAGAGCAGCAAAAAAAGGGAAAAAAGACTCTTAGGACAGTAACTCAAATAACAACTACACTCAAAAAAGTGCAGAGGAAATAAAGATGAGGGTGCAATTTTAATATGAAACTTTTTTTTACTTAATGACATATAACATGGCATGTCTTTACAGCCAGAGTAAACATTAGAGCACAGCACTGGAAGGCTGATGCCATATCAACTTCTTGCACATAGACCACTTAATTGACCTCTTACTTTGAAGCAGCTTCAAACACGTTTTCTAGGGACATCTGAGATCAGTGTTAAATAAAAGGAAATGGATGATAGAAGGAAAAAAATAAAATAAAACACTGAATAAAAAAGGGGAAAACTTAGAAAGACTGAAATGAAAATACAGTATTAAAATAGAAAAGGGCAATTAGAATGGGTAAAACAAATTAACAGGGTTAAAAAATAAAATAAAATGAGCAAAACTATGATATAGCATTTTAAAAGCAATTTCAAATCAAAGATGAATCTTGAATAAAAACACAACTTAAACTGATGAGCAGGGCTACTGAATCAAACCAAATTTAAAGCTTGATTAAAAAGGCAGGTCTTAGGTTTACTTTTAAAAACACCCAGAGATCTCATCATTTTAATATCCAGGGGCTACAGATTCCAAAGTTTAAAACAAAAAGCTCTTGTGCTTGTGTGGGAAGCATGAGGAACATTTAAAAGGAAAGCATTCAAGGACCGGGGGTCTGGGGAACTTGTACGACAGAAGGTCCAAAATGTATGGAGGAGCAAGGCAACAATGAAAGGAAACTGAAATTTTATGTGAGCAGCTTTCTTGAAAAACAAGCCCAAAGTTGATTGTAATTAGCAGACTTGGCGGCTTTGTCTTGTGTGTCTGAAGTCAGCGAGGTAATTAAAACCACGTCATTTGTGAATCAACACGGCGTGTTCTCAGTGAAGCTTTCTAACAAAATGCAGACGTGGATTCAGGAGACGCATTCCACTTAACTCCACCCAGCTGTCTGCAGAGGCTTCTCCTCCAGAAAGTCTCCGCAAGGGTTCATTCAGGTTCACTTGCAGATAAAGTCAGGTTTTATTAGCCACTCAAGCGCTATTGTATGATTGGCCGTAACTCTTCAAGTCCTTAAAAATGTAGCCACAATCAGTTTTAGGCATTACCCCAAGGTTTTCCATTGGCAGGGTGGAGCAAATGTGTTTTGTATTTAGATAACATTTAAAAAGCAGAGAGAACAGTCAAAGATAGCCAAAAGTTTAGAGAAGAGTCACTCTGAATCAATGCTTTTCAGATAGTGGGGCGCAACCCCCAAGGGGAGCATGGCCACATGCCAAGGGGTGTGACTTGAGCCCCTCTTCGAATTTCTTTTGGCCTCCCCTACGCCATGCCAAAATACTGCAGATTTTTTGGCTACTTGCCATGTCAGAGGTGGGATTTATGTAAAAATCAGTGTGAGCTGTGTTTCTACAGGCTTCACTTTGCTCTCTGTGGTTTATGTTGTTAGTAATAAATAAGTCGAGGGGTCAGGACTAACAACTGCGATTTAAACTAATGTCTTTCACTATAGAATGAATCGATACATTAGTTGCCATGTTATTGTTTATATCTTTCTAAGACAGAATAGAGGTTTAATATATTACTATTGAATATTTACACAAACAGCGTACATATTTTCAATGGTTTTTTCTTACATAGTCTCACTTTAATTTATTTTGTTATATGATTTTTTTTATTATATTTTTTTGTATTATTGTATTTTTTATTGTTCTAAAATGTTCTGTGCTTGGTCATTTTTTTGCTTATTTTTTCTCTTTTTCACATGTGTCTTATCTAAAGAGGCTATGAGGAGTTTCTAAGTAATTACCAAAAAGTCTCACTTTTAGATATATGCCTGATCGAAATACACACTTTAAGATGAGTTTTATAGCATCAAAATAGGTTATCTATAAATGCTATTCCTTAGCTTAGCGGTCAGGTCGGACAGGGCTGGACTAGCCTGGATACTCAACTTCGGGAACAAGACAATTAAAATTGGAGCAAATTTATATTATTCGGACACGTCTTAAGCCCAAATTCCACTGCATGCGTATCCGGTCCGTCTCCGCTCCGCTGCGGCAGCGGAGCCGATCCGTTCCCATTATAAGCAATGCGTGTACTTCCACCAGCTGCACGGCTTTCGCATGAGCGTGTGCTCCGCCGGCCTCCGGCAGACGGAGCAGATACGCAGAGCTTCTATTTTTGCCAGATGCTGGACCACAGCGCAGCAATTTAGCACAAAGAATATCGTGCAGGACAGGAAGTTGAGCACAAACACAAAATAAAACATCCATAGATATTTCAAAAGAAAATAAACCGTGTCAACAACAGAAAAGTACTGTACCTGGAAAACGTCATTTAGGGCGGAGACAGACCTGGTGTCAAAAGTTCAGTCTCACCCCACTTCACCATGGATGAGGAGCTTTTGATTTTGGAGGTGCAAAACCACTAAATACTTTATGAGCTCGTTGACCCGCTGCAAGGCAGAGCCGCAATGCTTCGTACTGCAGACGGATCCAGTGGGAGTTGACGCGCGTCAGATGACGGAGCAGAGCGGAGAAGGACCGGATACGCATCCAGTGGAATCCCCCAGTTAGAGCACCAGGCTGTAAGTAGCCATATATATCCCGGCTACAAAACTACGATTATAAGTGTTCCAAAAATTGCTTGTTGTCACACATCAAAAACTACCGCTACGTACCTTGGGTCATGTCTTTTGGTGCATTCCAGTTGTAGTCACAAGTAGGTATTCCGAGTAGGAAACTGCAACTGGAACGTCCCCTTAAGTCAGAATTTCCTACTGGGAACTCAGTGAAACCTCGCCACCCCCGAGTTGACAATCGAAGATGGATGCCCCCAGTGTGAACAGTTATTTAGCTCCTGTAATAATCAGTTTATTTGCACTTCTGACTGGGGTGTGTCGCTCTAGATCAGCTGTATACATAGTATTGTTAGACTTATATTTACAAAAATGCTGCCATAGTGATAATCACATTCTTCATGTGATATTTGTGAACATCAACGCCGAACATCAGTTCCGAGGCTACTGGAACGCAGCATTACGACAGTCGCCGCACGTGCTCATGGGTCGCAGAGTCTTTATGTCGCCGGAAATAGATTCTCCTCATAGCACCTTTAAATGTCCAAATGTTGTTTTTTCCTGACTTCTGCACTGTGTTTAAGAGCAAATAAAAGAACTTAATTTCCCCTTGGCGATTGATCAAGTATTTCTAAATTCTGAAAAATGCTTTTACTTAATGTAGATAAAGGCAAGTAATATTTCCATCCATTTTTGCATGGTAATACCTATTGGAAAAAGTAGCATTCATATGTTTGGACGCATTTTTCTTTACTTTGCCAGTTTACTAACTTAGTGGCTGTTTGGGAGGGCATGAAAGTCTATAAATCTTGGAGGGGGTGCACAACAGAAGGTAATCTAACACCACCACTAAAGGTAAACTACAGGTGCTGGGAGAGCACAACCTTCTGCAAAGGCCTTTCTGACATTGCTGAGTTGCGTGAAAAACTGCCTATCATGCAACGTTAAGAAATCTTTGAAAAAGTTCTTGAAATTCTTAACCACCAAAATCAAATCACTGCTTTCAAAACCAACATTACTCAGAAGTGTTTTCAAAATGTGTTGAATATTTTTTTAATTATTAGCAAAAACATGGAAAACTGCCAATGTTGAGAAATCCTTTAAAAACCATCCTGGATCCAGATCCTGGTCACTACTAAAATTTAATAACTTCTTCCTTGTGCCATGACCAACATTTTCACAAAATTTCATCAAAATATGTTTGTAACATTTGCAGTTTGGTTGCTAAAGACAAAAACACAACCTCCTTGGCGTACGTAACAACTCAATCGCATTCAAAAAGAATGATTCAGGATCAACCTGGACTGCTGCTCCTTGTTTTTCTTCTCATTTTATGTCCTCTTTGGCTAAAGCTACTTAAAATTTGGCACTGATTGCCCTCACAAGCAAAATAACAAACCAGTTTCCTACAGGCTGGAATAAAGCCCTACCACATGCCCAGATGTCTGGGACTCATAATATTCAACACTTTCTGCATCATTTGGAATTCTGTGGAAAGAAAACAAAGTTATCATAAAAATGTGTACACCACAGGAGAGAGGAGACATGGAAATCCACCAGCAGTGAGAGAGTTGGTGGAAAAGGCTCTGCAGTATAACAGGATATTGAGACACTGGTAGAGACAGGAAATAACAAAATAAGTTCTTCATTGTGTACAGATTTCACAAGGCTGGGATCAGAACATCTCCAAAGACAAGAAAGTGTCCCATGATGAGTTCTGTGTGTGTTGTCTTGTGTTGCCTCCACCATGTGTAGGATTACGGTTCATCCTGTGCTTTTGACACAACGGGGCGTCGGAGGAGCCCGGGGCTTCCTCACTTCTCAGCCAGTAAACTTCTCTGACAGCTATTTGAACTCTGTCTACCTCAGAGCGCCTCAGTCCCCCCTGCAGGAGCTTAGCCCGGTCTGTGTGCAGCCGTACACATAGTAGATCTGTTATGAAAACACGCCAGACTCACATTCCAGCAGGCGAGACGCCCCTGTGTGTAATGGTCAATAAAGAGATGTGATTATTGTAAATATTGCCCTGTGTGAAAAATTCTCTTATAGTCTGGGAAAAGCCCCGATCTGCAGCTTGTTTTGAGTGAAAATGCCTGTGGGTCACCTGATGTCTGCAGTTTTGTTCATACAGTAACGTTACACTGACATTGTGCAGCGCTCACACTCTTATGAAACCTCTGGCTGTGCTTTTGTAGAAACATGCGAGGGAGTCAAATGCAGCCCTGGGAAGGTTTGCAAAATGAAGACGGGAAGGCCGCAGTGTGTTTGCAGCCCAGACTGTTCTCATATTACCCGGAAGCATGCTGTGTGCGGGAGCGACGGGAAGTCATATAAGGATGAGTGTTCTCTTCTGATGGCGCGCTGCATGGGACACCCGGACCTGGAGGTCATGTACCACGGAGACTGCAAGAGTAAGCAAGATCTGTCCATTTTACTTTAAACCCAGAGAAGACAAGCAAAGAGAGGGAATGGAGTATGTTTTATGTTCTAGAAGACTTTAATAAAGTTTAAAGACAAAACCTGACTTTTACATCTACTCCTGAATAATGGGTACAACACGAAAACTTGTACTGACCCTTACTTCCAAGAGACAAGTCCAAACAATGGTTTTGAATTCATACTCATGATTTCAAACATAGAATTCAGTCTTTTACTAACCTCTGAATTTATTGTTAGATGTCAGACTTTCTCTTGCAATTTGAACTTCAATCTTGAAAGATGAACTTAAAGCTGAATGGTTTAACAACTTCTAACTTTTTGAAAAATGAACTGTACTGCAGAAACTGTTTATTCTGATCTTTAAATTTACCTGTTTTATCCCATTTTTAGTTCAAGTCAGACTAAATTTAACTAAAAATCAGTGGCCTTCAAGTTTTTACGGTTCCAAACATTTGTATTTTTTATTCAAATATGTACTTAGAACTTAAATTTACACTGTAAAGAAACTATTAGACCTTTGTTTTTGATGATCTACATATTGTCAAGAATGGCTGCAACACAAAACTTGTTATGGACTTTGAACTCATACTTTTGATGACCAAAATCTGACATAGAATTCAAAATCATGATTTCAAACATAGAATTCAGTATTTTTTGTAAAATCCAAATTTAATGTTCAAATTCAGACTTCCTCTTGTAAGTTGAACATTTATTTTGAAATACAAATTTCAAACTGATTGTTAAGAGAATTTTATCTGTCCTTTCTCTTTGGGCTGTAATCTCAACAATTTAGTAAATACTTGTCTTTAAATCTTTTAAGGTATTTTTCTTAGTGTAACTTTTCAATTGTAAAAACACGTAAGGTTTTCTGAAGTTATTACACATTTCCCAGAATTTTACCGTAAACATGTAATTTAAACTTTGAATTTAGATTATTATTTTTGACTTTTCTTTCCAGACAGCTATCTTTAAACTTTAATCCACAGAATGTAAGCTCTTACTCCATATTACAATGTAAAGTCTTCATTTGGACTTTCTTATGTGCATTTTGTCATTTCCTGAAAGATATTTGATTTATTCCATGAACTTACATTTATACACTTAAATCTCAGAAATGAAACCTTTGGACCTTTCTTTTAACTTTAATCTCCCAGTTCTCTATTTTTCTCATGATTCTCTCTATTTTTTATCTCATAGCTCTCACTTTTTCTCAGATTTTAAACTTGAAAACTGATTATTTTGACCTTTTTTAAATGTAGTCTTATTACACATTTCCCAGAATTTTACCGTAAACATATAATTTAAACTTTGAATTTAGATTATTATTTTTCTTCTTAGAAAGTCTTCATTTGGACTTTCTTATGTGCATTTTGTCATTTCCTGAAAGATATTTGATTTATTCCATGAACTTACATTTATACACTTAAATCTCAGAAATGAAACCTTTGGACCTTTCTTTTAACTTTAATCTCCCAATTCTCTATTTATCTCATTATTCTCTCTATTTTTTTATCTCATAGCTCTCACTTTTTCTCAGATTTTAAACCTGAAAACTGATTATTTTGACCTTTTTTAAATGTAGTCTTTACATTAACATACCGCCTTTGTGTAAACAATTTCAGACTTACAACCAGAGTCCAAATTAAGAAACGCCATATCCTGATAAATGTTCTGTTTGTCTCAGAGGGTTACATGCCAAATGCTGTGAACATGTACTGAGTATCTACTCACTCAGTACCACCAGAATTATTATGTTTTATCCCTTTCAGATTTCCTGAATTCTAATTTTGGAACATCCGGCAATCAGAAACCTGATGTGAAACTCAAACTTTGTACTTGTTTCCCCCAAACTTCTAAAATCCTGACTTAAAGCATGGCAGTCTGAGCCTTTTGAGATTTTAGCTAAAAACTGAGAATTGCGACTTCTCTTCGAAACGTGTATTTAAAATTAAAGGTTTCCCCCAAGGGAACTTTCTTAGAATTTACACTTAATCTCAATTTTTTGCTTTTTTGTTGTTTTGTATGACTTAAGTCTCAGAATTCTGATTTTTTTTTTGTATTATTTGCACACATAACTCAGAATTTCCTTGTCTCGTGGCATTATGAGATCAAATTTGAATTCTAAAAGTAAAAGATCCAAATTGAAATTATTTAAGCTAGCCCATTTTGTAAAAGACATCTTCTCCATTCAAATGGAAAATTTGACTCATTTGTTTCACACCTTTCCTGCTTTCTAGAGTCCTGCTCCAACGTGGTTTGCCCAGGTACCCACACCTGTGTTACAGACCAGACAGACAGCGCTCACTGCGTCATGTGCCGCACAACCCCGTGCCCAATACCCCTTCCATCCGAACAGCCAATCTGTGGCAACGACAACGTCACCTACCCCAGCGCCTGCCACCTCCGCAGAGCCACCTGCTTCCTTGGCCGTTCCATAGGAGTCCGCCACTACGGCCACTGCAACAGTAAGGGCTAGGAAAACATCTCACCTCTGCTTGTATCATCTACTGTTCTTGCCTGTATAAGCTCAGCTTCAGAGCTTTAATGCAGAAAAATTCTGACTCTCATTTTTGTGCAGATCCCCCTCGGAAAACTCACAACTTCCATGGCAGTGAGGAGAATGCAGTCTAAGTGGACAGCCTCTGCTCTTAGGTGACGAGCTGGTTGACGAACATTTTCAAGTGCCACACCACAAGCTTCCCATGATGACCTCTGTTTTTTGACACTAACTCTTCCTTTCCTTTTGTACACACAATGACGAAACATTTGATATGAGGGTCCTCTCTCGGAAGACGTATTAGTGTAACTGCCTCAGAAAGAGCTTCAAATAACCTGTAACAAATTGGTGTTCATCTTGTTTGAATTTGAAAAGTACGGGCAGATGAACACTAAGATAACTTGTGAGCTCTTTGGGAGATGTGTGCATATTGTAAATAGAATACCACTACTATTTATTGGAGAAGGTATCATACTATTTATGTTTTTATCATAGTAACAAATCCACATATCCTGGGGAAAGCGGATGGAAAAAAATGTATTTATTGTGACTTTTTATTGTGTTTGTACAAATAGAGGCCTCTTGCATGAGGCACTACAACGTTTTTTTTACAGATTTTATAGTCTCCAGTCCCCAAAAACAAACCGTTTTCCCTCCTAAGCTGACGGAAAGCAACACCAATTTGTTTAGCATGCTGTTACCACTTCACAGTCTCCCGGTGTGGTTTCAGCTCCCCACAAACAATAACAGTACAGTTGTACTGCATGTACACTAGCTTTGGTGTGGATGTGAGTAACTGATTCAGCCTAAACAATATGTGTAGTCTAAACATGTTCTCTGGGTCGTCATCCAAACGCTCAGAAACCCGCTGATCACTTCAAATTACAGTTTGGTTTATTTGTAGTCTCAAAAGTGTTGGTGCAACCAAAAGCGCTGTATAATACCACCACTGTTGAGCGCCTGACTTCTCTGAATGCATTTATAGCTCATTCCAGCTCATTCCATTGTTTTGTCTGCTTTGAGTTAATTGGGACAATTTAGAAATATTGTTGAACAGACAAATGTAATTAGAAATGTCTGATTAAATCGAAAATTAGATTTGTCTGAGAATCTGCCGCACTTCAGGTGAGCTGAATGTACTGAATTAGAGATAAGAAAGTCCATTGCTGAAGCTGGCAAACCTTGGTTAGCAAGTCACGAATAAGTAATTTAAAAGCCAAATTTAACTTAATTTAACTTTCAACTCAAAGCAGATAAAAACATTCTCTTGTAAATAACAGTCTCTTGTGTACCTACCTGTGTACCTACTGTGAAATTTGAATGATAAATGCATCAACTTATTTTTGTATTTTTGTACTGCAGTTTCAAAACAACATAAAACTGATATTTGACAAAATGTGTCTACTTTTTTGTCTTACATGAAAAAAAAATAGAATTAAAGCCAAACTTACAAATGTTGACAATTTGGCAAACGTTTCTCGACATATAAGGAAATATAAAGCTGCATCAGTCCATGCAGAAATAAGTTTGGTAGCCATGTTTGTGTGTAACATCAAAAAAAATGTGTGGATGCTAAAAGATTTTAGACATTTGATCCAAGACACCCATAAATACCAGCTAGACTGGACTCCTGCTGAGACCCTGTTGTGGACAGCTTGTCTTCAGCCACTAAGCATTGTGTTAGAATACTGAGACCAGCTGAAGCTGTACCTGGCATTTATTTCTGATTTATGACTTTTATTAAATGTCACATTATATTTGTACAACATTCAGCAGCGCAGAAATACAATAGGCCAAAGCCCCCTATATGTGTCACATCTACGTTACGTTAAAAACTCATCACTTTTTCAGCAGGCTGTCGGGAAATTTCTCACTGAACCAGCAAAGCTGGACGGCCCAATCAGGGAACAGAGGCGGAAACTCAAGACGTAAGATAGTGAGAAGACACTGCATATTTCAACTCAGTGGTGGCTTTTGAAGTGGTCTTCGTGAATGTTGAAATAACCGGGTTTTAAAGAAATTGACTAAATTTCTTCTTTAGATTACAATTTCGACTGGACAATGAACACAAGAAAGCTTTCCTGAACACTTGTCCCATTGTAGTCTATCAGGCAATTTCCACTGGCAGCGCTATCCTGAATGTGAAAGTTGCTAGGAGAAATACGCTTCAGGTCTATTGACCTGCCCAAACCTCGTAAATTCAGAGTCATTCAGAAAGCCCCAGAGAGGAAGTCAAACCAGAAGTTTCAAAATAAAACACAATGCACAGACTTTTGCACGTAATTTTCCTCAATTAATTGTCATTACGTCGAAACTTATTTACACAAGCTTCAGGCCAGCTTGATCAGAGGGTCCCAGAGACAACACGACACCATGGACGAAGAAAAGTGAATTGTAGAGGTACAGAAATATATAACACTGCATGCATGACACCATAGTCTCTCTACATGGATATAGGCGGACAGAAGTTGAATAATTCACGAAGCTGGGACCAGCAGAGGGTCCTCAGAGAAGTGAAGTGAGGTGTTGTTTATTGCTTTTCTCAGTCTATAACATGTTTTATGAGCGTGTGACATCGCTATTCTCATGAGAGCCGTGGCTCTCGGGATCAGCCCTCTCCGGATTGAGCTTGAATTCCAGTGGGTTTTGAGAAGCAAGATTGACTAAATTTCTTCTTTAAAAGAGGAGTTAAGAATATCATTTTAAGCTTTTCTGACGGGAAATCATGTTTTTGCTGTTCTCCCGACCGGAATCAATGCTGCGAAACTGGGAGAGAATCCGTAAATCCTCTGCAGAAGATGCCAGTTAGTCTATGGTAGCCTGCAGTCAAAGTTACTCAATGATAACTGGCGAAATCTGCTCTCCTCCGAAGTGTACCAGGAGAACTTGGTGAGGATTGTAGATTGTAGGTTCACGTCACATAGGCTATAAGTAGTAAATGATACATCCGTCTGGTATAATTCAATGTAAGAAGATAGTCTAAGGACTCCCAACTAGCCTCCGAAACCGGAACTTTCTTTCCCTTTTCAAGTCCAGACTCAAAACCCACCTGTTCAGAACTGCATACTCCACTTAGCATGAATTTGCCATTCTAATCCACGTATCCATCATTGTCTGTTGTGTTTTGCTGATTTTATAGTTGTGTTTCTTGTTGATTTTATTGTTGTTTTATTGTCCTGTACAATGTCCTTGAGTGTCTTGAAAGGCACTTTTAAATAAAAGTATTATTATTATAAAGACATAATTAAAGCTAATGGCTAACAACAGGTTCTAGCTGCTACGTCATACTGTGGCTTTTGGTCAGTTGTGCTGCCAATTTCATTTCTACCATCTATGTACAAGACAAAAATCTTTGGCAGTAAGACTCCTCCCTTTCCATACATGCTGTGCAAGTAGCTGACTATAAAGTCTTGTTCCAGCATACCCCCATAGTAGACCTACCAGTGTTGTATCCTGCCATTGTTTCACCAGTTTAAGCCCATTAGCTTTCAAAAGCAAGTCCATTGCATAGCACAGACAGTAAAATGAATGCAGAATTCTTTACAATATGGCGCTGGTATCTGTAAGCATTACTATCGCTGGCACTCATGTTAGAAAAATTTGGGGAATCCAAATAACGCTTTCATGAGAGCCTTTGAGTATATGTGCTACTGAGTTTCTTGGTGTGTAGACCCACTGTTAGCATTATGCCGCAGCCACTCTGGACGCGAATTGGCGAATTAAAATGCGCGTAGTGCCTGTGACGCGCTGCATCACTGTGCAGGCGCAGTAGAGAGCCGGAGCTTGTCGGACTCAGTGATGACCTGTGCAGGCAAATCCAGCTGGAAACGAATATTTACAGAACTTACCTTCAAAACCTGTCTCCTCAGAGACTTTCACTTTTTTGTTCCGGTCTCTGTAGAGTACACACGTCGAATCGTATAGCTCTGGATGGTGGCAAACAGCGCAGATCAACCTCTCCTCCATCTTTCAGAGGGGTTTGAGCAGGAGCCGGTGGCCAGAGCGTCACACGTAATCAGATCAATGACATCGGGGGAGAATGTCATTGCTGATTGACCGCCGCGGCACAGCGTCACGCGGATTTGCGTCGAAAGTTCAGTATTTTCAACTCGAGCGTAGAGGTGTTTGATGCCCCAGACGCGCCGCGCCAAACGTGCTGCCCATGGTGAATTCGCGTCCAAACGCGTCTTTGCATTGACTTTGTATGTAATCTCGACGCTCGTCTTTGCGAATTTGCGTCCGGTTTGGCCATACCTTTAGAGGAACCTTGTGGGAAGAAAGAGGCGTACTATCTCTCAGGTCAATGAAAAAAAACATTTGAATTGCACTTTGAGTTGATTCTGAAGGGGATAGGCTGTGGTGCATACTGTTTAAAAGGAACCAACTCTTAAAAAATGTGGTGTGAACCCAGAAGATTTTTTAACCTCAAAATGTCACAAACACACTACACCACAGACTTGAGAGATCTATGGTGGGTGGTCTTACTGTGGGTTCCATTTACGTTGGATGTGGGAAGTGGGCATTACATCACATCTCAGTAAAACCCTTTCCAGTTACAAGCTGATAATGTCAGGGTACCTGAAGATCATTTGACTTTCCAGAAGAAAACCCCAATGAAAGGGGGTGTTGCCAGTGATACCTCATTTGCAGGCCAACCGATCCAACTTCCAAGATCAACTGGAACGCATCTAAAGACACAGACATTTTTTTCCATCTTCAGACAGGTATGAAGCTGTACCTGACCACTCCCCTTATTACATCCCTGCATGCTTACAAAAGCAGATAGTCATTTGGTTCTTAAACACTGTCAGCACCAGGTACAAAACGATAACTGCATCAGGTGGAAAACAGGAAGGACACCTGCACTGCATACCAAAACACTTTGAACCAAGGCATATGACTGGGCCTTATATCAAGATGCTATGCTCAATTTTAGCACTGGTAAGATTCTTTGGCAATCAACCTGCAACCCTGTGTCTTTAACAATCAAAGTTCCTCTGATATTACGGCATCCCTCCTTCCCATGTAATAATAATTACACAGATCCAAGAATGATAAAGGCCGTGAATCAGTGCCAATCATTTTGTGACATTTAGATTTTTCTAAACTGTGTCACAGTCTTACCCATGGATGCTTCAGCCAAATGAGATCATACTTGCACCCTACAGGGAACTGGACTGCTTCCCTCTCGTGCTGAGGTGGGTCAGGCACTCTGTTTGTGCGTGCGGTGGATCAGACTCCTCTTTTGTGCGTGTGGCGGCCGAGATACCTCGGGCAGGCCTCTCAAGACGTCATGTGAGAGGCGACAGACAATCAAATCCAGTCCGGTTGGCTTTTCCTCTCATGTCTCCTCAGGGATATCCCCTCTGCTCTAGATTAGGTGGGAGGGGTCCAGGGGATGGAGGGCAAAAGAATGAATATTTCAAAGTGAGCTGGGGCCTATGTACTGACTCATTTTCCTGTGTAATGTACCTCCCTTGTTTTTCTGCCTTCTCTCCTGCTCTCTCCTCTGAATCCTACGCACTGCCATGCAGCAGCATCTGGTTCAACTTTGGGGAGATGTTTATATTCCTGTCCAAGTACCCTTTTATTACACTGGGAATGGAATTAGCTGTTTTGTTAGTTTGAAAAGGCCAAATAACAATGCCACAGAGGAGCTGTTAGGCCTTTCAAGAATGTATCCTAATGGTCAGTGTAAAGCAAATCCAGAACTGTTTCTTCAAATGAGGGTTCCCAGCCACAGGGGCACAGACCAGCACTGGGCTATTCATCATTTGGAAGCAGGCTGTAGAGAAATAGAGAAATAATTCATTATATTACCTTTATTGTGTAACGACTGAATGGCGATCTATTTTGAAAGAATAACTAGTTCTTTGCATATCCATCTGTGTGGCTTGACTGCACAGACTGAAAAAGTAAGAACTGAGATAAATGCACTGTTAAACTTTGTCCTAATGCATCCACCCACTTTGACTTTGAATGTAGTTGTAGTTGAAGACACTTAAGACAATTGTCCTTAAATTTCTGATGCGTTGGGAGACAATTTTGAAATCAGAACTAATAAATCA
This sequence comes from Scarus forsteni, assembly GCA_036419115.1. Taxonomy (NCBI): domain Eukaryota; kingdom Metazoa; phylum Chordata; class Actinopteri; order Labriformes; family Labridae; genus Scarus; species Scarus forsteni. Next base: position 12,397,465 of record JAZDUH010000136.1, read on the forward strand.
CTATATCAATAAGAATCAACAGAAGCATTAGATCAGCTTAAGCTGACAACCATAGCATGTCATTCTTGCAGCATTTTCCTCCATGCTCAACCATATTCATTGAGTATATGTCTCCAGTCCATCTGGGAAGCATCCCATAAAAAGAGATTGGAAAGGATAGAACATTTAAAGAATAACTAGAAGGTGACTAAATCTTTGTCTACCACATTTGCAAGATGGATATGCCTTATGCCAGGTATGAAATCTTGCAAATCCAGCTGTATTGCCATGTTAAAAATTTGTTATTTGGCTACCTTTCCCTATATTTGTCAGTGGAAACACCCATGGTCTTTTACCATGTGGAGTGGAAGTGAACTGGACTGCTTTTCTCCTGGGTGTAGCTTTAGTTTAAATGGTAAATCATTTTTTTTCTGTACTTAAAGTAACATAATGAGACATTTTTTACAGGTACATTGCACATCACAACCACCTTGGGCCCTAATTTCCTGGTGCAGCTCAGGGTGGCACAGGTTAGCAGAGAACCAGCATACATTTGTATCTATATTCATTGTCCCGCTACATCTTATGTCAGATCAAAGACGTTTGTCATATTGGAAACGTAACCTGACGGCAGCTGGAGTGTGATGCAAACTAAAGAGTTCACATCTCCCAAGCGAACCACAAACAGCCCCACCATCTGCTACGGAGTAACCATATATCCGGCTTCTCTCACCTCATGAAATTAAAAAAAAAAAGAGGGAGAAAAAGAGAGACGCTTGCTAAATGAATGTAAGTCACTCAGTGTCTTAAGAATTCACTTGTGATTGCCCCGTATTTCTCTCTTTTTATCTTTATTCTCAACATGATCTAAAAAGATGGGGTAACCTACATTTTTGCAGGGAGGATAAGATGGATCACAAACATGGTGACTGGATTAGCCTGCTGCTGTGTGTAAATGTAACTATCACTTCATTTTTATACTCCTATTCATGACACAGGAACAGATTGCATCTTCCCGCTAAGTGGTCCACACAGTAATGTGCATCGTGGCTCTTATGCGCAGCTATGCCCCTGCACTCTCCCAGTTGCTGTAAAAGTGACAGAACCACAAGGTCTTTCTGGCACACCGTGGCCACGGTGGCGGGGATCACTCAGACCGGTCAGTCGCTGTGCATCACTTGCAGTGCATCTACTGGCAAGGAGAGACGTTCATTTGATTGGTGAAGATGACACTCGGCTGTATTATACCCATTCACACCTCTCCTCCCGTGGGCCAGTAGGAGGGACAGAGACTTGAGGAGCGCCTTGAACCTGCGCCGGGGAACAAAAAGATTACAAAATGCCCTGGACACACCCTGTTGGCGCAGCGCAGGCATGGCGCAGGGCAGGTGCACTGCGCCTGGTCTACAAAATAAGAGCGCCTTGTGTCTTTCTATGTCCACTCTGCCGTGGTGCAATTGAGTTGATATATTACCTCTCATCTCTCAGTTTGTAAATTTGTAAATTTTCTGTCTGTATATGATGGTAAATAGTCTCACATGAAATCTACTTTGGATTTCTATTAAGTCTGAAATAAATGACAGGATTTTTTCTTTAGAGGCAGTGTGACACTTTGGTCAAATGTCTTCCTCAGGCATGCTGACATGGCCTTAATGAGTGCAAATGGTTTAGTCTTGACAACAAATACATATAACAAATGTAACCCCATGTGTTTTTTTGTTGTGTAATAAATAAAAATTCAGAGTTTTTTTAAACTTATATCACTTCATTTATAATTCATTGTTTAAGGAGTTTGTATAAAGTATAATACTAAAACCAATTATACTCACATGTTTATATGAGCCAGACATCTGTAAAGTCTTGTGACCCACACAATAAACTCAACAGTGTTTCTCGCCATAGCTTAAAAAGTGGCAGCCCCACAGGAATTTGCAGTGAACACCCACAAAATTAAGCTTTTTGACGCACATCTTTAAATGGCTGTGGTCACTGAATGAAATACACTACTTAAAAATAAGTTGAGACAGCACTTTTGTCTCATGTTCCAGTCCAAATCATCCTGAAATGCTCAACAAAATAAAAACCTCAATTCCAATGAAGTTGGAGCATTGTGTTAAACATCAATAAAAACAATGCAATAGTTTGCAAATTGTTTTTGACCTATATACCACTGAATACACAACAAAAACAAAGTATTTAATGTTCAAACTGATAAATGTCTTTTTCTTTTTTTTTTGCAAATATTCCCTTATGTTGAATTGAATACCTGCATCATGTTCCAAAACAGCTTGAATTTGGGATTCAAAAGACTGGGACAGTTGAGGAATCCCTGAAAAACATTTGTTTCAAACATTCCACAGGTGAACAGTTTAAAACAAGTGAGTGTCATGTCTGGATATAAAAGAAGCATCCTGGAAAAGCTCAGTAATTCACAAGCAAGGATCGGGTAAATTCTACCACTTTGTGATAACTGCATGAGCAAATAGTCTAACAGTTTGAGAATAATGTTCCTTAATGTACAGTTACCAGGAATTTAAAAATGTCATATTTACAGTCAAAATATCATCAGAGGATTCAGAGAATCTAGAGAAATCTGTGCATGCAAGCAACAAGGCCAAAAATCATCATTAAATGCCCCTGACCTTAATCCCTGTGGCGGGACTTCATTTAAACCAATTTCATTCTGTAAATGATATTACCACATGAGCTTAGGAACACTTCGAAAAAACATTGTTAGTTAAAATAGTCCATCACTGTACAAGTGCAAGTAAAAAGTCCTATGTCACCAACATCCAGAAATACCATCAGTTTATCAAGGCCCCAACCCATCTGTGATGGATTGATGCGAAGTGGAAAAATTGAGGTCATTTCAAATTGTTTTTGTACATCAATGAAGTTGTGTTCTCAGGGCTATAGAGGAAACAAATAGGCCTATGTGATAGTATTGGGGTGTGTTATTGCCCATGGCATGGGCAACTTGCACATATTTGAAAGACCATCAATGTTGAAAGGTAGATACAAATATGAAGCACCATATTCTGCCATTCAAGTGATGTCTTTTTAGGGACATCCCTGCATATTTCAATATTTAAGCAAGACATTGTTGAGCCACATTCTGCCTAAGTCTCAACAGTGTGCCTTAATAGTAAAAGAGTGTGGACACTAAGTTTTCCGGTCTGTAGTCCAGACCCGTCTCACACTAAAAATGTGTGGTACATCATGAAAAATACAACAACTGGGACCCCTGACGGCTGAGAAACTAAAATCTCAGTCAACCAAAAATGGGAAAGATACCACGTACAAAGCTTTAACAGTTAAGTGTCCTAAGGTCTTAAACGCTGAGTGATTGTTGTTAAAGAGAAAGATGACATAACGCATTGATAAAAATGCCCCTGTTCTAGCATTTTTGGAACATGTTTGCAGGCATCAAAATCAAAATGAGTCTTTTTTTTGTTACAATGAAGTTTATCAGTTTGAACATGAAATATTTTGTCTCCAAAGTTAATTCCATTGAATATAGTTGGAAAAGGATTTTCAAATCATTGCAAGTTGTTTTTATTCATGTTAGACACAACATCGCAACTTCATTGTAATTGGGCTTTGTAAATCCCTTGTGCTGCTGTCATAATCCCCTCACCTTGAACAACCTGTACATCACCACCATTAGCCCTCTGGCTGATATGGGTATGATGCGCCTGTGTCACTCCAGTGGTGGTACCAACATAACCACAGGGTAAACCTATGAGCCATTCCAGAGCTATTCTAATTACACTGAACATGAGACCTCAGGAATTCTCTGCCCACTTTACTTCTCACACCAGTCTTTTATTTCTACATGTTTTGGTCTGTGGTGGGTCGACTTCTCTTCTACAAGAGCCCAGTTTTGTGTGAGTGCTTGTCTGTCATACGCCAGAGTGTGTGGGTGTGATTATAGGTGCACCTCTACTGCTTGATCTCACCTGTTATGAGCAGGAGATTAGTCACACACATGACATCACAGCACCCGGATGAGTTGTTTATAACCCCGCAAACACATAAAGCTATAATGTGACGCCCACACTGACATTTCATGGATGCTTAATCACCCCACTCTAATATGTCAAGCGTATTTCTCAATGCCGTCCACATGCTATCATTTCCGCCAAGTTGCTGTAGCCTTTCCAGTAAGTTAACAGCCAGCATTTAGATCTGAAATGATGTGATGAGAGCAGGCGCTGCAGACCACCCACACTCTGGATCTCGCCACTGGATTGTAAACAGCTCAGTCCCCACAGCTGAAACTAATAGATATCAGATCCATCACTCCATCTGAATATCTTTGCCTTAGATGTTATTTACCAGACTTCCTTTGTTGCATAGCAAGTCCTTAAATTTTCCACATGTGCCTGATATTTAACTTTTGACAACTGATAATTTACTCACACAAAAGTCCTCATTACAGTCTTTCTGCTTGTACTGCTACAGATGACACTTTGTGCATTTGTCAAAGGTACCTAACACAATCTCTAACACAAAAATATTTTTGTTTTAGAGTAGTATTATCATATATGACCAACCACTCAAAATTTCATTGATGATTAGTGTGCTGCTACACTGCCCCAGCTATAGATGTGAAATTGTGACCTAGGCTTTTGTGAATAAGTCCAAAACTGTCTTGTCTGTTTGGGTTTTTTAAAAAATTTTTACCATGCTGCGACCAGCTCATTCTCCTATGCTTTATTTTCATTTGTCTCAGTACAGTATGCAATTACTGGAGTTCCCATGGTCAAATAAGGAAAAAGGGTGACTAGAAAACAGGCCCATGCGGTCTCACTTTTGGCTCCCTTCTGAAGGGGTGCATACCAAACTGATCCTTAAGGGTTAAACTTAAGGTGCCTACACACTGAACGCGACTTGAGCGTCCTCTGCAATCACTCTCCATGCAAAGTCAATGTACAGCCATGATGGGGTGGGTAAACCCTTCGGCGAAACAGTGGCCACATTCCAAGCTATCACTTCACTCGATGCGCTTTGCCAAAGTTGAAAAAGTTGACCATTTCAGGCGATGTCATGTGTGGCTGTGTTACGACTGAGGTTGTATTGTGTTTAGTTTTTTTTGTTTTGCTTGTGTTATCCAGCATGGCTGTAGTGTGCGTGTGTGTGTTGAAGTGTACCTGGTGTGAGTGCCTACAGGTACCTTTTTTTCTGAATGGGGATTGGTTGGCCATCGTCGTCGGATTGGCTGTGACAGAGGCTGGGCGGTATAAAAGGCGACCGACGACGTCAGCGAGCTGCAGGGGGAACCCCCATCTCCCTCTTCTTCCAACCACCACGCCACGCTGTGCCACGCCACGCTATGCCACGCCATGCCACGCCACATGTTCTTTTGTGTTAAGATTGTAGTTTAGTTAAGTTATTCTGTTGGTATGAAGTAGGGGTGACGTCTTAGTTTGATTAATCTAATTTTCTGGTAACTTTACCAAAGTTTATTTGTAACTTGGCTTCCCTGTTTTCTTTAATTATCTTATGTCCTTCTTCTAGTTGTTTCTGAGTTAATTCGTTGTCACCCTGAGGTAATTTCGTTATTGGAAATATTTTTGGGTTGTTTTTTTGTAAATAAATCAGAATTGTTTTGCCTAAACCCATTTTGTTTCTCGTGGCTGCTTGGGTTTTGGGGGAAATGGGTAATCATGTTGCGTTCTGGCCTCCCCTAGACGGGGCATAACAGGCTGTGTGGCAACAGCCATTAAGTGGTTTGTGCTTATGTGACGGTACCTGTGACAGACAGTTTTTGTTCCAGAGTAACAATCTATGTTTGTGTGGGAAACATTAGTCAGTGAGAACATTAGTTCTGCCTCAACGGACCACAGAAAACTCACAGATGATGCTGCTGCAGGGCCATCAGCTGCAGTGTTTTGTGGTTTGTAGGTGAGTGAAGATGATACAGTTGGAATAATGTCAGCTTATACATCCTATTATAAGATATATGATATGATGGCGGTGAAACTCGGGTGGACATGTAACCGAGCCACGACGACAGGCGACTGTGGCTAAAGTGAGGTATTCATGGACACACGACACAAGTGGGCAACGCGAATATGATCGCAGAGTCGCGTTCGATGTGAACGCAGCTTTAACGTGTTACAGTCTGTTGAATGGTAAGAAAAATCCTAAATTCCAATGCAACAGCAGCTAAAAACAAAATCTATGCCATGTTCAAAAAGCTGTCAATTTTGAGTGAGTTGGTCACTGCTGTTTGTTGTAAACGTTGTCTGCACAAATCAATGTTCATTTGAGTGCTGGAAGTTCTCCATTGTTGCTCTTTGACTACAGTCCTGCTTTACTTCAAACAGCTTCACTATGTCGCACTGCTGTAATGTCAAGGAAATACGTAGCTTGCGCAACCCTTTCTTCCCAGCTCACATCCCCACCCTCAAGTCAAGGTGCAGCTGGTATTAGAAATGGAAACAATATCAGGGTTAACCATTCCAACAACCACATCAATGGCTGGTGGGTTTTGTAAAAAACATGTTGGAGATCATCTATTAGAGAGCATACCTAGTCTCTAAATTTGTTGCCTATTAATCCCCATTTATTTGAATTCAGTTTGCACAGCATGCAGGGATACTCAACAAGTGAAGGCTAGATAGACTACTGTAACCACATGTTGTCCCGAGAGATTTAAACATGGTGTTAGGATGATCATGTTTATGCATGTGAACAGGACCTGAGAAGCTCACAGATCCAGACATACCTGTGTCATCTTTGTCAAAAAAAGCCTCAGCCAAAATGTCTGGTTTTTTTTGCCTGAAGAGCCTAACTCATTATTAAATGTCACGCTGTCTATACTGATGTGTTTACAAGTCCAACAAAGTTAGTATTTGATTGTCTTGTGTTTTGTTTCTCTTGTTGTTTCTGTTGTGTGTGTCTGCCACACAGGTTAAACAAATACAGGTTAACAAGTCAATGACTGCAACTCCAATATGTGGCATCAGCCTCTAGTAACCTTGCCTCTCATTAAAACCATTGTGATTTTTTTCAAGCTTTGCCTCAATAAAGATAAATAATAATCTAGTTATGTAAGTACAGAGGAGGATAGGGCCAGCAAGGACATATCAGGCATTGAGAAAAAGTTGTAATCTTGAAGTGCAGCTGGATCTGCCTGATTCATCATCTATTATCAGGCAGGTTCATTTTGCCAAGCTCCAATCTAAAACAACTAAGATAGGCCAGCAGAGATACAGCCCAATCAGAGTCCTATAAAGACAGAAGGGGTAAGAGCAAGAGCCAGGTGACAGCAGGAAATGACTGTAAAGAGATTAGCAGAGATGTTAACAGGAAGTAGCAATTTTATCACTTCTAGACCATAAAGCGTTGTTTGATTAGAATATAACAACACTTAATGCATTCCTTGATAGAAAGGATATTTTCTCTACACTACATGCTTTGGCAAGAGTTTGCTCTACAAAGTAGTGCACATTTAGTATTTTATGCCAGTAGCGCAACATCTACAACATTCCCTGACTGGCCAGTATTGACAGTGATTGATGAAACGATCATCCAATCACCTAATGGATGTGTTTTTGAAGGTTCTGCCCATCCCCAAACACTTTCAATGGGATATTGCCCAGATGAACTAGTCATACTTTATATCCTATATATTAGGAGTGTAACGAAATTTCGCGAAATAAAAAATGACAAAATAAAAGTCAAAGACCCATGAAATAAAAGCACAAATTAAAAAAATGCGAAGGGGTGCCACGCACCATGTCTCAGAACTGAGACTGGAGATTTTTTACCCTCCTCGCCTACCGTAGCAAAACACTCACTTCAGAATGGAGGAAGATGAGGTCGAGGAATTAGCTGACACTCCTTCATCAAATAAATCTGTTGTGTGGACCTATTTTGGCTTCCCATGTAAAAGATGAGATAACGGTGAGAAGATTGCGGACAAAAGAACAACCGTGTGCAAAATATGCCGCTACAGTTCGCTGTATACTGCGGCAAGAACAACTACCAACTACTTTGAACTGGAGACAGGCAGCAACTGTATGTTTGTGTAAGTCTGCATAAAAAACAATATTTGATTTTTGCATCTACTGTTGAGTTGACAGAATTTGATCATACTTGAAGATCAGAAGTATATGCACTGTTATAGGCTAAATATTATAGTTCACAGTTCAGACATTTATAGGTCTAAACTGCAGCTTTGAGGACTGCTATTTGTTTTCCTTTTAGATATATATTTGTGTATATAAAAACAATATATATACTGTGTATATTATATCATACTTGGATATCAGATATAAGCACTGTTATAGGCTAATATTATAGTATCACAGTTCAGACATTTATAGGTCTAAACTACTCTCTCTCTATTTGTTTTCCTTTTCATTCATATATATATATCCTGATATGTTACAACAACAAAGCACATTTTATTGAGATATTATGTTTGCATACATATATAGGAAAAAACTATAAAGAGCATTTATATATATATATATATATATATATATATATATATATGCCTGCATTAGGAAGAAAAATAAAGAGAAAATGAGATTTTGCACAGATAGATAGATACACATATATATGTGTATATATATATGTGTATATATATATATCTATCTATCTATCTATATATCTATCTATCTATCTATATATATATATATATATATATATATATATATATATATATATATATATATATATATATATATATATATATATATATACATATATATATATATAGATAGATAGATATAGATATATATAGATATGATGTGTCAGATTAGAAGAAAAAGTGACTGTGGTGAGTGTCAAAATATTGGTGTACAGCATAGAAAGAGAAAACATACTTAATTGACCCCTCATGGAGAAATTTAAATGAACTAACAGGGAGATGTCAGATGGCTAGGGCACCTAATCTGTGCCCAGGAAATCAGCTGGCACCTCTCCAGCTACTATGCCAATTTCCAAATGATTCAGTCGCAATTTCAACCAGCCAACCGCCAGTCCTCAGCCCAAGTCCTTTCAGACTGAACCAGTGTTGCTCCAATATAGAGGAAGTGAAAATGTCATGAAAATGTCCAAATCCGGGCCTTTTCCAAGCTTGTGTGGTTTATCCGTCTTAACAGTTTTCAGAGTCTAAGTGCCTGAAATGGTCAACATTATCATTGAGATTTCTTTTTCTCAACATTACAACTATGTTCTTAGAAATAGTTGTTTCCTCGTGTCTTTTCCTTGATAAGGTTACTTTATCTTGCCTTTTCAACTTTTTCTCCAATGACATAATGAAAAAAATCTTCCACCTCTCATTTGTCTTGACAAGACATAGAAAAGAAAAGAAAAAATGTGCGGGAAGTGTTGAGAAGCACTCATTCGATCATAAATCAATAGTCCTCGCTTTTTGGAGCCTAGAACACTCTTTAAAAAACTATTTAACAGCTGTTGGCCTACCTCTCAACAAAAGTAGTGATTTATTTGCACAGAGAAACTTTGCAGAAATGTGAGATTACTATGTTTGTGCAACAACAGAATATTCAGGCCTGTTTCTGCCGTGTTTGTCTGTAACCCACTGGGGATCAGATCACCAGCGCGTCAGCAGAGGAAGGAGGTAGGAAGTTGTGCAAGTGCTAATTGTCCCCAATTACCAATTGTTCTGAGAGGACTGTCTCAGAGCCTGATTGGTACTGGGTCTCCTTTGGCTCTGTGTGTGGTCTGTCCTGTTAGGTATTATGGGCAGCCATTTAGCATGTGCACACCTATATGTATACTGAAATACATTTTTGGATATTCTCAGTTTGTTATGATATTTAATGAGAACAGTGGTAAACTCCAAGACTTCTGGTGCATTAGGAAACAACCCAAATTCCAAAAGAGTTAGGATGCTGTGAAAATGTGAATAAACAGAACAGAGTGAGATGCAAATCTTTAAACTTGATACAGCAAAGGAATGTTTCAAGTAACAAACTTGCTGGGGTTTTTTTTTTCAAGAAATAAACACATACTCTGAGTTTAGTGACAGAAACACTGTAAGCATCTGGGGAGGGAATATACTATTAAAACTGCATGCAAATGTAAGTGTATTGTGGCGGACATTAAGAAAATCATCAAGATTTTGGTGGTAAATTTTGTTTAGTAAATGCAGATCGATATACAGTATCTACAATGCAGATGTTGTGCTGGTGGAGGATGCCGTTTATTGACAGCCCTCTGGCTAAATTGTGGACAGTATTCGAACATCCACCAATGTAGATGTAATGCATGGCTTAGGGGAACTTTGGCCTTATGTAACTTTTTGCTGCTGATCATTGTATGTTCACAATCCCTAATGTAAAAAATGTCAAGTTCTCATGTACAGTCAACCCCTGATAGTGCTTCATTCACATGTCTGAGATTTTCTGTCAGCACTCTTGCCCACTTTGCTCTAATTGGTTCACAGGTAAACCCTAAACACTGCTCACATCATATTGTCAACAACTCTGCAACCATTCTAATGTCTACGCTCTACAATGGACTTGCTACTGCAAGCCAAAGAAATCAAACTTATGATAGCACGATGGTCAAATATTGCAGCAGTCGTTCTTTTCTGGAGGGGGAATAGATGTTTTAGGCAGCTGTTGGCACCACAATGAGGTGAAGACAGAGAGGGCTTAATACTGCAGATACAATCACGTGGCAGAGACATGTTAAATACAGTAAAGGCCATAAAAAGGCCTTTTTTCTTGATATAGCCTTTTTATAATATGTTGCAGATATCAATTTAAAATGTATTTTTAAGAGTTATTGAGTAAATCAAAACATTTTTTGTAAAAAAATTAATCTATCTTCATTAGTCAGTTTTGAATAAAATAACTTTGAAATAATTTGCAAATCACCAAATCATATTCTTATTTACATTATACATAGCATCCCTACTCTTTTGAATTACAGTTTGCATTCCAGAACATGTGTGCTAGTGTGTAAATGTAAATACGAGACTGCAGCTTTCCCAGACCAGCTTCTGGGAAGACTATTGAATTAGCTTTGGTTTGAGTTTGTGGTGAAATATCAAACCGCACGCATGATAATAAAAAAGCCTATGAAGTGTGATAACTTAGCCACATAGAGCTCCTTGTTTCTCTTGAGCCAATTTTAAGCAATTTGAGGCTTGGGGAATTACCCATTCATGACCATAATTTCACATGAACTCCTCAGGTGGCATAGAAATTGGACATAAATTCCTGTTTTTACAGGCCTTGGCCTTCATACCTGCAAGTTTAAAATGCAAAGTTGCTTGAACATTCAATTTTCTGTCTGGCTTAATGGTATGCATGCTTTTTCAGCAAACAGAAGAGTGGAAAATTTGCCTTTGTCTGGATTTCATTAAATTTTTCCCCACATTTTGAGAATGTCTTCAGCACAGCAGCAACAATAGCCACCAGGACATCAAACTGAATAATCTGTTTGGAGATCCTCTGCTTGAAATGTCCCACAAATTTACCCAGGAGGGCCATGTGGTCTCTATTCCCCCTGGCTGCACGTCATGTTCAGATTGATGGTTGTTTTAGGATTAGAGGGGCAACTGCTGATGGATTGTTGAGGCTACAAAGCATGCAAATGTGTGAGCAAATACATAAACATGCACACACTCACGTATTATGTTATTGCACGCAAAATATTCCCAAAAGACACTCTGGCAACCCACACTTACACAGATTGACTAAAAACGTATGCTCACCCACACTGCACAAACAGACACAGATTTATACACATTAGTCATGCCAAAAACAATACTCCAGAAGGGACTACTCTAAACAATCCTCCTCTCACAGACTTTGTATTTGTCTCAGATTGTTTCCACATTTTACTTTAGCCACCTGTTTGGATTTTTTTTCTTTGTTTTGTTTTTCAAAATAAAAATGTTTGTGTCCTGTGGAGACTTGCAGTCCTGTTGCTGTAGGTATGGTCTGGAAAGAAACTATGATATGCTATCTTTTGTTTAAAGCATTAGTATGTTTAACTCCATTTTCCATTTGCCTTGAGACTCATATTTTGGAGCAATGGCCAACATCACACCCACATTAACTGTGTCCCAGTTACAAGCTCATAAGCTCACTGACTCTCTGAGTTTGAATTCCTACTTCGGGGATACAGATAGAGATATAAGTACTGTGTCATCCAAGACTTTCCATTTTCTCAGATCAAGAGGAAAGTACTGTAATTTGTTCAAAGTGAAAAAGCTCGTGCTTTTCACTAGCAAAGGGTAATAAATTCAGGCCTTAGCTTACTTTAGCCTTTTTTAAGGGAACATTTTGTTTTGTTTTTGTAAATGGAGTTACTCAAGGTCTATGGCACTAGTCAACATAATTGGTGATAGAGCAACTTCAGCTCTCTGCCAGAAGAGAGACAACCAAGTGTGGGGGCTCGCCTATACATAATTTCAATGGGGCCCCAGAAACTCTCATAATTACCCACTCTTAGGCTAAAACTGGACAACAAACAATTTTAGATCAACTAGATGGTACAACAGATTCTTTACAGTGTCTAAGTTTTGTTCCACAGAGCCCCTGTGTTTGGAACTATTTTTAATACATGACCTGCATATCCTTCCGCCAAGCCACTTACTGCTCACTCACAGCACCAGGGCCAGTTAGCAGTCACTGGAGTATAAACTGATATAATTTTAGCTCTCCTGCATATTTAGAGGATGAGATCACTCCTGTGATTATCTGCATGCAAAAGTTCATCGTGCTGATTTAAACTTAACGTGTTTTCCCTGGTTTACAGTGGTTATTCCCTCTCTTTTAAGAACACATCATGCTTTGATTGCCATTGGGACATTACAATCATTTTCACCAGTATAACAAAACATGTATCTTAATCTGGTGACCAACCCTGCCCTTAACATTTCACTGTTAGCTTACCTTTATCAACAAACCAGGCTGAGAGCTTGTTTTAACAGATTAAGTTTGGGGAATTTTACCACGTCACTGTCTAGAGTTGCCCCTATCTTCAAGCTAACTTTCTCCACAAGCTTTTTATTATGATGCCGAAAAAAAAGGGAATTTAACATAACTTTCCAGTGGGACACACGGCTGCCTGCATTCCTGTAGTGAAACAGCACTTCAGAGATAAATAATATAGATGTAGCCTTCAAACCTGTAACATGTGCCCTTTTGGAGAGGACAAATGACTTTTTAAAAGCAATAACCCCTCCCAAATATGGTGTGTGCAACCGTAACAAATTCTACATACACATATCTATACCCTCTACTCATCTACAGTGGATGCAGCTTGGGGTACGTGTTTATGATACTGTGTTCCAGCCCTTGCAACCCTACAACCAGCCTTGCCCACTGAGCCCAGTTCTCCAGATTAGCCACTCCAGGCCTGAAACAGTCCCAAACAAAAGATCTTCGGCAAGGAAAAGCGAAATGTTAAAAACGTTCTTACTGTAGTGTCTAGTCTAGATTTTGAAGTACTATTAACCAAAGAGCAGGCTAATTATGAGGCTTTTGGTGGCACCATTGACTGCTATGTATTGACTATTGTCAGTACTATCTCCCCCAAGGGATCCCAGTTCAAAAGAAACCTTACTATCCCTTAAAAATTCTTGCTTGTTACAAAAGACAGGGCTTAGGGAGATCACCATGTGATATTTTTGCCCAAGAAGTTCTGATTTCCTGGAGTTACATGGGGATTTTTCAACACGGTTGTTAACACTGATAAGCTAATGACAAGCAGATGTACTGTTGATTGGTACAGAGTGATTTTAAACCCATGGTAATTTTCTCTTGTCATTCATTTGAGGAGTACATTGGGATACTTAACACACTTACTTGATAAGGTTTCAAATGCTATGTCCAAGCAGGCTGGGTTTGCCTGCTCAGCTCTTGAGCTAAATGTAGCTCTAACATTTGCTATTTGGAAAACAAGGACAATGGCGTTCTGGGCCTTAAATGTCACACTCTGCTCTATGCAGCACTCTCACGATTGACACGTGTAGTTATGGGCAGTGTAACACTCTGGCTGTTTTTAAGCACTGATAACTGGACTATTTACATGTCAACACAAAATTACTGTCACTTCCTCACTATGATGCTGGAGTAAAAACTCTTGATGCAAACACTTAAGTCGCTTTGGACGAGACCTGACTTTTTAATGTTAGGATTTGATCAAGATCATTAGATGTATCTTCATTTGAAACGTACATAAAGAAATACTTACTCAACACGCCTGCTACACGCCAAACATAACACCAGCCGAACATGGTGAGATGAGTAGATATGAAAATAAAACTGCTTTTGCATAGAAGTTGCAAAAAAAGGTGTATATCATTGGCACAAGGTAATACACAGCCTAGCGGTACATTTATGCCCATTTATGCTGCACTCAACTCATACAGTTACAGTCCTTCAAGTCAGACCCCTCTTCATCACTTACCTCCTACCCTACCCGCCACATCTTCCCTTAAATTCAATATTCACTTTCACTCCTTTACAGAAGATGCCCAACTCTACCTCTCATGCAAACCTAATTCTACTCTCCCACCCCTCTCTCTCATCCTAGGTTTATTTGACATAAAGTCCTGGTTCACCTCAAATGTCCTCAACCTTAACAGAGATAAAACTTCATTACTTTTAATTGGCTTTAAATCTACACTTTCAAAAGTTGACAGTTTCTCCCTCAACACTGACAGCTCCTCAGTCTCCCCCTCCCCCCAGGTTAAGAGTCTGGTTGTCATCCTGGACAGCACTCTGTCTTTTCAGTCACATATCAACAACATATACCGGTCCACTTACTTTTACCTTTGCAACATCAACTGTCTCCACCCTTCCCTCACTCCTTACAGTGACTACATTCTTGCCCACAGCCTAGTCACCTCCCGTTTAGATTATTGTAAGGCTCTCAACCTCCCACAAAAGTCCCTCCATAAACTTCAACTGGTCCAGAACTCAGGTGCCTGCATCATCACCATAACCCTCTCCCATCACATCACCCCACGTCCTGCAGCACCCCCACTGGCTTCCAGTCAAGCATAAAAATACAAATCAAACTGCTCCTGTGCAGCTTCCACAACCTTGCCCCTCCATATCTGTTGACCTCCTTCACATCGCCAATCCAGCCTGCTCCCTCAGATCCTCCTCCTCCACCCACCTCACTGTGCCTACTGCCCACCTCAGCACCATGGGGGCCAGGGCCTCTGTTCCCCTGCTCTGGAACTCTCTCCCCGAACTCAGAAACTTCTTTGTCACTTTTCAGATCCAGACTAAAAACCCACCTGTTCAGGACTTCATACTCCATTTAACAAGAATGCACCACCTCTTCCCATTGACATACCATTATCTGTTGTGTTTTGATGATTTTATTGTTGATTTTATTGCTGATTCTATTGTAGATTTTTATCTTGTACAGCGTCCTTGAGTGTGGTGAAAAGCGCTTTTAAATAAAATTTATTAGTATTATAATTACTATTAGATTAGATTTGACAGGAAGATAAGTCACTTCCTGTTGTACAAATAATGGCAGCTAATGACGGTTAGCCTCTGGTCATCATGGTTACTCAGTTATACTTGGCAAAATATGCTCTCCTCAGAAGTTTACGTCGTAGGGATTGTTTTTGACGAGGTTCATGTCACATATAAGTGTTAAATGATACATCTGTGTGGTATAGTTAAATGTGAATCAATCGTTTTAAGGTAGTTTATCTAGCGGCTATCAAGGGCAAACAACAGTTAATGGTTGTTAGCTGTTACCTGTAGCAGCTAGCAACAGTTAGTCACTAACAACAGTTAGCCTCTACGGCTAACGGCCATTAACTGTTGTTTGCCCTTGTAAGCTGTTAGCCATAGCGGTTAACAGCTAACCATTAGCCGCTACGTATGCTACATCATAGCAGAGCAGCTCGATATGGATTGGTCTGTGATAAGTGTGACGAGCTGAACGATCATTCAATCACAAGCTGCTGTTGTTTTTGAAGGCCCCTTAAAACATTTACTCAGGGCTTCTTCCCAGATGGATTAGTGAAATATTTCCCATATTGAACTGTCCATCTGGTGTGACAGGTTAATTAAAAGTATATGAGTCCTACAAACTACAGTTTTGTAAAAACTGCTCAGGCTCTTCTTCTCAACCCACTTCTCTACTTTCCCAGTGTGGCAACTTTACCTTCTGGAGGCCTTTAGCCGTCCGTTGCTAGTTTTTATTTAGCAGTGAAGCTCTGAAACCATTCTGCTACCATGGACCAAAAACACTACATGATAAAGATCGTTGATCTCATGATTGAAAATGTACATATTAAGAACCTTAGCACTTGTGTTGAAGCTGCCCTGTGATATAATCCAGAACAGTTATGTATCAGTGCAGTGTTTATTGATTTTGTCCTGGAAGCCAGAGGAGGGTGAAAAACACCATAAAGGCAAAGGGGGTACCTGCTGTGGCTCTAACATGAGGTGTGGTCTGCCTCTGTAAAATTGTTTGTTGTGACTGTGTGTTTGCATGTATGTGTGATCGTGCCTCTCTAGTGACATATGGTCTCAGGCAGTCTGTGTCTGAAGAGAGCGAGAGTCTTCGATGGGTGGGACTGAAAACAAGTGACGCATGACTAAGGGGCCCAGGAAGTTCCAGCAGGCGGCTGTTATTGCTGAGTGTGTGGGTGTGTAGTAGGTCTATGTGTGTGTTTACGTGTGTCTGTGTGGGATCATGATTTGGGGGCCCAGAGGGACTGTGCGAGCTGTGAGGCAATGCCGACTGGAGTGTCTGGGAAAACTCCAGGGAGTGACAATAAACAGTAGTGTTCATTGTAGTGTATTGCTGCACTTGCTTCTTATAGTTTATACGACTTAGAAATTTTAGATTTTTTTTTCCTTTAGAGTGAGTTGCAAAGATAAAATCCAGAATAAATTATCTACTTGCCATTAAGATTTTTTAATACAATTAAATGAAAACAGAATGCAATGATTTACAAATCCCTTTTGACCTACAGTATATTGAACTGAATACACAAGATTATAGAATGATATTATGATGTAATGTTTTAACCAAATAACTTCATAGTTATTCATGCAAATTTGAACTCATTTTAAAGTTGATGCCTGCAAGATAGTGTTGAATTAAGCTTTTCAACCAATTAAAGCAGTGTGGAAGTTCTTGTTTAGATAATTGTCTCAAAACCTCTGTTGCTCTTGTCTTAACTTTTGACTCCAAATGTGCTCCTTTTAGTATAATTTTTTTTGAGAACCTGTCTGTAATTGTGGTGATTTACAGTTGACTCTTCCGGAACCCATTCCTCCAGAATTATACCCTTAATGACAAAGAAAACATTTGACATGAACTTGAATTTGGACTTGCTTTGTCATGCTTTTTTTTATCCTTGGCACAAGGGTGTTTTCCAGTGCACTGACTGCCATTTGCTTCAGAATGGTATTGGATGATCCAAGTTTCATCACTTGTACTCCCAACAAATGGAGGATTCCTTCAATTTTTTAAATGTCTCCTCAAATTTGCATATATAATTCTTTTTGACCATTAGTCACAAGTTCAATAAATGTATCAATCAGTCAATCTTTGTTTGTATAGCCCCAGTTCATAACAAGTGTTATGTCAAGGCACCCTACAAAATAGCAGTCTGAAGCCATCCTCTTCATTTTAAAGATACACTTGAATGCATATATATATAAATATGTATATCCAGTGAGGTACAGTGTTTATCCAGGAAGAGACAAAGGGACGACAGAAAAAAACGTATGATTGCAAAAAACCCATGTACGCCCATATTATAAATCTGTCCTCATCACATTTGTCTGTGCTGGATATACATGTAGATTCAATCAATCTTAATTTTTATAGCACCATATTTGTCTATTTTAAAAATAAATGTATTAAAGGTAAACTCCTTCTGATGCATTTCATTTTCAAGAAGGACCCATGTCTACTATACTATATACTATGGCTGTATAATCAATACAACCATGAATAGAGAGATCAATCTAATATTGACCTTAATATCTATGAATGCAATCAAGAGAGAACTGATGTTGAACAGTACTGCCACAATACTGAAACAAGGCAGTACCCAAAGACACTCAAGTCAAGTCAAGAAGACAAGTCTGAAGTTTAAAAAAAAAAATCCAGTTTTGGAACACAAAGCAGCAAACAGAACAGGTAGAGATATCAGAACCAGTAGGCAAAAAGGCAAGGTTAAAATGTACTTAAATGAAATCTGTACGTGAAGGGACAAACAAGGAGAATCCTGGAGAGTGAAGATATGAGGTTCAACAACAATCTGGAAGACAACCAAAGGAGAGGTGGGGTATCATTCCACACACAAGGTAATCAAACACAGGTGGTGCAGTAGGGAACACAGTTGCAGGGAATCAACAATCAGGAAGACAAAGAGGGAATGGCAGGAAACACAACCTAAAATGACAGAAAAGGGTGAGTGCTTTCAAAATAAAACAGGAATGACAATACAGGACACATTAGGAAGAAACAAAAGGGGAACTTATCCAGGGGATGTGACAAATACACCCACATCTAGCTGAACTCCCATTAAATTGGGTTTAACTGGTCCAAAAGTATGAATTTATATGAATTTCTGTTGATGGTTGATGCTGGATCAAGCAAGTTAAGGCACACAACTTTGGCAAACACTTTCATCAGGGTCAAATGTTCATGCAAAATTTGCCAAACTCTTTTCGATTAAGAGCATTTCTGCTATCATTATTAAACAGAGTATTTGATCATTTCAAACAATTTGTTCAATTTGATAAATTTTTATGTGCATCGGTGCCCAGGACATTCATCCTCTCTGTCTTCATAAAATCTTTTGTGCCATCCATGCAGTGCTCCCTGTTCGGCTCAAGCACAACACATTTGGTTGCTGATTTGTTCAGTTTCACTAAAAAAAATTCAAGTTAACACATCACTCTACTTTTTTAAGTCTCATTTCTTGCTAAATCAATTTCTTTGCTTTTAATGTTGTTGGAAGAGACTTTGGGAGCAGAAGTCCATGAAACATTTTATTAAACTTCTGGTTCACAGAGAAATACCCTACGCTTCTTAAAGAAAATGTGCCTTAAAACATCCTGTTTTTCACTTCCCTGTACCATCAGCCAAGAGCCACAGTTATTTTCCTATATATTTATATATATTTTATCTTCATTTATGTTTTTTGTTTATATCCATCTTTTTTATAAATTTTTAATTATATTTTTCAAAATGCTAGTTTTCCAAAGGGATTATTAAAGTTCTATCTAATATAATGTATTAGAATCTAATCACTATTCACCTTATGTGTGTTTTCTGCTCTTCATAGGCGTGCAGCATGACTACCTCCCCATCCCCCTCCATGGCCCCCCATTGCCTTCACACCTCTAAGATCCAAACTGTTTCAAAGGGGAGGGAAAAAGAGCTGCATCTGATCCTTTACAGCATTGGTTCCCAAACTTCTCGTAGCCTGTACCCCTTCAAACACTTGACCTCCAGCCATGTACCCCCTCCTCTCACGCACTTACAGCAGCTAGAAACAGAAATGTGTCTGTAAGCCTGCTGCCACCCCCACCTCATTTGCCCCACCACATTTAACATAACAGTACAAATATTACCTCTTAAAGTGAATTATTTCTCACTAAACACAGTAGATTTTTTCTACCAGCAATGTCAGTGGGCAACATCAGTTCAGATTTGAAAAAAATTACATTTCTTGAACATCTTCAGTTATAAACTTGAAGCTATTATAAACTCACAGCTTTAATCAGAAGGCTTTCTGACGGTACTTAAGTTACTGTAAGAATCTTAGATAATTCAGGACAGATTTCCTTCTCCAAGATGCCTCACCAATCCATCCTCCAGTCTCTCTGCCAACACTTCAGGCCTTCATAAAATCTCACCTTGTAAATATTTGCCAGTTTTAACTTTATCTACTTAAAGGTACTGTGAGGAGTTTCTGAGTAATTACAAAAAAGTCTCACTTTTAGATATATGCCTGATCGAAATACACACTTTAAGATGAGTTTATAGCTTCAAAATAGGTTATCTATAAATGCTATTCCTTAGCTTTCCGGTCGGGTCGGACATGACTGAGTTCTGAGGAAGGTCCAAGCTGCATTCATTAGCAACACACCAAACACACGCTTTGGCTTGTGGTGTGTTCAAGTTTTAGTCAGAAGTAGGAATTTCCGGGTTCCGAGTAGGAAACTGCAACTGGAACGTTCCCCGAAGTCAGAATTTCCTACTGGGAACTCGGTGAAACCTCGCCACCCCCGAGTTGACAATTGAAGATGGATGCCCCCAGTGCGAACAGTTATTTAGCTCCTGTAATTTATTTGCACTTCTGACTGAGGTGTGTCGCTCTAGATCAGCTGTTTACATAGTATTGTTAGACTTATATTTACAAAAATGCTGCCATAGTGATAATCACATTCTTCATACAATAACACAGGGCGTGCTAACAATAACTAACAATAGCCTGGTAGCTTGGCAAGTTTTTTTCCGACTTCAACTGGAATGCCGGTAAGTCGGAGATGATGTCACTCCCAATTCCGAGGTTACGGGAACGCAGATAATTCAGGACAGATTTCCTTCTAAGATGCCTCACCAATCCATCCTCCAGTCTCATGCCAACACTTCAGAGTCCTTTATAAAATGTCACTGGAAACAGATTCTCCTCACAGTCCCTTTAAACAACTCTTTGAAACCTGACAGGTATTCGTGTACCCCCTACGCCACTTCGCGTACCCCTAGGGGTATGCATACCCCAGTTTGGGAATCACTGCTCTACAGGGACAAAGTCTTTAATCTTTTATTTGAATTAAAATCAAATTATTAATTAATAGACAATCAATACTTGATGTAAATTGTTCAACCCAACCAGACAGGGTAAAAAAATGGTTTTGAATGTTTTATATGCATTTTGTCTTAAAACTGCTGAACATGTTTGTAAAAGTATTTCATCCACACTTTAAAGTATATCACATCAAGAAAGGCAGCCTGGGCCACTCATAAAGCAGCTCTTTTTTGGCTGATGACATTCTGTATCCAGATTAGTTCTGAACTAAAACTACAAGGTCTCTGTCTGGCCGAGCTGTTTTCTGCGCCTCACATGACCTGTCTCTGACCCAATGTCACTCACTCCCCAGACTGCATTGCTACATTGAGCGCTCGACTGGGATGGCGGTGACGCACTGGGCGCAGAGAGACAACAATAGCTTACCTCAGCCTGGCAGACATAGCAAACCTAAATGCTATCAGACCCTCTCTAATCTCAGTCCATGGGACAGCCGTGTCTCTCCTGCTCCCACATGGTAGGATCAGACGCATCGCACGCTGAGGGACAGGGGGACAGAACCTAACTAGGTTACACTCTGAGCTTTGCTGTTGGAAAACATCCAGTCGTGATATAACTAAACTATGTTGTGCATGCCACAGCTGGCATTAAGGATTTTTTAAGATACTTTTAGTTTTTGTAGTGCATTTGTCTGTGCAGCTCTGACAAAAGCACTGTATCAGATAAATGTTTTGTACTAGTTCAATATGAATACATGCAAGGCTTGTCTGTTTGACATATTGCACACATTTTTTTTTCACAGACACGCAATATCAGTATGCATAGCGGGCAACTTTCCTGCAGAGCACTGAGGTGGAATTTTGTAAATAAAGATCAGGCCAGACAGCTTGAGCGATGTGATTGGCCGATGAGAAGTCAGATTGGATCTGCTGCACAACATGTGGTGCCAAGGAAAAGAGATACAAAAGAATAGTGTTGCATGTTTATAGCTGTCAACCTGCAGTAATGGTAGTCTCATTAAGGGAGTGCAGTCCAATAAGAAAATAAATTGATAAACCATGGGGGGGATTTCAGCTCAAAAACACCTGAAAACAAAATAAAACCAATCATTTTATGCCTGTGATCTTATGTAATGATGAATTCTGAGAGACCTTCACTACTATCTCAGGGTCGTGTGAAAGCCGCCAACAACAACTTGGCTGTGTTCACATTGAGTCAGACAATGCCTTTTCCATGTGCTAGCCTCCTTATTTACTGTTTAACTTCTCAGATTTGACATTTGATAAAGTGAATCCAGCAAAATTCTGTCAAATGATCAAGGACAAACAACAAATCCAACTTTGACGAAATGCATTGCGCAAAAACAGATGCCTCTCAACTTTTCAACACTGAGGGATTGTCTGGCCCGGAGGCCATTGACAAAAGTCCAGTGGAAAAATAACATTTCAAAATAAATACAGAGTGTCAGATTGCAAAAACATATTTCGTATTTTTCAGGTTAACAGGGTGACCAGAGGGGTAAGGTAAGAGTTCGTTGAAGACAATGTGAGCGGGTTGAATGGTGCAGTAGAGCAGAGCAAGGATGACACATTTTTTCCAGCCTGGCACACCAGTATCCTCAATATAATTAAATTGTCCATCTGGGTAACAGCCCATTGAAAGTGTTTGGGTATGAGTAGAACCTTCAAAAGTAAATCTGGCACGAATGATTGTTCTGTCAACCATCTTCATTACAGGTGAATTAGAAAAGGGAGTAGGTAGAATAAGCTAATGTGAAAACATGCCAGAAGAGGAGCAACAATATTCTTTTAATTACAAACACTTTCACTGTTGCTGTTTGTCCTTCATTTACTAAAGAAATGCATTGCACATCTGATAAAACTGGATGATGTCAGCATCCATGCTAATCTCTCAATCAGTTGCTTTTGCTGTTGTTTCGATCGTAGCTCTCATGCTGATCAATGCTGATTGGGTTGTGCCACTTTTGGCTTGGCAAGATGGATGTGCCAGATTGAATTCTACTTGACTATTTTTGAAGAGTAAACTGTCAGCTGGAGTAAAAAGCTACTGTCAGGTTGTCATGGAACTACACAACATGGCTGTGTGATTCAGGACGCATTCACAATGTAGCCATTGATTAGTGCCACCCTTAAGCCCAACTCTCAAGAGTTTGAAGGATTTACTTACCACTTTAAAAGGATTGATTTCTTTTATTTTTCTTTTACAGCTTTTAAAGCTGTTATAGTCATTGATCTCTTTAGATGGGCTTGTCTTTCTCACTCTAAAAGTGACACATCTCAAAAACAGGGTTGTAATAAGCCTATTTTTGTAAATTAAAAAAATATAAAGCTTAGAAATAGTAACCACAGATCATGTCCAGGTAAACTGCAGGAGGAGGGAGAGGAAAAATCAAAACATTGGATTTTATTGGTGAACAAACACAAAAGTAGTCGAGAAAACACATTTTTAATTGTATAATCCTAATCATATTCTTAAGACCAGTTGAAAGATTGCAAGAATTTACATTTTGCCCTGTTGGATCTTAAGATGGTTCTAGGTAGAGCTTCAAAATACAAAATGAAGAAATGGTTTCAGAAGACAAAACAGTTGGAGGCAATGTATATTGAAAACAACAATCAAAATGATGGAGGCTGTTAATCAACTGATTCAAAGTTAATCAACTGAACCCTGAAACCCCCTAGACAATGGAAATAGAAGTCACAGAAAAAAGACTCTGTAATGAGTAGCTTCACCATCCTTATTGATCACTTCAAAGCTTGTTTGATTTTTGTAAACTCCCAGTGCCATTCTTCTCCAAATGGTTTTAGTTCAATTTAAATCAGGGGAGCACGAATGCTCCAAAATGGTGGTGATATTATCCTGGAAGAAGTCATTTGTCAGGCGGTCTTTAGGAACTTCATTGTTATCCTGTTGAAAAACCCAGTACCCATTACTACTCAGTAGGCTACCCATATCCCACAGTCATGAGGGATGCCCACTGCCACATTACACCCCTGAACCTGAAGCTCCACCATTCCATTGAAGGAAAAAACACCCCAGATAATGATCCACTGTGTCGAGCAGAAAACATCCCATGTGGGATCTCCTTGTCAAGCCAGGAACCCTGAAAGCCTTCAGGACCAGCAAGGTTCACTTTTTTCTCATCAGAGAATAAAATTTTTTTCCACCTTTCAATGTCCCATGTTTAGTGCTCTCATGCAAACTCCAAATAGACAACTTTTTTGGTGTTGAAGGAGATCTGTCCTTTGAAGACCACTGAATTTTTTAAGCTGTTTCCTCTTGGGTCTACCACATGACAAACCCAAGAGCAATAACGCAAGGATCTTTAAAAAAATCAAAAATGATAGTCTTACTTTGTCCAACCACAGCAGAGATGCCATGTTGCGAGAGGCTTTGCTTATGCTGCTCAACAAGGCTACCACGTTCAAAGACAGAAAGATGTTTTACCTTTGCCATCAGCAGCTCATGACAGTGTGAATACCTGAAGGGAAATGATATGCAATCCAAATTTTTGCACAGTTTTTGGCTTTTAAGAGGGTGGTCTTTTGTTCAGCTGAAAAAGCATGTTTGAGTTTAAAGGTGTAGTCAGCGATGTGGGAGAAAATGAGTGGAGATGTTGTTGATAAACGAATTTAGACCCGCCTCTCCCTTCATACCTCACGCCTGGCTCCACCCCCGAAAGCTGATGGACGTGCATCATCATGGAAACGACCGTAGGAACTGAGTAGCTGACCAACGTAACTAAGGTAACCCCGACTCGTCAGACAACTCGACTGCCATTATTGATAACATCACAACAACAGTACAGTCTGGCAGATTAGACAATAAGATGAATGCCTGACGGCTGTTACTGTTATGTGAAGCACCACAAGCTAATGTTGCTTTTCTGTCCAGCAGACAGATGGCGACATCTGCGTCCGTTTTCAGGTCTTTCAATTCACGGAGTTCCCTCCACCGTCGGAAAGCAACACCAATGTTGACCCGGGTGTTCGCTCTTTCATGGTCATAGCCCTTCTTTTTCACTTTTCACTCCTCTGGCCTTTTTCTTTTGGGCTGTTTTTCAGCCATTGCTACTGCACATATTGTATCTCTCTCTTACACTAACTGCGCACACTACACAACCTACTACTCCCCTTCCCCCCTCTGTCTGATCTGCGCATGAGTATGATCGCCCCCTAGATGTGGGGGGGTGTACCCTGTTTTGGTGGCTCAGCCCGAGCCACAGTATTTACCTGCTGAAATTCAGAGCCAAGGCTGCGTGTTGAAACCGGACTTTGTTTTTAACATGCTGTCAGGGGTGACATCTTGTGGATGGAGGGGGGAAATACAGAGATTTTGACAAATAGTGCATTAGATTAAAAAATTAGAAGATCACTGACTACCTTTAATTGCAGTTTTCAATAACTTTCCTGCACAAAATGTTTTGTCTCTCGCTCTCGTTTTTACTTTCTCCATTTTGAAGCTCAGAACCTTCTTAAGATCAATCAGTGCAAAATGCAAATTCTTTAATTTTTCAACTGGTCTGAAGATTGTGATCAAGAGTGCATATGGTAACAGATCTGTTTTCATCACAAACTCAAACACATCCTTGGTTTTCTCTAGCAAAAAGGCAATTAGATCAAACTATTAATCAGCAGTTTGTTCAAGAACATTCATTAAAACAGTGGTCTCCATATTAAATTTGTCCAATCTTAAACCAATCCAACACCTTTAGGTACACCATATTCAAATCCATGTAAATAGACAGAGATGGCTTCTTTAATATATGTTACAGAATATATCTTACTGGTCTGCCCCCAAATTGTGTAATTTACCTACAGATGTATAATAAAATATGATGAACAACTGGATTGCCAATTTGTTTTAATGCTAATCAACATTTGTGCTGAGAGTAAATTTAAATCCCATTCACTAGTTTTTGTTTGGTCATGCTGATTAACATGTTTGGACAAATTGCCTCGGACACAGAGCACTGTCTGCAGCCGCACCGTTTAACACCGTTTGAGAGCCACTGATTTAAAAGATACAAAAACTCTTACAAATACTAAGTTTGGGCACTTACATAATATTTAGTTGTAAAAATGTTAAAATCTTGTAAACATGTGTTCACTCACCACAGACCTCATCTAAGTTTTCAAAAAAAAAATCAGAGACTTTAAGACAAAGGAACCAGAAGGGCTTATATGTTTATATACTTACTTTGGCATGTAGAACTAATTACTCCACCACTCTATTTTTGTGGGCATTATAATGATTACCAAACTCTTGGCACTTACGTTTGTCTATATGCAAAGCAAATGAATGATACAGTGAAAATAATTCACTTCAACTCTCATATCTTTGATGTAGTGCATGACAGCAAACACTCGCAAATTCGTTTTTGGGACTACAATATTGTCTCCTATCTTGAAACTGACAGCACCTCAAGGTTTTCTTTTTTGATTGTAGAACCACATGCAAAAAGTTTATGTCAATACAGTGAAGTGTATTTTTATATTTATATATGCATATATCTTTGCTGTAGGACACAAACCTCTGTTATCAAAAATGTCTAATTTTCAGGACATGCAAAATAACATACTACTGTTAAATGAATATTGTTTCATCCTGACTACAAATTGTTGTTTTATACTCTGATTTGCCTAGTTCATAAAACATATTCTCTAACATGGAAGGTTACCAATAGAGCTGCTAGAAAAAACGGTTTTAAATATTGAAATAGGAGATAAACATTGTCTGCGTTATTAAATTTGGAATATCCACCAACCACTACAGTATACACCGGGATTGCTTGTGTACCATGCCATTTTTTACTTTAAATTGCTATATAATATTTCGGTGTTTAGGCCTTTTGTATTTGCATGAATTTTTGCTATCCCCAGGTTGGAAAAGGCCTATTAGTGAGTGTGAGCAGCTCTGCTGAACATAACATGATTTAACCACCTCCATGGACAGTGGGGGTCCAAGGACTCTTCCACTGATATTCTGCAGATTGTTGCCTTCAATGTTTTGAATCCCCTGGTTTGAATCAAATCACTTACTTGTGTTTTTACATCTGTTTATTATTAAGTAAGGGCAACTTCTCCTGGAGAGCTCATAAACTCACTCTGAGTATTTGGTATCAAAAAGCACTGTTTCTCTGACTGTGGTGTCAAACATTGGGTGCACAAAAGCACCACCATGTGGTAATATCTTATAGAACACATGATAGCTGCTGTTAAATTCAGAATTAGTAGGATAGGTTAGAAAAATGAAACGAGATTAAACGTTTTTTTTCTCCATATTTGTTTACATTAATAGTAAGTATATTAAATAAAGGTTTTATTAGTTTTTCAGTTGTTCTTTTAATTCACAGCATTTGTGTCATACATTCAGCAATATTTGATGACAAAATATAAATCTTAGATATTTCTAATAAAGGGAAATCGTGTTTTCTTCATGTATTATATTCTATTCGCTTCTTAACGCGGCGCAGTGGTCTCATCACATGGTCGTCGTATGTTCTAGGGGTAAACATTGAGCCCTCCGGGGCTCCGTAGTTCTTCCCCCTCTCTACCTGCTCAGTGGCTAAAGATGGCTGAAGCTCGTCCATGGCCCAGCCGGTTCTTCTGTCACAGATGCTCGGCAGAGATTAGTCCTCGGCTCCCGGTAAGTACCAGGGACTTAAACTACTAATACGGGCTTCTTTAAAAAGGAAAACAGGAGTGTAGTTTTTCTTGCTTTAGTAGAAATTATTGTAGCTGTCAGGCCATAGGTTAGCATGCTAACAGCACTAGCCCCATGTCTATGCAGCTAACGCTAACCAGTCTTAGTTATCTTGTTATCTTAGTGCTGGATCCGTGAGCTTACAGGCAAAAACCGCTTAGTCATAACACGCAGAAGTCACACACAGTTCTGTTGCGTTATGCTGTAGAGTCTAACGGGATTTTTTTCCGGTTATCGCAGGTCGATGAGTTTTAATAGCCTGTTAGCCACATAAACTAGCTTTAACGCTTTCCGCTACACAGGTATCGCATCTTAATACCGCTCGGGGTTGTTTATAAAACTCTGAGCTGTCATAACAAATCCAGATTAAGAATCTGTCATCCATATTGTCAGTGACCCCAGTGAAAGCCCTCTGTTGGACAATACTTCCCGTCCTTTTCTTGTTTTACCATTCATTCAGAAAAACAGGTGACATGCTTGTCACAGGCTAGAATGATCTGTCACAGCCCTGCTGGTGTTTACCCACAATAAGAGATCAGCCATAGCTTTCTGGAGGTCACTGATAATAGCAGGTGGTCTCACCATCACTTCAAACATCTGTGCGAACACTGCTTTATCTTCATTGTTGTTTAGAGGGTTTGTTAAGTAGTTTGAGATGAACAATTTGGTATCGATCTGCAGCTAGAAAATACAGCCATTAGACATTAATCTCCTTTTGGATGTGAACTTAAAAATACAGCGTTTATTCTACCTCATACGCATGTATAAATAGTAGACAGGTCTGTGTGATTGTAGACTACAAAAACTAAAAATCTTATCCAGTTGCATTTTACTTATGTAAGAGAGAAATTATCTTCAACTGGCATCTTACATGCTGATTTAATAGGTAAAATTTATTGTACAGGTCAGTGCTGAATGATATGTTAAGGGAGTTAGAGATATATGATTATGGATTTTTGTGATATCAAATGTTTAGTTATTTCCAAAATCATTTTTGCATATATCAATACTGATAGTTTTGGCAAGAACAAAAAGTCTTAATTTGGCAAAGATAAAGAGCTAGATAGACATTCTGTTTGATTTAGTGGGAAATTTAGGTATCCAGTTACTGTTCATATGGTCCGCTCAACATGGCAACACAGGATACAAAGATTTGAACCCTAAAACTTGTGCTCCAAGATGCCAGACCTCGAAAAAATAACACTAATAATGTTTGAAACTTTGCAGATAGGACGATAAAGCAAAATAGGAGAAGATAAACAAAATGAAATGAATTGAATTAATTTAAAACTGTATACAATAAAGGATTACAGGAGCTGGTGGACCTATACTAATGGAGCTGCATGTATTTATTGCAGGTGTAACAGTTACTGTATCACTGTCTCCTATGTGTGCTCTTTATACTTTAATTGGCATTGATATCTATTCAAATTATACAGTGTAGTATGGCATGACTGCCCAGTCATTGGTTATTTGTTACTCTCAGTGAGACAGTCTGTTTTTGTAAGGAACGGTTGAAAATTAAGAGAAACAAAATTTTTGTCTTAAAAAAAAAAACTAAAAACTTTTGACTTTCAAATGTACCTTGGCAGTGATGATATGGTGAAGCATTACAGTACACTTTTGTTGTCTGTCAACATATTTGGCATAAATAAGGACCAAATATGGGCTGAATAATGGCTGTCTATAAGGGTAAAAAATTCAGCATCAGCCAGTAACATTACTCAACTTTTTAGGCAGATGTTTACCAAAATCCTGCTATTAATATCAGGCTTCCAACAAATCATACTGCAATAATTGTCCCTTTGTTAAATTTATTCTGATTCTTAAATAAAATTTCCGGATAAATGCTGTGTGGTTTGAACTGCAGTATCCCGGTGTTGTCACTGTCTTCAGGCAGTCTGTCTTGTACTGCTAAGTGTCTGCTTGTTGCAGTTAAGCCCGCAGGAAAGAGTCCTGCTGAATAATCCTTTGTGGGGATATTTACCAAGCAATGTATAAGTATTCTTTCAATTCTGATTAAAGGAAGCGCTAAAAATCATCTTTAATTCTCAATTGAACGTGGACATGCTTAAACTGAAATAATGTTGCCTCTGTGAAGAGCATCATCTGTTATCTTATTTTTACCTGCAGGAAACATAAGAGTTTAGATGGACTTTGGTCCACTCTATTGGTCACAAGTCAACAATGATAATTATCAGGTGGAATTTCATTCATAAAAAGTGTCTTGCTTTAAAAAGAAAGACTTGCTTTGAGTCACATGTCCCATTTTGCACATTCTACAACATGACCATTGGTTTTTGGGGTATTGCAAGTATGTTGTTCAGCCCTAGTGTGACTTCTAAATACTGTGTCTACCAACCAATCAATGCGAAATGCTTGAATGAAAACATCAGGTAAAGAGTATAGACTTTGAAGGCATAAAGATGAACTCAAAACATCAACTGAGGAGAGCCTGAGCTGAGACAACAGAGAATTCTTTTGGATGTACTGTGTACTCCACAAACTGAACTATAATATATTTGATCAGTCCATCCTAATTTTACTTTCAAAAACAGTCATATCTGCTGATACCTAGAATTCGCCATTTTCTGCTAACACTGGTATTATGCCTTTGTTGTTGGCATCACAGTTAATTCTTGTATGTTGTAAAGAAAAAATGTTTCTTTCATTTCCCAAAAGCAGTGTTGATGCTTAATGTTTGGTGTCTGGAAGGTTTCAGCCATATGGCTAAATTAATAGACGTGGTGAGAGCTGGGCAATATGCTGTAATGATTTATTGATATTGTTTTTTTAGATATTTTTCAGAGTTAAAGAGTAAGACTTTTTTTTTACAACTGCATGCCTGAAGTTGGTTTTGGGTTCAAGTAGAAAGAAAACTGCCGGCCATTTACTCAGTAAGATGATCAAGAGTAAGGTCCTCTTGCATGCTTGTTAACAGTAATACTGTGTGTTTGAAAGGAGTAGACGAAGTGGCAAATTTGTCAAATTAATTCAAGGATCTTTTAAATGAAAAAAAAAAAATACACATTTACCCAGTTTGTAGAAATTAGAGGCGATAGTGATGTTTGAAATGAAAATTTAGCCTATGGCTGATAAACAATAAAATCTTTAAACACAACTGGAAATGCTTTGATAGTCACTTCATATAAAACATCTCTGACATTCGTGTATCTGTATGAATTTTTATTTTTTCCTTGACTTTCTATTGTAAACATTGCTCTGTATCACCCTCATTTGGCTTGCTGTGAATGGACTAAAGTGGATTCAGACTTTGTGTGTTTCCTGCATTTAAAACATCTGACAGTTCAGAAAACTCTGCAAACACAGTGGTGATGCAGTTTGAAGAGTGATCTTGCAAAACAAGGACTTTCGGATGATTATGCTTAGTATCCTTCTTCTAATCATAGAACTTATTGTTTTGTCTTTCGCTAACAACCCAACAAAGACAACTATATCATCACACTTTTAATCCACAGAAACTTTCTTTACTGCTTCAACAGCAGATACTAAGCAAAGCAAAACTGTACTTTATGAGGTTAAGAAATGGGGCTGCTCTTGGAAAGTTCACTTTGAACATGAAGACAGCTTTTATCTGGAAGGTTCCCCTCAAAAACTGTAATATATATGTAAATGCACATTCCCCCATCAGTTCTAAATATTCCCGGATGCTTTTTTATATTCCTGATGTTCATTTTTACATATATTGCATTTAATTTTATGTATTTAATCATATTCTCTATTTTAACCTTTACTCTACTTTTTTATTTGTTTTGTCTTTTATCTCTTTAAACGAGAGAAAACAACTGCAGGAGTCAAATTCCTTGTATGTGTCTCATACTTGGCAAGAGAAAACAACTCTGATTGTGATCACGCAGACAATAAAAAAATGCAAAAACAAACGAGAGAGAGAAACAGAGAGCCCTTCTTTGGCTGATGTAGATATTGATGTGAAAATCACTGTTCTTGGTGTTTTTGAATTACACATGGGCGTGTCACAATAACAAATATTGCTGGACGGTAATTGTCCCAAAAAGTATTGTCGATAAACGATATTATTGTCAATGTTATTATGAAACATCTTTTTTTTTTCATTAATGTAATTATATGTTATAATAAAGTGAGTACACCATATCAGAAGCAATGGACTTTTATTTCTTAAGAGTATTTAACTGTAATTGGAAGGTCAAGAGTTTTTAAATAAAATAAACAATATAATGAATTTAAACAAACAAAAAAAAAGAAAAAAAATGAAAATGAAATGGACTCCCTTTTGGGAGAAACTGTATGTAAAAAAAATCATTATAATATTCAGAAAAAATAATCTCTAAATAAAAACTCACACAAGAATAAAAACAATAAATAAAATGTAGTTTATGCAGTTTCTAAATTGTTTGTGACATGTACTTTCTCACAGTCAATGTGTACTGTCTGTCAAATGTTTGTAACATTTCTGGCTTTTCAGCCGTACTGAAGGGCTGCATTTCTTTTGCAATGTAGTGAACAACACTGTTTGAGCGCGCACAATTTTGCTCTGTTTTATTTAAATTTACTTTGACAACCAAACGCCACAGTAAGCACTGACTGTCGGGACGAAGACTCTGCTGCACCTCCCCTTCTCTGTCTCCACTACTTTAAAACAAATTTGACATATCGGCTTGTCGGTGTTCATGAGCTCACACCTTGTTCATTTTGTTTAAAACCAAAATATTCCCACACTTGGGCTGTGGCAGCCGGCTTAGTAACCATCGCTTTTGCGCTATCATAAATATCAGTCTTTGCTTCCTCGTTACTCCTCACAAACCTAAACCCGCTTATTCCTCTATAGAACCAATGCGCCCAGGTGTGAGAAAGGTGGACGTAGTGAGCCATCTTCTCATCCAGCCTGTTTGGTAGAACGAGAGCAGGGAAACAAACACGCTTGTACATCAGTTTATGGAGGCTGGCAAACTTACCGAGGACGTTTTTATTTATCGTTCAGTAAATTGATTTATTGATTACCGTGACAGGCCTAATTTCACGTATTTATAAGTATAATGTATTTTAAAAAGTAAGGAACAAACTAAGTAAAGAACTCTGTAACTGATGCTTTCACCTTTCACATTACAATGTGTTACCGTTGATAAATAACTGAATACCAATAAGTACAGCTGATATTTCTGTTGTAAATGTTGATATAAATACTGATCTGTACAGCTGTGAAGCTATTATCTGTAATACTGATACCAGCCAGATGTCATGTCAGTAAGTCTTAACATTCCGACCAAGTTGTTTTCTTGTACAAATGGATTGTGTGTTTTTATGACATTTTCTAAGTACATGTATGTCTCAGAGGGTCTGTATGACACTGGGATTTGGTCCATTTGGATTTGACTTTGCTTTTGTTATTTTCCCACAGCTATACTGTGTAGGCTCATTCAGTAAAAACATATTGAGATAAGATTTTTGGCCATATCACCCAGCCTTAGAGCTGATGTCCGAGCTCCTGCCTCTGCTGACACCAGACCTTGTACTGTAGCATCAGTAACCTTTAGGCTCCCCTGAGCATCCCTGTAAATATAGATCTCTGTAGATGTCCTGAATGGAGAGAAAAAAGACCTCGCTGATCCTCTTAGACGTCCTTGGGGTCCACAAAGGGCTTAAAGACAGTTCACATACCGGATCGTGACACAGCTTGACAGGACAGTTTGAAGAGAGCTGATTAGAGAAGGGAAGGCCTGCTTTTTCTCTGTCGTCTCAGTCTTTCTGAGTCAGATGTTGTTGTTCCAGAGCAAATCACAGGCTTTTCGTCCTTGGATATGAATGATCTTATTGTTTAGTGTTGCAGTGATTATGACATAAAACAGTCCGCGTGCCATTCTTCCTTTCTTTTCTTTTAGAGGTTAGAACAAGTCAAGTACTAAATAATGCAGGTTGTGAAGCAGCACACTGCAAAACAAGAGCTGTGTCTGGAGTTTTCATGCAGGAATTTAAATTTCAAAACAAGTGGTTAAGCCTACAATGGTGACTTCAGATATGAACTAAAATGTTTTGTCTTGTTTGTTTGTTGTTGTTTACAGGAGTACACATGTCCAAGATGTGAGTCGGGGTTTATAGAGGAGCTGCTGGAGGAGAGGAGGTGTGTATTATGGATTATATTTTATACACATATGCTCTTTTAGCAGCTTGTTGACACTGTTTCACTGTATGTTGATCAGTGGTTACCAACCTTTTTTTGTCATATCCACAAAAACAAAGCCTCCACCCTCAAACTTACACAAAAAAACAATGTGGAAAATGACCACTGATTTTAATACATGTCTCAATAACCTGAATTACACTTGACTAAAGAAAATGGAAATGTATTATACAGCCACTCTTAAAAAATAACTGAAGTCTTCAGATACAGTTTGGAATTTATGAGGCAGGTAGTAAACATCTGAGTCTGTTAGCTTGTTGCCACAGGTATTGACGCAGTGTTATTGGTACCTGCATTAGAGATGCACAATATTATCAAAACAATGTTGGTATGGGAAAAATATCTGTCTAAAAAGTTGATTATCTTTATCAGCAGGTATAACCATTTGTGCCAGCACTACAGCTTAAGTCTCAGCTTTACAAAATAACCAAGTATATATTTCATTAATTGGTTTTAATTATGTCTGATTTTACAAATCACAGTAGTTAGTTCATCATCACCAAATGTCCAAAGTATCATTTATTGAGGAAAAAAATGTAGTTTATCTTGTTTGATATCTTCTTCTTACACAGGCTGTCACTATGAAAGGAAAATTTTAGTAAAGTGAAATAGAGCTGAACGATTCTAGGAAAAAATCTTATGGTGATTTTTCTGGCAGGTATTGGGATTTGAATTTGATTCATGATTTTCTTCAAATCAAGCTTCAGTGCATTATTCACTATGTTTACAGTGTAGACAACAGGAAGAAAATCAGGCTCAGGCTGTAGAGCTTTGAAACTGGCAAACATGCGGACGTGTATAGCATCCATACTTACTTCTAGCGTCCTGCTTGTTACCTCATCGTCTGTGCATTTGGTCACTTCAGTTCATTCTGTAGTATGACACATTTAAAGTACAATATGAACAACCATGCAAATAAAAAAGTATTTCAACAATGAATTTGAATTGTGCATAAAGACTTTTAGTGTGAACATAGCCTTATTTCATCCCTGAGCTCTGTCTCATAAAAAAATGGAGGACAGAGAGAAATAACTGGAAAGAGAAAAAGAGGAGTACATGGAAACATATGCAGAGTCAACATGGAAATAAAAGTGTTAAATACATTTTTATTTCATTTATTTATAGAGTTTTTTATTGTCCACATGTGTATGTAAGTATATGTTAATGCATGTGTGTATATACAGTATGTACAGGTATACATGGGTATCGGAGAGCATATGTTCACATGTATATGTATATATTTAGGTATGTATATATGTGGATATATATTTCTATCCCCTTTAAATGTTGTGGTGCATTACTTTCTTCATTTGCTGTAATTTTTTGTTTGCACTGAACTCATTGTGGTGTGTCGCAACCTGCAATGGACTGTAAATATACAAATATATCATAAAAAGTGATAAATCCTGAAACGTAGCCCAAGAAAACAACCCATAGAGCAATCCCAAAACTAATGCTTATCCTCTTGTTTGGTTGGTTTTTTGTACTTTATGTTCACTTTTCAATTAACAACAAGGAACAAACAAAACAAAGTACAACACTAAATAGTGCAAGAAGGCTGCATGATGATTCTGATGAAATAGCCCAAAAAAGAGAAAAGATCCCATGCTTGTTCAAATGTCCATGAAAGTCAAGGTTCCTGTGGACGAGGAGTTATCTTACTGATTCAGAAAAGGTCCCCAAATTCTCAAAAACAGTCTGTTCCGTGTGTTAAGTTTATCCAGATGTAGTCTTTCTATCTGAATAACAGATAATGTCCCTCTTTTTAGAAACCACCATTACTAGATGTAGGGCAGTCTGTATGTCTTTCGGCAACTCAAAAGACCTTGTAGAGCGGTCAAAGGTAGCCACGTCGCGGCCTGGTTGAATATCCCTGAAATATGCTTTTGAGAGCCGTGCAATGATTGCTGTCCCATAATCATGTAAGGTGGGGCAGAACCATGGGGCAGTCCATGCATTACCTTATACTGAATCAACTTATAATGTGAATTCATAGAACAACAGTGAACCAGAGACAATGCCTTTTCCCAGAACTTTCCAGAATTTAAGTCACGTGGTCAGGCTTCCTGAAATTATAAGTTTGGTTTCTACAGCTTTCACATTGTTTATAGAATGAAGTAGAACAATATACTCACCCAGAAGGCTTTCCTGGCCCAAACAGTGCTTTGGGAGATATTTAGATCCAAAATCGAGCGTTGGACATCCGTATAATGGTAGCACACGGGGCATGTATAGAGCAGCTCCTCCTTATTTCATCATGGTCCGCTCGCGCTACTCCTTCAAGACAGTCCAGGGTCACTCCACTGTTCTGACCTCTGAACTGAAGACTGCTCTCTGGCCAGCTGTTCTTCTCTTTGCCTCTGCGTCCTCCTTTCGATGAGCTCCTCATCTGTAAACTCTGGCTCGAAACTGTAAGGACACCCATCATATTCAAAGTTCTCCTCCACAACATCTTCATCCGATAGATATTCATCCATTTTGCACAAAACTGGAAGAAGAAAGTTGTTGAGTAGCCGGCGGTCGCCCCTGAAACAATGAGCCGTACTGCGCATGCGCGGCAGCCATAAAGAAATTCTTCAGTTCAGAGGTCTGCACAGTCACAAAAACATGGGTGGAGCGACCCTGGACTGTCTTGGAGGAGTAGCGTGAGCGGACCATGATGAAATATTGGTGAAACAAATGAGTTTTTGGACGTTTAATGCAGTTTTAGGAGCAGCGCTATACATGCCCCATGTGCTATCATTATACGGATGTCTGCTGCTCGATTTTGGATCTAAATATCTCCCGAAGCACTGTTTGGATCAGGAAAGCCTTCTGGGTTAGTATATTGTTCTACTTCATTCTACAAACAATGTAAAAGCTGTAGAAACCAAACTTATCCTTAATACAATCTGAAGAAATTGAGGAAGTAAAACAGTTTACACATTCAGATATTAGCTGCTTGGAATCAGGAGGAAGCTTGAAATTCTCTAGAAAAGAGTGAACGGTGGGTGAGGACTCAAAGCATGTGAGTTTTTTCTTAATGTGATGCTTGACCTGCAGATACCTAAAACAATGTGAATTTGGATGGTTGAATTTGGTACTCAGTTGCCTAAAGGAAGCAAATTGACCATCAATTTAAGGTCTAGAAATGTTCTAATTTTCTTCTCCCTCCAGTATGCAAATCCACCTGTTTAAAAAAATTGTGACAGGCATCAGAGGATCTCCTAGAATTTATTTATACTTGAGCAGTTGTTTTAAAAGATAGGGCTCTAATGTGTCAAACAAGTCTCCTCTCAGCTCTGATTGTGGAAAAATAAAACAGAAATTTTCCATTACCTGATTTTAAAGCTATTATCCGTGTGTCTTGAGGTTGTTTTATGAATATCTTAAAAAACACTACTTCCAATACGTCCATGAGGAAACCGAGGACAACATTAAAGGAATAATTTGAATAAATATGACACAGAAATGCAGAATGTTCTTTGATGGAAACTGTAACATGTGTATCATTCTCCTCTACAGTACTGACAATGGCTCCATGTCCACCATATCCAGTGTGCCCCCGAATCAGCAACCATTTGAGGTTTTTATCTGTTTCTAACCTCAAAAATGTCTTTCTTCTGTCTGTTTTTATAAACTGTTGTAATGAAGCTGGACTTTCAGAACATAAGATTGAATGAAAGTCCTCTTGATTTGTCTACTTTTTGTAACTATAGAAATTAGACTTTTAAGAGACTTTGGAGACTAAAAAATGCACTTTGGCTTGATGGCACTGTTACAGTTGTAAACATGGGAGTCAATATGTCAACCAGAACATTGTTTGAGTTGAAATTTGACTCCTCTGTCAATAATTCTCCCTTTAGAGGTGTGTTGTGTCAACCATAAACATGTACCTGTTTGTAGACATCACCACTGTCACGATCACAGCTCTCACCTCTTCGGTTTCTGTTTCCTCTCAGAATGTGGACCAGCACATGTTTACATTCCCTTCAGGCTACGGTCAGTTTGCTCTAGGGGTCTTTGATGACCGCTTCGACTTTGGGGCCGGTCTGGGGACAGAGGACAACCGGGAAGCAGAAAACAGGCGAGAAAGGGAAACTGCCTCGCGGCAACGATATGGCGCCAGGCAGCCGAGAAGCCATCATGGTTCAAGACGACAAGCAGGGAGGCATGAGGGAGTTCCCACCTTAGAGGGGTAAGGGGTCATTTAGGTGACCTGTTGTACTGCAGGAAGTTTGATATCTACTTCTAGTTAGGTGTATCACTACTTCACGTCCTCTTTTGCAGAATCATTCAGCAGCTAGTGAATGGAATCATTGCTCCCACTGCAATGCCAAATATTGGTGTAGGACCCTGGTAAGTTACAAATATTGAACAGAATAAAACCTTTAGGAAACTGTGTCTTCCATCTTTCATAATTTTGTCTTGTTCTTTTCTTATTTCATATTTATAGGGGCGTTCTACATTCAAATCCTATGGATTATGCTTGGGGTGCTAATGGACTAGATGCAATTATAACTCAGGTACTTTCTATGCTCCTCTAACTCTGAGCTTTAAAATAAAGAGTTTGTGTTTTATCTTATGTCAAAATGCACCTTACTACCTTGCAAATCATAATTAATTTAACAATTACAAGTCTTTGGTTCGGTGGTAATTCATTTTTTCCAAGTCTGTTTGGGTCATTTTCTTCCTTTATTGGAGAGAGAGACAGTGGATAGGCCTTGTGAAGACGGTGAGTGAGCGCAGGAGAGGACACTCTGCTAATGGGCTTCAAGCTATCCAAGCATGTGTGGGACACGCCTGGCTGCTTATCACTCCACCAAACCAGCTCCCTTTTTAATCAGTTTTTTAACCAAATGTGGTAGAAACTGAGAGAGAGGACGGTAGTAGTCCTTTTTAAATTCACAGTTTTGTGAGCTCAGATAGTTGTGCTGATACCTCCATTAAGTAGGAGCGTGAGCAGTGGAGGCTACACTGGCTACAGAACATAAATCAGCAACTTTTTGTGCCCACGTGTTGCAAATGTGTCATTGAGTTGGTGTTCAAAAAAATACTCAAGACTTCTGCATTTACTGCTGTGATAGCAAATACTTGTTAACATTGTTCCAAAATAGCAAGTATCTGCAGTAATGACAGCCCTTTCTGTTGGCTAATTGATTAGCATGTACTTTAAGAGAATAAAAAGTACAATAGAGTTTATAGGAAAGTTTGATTGATGCTCTTTCTTATTTTCAGTTACTAAACCAGTTTGAGAACACAGGACCTCCTCCTGCTGATAGGGATAAAATAAAAAGTCTTCCTACAGTGCAGGTCACAGATGAACATGTTGGTAAGTGTTTGTCTTCCTTTACCTTCTTTTAAATATAAACCGTCCTATATTTGTACAGAGATTTCTATCCTTCATGTCATTTGCATGGATACGTATCACAAGCATTTATGCTGGACATTACATAAAAGAAGGCCTTGGTGATACAACTATAAAATAGATTGTTTTTTATGTGAGCAATTGTTAGAAATGAAGACTTTAGATTACTTTCCATGACTTAATCCTCTGTGCTCCCCTTCTCCCATGTAATCCTGCAGCAGAGACAATAACTTTAAAGTTGTGGCATTGTTTAAAAATAGAAATACCTAAAATGTCGACTATTAAGACGGTAGGACCTGACATTTTTACCCAGGCACATTTGTTAGCTTGTGCTTTTTAATGAGATTATTGATATTGTGTTTTGTGAGGAGGAAATTCAGTTTGTTTTGTGACTTTGCATTATTTGACCAAATTAGAGTAAAACATGTTTTTGGTGACTGGTGTCTTTTGAAGTAATTATTTTGAAGGATTGAAAAAAACCCAAATAAACCTTAAGTTGGATTTGCGTGGGAAGAATATCTGATAATTTATGTGGAGGCAAGCCCATTAAAGCCTTTTGAAGAAGCAGCATATGGTAATATGAAGATAAGAAACTGAAGGATATGTTTCCTCAATTCATGCCACACCTAATGGTAAAAGCACTCTCTTTTAACTTCTTTTAATGACATATTTGTGTATAAATGTTTGTCATTTGTTTTTTATTAGCCTCTCCTCTCTATTAAATTTTATTGTTAGTGTTTTAGTCATTGGAGCAGACAACAGAGTTTATTGATGTTGCAGGGGCGAGGTTTTGATTATCACTGATTAGGAGCTGTATTTTAATGTTTATTGTGGGTTCTTTTTTTATAATCAGATTTTATTTTGTTTTGTAAAATTAAATAACAGAACATGTTAGCATACAACATTAGTTAGTGGCCTGACCTGGAGGAAAGGGCGAGAAAAAAATCAAATAAAGTAGAAAAGAGAAAGAGAGTAAAACAGGCAAAATAAGAAGAAGAAAAAGAAGAGGAATCATGAAATAAATAATACAAATGTAAAAAAAAGAAATAAATAAAACACTCATAAGCTCAGTCTGGGACCTTGTAAACCAGGGTTTCCCCTCTGGATTATTTTAACTTAGATCCTTATGCAGGTAACCCATTAGAGGCTGCTATGTATCGATGAAAGTGTTGTCATTTCCTTTTAAGGTGGCTCTTATGGCCCTTTTCCACTTGCACGCCTTGGCCCTACTCTACTCGGCCCTACTCGATTTGCAGCGTGTTTCCACTAGCCCGGTACCTCCTAAAACAAGCTAGTTTTAGTACCTACTCCACTCTGGTTCTAAACGAGCTGAGTCGATACTAAAAGATGACGTCACTGACTGCTGGCTACTGATTGGTCAGACAATGTCGTCATCGATGAGTCATGAGAGCGACGACCTAGCATGCTAGCGGTAGCTACCGTTAGCTTACCCTCATACGTCCTTTCTTTGCAGCTCGATTGCTCTCGTCCTTGGCTTCATTCTGTTGTATAGTTTCCAAAACTCACCTGTGCTTCTCAAGGGGTATTTCTTCCTGCCACCTGCAGCCTTCTCCTGCTTTCCTTTTTTACTCGGTTTGTGACAAAAAGCCACAGATTGTTGTGTCGCGCTCAAAATGACATCACCGCAGTGCCGCTTGGCTGTTTACAGCGACACTGCACCCAGTTGGGCAGGCGACTGGGGCTAATGGAAAAGCAGCACAAAGCGAGTAGAGTAGTGCCGGGTAGAGTAGAGTAGAGTAGGGCTAATGGAAAAGGGCCATGAGTCTGTCCATAGGAAAAACTCTGGTAACTATTGTGGGATTTTGTTATTTAATGAAAATAATACAAAACACTGTTTATTGAGGGGATGGATGTATCGTCCAGCATTAGATCATCACCAGGGTTTCATGTATTTTATGGCCAGGTTCCTGTCAATACAAACCTCTTATTAAAATGTAAGGCCTGTCATTGTAGTTCTGTGTGAATCCTTAATCAAAATGATTGCACTTATTATACCTGCATGTGCAAATGTTCAGCTTCAGGACTGGAATGCCCGGTGTGTAAAGAAGACTACAGTGTTGGAGAAAACGTGAGACAGCTCCCGTGTAATCACATGTTCCACAACGACTGCATAGTCCCATGGCTGGAGCAGGTATAAGACAAGAGTTGTGTAAATATTCCATGTGTGTAATCTTAAACACACACTATTTCTCGCGAGCCATCGTACTCAAGCAGCCTTTCTGTTTTTGTCCCTTTTTTTTTTTCTCTAGCATGACACGTGTCCAGTGTGCAGGAAAAGTCTGAGCGGACAGAACACGGCGACAAACCCTCCAGAACTATCAGGGATGAACTTTACCTCCTCTTCTTCCTCCTCCTCCTCTTCATCCTCCTCCTCCACACCTCAATCCTCGAGTTCGACCAGCAATGAGAACTCTACCGATAACTCCTAGAGACCCATTTGTCCTCATCACCCTGTGAGCCGTTTTTAGCTCACGGGCTGCCGTACTTCAGAGGGCTGACCTCCAGTCTCTCCCTGCTGTCAGGCGGAGACCTGAGTGCATCTCATCAGGAGCACTCGAGCCTGATCGGGGGGGGGGGAAGTGATACGTGAGGATTATGTATTCCTGCCCGTCCTGTTGCTCCCACCTTCATCAGGAATCTGAACAAAGGAAGGGTGGAGACCTGGAGTGCAGCTTCGATCAAGGCGGGTGTGGAGACTTTAGGAGGCTCAGTCTGCCTGAATCACCTCGTACAGGAAGAGAACACAAAGGAATCCAAAGGTAGAAGACTTGGGATGAGTCGACAGTTGTTCTTTTTTTTAAATAAATCTCCAGACTCACATGACTTAGGATGCTCTGCTTTTGCCAATGAAGCAAAAAGAAGTGAACATTTATTCCTTTTTATAAGTAGCGTTCATATCTCACAAAATGAGTCAAAATGCACTGTTTAAGTGCACACTTAAGTTACTTCATGGTTTGGAGCATACGACTTTTCATTTTCTTTTTCTCGACTCAGATGAATATATTTTACAGTCAAGATCCTCTTACAGCTGAAGGATTACCTGAAGCCACACAGGTACAATTTTGCACTTAAAATTATGCGTCAAATTGCAGTCATCTGGTTCTGTTTGCATTATGATGTGGATAAGCATACTTAAATGAAACTCACAATGATTTTTTTTTATTATAAACATCTGCAAGCCTGTTAAGTGGATCAGCTTTTCATATAAAACTCTTAGAAACATCAATGCGTTTGTGCATTTTAACTTAAAGGTATATAAAGTATTTTCTAAAGTTGCCAGTGGAAAAAAAAACTCTTGCTTTGAAGTATCATTGTGTCCAAATTAATGAATTGATATGAGAATAAAGATGTTTGGGTGCTACCACTCAAAACTCATCCAAGAACTCATTTTGTTTGTTTGTTTTTGGTTTTGTATATGCAGCTTGCCTGTTGTCAAATCCTGAGCCAACCTCACACATTAATCTTAAAGTCAGTCTGGGTAACATCCCTGAGATTTTGTTTGGAAAGGCAGTACTTCAACACAATTAAATCACTTCTCCCTTGTGCCATGACCAACATTCCCTGAAAATGGTATCAAAATCAGCTCATAACCTTTCAAGATATCTTGCTAACAGACCCCTCTTGTTAATAGTCTTATTGACATACAACTAGAACTACAGCACAGTGGTTTTATGTGTTAGCAGAGTAACTTCTTGTATTAAACCAATGAATGTGAGACTCAGGGATATTGGCTTATGATCTTGTACCGTCGCTCCATCCATTTTAAACATGGCTTTTGGATTTGTGGGGGGCTTGAGCTTATCCCAGCAGACATTGGGTTAGAGGTAAGGTACTCCCCAAACCGGTTTCCAGCCAAAGACAATGACAAATACAGACAACCATTCATCACACAGTCAAACCTAAGGGAAAATAAGAACCCCTAATGACCTTATAAGCTTATTTTTGGTCTGAGTGCCCAGAGAGAACCCACACATGCACAGGGAGAACATTCAAATTCCACACAGGAACACTGGTCGACACAGGGTCTTGACCAGAGACCTTCATGCTGTGAGGCATGCACACTACCTGAACTTGTAACTCCCAGACACAACCAGCTCAACATATCAAGATAAGATAAACCTTTATTAGTCCCACAGGGGGAAACTCCAGTTTTACAGCAGCAGCAGGATAAAGAGAAATATCAGAAAAAGATTTACAAATGAAACGATAAGTAATTAGAATAAAAATAGCATAAATACAACTAAGTGACAATAAATGAAGAAAGCATGAACCTTTCATCAATATTCAACTTCCTTATGAAGGAAAAATTAAGTGGAAATAAGACTGACTGATATATAATATGTCTGTCAACTATATACACAGTATTAACTATTACCAATATTTTAGCAAGATATTA
The DNA here is from genome assembly GCA_036419115.1 of Scarus forsteni. Classification (NCBI taxonomy): domain Eukaryota; kingdom Metazoa; phylum Chordata; class Actinopteri; order Labriformes; family Labridae; genus Scarus; species Scarus forsteni. The sequence goes on from JAZDUH010000136.1 coordinate 12,440,864, forward strand.
CAATATTTACACCACAATTTTTGGCTATATCTATATGGAGGTGGACGTATACACAGTATAAGAGTTAATATTTGCACTAAAAATGTCAGAAAGGACTTGCAGAGGATATGAAAAACTGGAAACAAAAAAGGTTGAATTTGGGGCATTTCAAGTTAAAAAAAAAAAATCGGAAAGGAAATTAGTGTTTAAAAGAAATCTCAAAGATTTTCGAAAAATCAAATTCACAAGCAAGGGATGAGAGCAGCTGACCCTCCAAATCTCACTCATCATCCCTGTAACATGGTCAATATTTGTAGGAAGTTTCCAGAAAAATCCCTCAAAACGTTGTTGTGGTGACACTTTCACGCGTTCACGAAACGCGACGAGGTGTATTGATCAGATTTCGACCTCAACATTAAACCCATGACCTCCAAAATGTTGATCCTTGACACTTAAAATGGACATTTATGCAAAGTTTGATGCAGAGATACTGGATTCTTAAGCAAAGGATGAGCAAGAGACTCATGACTTTTGGCTTTGAAAATCAAACCACTTTATCCTTTTGTCAGGGTGGACACTTTTCCAGAAGTTTGAAGGAACATTTCTTAAAGCTCATCTGTAATATTGCATTCACAAGTTCACAGTAAAAGTAGGGATGGACAATATTATCATGGTATACTGGTTGTGATATTCTTATTGGCAGATATGGGCCTATGAAGTTGAATGTTGTTACTCACAGTTGTTTAAATTTCTGCCGATAATTACAGCTGATTTATCCACCATAAATATCTACCACACATCGATCAGCTATCACATGACGACCATCTGCCTAATATTGTGTTGCTCCCCGTTTTGCTTCTGTGTGACAAACTTGTGATCCACTGTGTACTTTGATACCTACACAAATCAGCTTCAACTTCTACAGCAATTCAAGCAACACATCGCACATGCCGGCCATGACCCTGTCAATGGGGCACTGTTCCTTCCTCTGACCACTTTGATAGATCCTGACCACTGTAGACCAGAAGAGCCCACAAGAGCTGCAGTTTTGGAGAAGCTCTGACTCAGCCATCTATCCATCACAATTTGGCCCACAGTGAAATCCTTACTCTTGCCTGTTTTTGAATTTCAGTGTTTTAAAAGACAGTTGCTTGATAATAGCTGTCCCTTAGAAATGTGAACATTTGGTTAATTTTAGATTCTCAGAATGACAAACATCATTTTAGCTTTCATTATTTTTGTTTTTTTTGTGTGTGAAAAAAACAGGCTTTTAGTCAAGAGAGCTCAAGCTCAATGTGTTGACCTACAAAAATATATCATCCCTGAAACCCTCTGTTAGTTTATCCTTGAATTCAGGTAGACATTTGTACAAAGTTTTTTTAATCCTTTGAGGTTCTGGGATAAGGAGCTCTCAAGAATCTGGACGTTCATGCTTAGAGACTTTTTATTATTATTATTATTAATATGCATGTCTAAATGTACGGAAGAGGATTAGGGCCACTGAGGGAAAAAATGGAGTCCAATTTTTTTTTATTAATATTTCTCTAAAGAAATAAAAGTCTGAATTCTACCTTTTTTCTCAGAATTCTGATTTTAAACTCAGAATTCTGACTTTTTTGTTCTTTTGAGAAATATTAATAAAAAAGAATTGGACTCCATTTTTTTTTTTCAGTGGTCCTAATCCTCTTCCGTACTAAATGGCATGTAAAAATGCTTGGGTATTTTAAATAACAGGTTATGGAGCAAAACAAATGTCTAATGTTTAACTTAAAGGTGTTTTCTCTACTGTTTAAAGCTTATTAAACAGAACAGCTTCGAGAGAATAATTATAAACAGTCTTTTTCATCATCATATTAATTTTCTTGAAAGATGCTTGCTTTGAGAATCTTGGCAGATCTGCCTAGAGAAAAGGTCCAAAGTAACAATTTTCAGTAGAGCCCAGATTTTTTGGCAGCGCTCGTTATGACAGTGTTACATTATTGGGACTTTTCTGTTAGGAAGATAATGAAATGTTGCAATAAATGCAAATCTATTAAAACACACAAAAAGCTGTAATTGACAGAATCAATGAAAATAAATACACTTTTGCCATGGTCCTATATTTTTTGTAGTTTGTTGCATTTAGATAATTTACGCTTAATAAATAGAAAGCAGTTAGAGAGTACAAACCTCTGCCAAGGTAGCTCACATATTGCTGTTTCATCTATAAGCAATAGCTCCATGATAAAGTTACCATCATAAAATGATTCCTTAACCCTGAACACCCACATCCAGCACTCTGAATCATGCTGCTATAATTATTAGCTATGTACTTATTAAGCTAAAATCATCCTCAAAATGGCTGTTATCTGGATCACTACCAAAATCTAATCATTTTAGGTTACCTACATCTCCTGAATATGACAGCAAAATCCATCCAGTAGTTTCTGTGTAACCTTGCGATCAACAAATTCAGACAAGAACAACCAGAGTTGGCTAATTCTCTCGATGCTGTGCCGTGTTCAGACACTAGATGGTGACACAAACAGAATGTTTCACCTCGCGTTCATTGGTACAGCAGGCAGGTCACCTTTCAGCCTTATCGTGAGTCTGCGTCTTTTTACTACACTCTGATACAAGAAGGATGTTGTTTATTAGTTTGTACACATGCAACTAATGAGCTTTGCCTGCACATGTTTCCCAGGCTATGTTATTTGCCCCTTTAATGACGTCTTTCTGGCTCCTAGAACAACCCAGCTTCTACCACAGAACAATACCACCATTAGTGTTCACTTCTGGAAGATTTCAATGCATAATACACTTCTGTGCTTGTTTTGTGTGTTCAAAGTAAAGCCTGTTGTGCAGATAGTAAACACAGTCTATATTAAATCTTTCAGATGGGTGCTCGCCTGTGAAGTGTTCCCCATAAGCCAATCAATGCTGCTTCCTTTTATTGTCTAGCAACCTGGGTGTATTTCCTTGACATTGTACCTCTCTTCTCCTCTGGGCCTTGGGATCAAAAGCCTCTAATCTAAAGGGATTGTTATGGAAGGAAACATCAGTCCTGCCTGAAGACACATTTATACAGTTATGGCTGAATGTGTGACTTAACAGTGTGAAGTTTGTGATTCATTTTGACAGGTTATTGTTGGCTTTGTGGTGAACGCTGCAACTATTTGAATCCATGTAATAACGTACAGTGAAGCCTGGCAAGCTGTTACATGGGTTCCATACCTGGAGTGAAAGTGTAAATCCTTTGGATTGAGATTTTCTTTTAGGAGGAATTGCATGAAATAGAAAAACAGGCTGGGAAGAAAACACAAATATGGTTCTCATAAACTTGCAGGACATTTTTTTCCTTTCAAAGACCTCAGGATTGCACATCTGGATCTTTTCTCATACACTTCCTCAGTCTTAAGTTTTTTTGGGAACACTAGAGTTGTGATGTTAAACTGATTCTGGTGAATTTAAACAGGACTATAGTCTGGCTGTAGAGACCCTCTTCAAAAGTATTTTGATTCAGATACGGCATGCAAGGAATGTACCCTGGGTTTATTTCATTGTTCCTTTTACAAGTCTCCATTTAACAACTACCCCACAGCAAGACTTGGCATAAACATGTGTTTTAGCTTTTACTGAAATTATGTCAGTAAACAAAATCCACATTTCTTTCATTAAGTAATAAAATACACAGCAGCACTGCCAGGACTTTTTTTTAAAAACACATTTTCTGGTTTAACCCTTTAACTACCAGCTGAACTTTTGGGCAAACATCCATAAGTCTGAGGAATATTGAGTGTGAAGAAAGAAAAAACGTTTCACCAATGTTCCAGGGGACAGAAAACAACTGCGAGCTATCACAAAAAAATGCTATTTTCTTTGTGAATAATATAAATGTTTTTAAAGCAAACAGGTGATAAAGAAGAGCAATCAAAAATACCTTAAAATTAATGATATTGACTAAACCAATAAAAATAAGAATGATTTGATAACTACTGTTTAACAAGTAGAGCTCTGTTATTCATCAAACAAATTTAATTTTAATAGTCAAACTCAATATTCTATATTATAAGTTAAAGGGACTGTGAGGAGTTTCTAAGTAATTACAAAAAAGTCTCAAGTTTTATAGCATCAAAATAGGTTATCTATAAATTCTACTCCTTAGCCTTCCAGTCAGGTCGGACAGGGCTGGACTGGCCTGGATACTCAACTTTGGGAACAAGACAATTAAAACTAGAGCAAATTTATATTATTCTGACACGTCATAGAGCACCGGGCTGTAAGTAGAGATATATAGCCGGCTACAAACCTACGATTCTAAGTGTTCCAAAAATTGCTTGTTGTCACACATCAAAAACTACCGCGACGCAAGTAGAAAGTGATACATTACCTCGTCGCTTTGCATCCTGTAAGTTGTTGAAAAAGAAGTTGTAAATCAATGCAGAGCTCTGAGGAAGGTCCGAGCTGCATTTTTATTAGCATCACAACAAACACACACTTTTGCTTGGGTCACGTCTTTGGTGCGTTCCAGTTATGGTCAGAAGGAATTTTCGAGTTCCGAGTAGGAAACTGCTACTGGAACGTCGGAATTTCCTACTGGGAACTGTGAAACCTCGCCACCCCCAAGTTGACAGTCAAAGATGGATGCCCCCAGTGTGAACAGTTATTTAGCTCCTGTAATAATCAATTTATTTGCACTTCTGACTGGGGTGTGTCGCTCTAGATCAGCTGTATACATAGTGTAGTTAGACTTATATTTACAAAAATGCTGTCATAGTGATAATCACATTCTTCATACAACAAGGCAGGGCGTGCTAACAACAGCTAACAATAGCCTGGTAGATCGGCATGTTTTTTTCCGACTTCAACTGAAACACTGATAACTTGGAGATGATGTCACTCCCATTTCCGAGGTTACTGGAACGCAGCATTACGACAGTCGCCACACATGCTCATGGGTAGCAGAGTCTTTATGTCGCCGGTAATAGATTCTCCTCATAGCACCTTTAATTTTGATTGCTATTTTATTTACTAGCATTTCTGCATTAAAGTTTTAATTCCCACACAAATAAAATATGATTTTCATTGTAGTTTTTTCTGTTCTCTGTAATGTAAACAGAAGCAAACAATGATTTGATTTGATTGAATTTTTAAAACATTTAATATTCCTGAATTTATTGATGATCTCTGCCAAACAGTTGAGCTTGTAGTTAAAGGGTTAATCACCAACTAGGCTTCACTGCTTCTTTTCTCAACAACTGTTACTAAACCCCTGCAGCTCCAAGACACCTTCAGACGACCTGTATTTTAGTGGAATAACACATGAAGAACATCAACCCTTTCAAGAAGAACCGAGTTAAAGACATGACTTTTTCAGGAAAAAATGTGGACAAGCAGATTATTAAGAATGCAGTGATATCAAATTGCTGTATTTTACGGTGTATGACCATAGAGTCAATAAAACAAAAACAAATAAATGAATCCCGAATAACACAAAGATCAATCATTAATGAGCCTTTTCACGTGATAATATGATTCTGTCAGGTTTTGGCTATCAGAGAAACAAAATTTCAGTCTTCAAAAAACCCAGCAAAAGATTTAATCACATTAACACTTATTCATCCAGATGTGTTCTGCTCCAGTTGTGTTCAAAGATTGGAAGCAATTTTGTCTCAAATGTTAAAAAGGACCACATGTAATTTCTCAAACTTTGTTCTTTATTAAGCCTCTTGTGATCTTTAGCTTGCAAACAGTCATCAAGAAATCAAGAAAGTATGAGATATCATATAATAATAATAAAATTAATTTTATTCATATAGCACTTTTAAAAACATAGTTCACAAAGTGCTTTGACAAGCATTCAGCACAAAATAATAAAACACAAACAAACATTGAGCACAATGAAGTAAAACCAAAAAGCACAGACTTAAATCAAGACTAACAGAAAGACACAAAGGTAAAAAGACACAAGGTGTTAATACTCCAGATTTCATACTGAAGGCCTTTTTAATACGTCAAAGGAACCCAGACAATACAAGAACCATGCAGCATAAAAAGAGACCATGAGGACCAAACATAAAAACATAAAATCAGGAAGAATAGGAAACGCAATAAAAAAGGGGATGAAAGCAGAAATCAGGTCAGAAAATATAAAAAGATGAAATGAGCAATGATGATAAAATTACAAAATAATAAAAATAAGTGGCGATGATAAAAAACAGTAATAAACATGAGCAAGAGATAAGACAATTAAAAAGGTCTACAAATTATCTTTAAAAGAGTGTTAAAAGGTGAATCATTAATAAGATAAAATCTTAATTAATAGCACATAATAGTTTTAATAAATTAACAAAAAGGAGTAAAAGAAGGTAAAGCAAAACAAACAGTAAAGCCAAAATAAGATAGAGATAAAAGACATTAAAAGACAGTAGGAGAACAGGAGAAAAATTCCTGCTACATTTTCATAGAAATAACATAGAAAACACATCACCAAATGCAGATTAATCACTGTGGATCCATAACTACCCCTCACACAAAGCAAAACACTGAATTCATGGTTGGATTGAAAGAATCTTCAAAGTATATATTTGACCTATAACCTTATACAGACTGACAAAAGAGTGCTCTTCCAAATGCAGTGGTCACCATAAGTGTCCATAGAAAGGCTCAAAAGATAGAAGTATGCAAAGCTAGTCTTACAGCTTGGGAGCATCGGTGATCCCACTGAGTTTTGAGGCTTGCTAAAGTTCAGGTCTTTCCTGTTTGTGTCACAGTTTATGTCTGAAAACACTTCAACTCCTGTGCATGGGGGCCCTGAAATGCATGTATAGTCATGTATTTAGTTAAACCCAGGGGTGGAACTGGTGCACAAATATGTATTACACTCAAGTTTAAGTCCCTGTACTAACTTTAAATTGTTCTGCGTACACTTTGCTGTGACATTTAAAACAACATCTGGAATGTGATAAGTCCTTCAGTTATTTGACTGAGTATAGCGGTGCAGTAAATAAATCTTGACAGTAAATAAAATATGAACTCAGAGTATCAGTTTGCTCTTACGTGCGTCAAAATAGATAATAATCATTGAAAATATATATTCATTACTCTCTTCTTCATACACTGTAAAATCCAATTAGTTATCATTACTTAAAAAAAGCATGCAAATCGGTTGCACTTAAAAAAAACAAGTGCAGAGAACTAGTTAATTTTAGTTGTACTAACTAACACTTCCTTTGTAGAGTACACTTACAAATGAGGTTAAGCAACTAAAACAATCAAGTAGAGTGTACTTGATATCTTGCAAACTTCAGGCCCCTGTCCACCCCGGGAATCAAACCAGGTACTTTCTTGCTGTGAGGCACATGCACTACCTGCTGTGCCACCATGCCACCATGCAAACCCAACTCCAAAAATCTGAGTGGTTCAAAAATCACACGAGTGAGCTTAACTATTTCAAGTGAGCTTAACTACAAAAAAAAGTAATCTTCACTAAAAAAAAAATAAGCATTTTGCATTTATTTTGCATTTTTACACATGCAAGTGATTGTTACTTAATAAATACTAGTCATAAAGGCATATTTTTGTTAACTTAGTAAAGTTAACTCATGTTTGCAAGTCAAGGCAGCTATTGGATTTTACAGTGTAGTTTTTTATAAAAGTAATTGACTAAATGAAAATAGAATACCTGATTTATCATCTGTTTGCCCTCATGTATATTAAATTGCCAAAACTGAATTGTAAATTCATTTTAAACTTAATCTTGCTAATACTGTCAGTTCATACTGTCATTTTTTTCAGTAAGTAACACTCCAGTAGTGAGCATAGTAATATTAAACTTGATGTCTTCACTAAAGTTAACATTTTGTTATTGAAACAACCCTAATCAGGGCTCCAGAGTGCAACCATTTTAGGCGCACGTGCACCCAAAATTTGTGAGAGTGCACCTAACATTTTTTCTAGGGCGCATTGGTGCACCTGAACATAAAGCTGTAAATAAAAAAAGCCACAAAAAAGAGAAAAAATAAAGACAAAAGTCATGAAATGTTCTGCCCTAAATGTTGTTTTTTTGTAAATTAGTTTGAGACTTGTTTTTTTAATTTTAAATAATTTACCTTAGCTTTAGTTTTGAAAATACTGATAATAGTGTGTGAAGTCTTATTGTAGGTTCAAATTTATTGGAGAATAAGACCATCTAGTTAAATGTTATGTGTTGGTTTGGTAAAATCTGGATATTTATTTAATTTTTCAGTGCAGTATAGCCCCTTAAGCATTAGCTCTTTTTATTTCGAAATATTTTATTTAACTTGAGGTGTTTGAGCTTGACATGTTTAATTTCAGTTCAGTAAAGCACTTTATCACTTTTGTATGGAAATGTTTTTTTGTGCTTAATTTTTTTGTTTGAATTTGTCGGTTTCATTCAGTGAACCACTTTAAACGCTCTGTTTTTCTTTTTATATATACTTTTGCATTGAATAAAGACAAGTATTTCTTTATATATTATTCTTGTTTAAAAATCATTTACATTATATAAAAGTTATGGAGAGTGATAAACGGTGACCTTATGGTGTTAAAGGTGACACTGAAAAATGTAGGCGCACCTAATTTTTGTGCTCGTGCACCTTAAAAAAAGTTTTAGGTGCACCGTTGCAACCAATGCAGAAAGTTAGTCTGGAGCCCTGCTAATGATGGAAAACCATGATCAGCTAAGCTCTTCTTTGAAAATACACCTGTGGACGTCGGTTATAATGTACATCGTCTGAAAATTGCCCAGAGCTGTTGCTAGTGTCTCCTGTGGATAGACTACAGTCCCTGTCAGTTTGCTCAGTTTGTAGAGGACTTCTAACAGCACACAAGGAGTCTTCGTGTTTGATTTATGAACTACAATGCAAATTCAGAAGAGCTTTGGTGTTAGCAAAACCTCAGCGAGGACAGACTTAAATATACTATGCCATAGTTGATAATAATTCATTTATTTTCTATACAGCTTATCCCTTTCAGGGTTGTAGGGAGGCTGGAGCCAATCCCAGCCATAATCAGGCAAGAGGCAGGGTCACATAGAGAGACAGAACCATTCACGCACACACTCATACCTAAGGGCAATTTAGAGTCCCCAATCAACTTACTGAGCATGCTTTTGGTCTATGGGAGGAAGCCTCAATGCCTGCATAGAAACCCACTTTTACATGAGAAAAACATGCAAACTTTACACAGAAAGACCCTGCCGACCCAGGAATCAGTGCAAGTGCTGAAAAAAACATAAATTATTGTACAAAAATCTGGGTGAATGCATTTAGTTACTTTCTGCCTCTGGTTGCACTTCACTTTTTTACATGTTTGGTGCTCACATATGAATTCCCTAAAGGATATCCATCCATTTCATTCCACTCCATCTTCCAAACTTTACCAATAATTTACAAAAAAGGTTAAGACTCAAGATTAAGATTTATTCGTGTTCTGGAGTTGATAATGGTGGTTTCCTGTACCAGCAACTGGATCTGATGAAACCTTAAGAAAATGTCTGAAATAAGGTCTTAAAAAAGAAAAAAGTATTGTTATCTTGATATTATGAGGAAAATAGGATGAAATCTAGAGAAAAAAAACAAAAACAAAATTCCAGTTAATAAGCAAAGCAAAATATATGGATGCATGCATGTCCTCTCAAGGACTGACAGAATGAGGACCAAAAAACCTCCAGCAAAACCACAGCTCAGACCCCAGTGTTGAAATACTGTAGACATTTTCATGGCTTGTTATAAATCAGTTTTTCCCCCTTCTGACACTAAAGCTGACAATTATACTAGCTGAACCTTATGAGTTTTTATTTTTAAATTTTAACAGCTAAGTTTAATCGGACAAAGTGTGCTCAATGAGTAGCTGGATTAGGGGTGTGTGCTGGACACACGCTGGTGAGTCAATATGTATCCAAGGAGACAATAACATTTATCACAAAATATGTCATAATAAAATCAGGCCAACACAACATGATTTATTTACTAAAATGACTTTTTTGTAAAAATATTGTCCCACAAAACTATATTCATGAAATACACCTTCTTTTTTTCTCACTTTATTTTCATTTAGTTTCATATATATATTCTCATATATTTCCAACAAAATTTATTCACACATGTTCGGTTATGCTCCACAGTCTTCTCTCCTTCTGTCTATTTACACAGAGGGGTAATGGATCATATATTCATAGATATATATATGTACATAATGAATTAAACAGAAGACAAATATAAGACATAAGTAAAAATATGCAGATTTGATCAAGAAATCTCCCCCAAAAGAAAAAAAAATAAAATAAAATAAAAAAATAATTAAAAAAATCTAATTACATGTACTCATATAAATCTAAATTAATGAACACCAATACATAAACAGTGACAAAGGTCATGGAATAGGTGTCCCCGGTTATAAGTGTAATTTTTTCTAGAGGAAGAAATTGAGAAATTTGAGTCAGGAACTTGCTGAATGTTACCTTCGTATCAATGTTATTATAAAATGCATGATCACTGCAATAAGATGAATAAATACAAAATTGTATGTCCAAGTGACAAAGTAATAACTATTAAATTAGCAGAGCACTAGAAGAATGTCCGAATTTCTAAGAATTACAAGCTAACAAACTATTGGGTATTGTGCTTATAAATAGATATTTTCATACAAATATAAGCACAACCAAAGTCAGTGTAAAAAATACATTTGTTAAGCATTACAACAAATAAAGGCCCTAAACAATGCCACATTTCAGTTGAGAACCTATGACAAGAGTTGAGATAAGAATGTTGGCCTAAAAGTCAACTATTACACAAATACCGTAGAGGAGTTGCTTATAACTCATTTGTATTATTTCTAATGAGTGAGCATTACATGTTTTTTCCTACAATTTCAGCAAAAGAAAATACAAAAGTGCATTTAGAGAGGAACTTGTATACCAGGAGTTGGTACGTGAGGATAATAAAGACAAGAGTAATGAATAACTATAATGATAAGAATAAAAATACAGATGAAATACAATTTAAAGTGTTTATGTGTTGTATTGAATTTCGCAATAAATATCTTTAAAGTTTTCTGTTACTAAAATTGCTTTTATTGATGTAGTATTTCGCTGACAAAATGAAAAGATGGATAATGAAGTATTTTTTGAGTTCAGAACTACGAAATTCATGTCAAACAGGCAGCACAGCGCATTACAGGTCTTCATGCAAGAAATCTGTAACTCGTGACGTAACCACGCCTCCAAACAATACGTCATGTATACGTGCTGCCCAGGGCGTGTGCGTGAGGTGCAACTAGAGGACGACCAACTCGGACGGCTTCACTGGGGAACATTCAGGCTCAACGTCTCGCCGGAGGTCCTCGAAGAAAGGAAGAAGATTTACCCCGACGACTGACGCTACATTAATTCGACAGGTTATTAAAAAATAAAACAACAGCCATGAAAATACTGTGGGCTGTCGGTGCCCTTCTGTTGAGCTGCTGGCAAGCTAGTGCGTCCACAGGTAAGAAATTTATGTCAGCCATGTTGGCTAGATACAGACTTTGCTCTGAGACCATAAAATAATGTCGTTTCTGTCTTCTGCTGTTTTTACATAACGAAAACAGATTGGTTTGTTTGAGTCGTCTTTTACAGCTGGCACCGACGAACATTATCCCGAGCTTGTAGTGTGGACTCTCATATGACGGCTAGCAAAGGCGTAGCGTTTGTGCTTTTGCTAGCGACTCATTTAGCTAATTTGCATTTACAAAATCCCTTCAAAAGATTACCCGGCCATTTCGTGGCTAAGCTCAATCAAGGAGTATATTTACGGAGGAACATTTTGATGCCAAAACATGATCAGATGTAACAGGTCAGGCGAGCTGCTTAAATCAACAGCCTGTGGTGGTTGATTAACCTTGCTGAGGCACAGTCAGCCTAGCACGACATGTTGCTCTTTCTCAGCGGTCGTTAATAAAAACAATGTTTAACCATCTACCATCGTGTCATAGATAATAACCTTACAATGTTTCCGAACTACCCTTTGGATGAAATAATGTTCCGTTCTTTCGTAAGAGTTTCACCACACAGCCCTGATCGTCACAGTAAAATGGACAGCTTCCGTTTTGGTGATATCACACGTCCTGTTCTGATCAAACTGTCATCGATAGATTCATATTGGCAATAATGGACGTCCAAAACATGAGAGATTGAAGGGAGCACAATTCAGTGATTGGGCTGTATGTCTCGATACATTGTTGTCTGATTGCTAATGAAATGTTGGCGTGTATCAGCCTGGTTATTGGTCATTAAAAGGCCTGCTCTCTTCTGTCACTTTGTCGAGCGGGGTCATTGATTGATGCTGTTCAATGCAGAGCCATATCAAATGGTCGGGACTAGTGTGTTATTACCCTGCTCTGGTGTCTGGGCTGGGTGATAGGAAAAAACAAGGTTTGATCCTGTCTGAATGTCAACTTATTAACTAGATATCCTTGTTAAATGATGGGAAAGTAGTTCTCTGTCAAATCCTAAGAGGCTAATGCAAAGTGTCCCACTGGTAATTTATGGACAGTCAGCCATTTAGCTACTTAATGTGTATTCTGCCCGTGAATACATAACACTTGATACCAATGTTTTCGTCATGAGCACGAAGCCCCCATAACCTAAATTAACCCATTCCCCTCATGAAGATAGTCTGTTTGTATTAGAAACAGATAAGAAACAGGAGCTAAAGCTTCAATTATGCTTTATATTTTTTAAAAGTGGAAATCCAGTGTGAAGACGTAAACTATGTTGACACATGTGCACATTTTATCAATATAATTGCTAATGTATGAGATATATGTGGCCACTTACTAGGGTAAAATCATCATCTGTAAACACCAACAATAGTCTTATTTGCAGATTCCAAAAACTATAATTTCTTGCAATTTTCTTACAGTACTGACAGCATTCAGATGGTATTATATATCCCTAGTTGCTTATAATAAACAATCATTTTACTGCATACCCAGCATGCCATCTGTTTTTCTTTTTGTTAATGGAACAGTCTACTCACCTGTTGCTGGATAATTTAGGAAGGCTAATAATGTGGCTTAACATTTAAAATCATCAATATAAACAATTATGTGTTATCATATGGATGAACAGTATCGTAATGACAACACAATGTCATTACTGTTAGATAATGGCCAAAAGTGTGGTTTATCTGTTTTAGCTTTGTTAAAAATGTGCAGCTGTTATTTTTAACCAAATGTTACGGAACATTAATATTTAGAATTGATTTTGTTAACATTCAAATCAATTTATAGTTGCTAAAAATTCAGATAATGACTGTATCAAATGGTGCTATTCTTGGTGTACAGATGTGTTTAAAACAAAAAGGCTAGAGCAGGAGTGGCCAACTTGTGGCCAACTCTTCCAGTGTGGCATGCAGGTCATTTTTCATGTATTGTAAAGATAGCTACATTATGCACCAATTGAAATCTTTTGGAATAAAAATATTTAGAGTCTTTCTTACTGGTATATGTTTTGTTCTTTGTAAAGTTTCTGTGTACATATTTTGGGGGGTTTATTTCTGTAAAACACTTCAGCATTTGTTAATATATATAGAAGAATATTGTTGGGAATACAGACTCAGTGGTAGGTGATTAACATTAAAAAGCATCCTAACTTGGCATTAGCCAAGTTATGTTATTTGTTATTTTACACAAGGGGAATTTTTATTCGTCATTTCTATATTACAAGTAGGTGGGATTTCAATGCCTTTTTTGGCTGAAAAGGTGCCAGTGTGACATTTGACCCATGTAGGTTAAACTTTCTACATAAGCAAAAATATCAACACTCAATATCCAGTGCCTCTTCAGCTGTTTTAGGATAAATTCACTTCTAAACATTTACCTGCCCTCACAAATAAATCATCAGCTGCCCATCTACTCAGTAGAAAATGTTCATCTTATTCATCCATCTTAAATCAAGTAAGAAGTAGTTGATTCTTCAGAGGGTCTTACAGTCATTTCTATACTTTGTTGACAGACATCCATAACTTACACGTAGAAGACTTATTTAATTGTTATTATAGTCCGACATGTTTTCAGACACTAAAACTTGTACCTGTTTCATAGATACATTGTAGTTGTTTAATGACCTCAATCTGCACCTCAGACACTGAAAGAGTTGCGTAAGATCATTTAAGCCCACATGTTTATCTCTACTCTACATTTCATCACCCCAAAGCATATAGTGCAGTAAAAGTGGAGCAAATACACGCACTGATACATATTACAGTAAAGGCTGCAGCACTGTTTGCAAATGTTATGAGCATTTAAGTCACCGTTTAAAAGAAGAACAAGGAGCCCTCATGCCACTCAATGTTTCCTGCTTTGGTAATGTCATCTTAGGAGTATAACAGAAGTAAAGTTAGACCCCCCTTGAGCTTTCTTGCTTCTTCTGAAGCTTAACTTCAGCTTACAAAGTGGGTTGCCAGGCACTGAGGTAGGTAGGCAGCTTTGTGTGAGAAAAGGCAGAGAAAAACATCACGTCACATGTTTAAGTGCTTGATGTTAAGTCCTAGTAATTTGGTAAATGGTGTTGACACATTTAGTTATCATATTGACCACCATTTTGGGATCCCAGAGGCTTAACCTGCTCTTGCGTAAATTGTCCTGCATGATGAAAGCCATCATACTTAGCAAAGGCTCCTGCAGTGGCATGTTTTTTGTCCTTGTTGTGTATTTCTGGGGGTTAACGTTCTCCTTGTTGCAGTGGAAAATCTGTGCAGTGGTTACATGTAAGACTTACTCTCCACATTCACAGGCAAAATAGACAGCCAGTAGATGTGAGAAGAGCAAATGTTATGAGATTTTGCCCTCATTTTTCCCAGACGCTGACCTTGGCCAATCAATAAGTGATAAAATGAGAGCTTGTTGTACACTCATAAACTGATGTCAGCTACCTCGCTTATAACTGCCTTCATGCTGGACCAATGAACAAGGTTATTTATGTTAACTGAAATTAACAAAAGAACAAAAAACTAAGATGTATGAATGTTTTGTTAACAAGTTAAGTAAAGACAAGTTTTATCTAAAACACCAAGTCAATTACAGAAGTATTTTTGTAAACTACACCAGAAAAGGCAATAAAAGTAAGTTAAAATATCCTCTCTGTTGCTGTTTGGCACAGTGTTTACTGACTGAAACCTTCTTCATTGCAGGATATGACTTAATTTCTGTTTTGAATTAGTTTTTTTACATGCTGTAGTTTGAACTGCTTTCCTTTCTTTGGATGTGCAAGCTTACAATATTAAGAGTTCTGTGGTAAATTTAAAGGATCATTCCCTGAATCATAAATAATCTACAGCAGCTGCCATTTTCATCGTTTATTGACTATAAGCTGTAATAACCAGTTCATTTTTGTAATGGATGGTGGTTGATTCAAGACTGTCTAGTATGGATATTGTTTAATGGTTTAAGATCCAACATTAAATAAAGCTTTTTGTTCTATAAATGAAATTGGGTACTCTTTCAGTCCACATGATGACAGAGAGTTAGTAAACAAACACAGCAGTTCAGGGGTGAGACATAAAGTCACAATATGATTTTCAGCTGGCTGTGTGGACTTTCTTTGTGGTTTGAAAGGGGAATAATAGATGGGCATGTCACACAGGGTTTCTTAGAAGTGACGTATGAGTAGGGATGGGAATTGATGTGATTTTATCAATACTAATACTATTAACAATCCTGATAATTGGTCCCGTTTTTAATAATTCCCTTATTGATTCCTGCTGATGATTTTTTTTGTGTGCAATGTTGGCATGCAGATTTTCAGTGGCAACAATGTCAAACGCATGCCACTGCATAGATAACTGCTCTTGCAAGTCGCTGGTGTTTCCACTCACTTAGGGTTGTGCAGAAGGCGCCTTTTGTAAAATAATAATAATAAGCCACAGTTTTGACCGCTTCTGAACCCTGTCGGTGGAAGAAATTAATAAGAGAATTGATTAACAAAAGGGCTCATGATATCAATTCTTTGATGGAGCTGTTAATGATTCTCAACTGGAATTGTTTTTGATTCCCATCCCTACTTATGAGAATAAAATTCTGTAGAAATATTGCTTACCTCACTTGGCACCACCCAGGGGAATCTAAAGCTGATGACGGCAAAGCTAATGCTAAGCTAACCATCTGATAAACTAGCTAACACTTGACATGCTTAGCTTGTTAAAGCTGCTTCCCATTTCTCAGCAAGCTAAGACAGTAGCTCAATCTGTTAATTTATATGCAAAGACTCAAGTCCTCAACATGTAGTGGAAAAGAAGAGCTTTTGTTACATGATAGTTGGAGCCCAGGTATGTGCTTCTGTCTCTGCAGTATGTCATCAGCACAGCAGACTTGAAGCTCTGCATGGCAGTGAAGCCAGAAGTGCAAGAGAGGCTGAGCACAGCAGAGCAGAGCAGGCTTCATTAACTTGCTAAGTGTGGACATGAGTATTACCTCTGGATGTAAATGCACTCAAGAAACAGTTATGAATTGCAACATATTGCAGTGTTAACCCTCTGAATCCCAAGCCATTTCTTAGCGTTTTCTGCTTCTGTCATATTTTTGCTCACTGTGGTCTCATTTTTCTCTGTAAAGTGAAGTCCAGCACCTCTATGGATTCAGGACAACCATGGCTATAAGCTGATATAACTCAATTATGTCTTCATGCAGTGTAACAAAATTTAAAGGCTGTAAATCATCAGAAAAAAGAGAAACGAAAATTTAATTTTTCTGATTTTCTAATTTTAAAAAATTCTAAAAATATGGTGGGAGTATATACAACACACTGTCAGGTAACCTTGAGCATAAGGAACACAGGAAAATAGTGGTGTGGTTCTACCTTTACAGAAACTACACATTCTGGGACCTTATAAGTTGATTGGAATTTTGGGCCGTTTTTGCTGCTGTCACATTTTTACTCACTGTGGACTCATTTTTCACTGCAATATCAAGTTCTACACCTCTATGTGCTCAGGAGAACTAGGGCTGAAGCCAGATATAATTCAACAATGTCTCATAGCAATATAACATGACCAGAATGCAAGAAACTATTCAATAAAGAAAGACGGACAGTGAAGTTTTCTGAATATTTATTTTCAGAACAATGAAAACTGTGAATAAGTATGTACAAGGCGACAGGACTCCCCTGTAACTGTTTCAAGGGACCCCCTGAAACTGTTTTGGGGTGTCCTGCTGCCCTGAAACAGTCTCTGGAGACACAGAGCCGACGTATGGAGGATGCTGATTGGTGATGAACAGACAGAGGCTGAAATGACACCAGGCAAATGGAAGGCACTATTCAAATAATTCTTCAGAAGTAAATACAGGACGTATATCGATCATTCAAGGCTTGTTAAAAGCTGTAAGATGTGTAAAATTATTTGTTTTTTACAGAATCGAGCTAGAGCAAACGGTTTATTTTCTGCAGATTTTTGAAGTGGACCTGTGAATAAATGCGATGTTGACCGCAGTCGCGGAAAATCGTCAGTCTTTTCCGCCATTGTTTCGGAATGTTGCCGGCGTCATGTGTGATACATTCAGGTACCCTTGGAAACTTGAGAATCTGACGAAAACGCCACTTTTTACGGCTTTTTAATAGGAAAAACGGTTTGTAAATGCCAGTTGTTTTAAAATAAGTGCGTTTTTGAACCCGCCGGCGGGTTTGGGATCCAGAGGGTTAAGTATCCATTTAATCTGCGTATTGTAAAATGTTGGGAACCACAGAAAAACCAAACTGGACTCAAGTTTCATAATAAATATGTTTCTTGGGCCTCTAGTGAGTCCCACCCCCAATTCAAAGGAAGGAAACAAACTTTTCAAAAGGATGTTTACTTTTTTTCTTTCCTTTTTATCCTGGGTTTTGCTCCCAGAAAGCAGGCCAAACCTGAATAGCAAGAAAAAGCTAACCCTCAAACTAATAAAAGACAACTGTAACCAAACATTTCACACAGAAAGTTAGCTTGACTTAGTTTGTTGTCAAACTTAGCTTCAAAAGTATTCCTCATTTGTTTGTTACACTTTTATTTTCAAATGCTGATTGAGCTGCAGCGGAGTTGGTTAATCTTAAACCAGCTAATAAGAAAAGACAAACTCTCCGTTATGATAAAGCATGCATCCCTATTGTTTGGGTTTATTCATTTTTGCTCAACAAAATCAAAAGTCAAATATTTATTCCCACATGTTGAAATGACAAAACCCCAGACCTTTTTGTCCATTGTCTGTGCCTGTAGCTTTTGACCGTATATAAACGTTGTATATCATTTTTTTTCTACTCTAAAGGACCAGAGACACACAGGAATGACACACATGTCCCTGCCAGATAGCTATAGGTGGTTAATGTCACTGTCAAGCTTTGTGTGCTTTAAATTCAGAGGTCGATTGACCTGCTGCCGTGACTATATTTAATTTTGAACTTTCATAAAGTATGTTCTTGGAAGGTGACCTTTGGTTGTGGCGGGGAAGCTGTGTTACATGATATAGGCGACATGCAGAGACCAGGGTTCTTGTTGACAAGTTTTAAACCCTGCCTAGTTGCTCTCTTTAATTCATGGCTTTAAGTTTTTGGTGGGAGAGATAACTAATCAAAATTATTGGTATGTCATAGTGATTCAGGATATAATGCGATTTTATTTGTACTGGTGTGTTTGCTTTTGCGCGGGGTTCCCAAGGCCTGGCCCTGGTTTTGCTCTGCTTTGTGTTAGAGAGAGGTGGGAAACCCGCTTGCCTTGTTTTTGCCAGGAGTGTGAGAAAGTTATTCTTCTCTGGATCCACCCAAGTTTAAAACCCAGCCTAGACCACCACTGTGTGGCTAAACAAAGCCATCCTGCTTTCTATGAATGTTTAACGCTGTGATACCTGGAAGGAAAGTTCCTGTTGTCCATCTCCATCAATGAGACAAAATGGGTTTTAGATTTGTTTTAGATATTTTGGGGCATTAAATGTCGAGCTGGATTTAAAATCTATTTTATTGTTGGGCAATAAAATAGGAAAAATATGGACATCCAGCTGTATTTTTAAGTGCTCACCATATCAACAGCACATATCGATTCAAACAAAATGGACAGATCAACAGGCTCATTCATCCAAAACCAGGCCTAGTTTTCACAAATTCGGTTTTAGTTTTTCTCATATTCATATTTTAGAATCTACTTTTTTAGTATAAAATTAAGCCCAAGACACAGTGTAA
Organism: Scarus forsteni; assembly: GCA_036419115.1. Taxonomy (NCBI): domain Eukaryota; kingdom Metazoa; phylum Chordata; class Actinopteri; order Labriformes; family Labridae; genus Scarus; species Scarus forsteni. The sequence goes on from JAZDUH010000136.1 coordinate 12,460,026, forward strand.
AGTGATGAAATATAATCACTTACTCATCAGGTGGTCCCCGTATCTTTATGCACACTGTCAACAGCATGTTGACAAGATCTGCAGAACATTTAGTTGCCTGCCATAGCAGTCGTTGGGAAACTTCTCTGCCCTGTACTTTGAAGTTAGCGAGGAGTTTCGTAGCTGCTTTGCCAACTTAGCCTGTGTGTCAGGTGGCCGCTTTGACATGTTTGCATCATAAATGAGGGAGGAGTTGGTGAGAGGAAGTGAAGCTGGCATTGTCCCCATCCTTAGTGACCCCATCGGAGCATTTTCCCAAGAGATGCATTCCTTTTTAGTCAGACAAAAAGCTTTTATGTAAAACACTGGCAGTTTCCTTGATATTCCACGTTTAGTTGAATCCCACGATTCTGTGATTGTGGATTTTGTAGGGCCCTACTTTGACGTAAACAGTTGTAACAACCAACGAGCAGAAGGAAGTAAAGCCAAACGCGGGGAGCTGTCGACTTTGTTGGATGTCCAGAGAGGGGGTATATCTTGTATTTTGTCTGGCTCCTCTTTTTGGCAGTTTGGCTATGATGTGCTTTGTGGACAGATTGTATAAATGCCTGTGTTTTCTTACAAATCAGTGGGCTGGTCCTCTTTGCCCGCTGGTCCTCTTACTTGACTGTTGTCACCTAAGCCCACATTTTTTGTGTTTCCTGCTTTAGCTGACGTGCTCTCTGATAGGCTATTGTTCTGTTCTATGTGGCATGACACAAAAGGTGGTGCTCGGCTGTCACCACGATCTCCACACGTCAGAATTTCTGAGTATAAATGCTGAACATTTTTAATATTTACAGTTCAAAGTAATAGGGCCCAGCTCCTCTTCTGAGATGATCAAGACCCCTTAAGTGGATGCTAACCTGTAGAGTGGGGGGTTTTATTGGACTGGAGCTAATTCTGAAAATAAAATGAGAACATGAAGTTTGTGCTTGCCGGTTTTTTGCCTCTTAGTTAAATTCAAAGAAAAGCTCATTTGCTCTGCTGTCTTATTTAAATTCAATATACAAAACATATCCCCCAATTCTTCTGAAGCGCCAATACTCATCAACTCCCCTAGCTTTGTGTAGTTTGGTCTTTATGGGGTTTGAATGTGGAAATGTGCCAGTGTCTCCTGTCTGCTTCAGAGAGCATAATGCTCCCCTTAATCAGGAATGTATCCGGTGAGAGCCCGGTGCAAACCAGACCTATAGAAATGTGATTGGCTATTAGCCTTGTCTAGCTACAAATGAATGTCTGCTGATTTTAAATTAGATTTGTTTTACTCACGTTACGACCTTTCTGGTTGGGATGAATCAAACGTGGCCTGGGACATCCTCTTTTTTCATCTTATTTTGGCCCTCAGTGAAAAAAGTTTGCACTTTCCTGCTTAAGAGGCATTTGCTGTTCGCCTGGTTATTGTTTAGCCCGGCTGGTTAAGACTAAAAATGATACCAACCAGACAAATGTACTTCAAAATAAAACTGAAAGACAGTTGTACTAGATACCAACAGTGATCTGTAAAAGGATGGTTTTAGATACAACCCTGGCTTGATCATCTTTGACTCACTCAGGCGCAGATTTTTCCCTCAGATGTCTATGTAAATGAAGCCGTGATGCTTCATTTCCCTTTCAGTGGAGATCCTCCATGTTGACTCGCCTACATTGAGGTCATGATCATAGCCCGCATGAATCATTGGCAGAGTGTTGTGAAAAAATCAGCTCTGTGTTTCACACCCTAACCAGAGTTAGGAGACAGTATGCAAAGCAGAGAAAAACGCTTGTCTGGAATACGCCTCGTCCAAAGGCTGTTTATTAAATGTTACCACACAAAATGCTTCACATTTCAGCCTCATCTGTTTTGCTCTTCATGTTCTGTTCATTCATTGCACTTTGTTTTGATTTTACTTGCAGCTTCAGATGTTTTGTTGTCTTTTCCTTCTCTTGTTTTTCTGTTTTGTTGATTTTTTTTTGCTCAACTGTCCTTAGGGATGTGTTATCAAGCCTGTTTAGTCAAAAACACTGTTGGAACTCCTGCGACTCAGCATTCAAAGATAAAGACGATTAATTTGGTAAACTGAGCCGACATAGAGATCCAATTACACACAGAGAACCAGCCACAAAGCAAACTGCCAGCTCTTTTTAACATAAATAGGATCCACTTTATAGTCTAATTGTACAGCTTGAATAAAATATCAGAAAGCTTCCTTCCTTAAAAAAGGCTGCTTAATTTTTGTAATGTGGTTTTATCTGACTAATTAAACTAAATATTTACATTTTCTTTGTTTTAATGTGGCACTGTTGATAAGTTAAATCATCCCTAATGACTGTTTATGTTGCAAGTTTTGTTTTTGTCTTAAATTTGGGTTTAAATTGTTGCTTTTTGCTTTTTCAATGCTTGCTTTCATATTTTTCATCTCATTGTTCTTGATTAACTTTGTTTCTCTTTTCTTTCTTTTCTCCTTTTTGCTTGTCGTTCTTCCATTTCTGCCTCATATCATCAACTCATAAACTCTTGATTGAAACCCACTGCATTCACACATTGAAAACTGAATTCCTAACACGGCTCAGCGGGCTTCATCAAGTCTCCGCTGTCTCAGATGAAGCTGGTCGATGACAGCGCAGAGCTGCACTGTGAGGTCATAGGAAATCCCATCCCTGAGGTGCAGTGGTGGTTTGTAGAGGGCGAAGAGCCCAACGAGACCTTCACCCAGCTCTTTGACGGTGCGCGGGATGACCGCGTGCGAATTAACGCCACATACATCGCACACGGCGCCAGCACCATCCACCTCAGTAGCCTCACCCTCGATGACTCGGGCACGTACGAGTGCCGGGCCTCCAACGACCCCGACCGCAATGAGCTGAAGAGGACGCCAAAAATCAAGTGGATCCGCTCGCAGGCAAACGTTATTGTGATAGAACGTGAGTGGGTCAGGAAGCATACGGAGACTCATTAGACCTGATTAGTGAAGTCCCGGACATTCAGCTCCTGTTACACTCGACTCCTGTGCTTCCTGGTCCAGTAGCCTCTCTATCCTGCCTCACCCAGTATCCACAGTCCTTCCCCTCAACAGCTCCACAGTGATCCTGTAGCAGAAAGCAGACCCGGTCTCATAGTGTGCCGGGTTCCTCTTTACGTTTCCTGAAACAACACGCCTTCAATCTGATGCCTTTTTTTCCCCCTCCACATCATAAACAGAACCATTAGTGTTCTTATAATACTGGTCATAAGGTCAGGAATGTGCAAATGGCTGTTGAAATGAAATAAAAAAAATTTGATTACTTGATTGGACATTTAAACAAAAAGGGGCGTCAGATTCCCTGATTAGTGTTTCTGTCTTTGTAGCATTTTCTGTAAGTGATACTAACACCAGAAAAGCCCCTATGAGTGCTTTGTAGATCTTTCTGATGGCTCATGGCCGACTATTCTTTTGTCTCAGAAGACAGCAACTTTTCATGAAACAATAAATCCACAGCCATGAGGATTTCTGCCTTGTGGTCCAGTATTATATATATATAAAAAAAATTGGTCAGCTTCTTCCTCCAGTTGAAGGAAAAATTGTGTCACATTTCACAATGTGTTTGGAAGCAAATTGCCATAAATCTTACATCCTACTGGTTGCTTCTTCTGCATGTTTTTGTCTCCCATGGCCTTGTTGTAGACCACTCTACCTACTAGATTTCCAGTACAAATCCTGCCTTTTCCTCCATCCTTTCTTTGGTGGGACAGATTTCCCAATTAGGGGAGCTCTTTTCACCTCTTTCTGAAGTCCTCTGTGTAGCTGTGTTTTTCTGGTTGGATGTAATGACATGAGGTTTGTTTTTCTGATTTGATTGATTTTTGTCTGACTGCTAAGCTGATTTAACTGTGTTAAGTGAAGTCCAAAGCTATTTTTATGCTCTGGAGATAGAAAAATATCACTTTTCATGATTTTTTTCCAAGTATGCCTCATCCAGCTTAAATTCATTTATTCATTAATTACTGTGTGCTGTCCTAAAGCTCAAAATTACATCATTCAATAAGTGACAGTGATGTTTGAGTGCAGATTTTTTGTTTTTCCCTTGTTTAATTTCTATTTTGTGTTGCTTAAAAAAATGAAACTCATGAAGTAGATAAATTCCATCAGTGAATCAAAAGGCAGCAACATTTTACTTGCACATGTATTTTGGTGCCTTTCATTAAGGCATTTATATCTAAACTTGAATATTCTACACTATGTTTGCTGAAATGTAAAAATCATCGGGAGACAGTTGATTAATTTCATTTTGTTTCTGTTTATCCAAAGCCCCTAACATCATCACTGAACCATCGGAGGTAAGCAACCAGACCTCCGCAGTCCTCAGGTGCAACTTGACGGAGTCGAACCTTCCCATCAAAGGCTCCCACTGGACACGCGACGGGAAAATCATCGAAGATTCCAAGTCCACAGAAGCTTCTGCATCCATTACCCTGACGTAAGAAGATTCAAACCACCAAGATTGAAACATGGCCTCATCGCTCCACAGTTCACTTTATTTGTATAGCACTTTTTATACATCTTGTAGCACAACGTTCTTTACATAAAAACAAATAAATGAATACATAAAAACTAGAAACTTGAATACAATAAATCATACACAACCCAACCCTCCTTTACAATCCACATACAGCACACACACACACACACACACGCACACAAAAAGACATACAGAGAACAGAATTAGAAGACTGAAGAAACACCGGCTTGAATCAAAAATGAGGAAACAGGAGCTTCGACTAAAATGACAATAAAAAAATCATGATAACAAATCAGAAAAAAAAACTGCTGCAAATAGAAGAAAAGTAAATATATAATTTTCGGAAACATTTGGCAAATGAGATAGCCAAACACCAAATGCGTAGTCAAATCTACTGAAGTTGGATAGTGGAAACGACATTGATGAACAGAGAATGAAATTTCCGAACAATAAATCTGATCTGAAAATGAGAATTAAAACAGTTTAAGGGTTTAAATAAATAAATTAAATATAAAGTAAATAGTAATCGGTTAAAAGCCAGACTAAAAAGGTAGGTGTTGTTTGCTTTTACTTACTTTGTCTGATAAAAAAACACTCATCTTATTTAAATTATGTAATGGAAAAGCTAGGTGTAAGTTGCCAAAGTGCCATACAAGAAATAGGCAAACCCAACTAATTTCAATGTTTGCAAATGTTCTAAATGCAAGCTAAATCATTCACTTTACCATTTCACATCCAAGAAAGACAGCTAGGTTATCGTCTGCCCTTTCTTTCTTTCCTCGTCACTCAGGCTCTTATGCCTCCCCTCTGTAGCTCTGTTACTGTAGTCAATAGCCATCTTTATTCTCTCCTGTTTTCTCCCAGTTGTCCCCTCCCCTCTCTTACCCTGTCCGCTTCTTCGCTGGCTGCCTCCATTAGCAGCAGAGCTAGGGGCGCCGTTCAGCTCCTCACTGCTCTTGATTAGCAGCGAGATGGACCGTGCAGTCGTGCAGCTTTGCTGGTAGTCTTGGCAGCAGGGATAAGCGCCCCTAGCAGTGTGCTCACTTGCCATGACCTTAATTCCCCATTAGAGGGAACAGGCAGGACTGTGCAGGGCAGCAACAACAAACAAAAGTGGACTTGTGATTACACTGCAATATGAGCTGTTTGTTTCATGAACACGCAGCTTTATTATTATTTTTTTAAGCATGAAGAAGTTTTGAGTTCTCCTCAGATGCATTGTGTAGAAGTCATACCTTGTTCTATGCTCGAATGCAGTAGTATTATTGTCTAACCATTTTCCATTCTCTCCATAGTTTGGAAAAAATCACTCACACCTCTGGTGGAAAGTATGAGTGTGTGTTCGAGACTGATCCAGTGGTGAAGCAGACAATTGAGGTCAAAAGTAAGTCTGATAATGAATACAATCGTTGCAGTATATTGTAGCTGTTGGGCACAGGGCTCTTATCTCAAAGGTTGCTTCTTTCAGGAAATGAAACAATTGCCTTACTGCTTTCATGAATTACAGTTGTAAAGTCCTGATTATGCTCTATTTTTGTACTTTAAATTGGTATTAAATGTTTATAAGCCACTCACTAACAAGGAAAGTGACCAATAGCATAGTCTTTTGGAACAAAAGTAAAATCATGAAACATGGCAGTTGTAGGTTTTGGCCCCAACAGAGACAGTATTCTAGTTGTTTTTTAGGTATGTACATGGACTTGGCCACATTTTGATCAGATTTTCAATAACCAAAGATAACTAGTTGTAATCAGAGCTACCATGTTGTTTGTCTTTGCTTTAGCGCTCCCTCATGTCGGTGCCTACAAACACTCTGAGCATGGCAATGAGAATGACAAAGGTGTGATGGTATGTGTTAGCCATGGCTACCCCCTGCCTACTGACTGGACCTGGTTCAAAGAGGAGGAAGGCTCCCTTAAGGTATTTTAAAACTGTATTTTTGACCACATTGAAAGAACCTATGCAATATGGTGTTGGTAATGTTCCCATTTATCCATTTTGGCATTTTTGTTAGTAATAGCTATTTTTCCATTGAGAATCCAATTTGACCTCCATCAACTATGAAAGACTTATAAAAGTATTCTGAGTACTTTAAATATTCCTACTCAGCCCATTAAGGCTAAAATAGTCTTATTTAAATGCATTCTCACTTTGCCCATGCTAAAGTACGCTGTTTTCAGTTTGGTTTCGGTTTTTACAACATTGCCCCTGAAGTATTTGCTATGTTTTGAGTTTCCAGCAGTCATGCTGACATCTTATTCAGGGCTTTACCCACAAAACTTTAAAAATGTCTGGATGTCCTTTTAACACCTTATAAGCAAATGAGTGTCATTTTCTGGCTGCAGCGGCCAGTGTGTTAAAAGTCTGATGTGAAGTTATCAGGCGAAAAAGCTAAGATTTATTCACCCAAATTAAATGCACAGTGCTGATGTGTTTGGAGTTTATGTCCCCCTCACAAAACCTCATGGATGTTGTACATCAGTGGTGTTTAAAATTTTGTTGTGATAGCATCCGCAGGGAAGTGATGTGGTTTCTTGGTTCAACTTTGGCACATTGCTTCTCGCAGGGGGAGTTTCAGCCCCTGCTTTTGACTCAAAGGCTAAACAGAGCAAATGCAGAGAAAAAGGGAAACAATGAATGGCAGCTGTTTGAACTCAACACCAGAAATACCACAATTCAAATGGTTATTGGCCTTGGTTCAAATTTGTAGTTTCAATTTTTTCCAGAAAATGGCCTCACTTTCCTGTATTAGTTCACTCGGGACAAAAGCATGCAATTCTCTTAATGGACAGTTTGTATGAAGGATTTGTTTCTTGCTATCACAGCATAAAAAACTGGTCCAAAATCACTTTTGTCGATAATCACTGACGTGCCCCAGATTGTGTTAATCCCAGACAAAATCACTCCCAGCATTTTGTATTTAAAATAATGTGTGTGTGTTTTTTAATACAGAAATTCAGAGCGTTATGTATTAAATTGACACGTACAGGATTTAACGTATTAAAATAAATACTTCATCTGATTAATGAACTGGACTGAAGTTGGTGAAAATATTTGATTCAGTTTGAAGTTTGAAAAAAATGTTGAAATGCCCTTATTTTGTTGCTCTTTTCTGGTTCGTGTGCTTTTTGGGCTTATTGTTGTATGTGAAACATTTTTTTAAGGGGACATGAGAGTTAATACCATGATGCCTGAAGGAATCAAATAATAAATGCCCAGTGACTACTACATGTAATATACGCGTGTCTAATTGTTGTGTAATCATATCCTCAGCCTATCATCAATGGCACGAGTGACAGACACGAGATCAAGAGCACTCCTAACAAAACCATGCTGACCATCAACGACCTGAGTATTGAGAAAGACATTGGAAACTACATCTGCTCTGGAACCAATGAGCTTGGCACAACCAGTGACAAGATCCACCTGCGCGTCCGCAGCCGCCTGGCCGCTCTGTGGCCCTTCCTTGGCATTGTGGCCGAGGTCATTATCTTGGTGACCATCATCTTCATCTATGAGAAGAGGAGAAAGCCTGATGAGATCAATGATGGTACGTGTGCCTTACTGCCTAGAGCACTACATCACATCATAAGCTTTCAGACTACTTCTGTTTTAACTTGTAAGCATTAAAAAAACTGATTATCGCTACAAACATCGCTTTCTAGAGGAAAAACGTGTTGTATGGAAATGAAAGTGCTACCAAAGCAAACAGCTGCCACATTTCTGTTTGTTATTCAGTCATGATCTTACTCAGTTTAAACAGCCTTGAAGTCCACCATTTACTGACAATTTTGACTTTGTTAATTACCAAAATTTGACTTGACTAGATAAGAATGCTCTTAAAAGGTGAATAATCAGTCATTAGTGGCTTCAGAAAACACACCAAACATTGATCCAAGAACAATCTTACCGTGAATGTAGAGAAGGCATTTCTTAACATCCTAAAAACCGGGCACACACTCTGCAATTTCAAATCTACTCTGTGATTCTTGCTCATTTGGTAGAGAATAGAATAGAATTTGCCGTAATGATTTAGTTGTCAGCTGTTAGATTAATTACCTCTATAAAAGCACTTGCAGTCCACTATTTTACTTGTTCAGTATTTATTACATCCAACCATATGATCTAATACTGTTAGCCTATATATTGCGTCATACAGTGTGTTGATTGACACCCCCCCCCAACAAAACCTGATAACCCATGGGCTTGAAATTGCATTGAGTTTGTCCAGCTAAAATACTGTCTTAAAGACTCCATATTCTTTTTTTAAGTTTAGATGCTCTTTAGTTTAATGTATCTCTTCCACATGATAGAGCACATCCACAAACAAGAAGAAAAAAGTACTCTGCATCAGGAGTTAACCTTTTTACCATGGTCATGGCACCAGTAGCTTCCAAAAACAGCTTGCTTCCCTGGGCTCCCCAAGTAGACCTACAAGACCAGCGCAGAGCAGGGATGGTAGAATGAATGAAGAGTTGTTGGCAACACGCTGTCCAGCAGCGCTGAACTGAACAATCACCGCAGAGCAGACCTGTCAAACAATCAGAAACGACTGAGCCCATGTCGGGATGGGAGCCTTAAAGTGGCAGGAGCTTTAACAGAGCATCTCAGACAAAGAGAGAATATAGCTGGATCAGGAATACTCAGTTAATGAAAACTTTAAGGACTTTTGAGCATTATTGATTGCTACCATACTACTCTTTCAAGTCTTAACTTTTAAAAAGATAAAATGGGCAGGATGACTATTTTAGAAAAAGCTTCTCTTCAAAGATTGAGCTGTATTGACTTAATTTGCATGCTTGTAGTACCCTTATTGAACCCTATTTGTTCTTGTTTTGTTCTATGATTTATCTTCTTAGATTGAAATCAGTGGTTAGCTTCCTCTTTTGTGTAAACTATCTGTGTTAGAAACTATTATTTTTTTATTATTTACATTTTTACTTCTTTGTTCGCTGCTGATTTTGCATTTTGGTAAGTGGAAAAAAACTGCATGTCAGACTGAAGTGGTTGAGCTGAGATGACAGCGTGACAAAATGAACATAAGAATAAGCTATGGGAGTCTGAATGAACTGCTTTCATAGTTGCCACTTCTAAGAGGAATGTGCTCAAAGATTTGGTCACTCTTTCACTGGCCCTGCAATCAGAGAATGCTCAAGATACTGTCCCATGCAACAAGCTGGAGCCAATGAAAGAGTCAAATGATAAAACCAAGTGTCATGGTTTGACCTGGGATTGGACAGGTTAAAATAAAAGGTTTCAGCATTCTGTCTGCATGCTTCTCTGCATTATGTACTTTATGCATGACCAATGAAAGGGAACCCTGTTCTTAAGATGAGTACATCATTTACATTGTGTCATTCACCGTTTGACCACAGAGGTAGATTTCCTGAGATACCCTGTGAATATGTGCTCTTGCTCTGCTGTGAACACTGCCTCTACACGTGTAGGTTGTGTGTTAGCTCCTGCAGTTTGGAGACATTTCCTATCTTAAAACAGTCACTGCAGTGTTCCTTGGGTGTTTTTTGCTTGTTTGCATGAGCCTCTGTGATGCTTAGGGGTGGAAAATATATACAGATTTATGCAAAATTGTTAAAGAAAGAAAAACCCACAATGGTCCTGAAATAACTTGAAACTGACAAAAGTTATAATAAATGAGAATGTGCAGAAAATGAACTAATGAAAATCAGACATTGCTTTTGAATTGTGGTTCAACAGAATCTTTTTTTAAAAAACTCACCAACGAAACTGATCAGGACAAAAGTGATTGGGCCCTTAGAAAAGATTGAAAATTATTTGACCATAGGGACATGTTAAATTAAGGTGAGTCCTGTTATTAGTATCGCTGGTGTCTTCAAACTTGTAGTCTCAGTCTGCCAATTTAAAGGCTGAAAAGTAGTCACTGTGCTGTTTGGTATCATGGCGTGTACCACACTGAGCATGGACCACAGAAAGCTAAGAAGAGAGTTGTCTCAGGAGGTTAGAAAGAAAATTATAGACAAGCATGCTAAAGGTAGAGGTCACAAGACCTTCAAGCAGCTTGATGTTCCTCTGACTACATTTGCACATATTATTCAGAAGTTTGAGGTCCATGGGGCTGTAGCCAACTTCCATGGATGTGGCCACGAGAGGGAAATGGATAACTAATTGAAGAGGCGTATAATAGGCATGGTAACCAAAAAGCCCAAAGCAACTACCAAAGAGATTAGAGATGAACTCCAAGGTCAAGATACATCATTATCAGATTGCACCATCTGTTGCTGTTTGAGCCAGAGTGGACTGATGGAAGACGACTGAGGAGGATGCCTCTGCTAAAAGCAAATCATAAAAACACAAGACTGGAATTTGCCAAAATGCATATTGACAAGCCACAATTCTTCTTGGAGAAAGTCCTTTAGACAGATGAGACAAAACTGGAGCTTTTTGGCAAGTCACATAAGGTCTGTGCTCACAGACCAAAAAATGAAGCATGCAAAGAAAAGAACACTGCCTACTGTGAAACTTGGGGGCCTCAGTTATGTTCAGAAAGCTTGGCCTCAGCTGCAGGTCTTGGGTCCTCCAACAGGATAATGACTCAAAACACAGCTAAAAGACCCAAGAATGGCTCAGAATTAAGTAATGGACTACTCTGGAGTAGCCTTCTATGATCCCTGATCTAAATCCTATTGAACATTTTTGAAAGGAGCTGAAATATGCAGTCTGGAGAAGACACCTTCAAACCTGAGACAGGTGGAGCTTACACATGTGGAGTGGGCCAAAACACCTGCCAACTGGTCCAGAAGTCCCATTGAGAGTTACAGAAATTGCCTGCCTGCCTCAGAAGGTTGTGAAACAAAACACACTATATTGCCAAAAGCATTTGCTCACCTGCCTTGACTCGCTTATGAACTCGAGTGGCATCTCATTCCTAATCCGTAGGGTTCTTTATGGCATTGGTCCACCCTTTGCAGCTATAACAGCTTCAACTCTTCGGGGAAGGCTGTCCACAAGGTTTAGGAGTGTGTTCAAGGGAGTATTTGACCATTCTTCCAGAAGTGCGTTTGTGAGGTCACACGCTGAGGTTGGATGAGAAGGCCTGGCTTTCAGTCTCCGCTTTGATTCATCCCCAAGGTGTTCTGTCGGGTCGAGGTCAGGACTCTGTGCAGGCCAGTCAAGTTCATCCACAACAGACTGTGTCATCCATGTTTTTATGGACCTGCTTTGTGCACGGGTGCACAGTAATGTTGGAAGAGGAAGGGGCCAGCTCCAAACTGTTCTCACAAAGTTGGGAGCATGGAATTGTCCAAAATGTCTTGGTATACTGAAGCATTCAGAGTTCCTTTGACTGGAACTAAGGGGCCAAGCCCAGCTCCTGAAAAACACCCCCACCTGAGAGCGACCTGTTCTTTCACAAATGTTTGTAAAAGCAGTCTGCATGCCTAGGTGCTTGATATTATACAACTGTGGCCATGGAAGTGATTGGAACAACTGATTCTGATTATTTGGATGGGTGAGCGAATACTTCTGACTATATAGTGTATTAAGTAAAGGGTACCATCATTTTTGATCAGGCCAGTTTCAGTATTTTGTTTTTTAACTTGATTCTGTTGAACCACAATTGTAAAGCAATGTCTGGTTTTCATTTGTTAATTTTCAGTACATTTTTATTTATTCCTACTTTTGTCAGTTTCAAGTTATATCAGTGACCATTTTGGATTTTTCTTTCTTTAACGGAAGGATACCTACAATTTTGCACACATCTGTATAAACAGATTGATAAACAATGTAAAACATTTCCTCTGGCTTTTTAAAGTAAATCTGAAGATGTGCAACTTCAATCGAGTAATATGTCTCTTCAAAACCATGAATGATCATGTTTGGATTCCCTCTGCGCATGATCTTAAATGTACAGCTCATCAGAATTGCAAAAGGTTGGCATGCTTCAGACCATGTTAAGTTTATTTAAACATAACCTCATGATACCATTTCGCAGAGGATTCTAACTTGCGCTACCATCACTGGGGAGGGGCATGTTTTGCTGACAATACTCACTCACATGTAACCTGCTATCAGCTGACAGTCATTTTTTTTGTTGCTCTCCTTCATGTTTTCTTTGCTGCTGTCCAGATGACGACTCAGGATCTGCTCCCCTGTAAGTACAGTCAGTTGCATTACCCTGATCATGATTGAATGTCCTTGGAGTTTTTCTTCTTTTACTAATGTTGCCAAAATGTTTTGCAGGAAGAGCAATTCTAATGCAAATCACAAAGACAAGAACGTGAGGCAAAGGAATTCTAACTAGAAGGAGAAACAGGTGAGTGGACTTGATAGTTGCAGAAGTTTTATTGTTGTTGAGGCCAAACTTGGCCTCCTCTGTACTTTACACCTAAGGGCTGTTTTCACACTTTGATCATTTGGAGAAACTTCTGAAACAAGGTTGCAGTTCCTCCCCTTTGCCTTTATTGTGGATGGTTAGACAGACCTAAGGAACAGAGGCCCAACTTTATGATTTGTGCGAAGATCCCGTGGGTGCTGTTGGACTGCACCCAACATATATTTTATTTGTCTTAACTATCAGAGACTTAATTTATAGAGGAGGGTGATCTGATTTGGCCAGTCTGATCATTGTGAGAAAGTGAGATTTAGCTTAGGGGTTCCAAACTGAGGTATAGTTTCATTTGGATGCACGTATTCATTTGTAAGGAATGACCTGTGCGGAAACAGTTTGGGAATAAACACTAACACTGTTACATCTCTATGGTAGGGCCCTAAAAATCTGCAATCACAGAATTGCTGATGGAACCACGGAATAAGGCATTAATCGTGGAATTCAACATAAGCACGGAATATCATTGAAATGGTCAACATTTTAAATTAATGGGGGTCCCTCATGCTGCAGACTATGCACACTTCACTTCCTCTCCCCCTCTTTGTCCCCTCATTAATGATGTCACAGTGGCCTGAGAGAGTGGCTGACCCTGTGTTCACACCAAAAGCGATCTGAAGCGTCACCTGCCATTCATTTTCAACAATCGCTGATATGAGTGATTTTGAGTAGCACGTAGGTGGGCAAAGGAGCAATGAAACTTTCGGCTAACTCCAGAGTACAGGGCAGAGCAGTTTGCTGTCGATTATGTGTCAGGAGATCAAATGTTGCTGCATACTGTTGACGCATACCGTAAAGATGTGTGTGAGGACCACCTGAAGACAGTGATTATATTTCATTACTTTACACAGTGTTAATTTTGCATAAAATACTCAAAAACGGATTTTCAAAAAATTAAAATAATATGGAATATGGGAAAACTAAAACAAGATTTGGGAAAGAATAACAGATTTTATAGGGCCCTGCTGTGGTGTTTTCCCATTTAAACACAATAATAATGGTAAGCACTTTTTTAAATAAAATGTATTTTCTCAGCAGTCGAGAACACTTTGCAGAGTAACTAAAAACACAATTCAGATAAATAGAAACAACAGATTAAAGTTACACAAAGTTGAAAAGGATTTGAAAATTAGGGCGAATAAGCAAGCTGGAACAGATGGGTTTTGAGTCGTGATATGAAGTGTGGGAGAGAGTCAATGTCCAGTGGGAGTGAGTTCCAGAGTGGGGAGCAGAGCGACTGAAAGCTCTGCTCCCCACGGGGCTGAGACAGGCGGAGGGCACAGAGAGGTGGAGAGAGGTGGAAGAGCTGAGGGAGTGAGAGGGGGTGGCAATGCCAAGGAGATCAGACAGATACGGGGGGTGAGGTTGTGAATGGCATTGAGTGTATACAGTGGGATTTTGAAATCAATTCTTAATTTGACCTGAATGCTGCATTAGAAGCATTTGTTTCACTTCTCAACCCGCCTTGACGCTACACAGTTTGTGTAAGACCCAATCAGTTTTATAGACTGTACCTCTTCAAGGAGGACAGGACTGTCATGGCCAAATTACAGTGGCAGCCTCACAACAACAGAGGAAGAAACAAAGAGGATAGCGCTGTGGGTCCTTTGTGGCTTTATGTAGCCGTCAATGGTGGTTGCAAGCAGTAAACAACCTGCTGTTTAAGAAAAGAAGAGTTTAGGAAGTCATACAGCATCCTGCAGCTAACAATGGGGCATAAGACCACCTAGCTTTCAGCAGTGTCTTTATGTCACATTTAAGGTGTATTCACACCTGGCTCGTTTGGGACAGTTGTTCTGAAGTCCGGTTTGTTTGGGAATATACAAGACCAGCAATCGCACTCGAATGTAGGACAAAACAAGCGGGTTGAGATCAGCAAAATAGGTGGTGTTGGCTCGCGGTTCATTTGCAGTGAGAACATAAACGGCTCAGCAACCGACACAACTGACTCATACCTGTGGTTCACACTGTAGCGGTGGGGGGCTGTGATGCGCCTGGTTGCCAATCGTTCAGTCAAAACAATAGAAGAAGAAGGATTGGATGATGTAGCAACAGCAGAAGGAGAGTCGTGGGCTGATGTGGAGCACTGAGGAAACTGAATGTCTCAGAAATCTGGGCGGAAGAGAAAATTTGCCAAATGCTGGACGCTACACATAAAAATACAGAGGTCTTCAAACTCGTGAGTTAGTGAATGAGTGACAGATGAACGCTATAAAACAATCAGCCACACACACTGCTATTGTTTGATTGCTGTTGGAAGAAGAGAAGGAAACTCCCCCGCCCTCCAGGTAAGATTTATGACCAATGAGAGAAACGTTTGATTGCACGTGAAATTTGTTTACAACTTTGGACCGCGAGAGACTTTTGCTGTGTGAACACAAACGATCCAAGTGACAACTGTAACAATTATGTCGATTTAACCCCTGAATCAGAACAAAGCAAACGAGCCATAGGTGTGAATACACCTTTAGTCTAATCTCAGCTGCCTTGGAACACTGCTGAAGGTGATACAAAAACTGTGCCAATCCTTATTAGAAAACCAACATCTGATCTGATTAACATATGTCCCAACAAATCAACGTCTTCACCAAATGATCCTGGTGTGAAAGAAGCCTTAGGATGAACCAAAACGAAGAACACATGCTTTTGAATTCTCCACTCATGCACTTTGCTCTCCTCCCCCCAGATGGACCCTCAGACTGCAGTCGCGGACTCAGCTGTTGTGTTGCACACCACACTGTGCACCCTGCAACTTTGAAGTACCTTTTTTGTGCTTGGGTGTTGATGTTTTAAGAAGTTGACTGATTTCCTCTCGTTTAGTTTTCTTCTCTATTATCCTCCATATTGTGCAGCCAGAGAACATAGTGTGAAATCATTTCTGCTTGAGGGCCACGGGGCAAATATTGCATGAGTTAAAATGCTGATATAGCAAAGTGTGTGTTCGTTGTAAAATCATTAGACCGTTCATGTGAGGAATGCTTAGTTTGTGGTTCTTTTATTTCTTTTAATGCTGACGCTTCCTACACTTATTTCACACTTGTCTTTGCTTTAATTTATCCAATCAAAAACGAATCTTGTCAAGCAGCAGGAGGTCTCTTTAGATGATGTATACTTTTTCTGATTGTGATGCAAACACTGCCATTGTTCTAGCAGCAGCTGGAGTGTGCTTGACTTCACGTGTTTGATCTGTCCCTGCACCACCACAAACCTCTTTTAGCAGAGTTTTAGACTTTGCCTTAACAAGCACCATTTCCTTTCTCTTTTTGCATTTTGTTACCTGTTACAAAAATTTCAATGTGACGACTCTGATTAAATGCAGAAATGACTTAGACTCAACGTCTGCTAGGTTTTGTTGCCATAAGAAATTACAGTTCTTAGAGTTGAAACGCTTTTTTCCCTTTAAATATTGCTTTTGTTTTCTTAACCAGTGAGGGCTTGAAGGGGTTCAAGCAGCATCAGCAGTGGCTCCTCTGGTAGGTTTGACTTCTGCAGCAACATCTGCGGGACCAAAACTTTAAAAATTTGGAGGGCAAGATGCAAGTTCCACAAACTTTTCAGGCACATGAAGTCATTTGATAATTGGTAGAGTCTCTAAACTTTTTTTCTAACTCTTTTTGACTTGTCTGCCTCTTAAAAAAGGTTGTTTCTGTGATTTGTCCTCACATTTTTGAAACATCTCAGAGCCTTTTGCCTAACCTTGTGAAGCTTGGTCGTCTTTAAACTAAGCTAATCCAGAGTTTTTACCAGAATCCTGGTCCACAAATATGATGTTGTACCCTTTTAAACGTAAGCCTCAAACTACAACTAATGCTTCAACCTTGTAAGTCATAATTAACAACATCATGGAAACTTGGTGCAGATACCAAAACATTAAGTCCACAAGGCGGCTCCATAGCAAAGAATCATGGGTTAAAAAATAAAAAAGCAATCTGATATAAGGAGATAGCTGATCAAGGGTGCGGCTCGTGACAGCTTGATTTGGAAAATGCCAAATAGTGACTTAACTGACCTTTTTTTAATATTTGCCAAAAATATTCAATGATATGTCCAAAAACAGTTGCTCCAAGTGTGAATTTTTCAGACTTTCATGATTATTTTGGCTGTTTTTAGCATTTCAAGTCATCATTTACTTTCATATTTACTGTGATTTATGCAAAACTTTCACAGAATTGACATAAATGACACATTTTATCTATCATGCTAACACCCTGCTTGAACCCCCTCAATTTGAATTTTATCAAGCAGAAGTCACATACACAGTACAAATAAGCCTTTAAGGACCAATGCAAGAGATGTAACATGTATTACTTCGTTTCCTCTTTACTACAAGCTGATTGAAATCTAATGCAGAAGTTCTAAGATGTTTTCCTTTCTCGCTCAGCGTGACATGAACTAAAAACATCTGCGTGCGATTGTTGGGCCACCATCTCTGTCCCCTTCACTGTGTAGACGATTCAGAAGCCATATGTTCCATTTTAACTGAGTATTGATGTGATTGGATGTATTCAGAGTTATACTAATTAAAAGACCTAGACAGAATTGTGTTCACTGTTGTACACTCCGAGAACATGGAGCAACACCTTGTTGTACAACTCGCACAAACTGAATAAAGGTATTTGATTTTACGTGCCTGTTTGCATGTTTCACTGGGCAAAGGTTGGGTTGGGAAAGCAGGGTTTGTGTGCATTGAGGCCCACATAGCTGCAAAGATCTAAATCATATGTGTCGGATTATCAGCCCAGGGCTAAAGCTGTATGTGTCTACAGGAATGACTTAATCAAGAGAGTTCATACACGAAAAGCTCAGTTTAGTGAGTGAGATCTTCCATCCAAGCAAACCATTTGATCATTCTGCCTTTAATTCGTGAGGCTAACTGTTCTATAATTAGTTTGTATGAGAATCAATCTATAAAATTTTATTTGTATTTATTTGTAATACAAAGTGCTACATGGGACATAAGATAAAACAACAGTGAGTGAAATAAAAAGTAGAAAATTGCATAAAATGAAAATAGAACCTCCCAACCCACATTCAACCCACACACTGACATACTCAAACACACAAAGACATGAAACGGAAATTCTGACAGAAAACAAAATTAGAGGACTGAGGAAATGCTATCTTTAAAAATGAAAGACAGGAGCTAAAACTAAAATGATGGTTAAAAATAAGACATTTGATAGAAATACTACAGGGTAAATTACGTTAAAAAGTTAAATAAAATAATATAGCATACGATTTAAGCCCCGGCTCAACTGTTTTGCGGAGGTCAATTATTTCAGAAATATTTAATGTGTCAAAATATGTTTTTGTCACCGTTTTAGGATACAGAAAAAAATGTAAACAAACCAATTTGTGTGGGAATTAAAGGTTGAAAAAGCTAAAAGATTTTATAATTATCACCATCATTATTGTTTTAACTACTTTAATGAGATAATTAATTTATTCATCAAAACATTTAGTGCATTTGTCAAACTCAGTATCATATATTTTACTTAATTGCTATTTTATTACAAACATTTCTGCCCTTTCTAATTGTCCCCAATATTTGCATTTTAAGTCATCAGGTAATCAACTTGTAACTTTTTAAGCCTTTGAATCCCACACCATGAAAATATCTGTTTTTTGGTTTGTTTGTAGTTTTCTCTGTTCCCTGAAATGTTTAGAGAATCAAACAATGAATTGATTTTTTTTTTCTGTTTTATAAAACATGAAATATCCCTGATATCCCCTTTTTGACATTTGCCAAACAGTTTAGCTGGTAGTTAAGGAGTTAAATAAATAATATGGTAAAATGAGAAAGCCTAACACCAAGAGCAAAACAAAATGAGATAAAATGGGATAATAAAAAGGAATGCATTTAACAAAGAATAAAATTCCTAATCAAAAATCTGAACTGAAAAAACAGGATAAGATGGTTAAATAAGCAAAAATATGTGACAAATAAGAATAAATATAACCAGCTAAAAGCCAGATTAAAAAGGTAGGTCTTAAGTTGTGTTGCTTGAGAACAACAAAAAGCATAAACAACAAAGATACTGAAGGTTGAGGGATTGGTTTGATGTCATTCTGTTTTGAGAGGGCTGAGTAAAACCTTGGTGTTGGTGTGAATCAGCTTTGGCGCCCCCCCGTGGAGAAAGTATGACAAGGTGACTTCATGGAGCACCATACATGCAGATGGACAGTAATCAATAGCGCTTACACAGTTAAAAACAGACAGTACAATAAGAGTAGGGGTGGGACTCAAAAACCCATTCCAGCTTATCAACTTCCTCAAGGAGCCAGTATCATCAGTCTTTTTTGCCAGTCCCCTATCAACTCCTGTTTTGTTTGGCATGCTTTATAAATTTAAAGACGTCACATTCATCAGAGGCAGTCAGCAGAAATGATAAAAAAAAAAAAGTCCAGTATCGTGGTCCATATGGAGCAGAAGTTGTCCAAATTGTGGCAAGTAAGAGGTAACACCAGTAATTTGTCAGAGGCAGTGATCTTTTCAGCATTTAACATAAGGAGTGTCATGTGTTTGACATTGTTGCCAATGGAAAACTATGTCTGCCTGCATTTGCCCACTAAAAATAAGCAAGAATTTGGATAAGCAGAATCATTTATGGCATTGAAATTGATAAAATCTTATTAGTTCCCATCCTCAAGAGCATTAAAGACGTAAAATTAACGAAAGTAGGACAGTAAACTATTGGGGAATTTCATGGGTAAGAGGGTAAATTAAAAAAAATGAATGTATGTCAAATTGAAAAGGATGGAAAGTAAGAAAAAAATAAAGCCTAACTTGTGGGAAGTTGGTAGAAATACAAGTGTTTTTAAGAGTTGTTTTTTAAGGGATCTTGGGTCCTCTGTTCGTTTGTTCCTCGTAGGCAGAGCTGAAACCAAAAGCTGCCTCGCCCTGTTTAGTCCTGATCCTGGGAACAGTAAACCTGTCCCAAAGGACCTGAGGGGTCTGAAAGCAGCAGAGAGCTAAAAGATCTGAAAGTTTTTCGGGCCCAAGACTGTTCAGTGCTGAATAAACCAGGAGAAAGATTTTAAAACCCATCCTTTGTCTCACAGAGAGCCAGTGCGAGGTCTCAGGACTGGTGTGATCAGTGATTATTGGTGTTGGTGAGGACTTGAGCAGCAGCTGTCTGATGAATTTTTAATCCAGACTGAAATAAACACATTAGAATAATCTGACTTGCTAAAACTTAAAGTCAGTAAGTCTCTGTGTCTTTTTCAGTTATGAATCCTTTGATTCTTGCTTTAATTCTGAAGCTGATAATGTAAAGAGCATGACATGGGCATATGCAGGATGGGTTTGGATGATTGACTCAGTGTCATGAGTTCAGAGTGAATATTTCAGATTTCACAATCCTACCATGACACATATGAATTTGATTTAATGAAAAAAAAAACTAACCTTGTACTCTGTTAGCTTTCTCTATACACACTCCATGCCAGGGTTGGTTTCGACCCATGCCTTAAATCAGTAGTAAATTACACTAAATCAATTATCTAGCATACATTTTCCCCCTTATCTCTTGGTAAGTTTGTCGGGCTTCATTATCCATAAAAATATTAGTTTTAATATCTTTGATGTGGGCCACTGGTCCTTTCTTTGTCTGTATACCCCTTGATGTCAATAAAAAATGTAAAATGAACCTCAAGAGAATTATATAGATAAGAGGTTGTATTACCTCACTGTTACCAGAGGGTGTTAGAACATGTATTGTGGAGGTATATGTATGTACATTTTTTCATTCTAGTATTATTCACCACGGTAACATCTATGGCGTGACAGGTCAATTTTAGTCCAAATATATTTACTTAAATAAAAAGGGAATAAGTATATCTGGCAAGAGACCTTTATGAGCATGAATATTTGTTAACATTTATGAACACCAGGAATAAGAATCTAATTGCTGGAAAAAAAACGAAGGCTAAAATGTACAAGCTTTAGCATTGTATGTAAAGGACCACAGATTTGGAACGAGCTTGATGAAACACTAAAAATATCACATTCCATCTCCACCTTCAAGAAAAAACTAAAAATCCAACTTCTAGCCAAGTATTTTAATGTTTAATGTGCTGATCAATAATTATATGAATACCGTCTCTTTTGCATCTATTCATCTTTCTTAGCTAACACTGTTACCATACTTCGCATTAATCCAATGTAGCCAGAATACTGAGATTGTCTATTGTTTATTGTATGTCTATTACGTATTTGAATGTTGTCCAGGTTATGAGGCTATCTGGCCAATATCCTATATTCATGGAAAACCGGGCCCCCTATTAAAAGCCTTAAATAGCTTCCTTGGGGGGACCCTTTTCACACACCTGATTGTGTAAAAAAAGAATAGATACTTGTTGTATACTCCAAATATTGTATTGTATCTTCTGGATGACGATGTGTGAATAAACTAAACTAAACATTTATCTGTTTATCTTCATAAATGCACCAAAATTCCAGTACTGGCTCTCATTATTGCTTTATAATCTTCATTTTATAACTGGGTCAAAAACAACCATAACAACACAGATGACACTTTTTCAACAGAGCACTCATATTTTTTTCTTTCCTTTTTTGTTTGAATAGAGGTCCAAATCAAAAAGCCTTGACGTAATAAACAAATATTAAGTAGTTCTTTTATGCATTTAAAACCTAAAATGGGTTGATACTTACCCTAGCACAGGAGGAAGGTTAAACTTGTTTTTGACACAAACTCCTATTCAACCAAGGGTAAATTATCAGGGATTTGACTCCATCCAGAGTATATTTCACTCTGCACTTGTTAAAATTTTGCCAAAACCTTCCCAGTTGGTTGCATCTGGCTTGATTTGTAGGTTTTATAGTCACAGTCAAGTGTTTTCTGGCACATCCACACATTGATGTCCTCAACACATCTGTTCAGTGAGTGTTCTGGACTACACTTGGATTTTCACACCAAAAGTGGATCTTTTTTTTAGTGAATGAATTTACCAACAAATGCATGCCTCTGTTTAGTTCAATTAAGACACATTCAAACTCTCTATTCACTTGAGTCAGAAACCTTTACTTAAAGGAACATTTTTCAAATTGGCTTCACAGCAAAGCAGTTTTTTTAATTAGAACAATATTGTTAAACTACATTTAAGTGAAAAGAAAGTTGTGGTGAACCTCTTTACAAAGACTCCAGAAGAAACTATGGTGAGTGCTCGCTCAAAGGAGCCAATGGGCAGTAACAGCTTGGTCAGACTGTATGGCACTAGATAAATGAAGAGCCCTTTACAATGAATTTGTCAAGGAGAGTGCAGTGTGTGCTTCAACCACAAGGTGGAGCTATGCAACAAACATTAAGTGCTGGGATCACCCCATCAGACTCATCCACCTCAGGGCAACAGACAGACTGTAGCAACAGCCTCTGAAAGAAGTCTCAAGAAAAGAGCTTTTATTGAGAGAACAATAAATTACACCAGACTGAAGGCTAGGGCCGATCTAGATTTGTCTTTGACAGAAGAAAAAGTTGATGGTTTCATGTGCGCATCATGTGTCACCTCTGTGTATGTTGTGCCAAGATATTCTGTGTATTTTGACTGGGATGTGTTTTAAATGTATTTTTCTGCCCAATAAAATTCATAAGTTGAAGTGACCTCACATAGGTGGGCAGGGGAACCTTTTCAGCAGGTGATTCATGAGCTGAAGAAATAATATACATTTTTACAACTTTTTTGAAGGTTATACAGTAATAAAAGCTGATTGAGTTCTTGAACTTGAACGCCTGGATTTTGCTATTAAGCTGTAAGAAAACTGCATATGTCCTGATTTTCCACTCTAACTTAAACTGTAACCTTGCCTAACCACAATGACATTCCTATTAAATGAAACCTTATGTTTGAACACCATTAATAGCAAGTGCAGGAAAAAGATGCCCACCGTAGCCATCATAAATAATTAGCCCATATGCCCTGTCCCAATGAAACAGTCTGATAGAGGGATTAAGTCGTGGTAATACCAGATCAAGAACTGGTTTGATTTTCAACACCAGTTTACAGAATGCAAGCTTGTCAGTCTTTGAGCATATAGTTAAGATGAAGAAATTTGTTATTTTAACATTAATGAGGATAGCAAAATGTAGAGGGTTGATGAAACTGAGTAACTTTTTAGGTTATTTTATGAACTATAACAGAAATATTGAGAATTCATATTTGTTGTCAGTGTTTGTGAATGTTTGTATTTGTGCTTTGTCCAAACAATTTGGCATCACTGAATCTTTAAGCATCATTTAAACCATCATGTCATACTGCAATCAAAAAACTCTAATATAAGGTCAATAATTAGTACTAGGACCGGCTAATATAGTTTGAAAAAGTATTAATCTTACTAATCATAACCAAAATGAACAAAAATGTGCAACTAAAAACAACTAATATTCACTGGCAGCTGTTTTAGATGGGAATGTGCCATACTGCTAATTCATTCATTCTTTGCCTGTAAAAGGGTCAAAAATGCCTAAAATGGCATCAAAACCATCTCCAGATGTCCATCTCAGCCCTATGGACTTCATAATTTCGGTTTGCTCTCATTTCTGTCTTTCATTTTGACATGTTATATAGCCAGTGGTTAAAATGGTTTTCCTTTGAGCTAGTGTTAATGTCAACTAATTATTTCCCTCATAGTTTTCATCAACAACCTTTATTCCCCTGACAAAAACTAGACTATAACTAAAAACAAGTGCACATTGACAAAAAATAAAACTAAATCAACTGACATTTTTGTCAACAAATAGACAAGCTAGACTAAAATGTTTGACAGAGACTAAATCCAGTCAGACCTCATCTCGTCATGTAGAAAGTAGAGACAAGTTAGGAATCACAGCTACTTTGGTTTGGTGGAAAGGTTAAATGAATTAAGCTGGCTACACACCGAATGCGACTTTGTGACCTTGGTGACCACTCTCCATGTTGAGCTAATGTACAGCTGTGATGGGATGGGGTTAACCCTCCCTCGATCATGATCACGATCAAGGTGATCAAAACGCTTGTCGCTCCATCTCCAAACCTGAAAAAATTTATCTTTACAGGAGATGTCGTGTGTGGCTGTGCGGCAACAGCCAATCAGCGGTGTGTGCATGTGAGATGGTACAGATGACAGGCAGTTTTTATTCCGGCTTCCAATCACAACTGCCTTAGCTTCATGATGGCGGGATCCAAGTGTAAAACATGAATTCAGAAATTCAAGAAAAAATAAAAAATGCCTTTCACTTTTCACTTTATATTTTAGTTGACTAAAATTAAAAGATATTTTAGGCAAAAGACTAAAGCTAAAACTAAATTAACAAGTGTTGTTGAAACGAACACTGCTTTGAACCAGCTGTACTGTGAGTTTGTAGAAAATCTTCCTGTTTCAAGGTTCCTGATGATAGCAACAACTTCTGTTACAGTAATACATATGTTTTGGGTGAAAATAATACACAATTATCCATGGTAATAGTGTAGCACTTTTTAAATTTGAAAAATTTGGAGATTTTCTGTGTGTCCTAATTCTGGATGACATGCTTAATGGAATTTGTGCCCATATCAAATAACAAAAGGTAGCATGAGGTACCTAACACAGAAGAAGAAAGAATCACACTGAGTCCCGCTCATCAATGAAAATGACCTCTTTTTTTCTTTTTTTCTGACCCAGAGTTTAACATCTTTGATATTGACTTTAATTTCTTTCAGTTTCTTGCTAAGAAATAGCAGCTTCCATCATTGCTGTTGGGCCAACCAACCATCTGAGCTGGGGTGACTGTTGTCAGTGGGTCAGAGCTTTAAAGTAGCACTTGTGAAAACCTTCTCAGGTAATAGTAAAGAACTGTTCCTTTAAAATGCACTAAAATGATCAACTCTTTGATTATGTGTTTCTGTGTTCTGCATACAAGAGCAGCTGGGTTGTGAATGAAAATGTTGCTTTAGTGTGCTCATATGGTGAAGCATTTGATCCAACTTATATAACTACAGAGCAACAAAATAGCACTGGTACATGAGACCAGATATGAAAGACAGTTATAAAATTTATTTTGTGTATATCCATTGTGTTCATTTTGTTAGCCAGTTTTTTTTTCAGAAGCAGGTTGTCTTTGACCAAATAGTAATAGAAAGCCAAACATGAACGTACAATAATAATTTCCCCCGACTGATAAAAATTACCAAATCTTAATTGTTTTTTTTTACATTTAATATTATTATTTGGTTGACAGTATCAAATTTGTGCAACCCTTTGCAACTGTGTCTTTTGATTTATCAACCAATCAATCTTTATTTGTATAGCGCCAATTCATAACAAGTGTTATCTCAAGACACTTTACAATAGAGCATAATTATGGGCTCTTCATTTTACGGATACACATATATGCATAGATACATATAAAGATACACATATACAAATATATACATCCAACACCCAACATGAATCCATATAGCCAATCATGAATCCCTCCATCATGGTGGCAAGAAAAAACCTTCTGTTAAGCAGGAAATCTTGAATGTGGATCCCAGTCTCATGATGAACAGTAAATCCACACGATGCTGTCTTGGGTGTGAGGGCGAAAGGGAGGTAAGAGGAGACAAGTGGACTAAAGTAAAAACTAAAGTTAGTGACAGATTCATGAACCATAGACCTGTCGTCTGATTTATTAGAGGTGAGCCTCTTCAGATGCTACATCTCGTTTTCAGGAGGGTCATTATGTCTGAATGGTTGTGGTGATCATTTTATAGGAGTATAAACAATGATATTCTTACTGAAAATTAGAATTTATGGTAGTGACAAACTCATGGGATTTATGCGTTATGGTATACAGAACCAGGGTTGTATCTCAATCAAGTACAAAGATGAGCAGGGACGACTTATTTTTGAAGGTCAACCAGGAAGTTAGCATCATGCTGGTTTTTCACTGTGTTCCTGGACCATTGCTGGTAAAAATGTCTGTGGCAAACAAAAATAATGAACCTGACATATTTTGTTCATCCAGATAATCCCAAATGATCCTTACATTTTCTTAATTTTTAGGTTTAAACAAAATCTCTGAGTATAATGCTAAAATTAAGCTATTATAGAACTACAACATAGGGCTCAGACTTTGCTACAACCACAGTGTAACACCAGTTTGTTATAGAATTTCCCCATGATGTAATGTAATAATGGTGCCAAAGGCTGTGGCTATGATAGCATATGTATTATCACTTATCAAAAAAAAATCAGAAATTATTGCACTTGAGTCCTGGCATGTGTTGTCCCTTTACGTTACTGTTAAGCAGTTCACCAGCATCAATCTTTCTAAAACTACAATAAAGCCTTCCAAAAAATAAATAAATAAAAATGGGGCGATATCAGATGTATTTTATGTTGCAAATGAAACCTTGAAATCTTGTTTGCATGTGTTCATCATGAACCTTATTTCAGGTTTCTATACAAAAGTAATTTTTAGAGGAGTCCTAAAATTGAGTGGTTTTGAATTTTTTATGCCAATTAACAGAAATGTGTAAGTTATCAAACTTTCTATAGAGGTTTGTGGTCCTAACAGAAGACAAAAACATATCGTTCCAACTGTATCAGATAGCACCATATGACAGTTAGCTTCAAGTTGTAGGCTTCTGCTGATTATCTTACACTGGACTGTTACTGGGTGTAAAAACGAGCTCCAAAGTCGTCTGCACATTTCAAGGTAACATCCCTCTCTTTACAGTTTGAACATTTTGATTCCTTGGTAAGAAACCTTGAAGAGAGTAGTTCAAATAATGCTAAAGCCTCTCTGTTAAGTTAGCTTTCAGTTATGGGCTATCAAAATTAGCTAACCTTGCAATGTTAAAGAGCATTTTCTTTGTGGAAAAACGTTTTGTGTTCTGTCATTTTAACACTCATTTTATCATTTGTGAATTTTATCTCCACAATCTTCTTCCCATCCCAAGATTACAGCCCTTTTTTCAGTTTGTTTGACTCTTTTACTTCTTTCGCTAACCTTGCATGTTAATGGGTATTTCCTGTTTTGAAAACCTGCTTCGGTATTTAACCTACTTATTTTGATATCTGTGAACTTAAACTTCATAATCCTCTGCCAATACCAGGTGAAATACTTTCTATTACACTTTACTTCATATTTTTTACAAGTCATGGCAAGAAACACAAATAGCATAGCCTACAGCTTAGCATATTTTAGTAGTTTTGATACTGGGTTGTTTTAGGTACTGGACAACAGTCAGTAAAGTGTGTGAAAAGGCTTCAAGTAACACTGTACCTTAAAGGAGAACAAGCTAAAATGTCTGGTAGACTTCAGGCTGATACAGTTATTTTGCGCAGTCGTGTGAATTTTATGTAAAAACATGCCACAAATCAATGTTGGGTCAAAGGTAGGCCTACGATTTGTCAAAAATTTTCAGAAGCCATATTTTTCCTACAGGAAGTCTCTATGTTTGACACAGTTTTAAAATGTAGAAAAATACTTTGTGTTCCTCCGCTTATGCACATTGATTCAGTATCTGCTGTTTATTTGACAGGTCCAGGAAGACAAACAAATGCAGAGGAAACACATACACACAAAAAATTGTTGGGTTATTTTTTCAACCCAACAGCTGGGTTGAGACTGTTGGTTAGTTTAATTGGGTTGTTTTCATTAAATTGGGTAATCTAAATACCCAGATTGCTGGGTTATTGTAGTTGGCAGTTGAGTTATTAGCTGTTGGGTTGTAATTTTC
This sequence comes from Scarus forsteni, assembly GCA_036419115.1. Classification (NCBI taxonomy): domain Eukaryota; kingdom Metazoa; phylum Chordata; class Actinopteri; order Labriformes; family Labridae; genus Scarus; species Scarus forsteni. The sequence goes on from JAZDUH010000136.1 coordinate 12,487,588, forward strand.
ATTATAATGTGTTGGGTTATTTCGAACTACCCAATATGTTGGGTTGACATATTTGTTGCGCGACCAACAGCTACCCCCAGGTTACCCCCACTCATTCGACACCCCCCCCCCCCCCCCCCCCCAGCTGCTTCTCTTCGTGGGCTTGTACGAGCAGTACCGCCATCTAGCAGCGTCGCATACTGATAGACACCCTGAGAGACTCAGCTCTATACAAGCAAGGTTTGCTACGTGTGCACTATTCTTTCACCACAATGTTCAATTTATATTAATAAACTGTATATAAAGCACACTGTAGTTTGGGGTGCTGGTTTGGCGTAGTGGTTAGCACCCCATGTACATGCTTCTACCGGTCCAGGTTCGAATCCTGCCTGTGACCAGTTTGCAGAGTGTCTTCCCCTACTCGCTCTCCCTCTTTCACAAGCCTATCCACTGTCTCTCTCCTATCAATAAAGGCACAAAATGCCCAAAAATATACATTTAAAAAAAAAAAAAAGCTCACTATAGTAAACCTGTATGTTGGCTATCCGAATTCAATGTGACATGGGCGTTGGTGGCGCAGTTGGATAGTGCGCTTGGTCAGTGATCGGGAGGTTGAAGGTTCAAGTCCAGATCCGGGCGACACATGGCAAGACACTTAACCCCAAGTTGCTCCCACTGCTGCGTCAGTAGCGTGTAAATGGTCATGAAAGGGCATGAATGTGTTAGAGATACTGATGGATAACTAACATAGAAACTCAAAACCATCAATGAATGTGAGAGTGAATGGGTATGAATGGGTAGGTGTGACCTGCGGTGTAAAGCAGCATTTGTAGTTAACGTTAGCGATAGCTCCTTGTGGGTAACGTTGGGTTATTTGAACAACCCAACTGACTAAAAAGAACCCAACAGTGTAGTCAAATTGAGCCTGTGATTGGGTTATTTGAACAACCCAACTGGGTTGTTCAAATAACCCAACTGTTGGTTAAAGGAAACCAACCCAACTTGTTGGGGCAAAATAACCCAGCATGTGTTCTGTCCAATATTTAACCAGTGTTGGGTTAAAAAATAACCCATATTGGGTTGTTTTTAACCCAACATTTTTAAGTGTGTATTAAAACAAAAACCACTGATTCTAAGTCAAGGGACAAAGATGTTGCTCTTACTGTGGATGCGTGGGGTTACCTCTATGAACCAAATGTACAAAAAAAAATCTTCAGAGCGAGATTCAGGGTGCTGAAACTACAGTGGCATTAAGGCACAAATTAATTACAAAGGGAAAGAACCTCATACCCACTTGTTGTTTTATAACATAGTGGCAAACACAGAGATTTCCAGGGGAAAAATTCTCAAAAATTTTAGGCCAATAGTACATTTGACCCAACACAGCTTCAGTCATTCCACTTAAAACTCACATAACTATGTGAAAATACTATCCACCAACAGCATTGCACCGTATCAGTAGATTCAGCTAGCTCTCCTTAAAGGTACAGCGCTTCTGGGTGCCCTTTCAGCAACTTCAATGAGTATTGTCAAGTAGGCCTATACAACCCAATTTAAAAAAACCCTGAAATATCACTTTAATCCAGTAAAAGTTATGAAGTTGACTATCAGGCAAGCTATTACAAAGTTTCCTTTGTCCAATAAAGTGCTTTCACTTCAGTTTTGCCTTATGTCTTTGGTAATTCATGGCACCAAATCTCATAGAAAATTATACAAATATAGCTTAAGTCACTCCATGACAATCAGAAGTAATGGGCTATGAAAATAGGTTAAAGGGCGTTTACTGTTTAACAAGATGCTTTTTGTGCTCTTAAATGTCTGTATTTCTTTCTCTCTGATGTTAGTGCCCAGATTCTATAGTGCCCCCCTTCATTTGTCTAATAAACAGTGGCCAGGCTGCAGCCATATGATCTGATCTCCTTAAAGTGGGGTAGTGGATGGAGAGCCGAGGGCTGCTCCTGCTCTCTGCTCCACACCTCTTCCTGCTCCTCTGCCGCCGCCCAGTCTCGCCAGGTTCAAGGTACGGGAGTGTCCGTCTGTCTCCCTGTGCCTGTCTTTGTGTCTCTGTCTGTGATGGACGAGGCGGAGGACGGCGAGGAGGAGCCCAAATTCCAGCGCCCTCCAGCAGCAGTAATCGAGGATGATGGGAGCACTGGAGGAACCACGATGAAGAAATTAACGGGAGGAGGCGGAGCTGCGTCCATTGCGCGCAAAAACTCCAACAACAATGAGCTGTGGCTCCTGCGAGGCGAGGACTCCACACCTGTCAGCGGCAGCAGAGCCTGCGCTCTGGTGTGCCAGAAGACCGCTGCTGCTCCTGGAGGAGGCTCACAGTCTGGAGAGCCAGTGTCAGAGGAGGAAGAGAGGGAAGCAGGAGCCATCGGTATGATATGCAACAAAAACGGAGACTGTAGAAGGGACCCGACCAGTTCAGGGAGCCTCTCCTCCCTCATCTCGAAGCAGGAGAGGCAGCCGGATGGAGGTGTAGCGGAGGAGGAGGACTGTAAGGCTGCGCTCATGGACGGCTCCATCACTTCAGCGGGGTCCCTCACCCAGGGGTCCGAGGTCAAGACCGCGGTGGGAATGGAGAAGAAGGACTCCAGGGTCTCCTTCTCCAACGCCCCGGCCAGTAAAGGGCAGACCCCGAGTCAGCAGTCGAGGAACTCGGTGACTTTCTCCAAAGCTGAGGATGGCTCTCAGATCGTGCCGGACGATGGAGACTCCAGGGGGAACCAGACGTACATGCAGCGGCAGTTCAGCTCCATGCTTCAGCCTGGAGTCAACAAGTTCTCCCTGCGCATGTTTGGCAGCCAGAAGGCTGTGGAGAAGGAGCAGGAGCGCGTCAAGTCAGCGGGGAACTGGATTATACACCCTTACAGTGACTTCAGGTATGGAGCAAACTCTCAAAGTTTGATGTGAGAGGTGCACGCACAAACAGGCTGATATTATCAAATCTGTGAACAAGTCAGAGTTCTGATCTTTTGTTGAGGATTTTGATCTTTCTCATGATTCTGAGTTTAAAGTCAGAATTAGTAAAAAAAAAAGTCTGAAATTCTGAGATTAAGTTTAGATTTCTGATATTAAAGTCAGAAAACTGATCCTAAAGTCAGAACTCAGAGATTCTTATTCAGAGATTCTTAAAAAAAAGCTTAATTCGGAGATTAAAGTAAGGATCCTGACTTTTACCTCAGAGTTTTACTTTAAGAAATCAAACTTTTCTCCAGAATTCTGGTCATCTGATACAAAACTCTGATCAGATAAGACTTTTTCTTTTTTTTTTTAACCTGTACCTAGAAGCAATAAAAGGCTCACCACTTTCTGCAGAAGTACACATTTTAAGAGTAATTCAAACGAGTACAAGTACATAAGCAACTTGATTTTTTATCAACATGTTTATCTTATTAGTTACTCTTAGCTTCCAACTTAAATTGGACAAAAATGAATATATTGTTTTGTTGTAAACTGAAGAATTTTATCATAAGCATAACATGTTCTAAGATGTGTGTAAAATCTATAGCGTCAGTTGGTAAAAACAAATAGATAAGGCTTGTTTAAGTACAGTTAATAAGTTTTATGAAGTTAATTTGAGATGCAGTACTTGCTTGATAACTTCATTTGTCCTCAGTAAGCAAAGCTACTTATAATACAACCATATTCAGTTTTTTTTGTACATACTGAAAATATTTTCATCCAGTCATATCCAGTTCCATTTTTAAGTCTAGCTAAACTTTATGTTCTATACACAGTATTCAGTTTTTTAGGGTTTATGTAAATTCTGCTCTCAGAGCACAAACCTCCTAACCTGAGACGTCAGATGTACCATTCAATATATTTCACTTGTCCATTTTTGCAACAGCCCAAAGAAAATGTTTGGGAATGAACAGAACCTTTCAAAAAATATCTGGAAGGTGACTGGACAATTGTTCTGTCAATCACATTCATGACGGGCCAATCAGATAATATAGTAGGTGGGCACTACTAAGGCTGCACAGACGGAGCATGAGCCACTTTGAAAAACAAGCTAAAGACAAAAACATTTATTAAGTAAAGCAAAAATATCCTCTCTATTAAAATGTTTTTAATGTTATTTGTTTTTCAAAAAAGAGAAAAACAAACAAACCTGTGGCTGAAAGTGTTAGCATCTATGCTAATCTCTGTCTGAGTAGTCACTTCCTGCTGACGTATCACTCGTAGCTCCCACCTCTTCCTGCTTTCAAAGACACTGATTGGGTTGTGCTGCTTTGGGCCGGGCACAATTGTTGTGGTTTGGAGCTTGGCAAGATGAGTCCGTCTTACAGACATTGAGTCAGGCAGGTCCATTTGCTGTTCGAGGCTACAAACTCAAGCAAATGCATTATCAGTGTTGTCTGGCGAGTTATAGGCAAAATTGTGTAAACCTGCCTAATTTCACACTGTTAAAAATCCTTGAAAAAACTCCTGGATCAACCTTCGGATTCAGATCAGGACTGAAGTTGAGTGTATGAAACTGAGTTATGATAAAATATCGTCCCTTCAGACTAACCAAAAAAGAAAGTAATGCAGTTGACAATACAGATTGCAGGTTATTAATGACTATACAATAAGAATATAGAGTAAAACTAAAAAAAAAAAATCAAGATATGGAATTAAAAAGGGGCTATGGAGAGTTTGAGGGATTATTTACTGTTGGAGATAATAAAAAGCATTAAATATTACCCCTATTTCTTTCATGCTTCATTTAATTCAGAAATACAATCTAGAACTTCAGTCAGGTTTCAGCCAAAAATAAAGACAGAAAAATATCTTTGAAAGTAAAAACCTGTTTACGCAACTGATTTCTTTTTTCTGTTTAAAGAAGCAGTGACTAAGCATCAAGGCTGTGTTACACAACTAAACTCTCACCTGCGTTTTCAAATTTGAACCTTGTAGCAAAATGGCTTGTGCTTTAGTTACTGACAACTGCCCTAAAAACAAAACTTCATTTGGTTTTCAAATTTATGTTAAATTGGACAAGCAACATTTTGGGGCTGAACTGCCTCTAAAAAGCTGGATATCCGCTCCAATGAGAGCTGCCTGTCTTATCTTTTGTAGGAGAGAAACCCAGTCATTTCAGCCCTTTGCTTTTACCTGTCCACACATTTTTACACAATGTTATTTAACTTTTCACGTTGTACTTATGTCAAGGAGCATTTGAAACTGAACAATAGATTTTTCGTCTGAGTCAGATCATGACTCAGCTTTACAGCCTGATCGTTCAATTAACTTCCGTCTGATATGACAGACTTGTAACTTAAGCTGTCAGAAAGCAAGCACAAAAGCGAGCAGTGCTTTCACTAAAAACGAAGCCTAATGCAGATTCATGTGTCAAGCTTTTTCTTGGAGGAACAGCAGGTATAAAATGTTAGAAAATAGAGAATATGTCTTAAAATATCATAAACTAATGTGTCAAAGATAGCAGAAAACAGCTTGTGAGATGCCAGTTTTTTGCTTTGTTTCTGGAAAGTTACAAATGAATTTTGTTTATTGGCTTATTAAATATCTTCATAACCACAGATGGGACTCTACTGCTACACTGTGCCAGAACATGTGACATGATTGAGCACTCGACAAGGGTCGTTTTAAAGGCTGGGCAAAATTTCCATTTCTGATTTATACTTATTAAAGAGGTTATACTGTATTTTGGATCAATTTGGGTTAATCTATTTCAGTTTGGATGACTGCTTGAGTGTGATAACAGTAGTAAATGTACAAATAACCTTCTAGCTCATACACACTGGGTGCACCTGATCCACCTACTCTTTCAGCATGTCTGAGGTGCTCCCCTCAAGCGCCTGCTTCTTGAACTTTCCCTTCTTCACATGGATCCACTTTCCACTCTGTTCTGACTGGTTGGCTCTGCTGTAGTCTGTTCAGCACCATGTTTTCAACAGCTCTGCCAATGGGCTTAAACTACTGAAGAAACAGCAGTAGGATGTCACAGTGGGGGGTTTGTGGAGGGGAGTGTCGGCTGTTTTAGGTCGCTGTTGACACTGTTCACAGAAGGAGAGGAAAAAGCCTTGATGGTCTGGACTTTGTTGTCTTGTGAATAGAAGTACTCACCACACACCAGAGACAAATAAAAACACACTAAGGGGCACATAAGCTCAATTAAATGAAATCTTTAACGTTTTCAAACAAAATAAGGTGAAGACAGAATCATTCATATTCATATTGTTTTTCTGATATAGACTTAAGAGGATGGATCTTAAAAATTCAGCCGTAAGTTTGTATTTTATTTTTATTTTTATTTTATTTTTATTGTTTTGGTCCCAGTTTATCAAGTCAAATTCCCTGTATGTTCAAATGTACTTGGCAATAAATCCAAATTCTAATTTTGATTCTGAGTTTATCAAACTAAACTCAACTAAATTTAAAACTTTGATGCACTCCATACATTTAGTTAATCAAATCTTTGGCAACACTGTTGTATAATAGATCATTTAAAATGTTAATACTCTGTTTTATTCATTTTAATGCTGTTGTTATATCAATGATTGGTGGAAGTAAGATGGAAAGACACGGAAAAGTTTTCCAAAAGAGAGGGAGCACTGTGCTGGAAAAATTTGGGAAGTGGGTTAAATGTGCAAGAAATAACCCGGATTTTCTACAGTCGCCTGCTTAGTGTTCTGTACATGATGCATGTTCAGTGTTGCTCCACGCTGGTTCTCTGGAAATACAACTCTTCAAATCTGCATTAACTTCCACAAAGTACAATAACCCAAAACAGGAAAACAAGCTCTCAGGGTTTCTGAAGTTTCAAAAAAATGGAACAAATTTGCTGCATCGATGGGACACTGCGCAGATAGACTACATGTACAGTACTCGGTACGCAGTACTTTTTTTTCCAGATGTCAGTGGCAGTGCATTTGTCCAATTGAGACAGTGCTCTTTCTCTCTCCCTTTGGAAAATATAGCCAAAGATCATAATGAATTTGGACTTTTGATGCCACCAGTCAATAAAGTAATGATGATTTATCATTCTATTGCATGTGGTATGTAGCACTATGAAAAATTCTGACAACTTGAGATACAAAAGTGTTGCCAGTATTATTGTGACTAAAAATATGACTGAATATCATTATGATTCTGTACTTTTTGGTGCCACCAATCATATAAGTGAAGGGTATTTTTATTTGAAAAAAAATTTTGGGGGCTTTTTGGCCTTTGATGATAGATGAGAGACACTGGACAGACCTCGAAATGTGATCAGAGAGCATGATGGACATGTAAACAGGCCAAAGGTTGGAATCAAACCTGAAACCTGCCAGATGAGAGCCTCAACATTTGGCAAGCACACAGCTGCATCTCATTTCAGCACTCTAAACTGCATAACTGTGCTCAAAATATCTATACAGCAAAATATCGTCATGCACTCCTTTGGGATACATGTATCAATATGGATTCTACAGAATCGATACGACCTAAATATTTTGACAGTTGTCAATACACTTTGGCTAATGTTAACAGTGGCACAGTTCAAGGTGGAAGATGAGCTAAATAATGAAGCATATGTTCTAAAAAAGAAAAAACTAAACTTATCAAGAATTTTGTTTAAAGCATAGTCATGTTTACAATTTACGTGAATTGGGATACGTATCATATCATAGCCTTAGTATCGGGATACGTACCGTATTGTGAGGTTGCTGGAAATACCCAGCCCCACTGCATATACATTATTGTTGTATTTTTTAAACATAGTGTCTCAGAGTAGAGGGGGTTAAGGATATCAATACGTGTTTTTTTCAATGACTGCATCAAAGTTCAATACTCTGGCATTGTGACATTTGATTTTTCCTACCTAAATCAGAAAAATACAGGATCAAGACATGCAGTAGTTCCCAGCTCTAGTTTCTCATGTCAGAATTGAAAAATGTATTGTTAATGTACTAAGCTGTAGATGTGATTAATGCTGAGACATGAGGTGTAGTGTTATAGGTGTCCATGTCTGTTGTTCTTCGATTTGGGATGACTGGCACCCAGCTTATCTCTCCTGTAATATCACTGTCACTGTCTTTGTCCTTGGCACGATGTTGGCTTGAATCAGGTCGTATAGGTTACACTTCAGAAGAGGATAATTCATATGCAGTGAAATTTCAGAGTTCTGTTCAGGGACAGGTGCTTGAATCAAGCCCTGCTGAGTTAACTGACTCCCCGTCTTCTTGTTTTAGGTTCTACTGGGACTTCTCCATGCTCATGTTCATGGTGGGCAACCTGATCATCATCCCAGTGGGCATCACCTTCTTCAAAGATGAGACCACCACACCCTGGATCATCTTCAACGTGGTTTCCGACACCTTCTTCCTCATGGATCTGGTATTGAACTTCAGGACAGGCATCGTGTTCGAGGACAACACCGAGATCATCCTGGACCCCAAGAAGATTAAAACCAAGTACCTGAAGACCTGGTTTGTGGTGGACTTTGTCTCCTCCATACCTGTGGATTATATCTTCCTCATAGTGGAGAAAGGCATTGACTCAGAGATGTATAAGACGGCCCGGGCGCTGCGCATCGTCCGCTTCACAAAGATCCTCAGTCTGCTGCGGCTGCTTAGGCTGTCGAGGCTGATCCGCTACATCCACCAGTGGGAGGAGGTAGGAAGTGTTTCAACTTTCATGAAAGATTACAGAGAAAATTCTAATCTTTTGGGTTTTACCCTTTAACAATAAAAATAGAATTAGCAAATTATGCTAGTTCAAAAATTATGTTGCATTCAAATTGAATCATGTTGATAAAAACATGATTCAGCACTTTCATGAATTGATTTTGTGCACTTTCTTTTGCATGTAAGTTTATCTTATTGTAATAAGCTAATACAAACTTAACCAATACATAAACTGCATATCTGGAAGACTTTCTGTTGGGTTTTCTTAAATGATAAATTGCATTACCCACCTTCCAATTACAAAAGCAGAAGCAGATTCCTAAATAAGAATATCAAAAAATCAAATTGGAATTATGCATTGTGAATCATTTTTTAAAATTGGAAACGGATTTTTAATCAAATCATAATCTCCAGAACTGGAATAAAAATTAAATCCTGACATTTTGTAAGATTCACACTCCTACTAGTTCAAAGGCAGACACAAACACATGAACACGGGATAAATATTGCAAAGTATTTGTAACCTGAAAATGTTGTATGTAAAATCAGCAAATCATCAAATCTGAAAACTGAAGAATGTGATTAGTTTTGAGGGTTGATCAGTAAATGTCAAATTTATTTTATTTTAATTACTTTGATACCAAACAAGTTATCAGAAAAAATAGATATGACAAAATGTAGACTTAATTTGAAAAATGAAGATTATTAATACCAAAATGGTAAAAACTCGAGACGATCTCCAGGGTTTTTTAGTAGGCTTCATATTAATTCTGGATACATTTCAGATCCAAATAAACTACATTTTTAGAGAGGAAAAATCTGACAGCAATATCTCATAAAAGTCAAGAAACTTGAAATTAGTTTCACTAAAATTTATTAAAGGAAAATAAATATATTGAAAACCACAAAATATTTTTCAAAAACCTCAAATCATTAAGTAGAACACAAAATTATTTCAGTTCTCATTTTTTTTTACTTCAGTTAGTTCAAGACATGTAATTCAGTTCTATCGAAAAAAATTCTGGTTTGAGTTCATTAAAAATAAATGCTTTTGGGTTTTTTTTTATAATTCAGTTCATATAATAGTCGTTAAACTGTCAATCATTAGAAGTTCAACAGTCATAAAAAGAAAAGGTTCCAGTTTTTTTTCCTACCAGTTCAAGGGGAAAAGGTGGGTGATGACAATGGAGACCCCTTTTTTCACTCCAACAAAATATCAGGATAGATAAATGGTTTTAGCCACTTGTACTACAAATATTGAAAATGTAATGCCTCTGGTGCATAGAATGGCAAATGACAGCATAACTGGATGGAAATAATACTTTCAAGTTGTTTTGAATAAGGACGATTCTAATCAACTAGGCGAACTGTATTGTGCAGTACTGGTTTTAGCCTCCAGAGGGTGCTGTCTATTAGGGCTGGGACGATTCACTTTTCTCCCGATTCGATTTATTGCAATTTTTTAGGTGCCGATACGATTTAAATTGCGATTCTACGATATTGCCGATTTTTGCAATCTTTAGTTAGCTTTTTTAAAACCAGTGAAAAAGATGAACAATGATGATGCCTACAGACTATATCAGGAAAAATACATATAATACATATATTTTTATATATATATAAAAAGTGGCTTATTATCCCTTCAGGCAACAGAGTTTTTTCAAGAAATATTCAATTTTGCTATCAAGATTTAAAAAGGCTATAGTTTCAAAGTGGTTGGTTTTCCCAGCCATCGTCATCACTGTAATTTACGGGCCGAGCATGAACGCCTCTGCTGCCTGCACTGTTTACCCTCGGCTTCTCCCTCGTCTGACCAGAGCTCTGCGGTCTCATTCTCAGCTAACACCGTCACTTTTCGCGGTGTTTTGAGCTTCCCTGCATCCCAGACCATACCCTCTTCGGCAGTCGCCGGCCATGGAGAGGAAAAGCTCTCGGTATGTACTGCTCCGGGACGTTAATGGCGCGTGGAGCCGCTCCCGCTGCGCGCACTCGCTGCCAGTTTGGTTCTCACTGGACGACTGACCGTCATCCTCAGAGAGTAAATATTCCTCAGATTCAGAGTCAGACAGTACTTGACAAAGTACTCTCGGCATCGTGAGTACTCTCTCTCACTCTGTGTCTCTCTCTCTGCTCCGCTCCATAGCCCCTACAGCCACACTCGCGTCCCTCGGTCCGGTGTGTGTGTTTTAAAATAAATATACGCCAAAACTTTGAATAGAAACCTGTCACCTGTCCACTATCTGCTGATAAAAAGTAGGAACACTACTCAGCACTATTTTAACAGCTATGGCCTGTTTTATCCAGCAATGTCGCTTGCCTCAATTTGGCGACTTTAGCGCCTATAGTGTGTGTGTGTGCGTGTGTGTGTGTTGGGGGGGGGGGGAATATCGATTTTTGAATAAAAATATCGATTTTAAAATCGGCAGACAAAAAATCGCGATACTTAGGTGTATCGATTTTTTCTCCCACTCCTACTGTCTATGTTTATCGTTTGCTTTCTATCAGAGTCCAACGATGAGATGGACAAAAAACTAAGATAAACTGGGATACACAAAGCTGGATCAGTTAACTAATTCTTAGGTCAAAGATTTAGGTGCATCTGTCCACGGAGCCCTGTATCATAAAAAACAAAATCAGCAAAATCTGTCCGGTAGTTTTTGCATAATCTTGCTAAGAAACAAAAGACAGTCACAGGCTGGCAAAAAAATGGTGGAGGTAATTATGTTTATAAAATATTCTGTGCAACTATGTAGTTGTCTTATGCTGCGTTCACACCGGACGCGAATTGGCGTCAATAGACGCGCGTAACACCTGTGACGCGCCACGCTTAACGCCCGAGGCTGGACGCTGGACATTTTGACAAGCTGAGGGACGACGCGTGTCCTGGCGCAGGCGCAGTAGAGAGCTGGAGCTTGTCGGACTCAGTGATGACCCGTGCAGGCAAATCCAGCTGGAAACGAATATTTACAGAACTTACCTTCAAAATCTGTCCCCTCAGCGACTTTCACCCAAGCCTGCTCCTTTTTGTCCCGGTCTCTGTAGAGTGCACACGTTGAGTAGTACAGCTCCGGATGATAGCAAACAGCGCAGATAAACCTCTCCTCCATCTTTGAGAGGGGGTTTGAGCAGGAGCAGGAGACCGGGGCGTCACACGTCATCAAATCAAACCTGTCTCCTCAGAGACTTTCACCCAAGCCTGCTCCTTTTCGTTCCGGTCTCTGTAGAGTGCACACGTCGAGTAGTACTGCTCCGGATGATAGCAAATAGCGCAGATAAACCTCTCCTCCATCCTTGAGAGGGGGTTTGAGTAGGAGCAGGAGACTGGGGCGTCACACGTCATCAAATCAAACCTGTCTCCTCAGAGACTTTCACCCAAGCCTGCTCCTTTTTGTTCCGGTCTCTGTAGAGTGCACACGTCGAGTAGTACTGCTCCGGATGATAGCAAATAGCGCAGATAAACCTCTCCTCCATCTTTCAGAGGAGTTTGAGCGGGAGCAGGGGGACATAGCGTCATACGCCATCAAATCAATGACGTCGGGAGGGGGATGTCATCGCTGATTGGCTGCCGCGCCACAGCGTCATGCGAACTGGCGTCGAAAGTTCAATATTTTCAACTCGAGCGTCAAGCGTCGAGGCGTTTGACGCCTCAAACGCGTCTGACGCGCCGCCCGGGGCGAATCGGCATCAAGACGCGTCTTTGCATTGACTTTGTGTGTAATCTCGACGCGCGTCTGTGCGAATTCGCGTCCGGTGTGAACACACCATTAGGGAAGGAAATATTTCATTACGTGCTTCTTGAAATTTTTGAGCACTTGTCATGTAGAATAATCAGATGCTTTGCCTCTGAAAACTTAAACATTAATTCTTGCTTTGAAAGACAGTTGTTTGAAAAAAACTTTATGGTTAGAGGAACTTGACTGATCTGTATCAGGTCTCTCCTTTGCTTATGCACTCTTCTACCAAGTTTCATAAAAACTAGACCAGCAATGTTTAATTTATTTTCCAGAAAAGGCAGACAGTTTCACATACCAAACCCCTAATGTTTTTAGCAGAGGCAGAAAGTGGAACTAGTTTGACTGAGATCTAATTAATAAAACAATATTTGGAATCCAGTGCCGCAATTTGATATCATTATGCAAGTAATTCTGTTTGTACATCAAAACAATCCTCCACTGTATAATTACCATCCTGACACACAAAAAAGAAGGTTCACCATGTTGTATAACAATGAGCCTGATAGCTGGATAATTGCTCGTCATAACCCAGTGAGCTGCTGATGCAGTTATGAATTCATAAAAAATTAATTTGTTCTTATCAGTGGCAAAGTGAAGGGGGGTTTTCCAAGTAATAAGTGCAACCTCCAGGGAAACTCGTTGATTTGTTTTCCATTTAATTGCAGGAATTCTTATTCCTTATTATTATTTGTGTCAGTTTGGCTTCTCAACCAATCAAAACATCTAACAGCTGGAAATGGATGCTGGCTAATTTGAGCACACTGCTTTTTGATGACATTACACATCAGGAAGCAAGGCTTTTCTATAGATAGCTGCACCATCCATTATATACTTATAAGACACACAAACACAATTAACCCCCTCCTGCTGTGTGCTTGTGCCTGTGTGTACAATCAGAGGATCCCTGTTGGGCCAACCCAGCATCTATGAATAAAACGTGTGTGTTTCCTCGCTCTGAGAATAAGCAAAGCTTGCCTGACCACAGAGTGGTAATTTGAATCTGACAGGAGCCCTGATTACTGAATCAAACACTCACAAGTCCATGTCTTTTTCACTCTGACTCAGCCCTGCCCCAATCAGCTTAGCCGTGAGCTCTGCAGCTCAGCGAGATCCAAACATGGCTGGTTGGGCTTCACCTCTACCTGGTTCAGCTCAGCTTGGCTTAGCTTAGTTCAGCTTGCTTCAGGGGGTTTCACCAAAAGATTATCCCTGTGTTGTGATGATTTTGCTGTTTAGCTCAGCTGGAAAGGAAGGGGGAATTGACAAGGTAACTCACAATGTGATACAAGATGCCATTCATCATTACAATCATATTAGAATATAGCAATTCAAGTTATAAACTGAAAAATAATCTAATAATGACACATAAAGATCTCTGACTCACAGAGAATTATGGATATGACAACACACTAAGCTCATGATGTACTATCTATTATTTTACTGAGTTCTCATCATTAACAATTAAGGTTTTTTGTTTAACTAGTTGAACCATACAAAACATTTGAGTCAATCTTTGAAAAGTTATTTTAAATCTCTTACTGTATAAACAGAAATGAACCTTCATCTTATTTACTTCATAAATGCAACAGAATCAAGTTGTGCTTTTAATTTTCTATTATTTCATCCAAAAAGTTGGATTATAGTTATACACTGGTGCAAACAATATGCCAGAACACATAAATGGGATGATTTGTTATGACTGTGTGAGAGCAATGACTATCAACAGCCAACACACACATGATCTTACACAATTCCAAATTTTTGTGTAATGGAAGCAGCTGCATTACTGCTCAAAATGTGCTTCAGTATCTTCTCGTGCAAGCAAAGCTAGCTCCGCACTAAGATTTTCTCCTTCTTTAGTCCTTGATTCGGCATCAAAAGAAAACAAGTTGAAGTGAAAAGATCATTTTGTTAAAGACAATAAGTGAGTAATGAGGCTGGTAGAGTGTATTATGGGCTATGAGTCTGTAATTCAGAATTGGCTCTGTAGACTGAGAAATCAGCCTTGGAAGCAAGTGGAGAACTTCACATGGCAATAGCCAATGATGATGGATGTAGGCACAGCTGCATAGAAACTGTATGTTGTAGACTTTGCTGTAATCAGAGAGAGTAGTCACAAAGAGAACGGTTAAACCATTTTCCCCTTAAAGCACATTCAGAAGTCATCACCCATTTTACCATAAGACTTTTTCATTTTGAGATGTTATGCTTACAGGTTCTATCAATAATAAAAGCATCAGTAAAGAATTTTCTTAAAATTTATTTCGCCAATTCCAAACACATTGAATAATCACAATCTCTTGCCAGGTCCATACTTCATGCAGCTAACTGGCCAAGTACAAAGTTGATGCAGAGAGCCCCCCTTGTCAATGACAGGCCATTCTGAAACGTCTTAATGCAAGTGGAAGTCAGCAGGAGTCTTACTCCAGCTTATACCAAGCCAAATATGAGTGATTTTTGACTTATGTTACAATGATGTTTCTTTTACTGTGGATGCAGAGTATACGGAAGAAGAAATTATTCAGAGCGAGATGGAGCAGGCCGAAAGAGAGAGGAGACAAACTGTAGTGAAACCAATGGGTACAGGTGGGAGAACATGCCTCATTGTTGCATTGTAAAATACTGTCAAACAAAGAGACTTCCTCAAGGAATAATAAAGAGCTCTGAAACTTTAACCTCATTGTAATTTCAACCCAACATAATTTTGTTGGTCATTTTTATATAAAACTCATAAAGTTATGAGAAATAACTACACTTCTCAACAGCAGGGTATCTTACTGGTAGTCGCAGGTTGTTCTTCTTAAAGGTAATGCACTGCTGCCAGCCCTTTTAACGCTTCCCTGAACAAAATCAAGCACCTGATTCAACTTAATCTGAACTGTCCTTTAAAGTGGAGCAAGGGAAGCCAAAACTTCACAACAGCCAAGTCGGAAAGATCTTGGTTATTGTGATACATATCTTTTTAATCAATTTATATGGTCCATCCTTGTATACTATCTTGGGTGACTTTCAAGGTGCTGTCTCTATAATGAAAACAGAGTAATCTTAGGCACATTGTGTAGTTTTTCTCGCCCTTGTCTTACATAATTCAGCTGTCTTCTTTATTTTTTTCTCACTGTAAGCCCTTTTGAAGGCCAATTTATGGATATCCACATGACTGCCATACATGTCATAAGCCTCTTGATGAAGGTTCGTAAGGAAGTGACTTACAGAGTCCCAGTATTTGGGGCAAGCAAATCAAGACTGGTATCACAGGACAAGTGGGGGAATGTAACAAAGTAGATTCACTTGAGTACTGTACATAAAGTACATTTTTGAGTAAATGTACTTTACTCAATTATTAATTTTTTAAACTTTTGACTTTTACGCCACGACATTTGAAAGACATATATCGTACTTTTAACTCCACTACATTTCTATGACGGGTCTTGTTACTTGTTACTTTTGAATATAGCTTTCAGGTCAGTGGAAAAAATTTTGTTTCTCTTCAAAAAACTCAATCTGCGCAATTTGTTCAAGTGGTGATGCCTTACCTGTACCTGGTGCATGAGCTACTCGGACCAGTCAGGTAAGCCTTGGGCCATTGTTGTTCATCTTGGCAGTAATGATGGCTATGGCACTTACAGACCATGATCTACACCAAAGCACCCATGGCCATATCTGAGTTCCATGCTTGAGATTGTCAAAATGAAGGTTCAGAATGATTCTTATTGAATGTTTGAACTATTTTCCATGCACAAACTTCATTACCGCCTACAAAAACCTGCAAAGCATGTCAAAGAAGGGTAACATTGTGTAAAAATGTATTTAATTCCAGACACATATATTAAACAATTCTTCTGTCCTTGTTGTAGTTGTTGTTTTATGTTACTGATGGTAAAATATATATTTTTTTAAATTGTAATTTCATGTCTTTCAATAGTCTTTCAGTTGGCATTTCTATAGGCTTTGTAGCATACATTAAAAGTTTCTTTTCCTAAAGGTTCAACAAGCAGGTTAATGCATTCAGTAGGCTGTTTCGGTCAGTAGGTTCTGTAAATTTATTGTGGCAAAGATGCAATAACATGCTAACATTAAAACAAAAATCTATTTTAATACTGAAGTATTTCTAAAAGCAGGAAATCCAGTGACTTGAGTAAAAATTTGACTGAACAACTTACACTTGTATTAGAGTAATATTTGACCAGGAGTATCTATACTTTTATTCAAGTAACTGAGTTAAGTACTTTGTCCACCACTGCACAGAACATTGATATTGATATATAACTGTACTTTGTCCCACCTTAATGAAAGAACTATGCTGTTAATTACAAGAGGTTGGCTTGTATGTAGTTTTAGCATAATCATCAAATAGATTAATATGTGTGTGTGAAAATCTCCACCTTAACCAAAACAGGGGTGAGATTTTCATTGTCAGGAATTACCAGAGTAATTTCCTAAGGCAGAAAGCTACTACCAGGGCTCTCTGCTTACCCAGGAGGTGCCTTTAAATGAGCTTTACAGTGATGGTGAATGGAAGGAGTATACTCATGTCAGCAGAGATTGGTAGTGGGAATTACACGTACCGGTATAGGGCTTCAAAGTTTTCCTTGAATAAGTTAATTTGAACTGTTCAGCTCAAAGTGTATTTAACCATGTGCAGCAGAGAGGAGTATAAAGCAGGTTATCGGTGGGTTCCAGGCTGTGAGTTGTGGTCCCGGTAATATGCTTTGACCCAGATTGTGGTGTGACAGTGACACATGGCAAGGTGCTGTTCTGGTGTCAGGGGGCACATTAGTCCTGGAGCCTCATTAATCATGATGGGGATGTTTCCTAGTCACAGGGCACAGCCTCACAGCGTGTTTACTTTTCATCCTCTTTCAATTAGCCAAGGCCGTGAGGCATTACAAGGTAGTCTGTTTCACAAATAGTTTAGCAAGTGGTATTTTGGGCATTTTGGGATTGTAATATTTAATCAAAGCTTTGCATACAGCAGCAGGTCTTTCATTTTTTTCAGATGGGATCAACTTTGAAAGCTGAAAGTGGCATAGATTTTTGCATCACATGACTTACATTAAGTAACATTACAGACAATATCAAAACAAGTTAACCAGCTCATTGAAGATTACTTTTAGAGTGCATGTTAAAACTGTCATTTTTAGTGTGCCACTTTGTTTGTATCAAAGTTTAAACAGTTATTGTTAGCAGTAGCAGATTTACTTGACTCTTATTTTCATGGTTCTTGAATAACTTCAAAGCTACTCAAGCTTTGTTTTCTTTGGCAATGTACCGCTAGTGAATGGATTCTTTCACTCGAAGATGATCACCACTAACAAGTAACATAGATTTTTTTTTTTTTTTTTTTTTTTTTTTTTTTTTTTTTTTTTTTTGTGTTTTTTGGCCATTTTGTGCCTTTATTGACAGGAGAGAGACAGTGGATAGACTTGTGAAAGGGGGTGAGAGAGTAGGGGAAGACATTCTGCAAATTGGTCACAGGTGGGATTCGAACCTGGACCGGCAGAAGTAAGTATATGGGGTGCCTGGTTGCTAACCACTCCGCCAAACCAGCACCCCAGTAACATAGATTTTTGACATGTAATTTGGCAGAGATGTACTTTTTCCCTTTTTTAAAGGCATGGCTTGTAAAAGCTATTATCATTTAATATATATTAGTAACCTTTTGTACCCTGTATTGTCAAATACTCTTGCCTAGCCAAAAAAGGAGCACCTTTCAGTGTTACAATTAAGGCCAAAGACAGAAATATTTGAATCAACTACAACTTTGATTTTTACCTCTGCCAAGGAGTTTATGTTATTGCCGGCATCTGTTTGTTTGTTTCTCTGTTAGCAACATAACTCAAAAAGTTATTGATGAATTCCAATGAAATTTTCAGGAAATGTCTGGATTTGGGACAAGGAAAAAATGGTTAGATTTTAGGGGTGATCCGGATCAGCGTAAAACTGCCATGACGAAAAATGCGATTTTTGTGAATAACTACTGAGCTAAAATAGATATCATTATGAATCCAATTGCTAATGGTATGTTTTCATGGTCAAATAATCTAAATATTTAGACAAAATAAAGGTAGGACTAATATTTATGGTGAAAATCACAATATGGGACCTCAGCCAGCGCCACAGTCGCTGGTGGAGGTCTGCGCTCTCCAAGTGCTTTTCTAGTTGATTATGAGGACCATGTAGCATTCAGGCATGTCATGTCCGATGATATGCTTTTAATTGGCAGCTTGCAATCTGCCAATTTCACATGTCTATTATATGAATAACCCTCTGTTGAATAGCACTTTCACTATTTAAAGAGCAAATCCTCCAGTGTTCTGCCCACCAACCCGCCCCCCTATTGCTTTAATATCAGTCAAATCAGTGATCAATGAATTAATGCATTGGTCAGTGCTTTAGAGCTGTCACTCTTCCCGAAAATCAAACTTTAGACAAAGATGTATCTATTACCCAGCCAGAACACTCAAGGCATTTGCACTAGATCAATTTTACCTTTGCCTCTCCTGTTTTAAGTATGAAGCAATCTTTTCTGTGATGGCTTTTTTCCCATGCATCTCACTTGGATGCCTGCAGAGGAGGCCTTGGAAATACTGGGGTAGCACGTGGCAAGGCACCACTAAACTGTGGTGGGTCAATGCATGACAAATGGGCCTGTAGATCTGACATAGTGGGCCAGTTGCTTGCACATAATCAACACATCGAGGAGCTCAAAGTGCTTCCACAAGGCACTCAAATGTTTTGGTGTTGTTATTGAGGGTTTACCCTGGTCCTCATCTTCCTCAAGGTGTATTCTTTATCTGTTTGTTTCTGGAAGAATAGACATTGCTGTTGAGGCCAAAAAAACATTAGCCAATCAGGAACTGGGAGTGCCATCTGCTGGATCAGGTGATATACTGCTTCAGGCACCCTTATGTGCTCTTCAACTGACTTATATTCAAATGTTTAACTTGGGGTGAAGATTTTTACCCCCATGTTTGAATAAATAATCAGATTTCGATTGAGTTTGATATGTTATTGAGTTTGACACACCTAGTTTTTGGTTTATGCTCTTTACTGGGCTTGACACCCTGGGCCAACAGGCTTTAACAGCTGACCAAACCATGGTAAGAGGTGGCAATGGTAGTTCTATTTGGGGGTTGTGGAAACAAGCTATTTCAGGCAGCCACTGGCACTGTCAATAAGTAGACAGGAAGAAGTCTAGATGCCATGGACTTTTTGTCTTTTGCATGGAAGTATTCTATCATGTGAATGTACAACACACGAAATGGCATATCAAATCATAGGATAGGCTCTTTAAAGCATAATACAGCCAAAATATTGCACATTCATTCATAGTATTGCTTCAGAGAAATGTTTTCATAAAGTTTTTGTGGGTTATACTCAGCTATAGGGGAAACACATTTTAACTTCTGATGTAAACAGGTCCATCTTCAAATACCAGAGCCCAGGTCAAAGTGAAATACCAGTGCTGCACTTTAGATATATAACAGTGATATCATTAAACAGACAGAGAAATCACAAGTAAGCTCAGATATTTAAATCAGTGAGGGGAGTTTTACATTATTTTGGTTGGTTTGAATGGAGAAGTATGTCACACTGGTTGCTTTTGTTTTGGCACTGAAATTAACAGGGGATGCGGGCACCCCTGGGTTCTGCGGGAGGCAGGGTTTGATATTCTAGAGAGCGCTCAGTTTAGGGCAGTGAGGTCTCTGAGGTGACAGGATGAGTCACCGAAAGTCCCGGCTTGGCTGCTCCTGAAAAGCTGAAAATTCAAAACACAGTATGCTTGTTCATGTCTTTATACACACACACACACACACACACACACACACACACTTACTGACACGCATATTCAAAACAGTATCTGGCCTAGTTCACATGCAGGACACCCCTCTACTCTCAAGTGACAGTGGAGCTTTTTTAAAATAAAAGAAACCATCAAATTGGCTCATAAATGTGTCACAGTACTCATGAATATCTGTATAATATTCATATATGTGTGCAGCGTCTGGCCTATTTCCATTGAATAAGGCTTTTTGCCCCCTGTGGGAAGTTTGCTTTTTCTTTCAGTTTAGAGAAGCTTCCAGTTGGCGCAGCTAAGCAAGGATTACCCATCAGTGCACACAGATGCAAGTAAATCTATTCTTGTACTCATAAACACAAAGTGATTTCAAGGTCTCCACAGCAGCCAGCATGACCAGTGTGTTTGGTGTATAAAGCTATGAACACGACAGCAGCTCCACTTTAATGAGCTGTTTTTTTTATTTCCCGAGGAACTCAATCAGTATTTATTAGTGAATCTTTATTTGTAACACATGTTTTTATTAAATTTAATTTTATTTGTATTTTATTTCAAACACAACCTGAATCTACTATGAGTGCAGCAGGTACAGTGTTAAGAAAGAAACCTTTGTATAGCAGCAAGAAATCTTTAGCAGAACCAGATTCATGTTGAGCAGCCATCTACTAAAGCCATGTTGGGTTAGAGAGTGGGTAGAGATAGAGAGGCGGGCAGCAACAAAGGGGCTACAATGAGAATTCATGATAGTGATCCATGTATAGATGCTTGTGCCATAGATTTTTCCTGATTGTGTTTGTCTCAATTGAAATTAGAGGATAACCCCTTGAGATGTGGCCTCTTGATTTCAAGAATTTACCCTTCTAAATATTAAGAATGCACAATATTTTCAGAACAATATTGGCCTTGGCAGATATATACCCAAAAGGCGATTTTTTTGTATAGCAGGTATGAACATTTTTGCTGACATCTGTAGCCAATATGTAGCCACACAAAATTGACCATTATCCAATGTATTGGCTTCAGTACTGGCAAACGTACAAATGTTCCATCAACGCTTACTTAATCATCACGGAATATAGGGCTGGGCAATTAATCGAAAATAATCAATATTGACAATCGAAGCAGTTTTACTCATGACGATTATTTTGATTATTTTCCCTGTGTAAGTCACGTGACCACGCCCCCTCCATACAGTCTACGTTCTCTTTCGCCAAGAGCTGAGGGCACACCACCAACATGGAGGAGACAAGCGCCAATCTATCAGAGGACCTCGTAGCCAAGAAAAATAGTATCTCCATTGTTTGGGCACATTTTGGATAGAGGACATTGAGCAGAAAGAAGTCAAGTGTAAATGCTGCAGGAAGACCATGTCGACAACCATCGGTATCATCACTAATTTGTTCCAGCATAGCATAAATTAATCGTTCATGAATTGTAATCGTGGTCAGAGCTTCAATTAATTGTAATATTGAGATTAGGTAATATCGCCCAGCCCTAACTGAATGTCCACTTTTTTCCATCAAAAGTGTTACATAAAGAATAAAATGTTGCCTTTCTTGCTTGAAATCTGTTTCTTAAACATGTAGATAGTCACAATGAAAGAAACAGGTACTTTTAGTAAAATTGAGGCTTGTGCTACTGACAAAATGTATCGTAATTGGCAATGATGAGTTTGGAAATATCAGCGTATCGGATGCAAAATCCAGTATCATTCATTACTGCTATATATGGTTCTCAAGGTAGCTATTAGGTTATCAAGTTTTCAAGCAGCTTGACATGATACTGTGAATATCAGGAAAACACTCACCGATAATCTGCCTTTTATAACTGAGTGTGACTGAAGCAGTTGTCGTCATTGAAGTAAATGACTGGCATTGTGTTAGCCAACATGATAAGCTCCAGTCAAACAAAGCTGCTGTTCTGTGTTGTCATTGACTAATCCCCCCTTATTCTAGTTTGTATTTGGGGTCCTTGCAGATACTGTATGTGATATTGGCTTAAACTGGTAAATTGATACTGCGGAGCAGCATTAAGAGCCATTACCAATACCAAGACATGTCAGTTGACTTATGTCTAGATTCTCATTAATCCCGGTCATGCTTATCTTGAAGACTAAAAATCGAGGCAACTGGACTGTGTTAAGTTTTGGGAAGATATTTCTCTTCTCATCTAAGAAGCTTCTTCAGTTCTGATTCTTTCAGTGGACTCTTTCACACGTCTATTGGGATAACTCCACATAGACTGTTAAAAGTTAGTAGGACTATTGGAGAAAGAATTGCTTTAAGGTGATGGAATTGTAGTTCTTCTTAATTTAGCACAACTAAATCACATTACTACCTTTTGTGGCTTTGAAAGACACTGATCTTTTCTGCCATGTGACTGGTGACAAACCATTGATGGTAGAAAGACCTGGACCAAGTCATGTGATGTCAGTTATTTGACTATAAGAGCAGGTGTCAGTGATTTTGGGCCTCCGGCTCAAAAGCCCTTTCCATATGTCATAGGAACCCAGAACCCCATACAGGAACCATGCAACATAAAATGAGACCATGAGAACTGAAATAAAAGCTAAAAACAAAAACTCAGTAAGAAAATAAAAGGTGATTGAAAGCAAAAAACCAGGACAGCAAATATAAAAAGATTAAATTATAATGATGGTAAAATAAAATAAGAATAAAAACAATGATAAAAAAGAAAAAACAGACATGAACAATTAAAGCCTAAAAGGTTATCTATGAAAAGATCAAAAGTGTAACAAAGTTGAATTATAGATTTGATAAAATCAGAGTTAAAAGTAAGTAACTGCATTAATGTCCACACAGCATAAAAGATGAGTATAATTAATTAAAAGAAGATAGACTTCAAAGTAGTGGGATGTAAAAATATAAGAGAAAAACTGACGGAAAAAAGCTAAAAAAGACAGTAAAAGCACAATAAGATAGAGATAAACTAGAAAAGCACTCGGAGAGCGCAGACCTCCGCCAGCGCCACAGTCCTCAGCCATTGATCATGAAAACATACCATTAGCAACTGGATTCATAATGATATCTATTCTAGTTCAGTAGTTATTCACAGAAATCACATTTTTCGCCATGGTGGCCAGATGCTGATCCGGATCAACACCAAAATCGAATCAGTTCTTCCTTTTCTCATGCTGAACATTTCCTGAAAATTTCATCAAAATCGATCCATAACTTTTTGAGTTATTTTGATCACAGACAAACAGACAGACGGATAGGCAAACAAACTCTCGTCCTCCTTAGCGGAGGTAAACATGAAACCATGTCAATCGTGTCCCCAATATCCAAAATCATAAATCCTCAATAAAAAATAAAATGGGTATGTTTTAAAAAAATGAAATCCATCTACAGCAAGAGCACTTCAATGTGTCATGTATATTTAGACAAGTCATTTTTGAACCAGGCTATAGAGGCGTTAAAAAACTTTACGGCACTTCTGCCAAGTCTTCATTTTTCAGACCGTTAGGTGGGGCTCGTATCAGCTTGAAGCTTAAGCAATAAAGATTCAGCTGATGACATACATGTAATCTGTCAAACCAAACTAAAAAGTAAACATTTAAACGTTTTTGTTGTTAATGAATACCCTAAACGTGTAAAAGAGATTGTTGATTGTGTCAAATGGTGCCATCACTCACCCCCATTATCATTTAGGATCTTATCAGTGTCTTTTAATAAGCTGTTAAGGCTTCTTCCTTTGACTTTATCATTTTGGTCCTCTCTGAA
Organism: Scarus forsteni; assembly: GCA_036419115.1. NCBI lineage: Eukaryota > Metazoa > Chordata > Actinopteri > Labriformes > Labridae > Scarus > Scarus forsteni. The sequence continues at coordinate 12,511,463 of JAZDUH010000136.1, forward strand.
AATCCTTCTAACATTGTCATTTCCTGACACAGCAGCAGACAGCTGTTTCTGAAAAAATGAAAAAGTTCTGAAACCCTCTGTGCACAGTCTGCCCGGCATCAAAGCAAAAACACAAACAAAGCAAACAAGCAGACAAAAGTAGAGCTAAAAATGTGAATGCTGGGAATAATTAGCCAGGTGCCCACAAACACAACTCCAAATTAGTGTTAATGCTAATGAATATATAAATAGACCGCAATGTCTCTGCTTACATGAGTGCCATATCAATTTAATCACTTAAGAATATGTCAATGTCAGGAGATCATTTGCAATAATACATGGAAAACAACAAACTCTTTAGTTTGGAGAGATTAGATACTTTTAAGCTCCTATTCAGTCGGAATACAATCATAATATCACAACATGTTGATGGCGTAACTGTTGAGAAAATTCAGCACTTCACACTCATATCTCATACCTTCATGCCTGGTTTTAGAACAATTTTGGCCCTCAGTTAAGAGGAGCAGACGGGATACTTAAATGTGAACTTTCCTTAAGCCCCCAAAACTTTCTTGGGGAATCCCCCCAAAGGCATGGTCCCGTACATCTGATAAGAACTTGTACGGAATCTGAAGAAAAACTGCATCAAACAGATTCCGAAAAACTGGTTAAAACCAAATCCACCACAAATAGTCTTAAAATAAATGTATAACATGGAAAGAATGACACATGGGATAAGAACAGTAAGTAACATACCTGAATTGCAATAGACAAAGAAAAGTGAGCTGATACAATCATGCAAATATTTGGGGAAAAAAATGAGCAGCAGACAAGTGATGACACTGAAAAAAGATTCTACATGCCGTATTGAATCAGGAAATACATTTCATTGTTTATTTAGAAGTCATGTTTGCCTTATTCGCAAGAAAATCCACTGAAAAGGGGTCAGATTTTTGTTCCTGTTTTAAAAACAGATTTGCATCCTGACAAAAATGTTCTCAAAACAGCTTCCATGCACAGTCATTAAAATGTCCAAAATGAGGTAGTACACATGCCAGGTCAGGTGCTTATGAGGACGAATGCAAAGAAGGAGAATTCAGACGGATAGTTGTATGAATGTAGCTTGTGAATCTGCCATTGTGTTTGTAGTCCACCATGCTTGAAATTTAATAAGTATCTGCTGTGAGGCTATCCTTGCATGGGTGTTGTCTGAGACCATAGTGAGCATATGTAATGAATCCCCCATTAAAAAAACTCCACTCTGCCTGTTCTCAGCAACAGAATTGAATTGTTTGCTCCCCTGAACCTGTGTTTTAATCTTTCCATCTTAAGGCACCCAAAATGGTGCTGTCGAGTGAACAGACAGCCAAACAAAACAGAAAATAGTTTTTCCACAATGGCATGAAGATGAAAAGTAATTCAGGTTTCAGTGGATCATCTTTATGTTTGAAAAGGTTTAGTGTTCAGATGATGACATTTTGAAATAAACTACAGTGTACATTAAGGTACACATGCCAGGCTAGATGTTGGTAGTGTGGCTTTGCAATGAAACAACACATGTACACAAAACGTCCTTTACAAAGCTGCAACATGTAAACACAAAAATGGCTGATGAACAAATGTTTGTGTGAATAGCCTGACATGGGACTGCTACCTCTAGTGGCCCTAAACTAAAAACAAGCCTTTTTTAAAAAAAAAAAAAAATTGATGTGTTTGAGCAGCAGAAACTGAATCCTACCTCTTAAGTTATTAGGGATGGGAATCAATAACCAATTTAATTAATTTAATTTAATTCATTTATTTGATTAGGACAGTGCACATCAATCAACAATTTCGTTATACATGTCATTGTAAATATGCCAGAATTAGCACAATAGTTAATTCCAGTTGAGAATCGTTAACAGCTCCATCAATGAAGGGATATCACGAGTCTTTTGCGAATCAATTCCCTTGTCAGTTCCTTCCACTGACAGAGTTCAGAGTCAGTCAGAATTGTGGCTTATTTTTTTTTTTTTTACAAAAGGCGCCTTCTGCTCAACCTTAAGTGAGTGGAAACACCAGCAACTAGCAGAAGCAGTTATCTATACTGTGACATGTGTTTGACATTGTTGCTACTAAAAATCTACAGACCAACATTTGCCCACCTAAAAAGCTGCAGGAATCAGTAAGTGATAGGGATGGGTACCTTTCACATTTGAACCGATGCCATACCGATGCCCGGTACCTGGGAATCGGTATCGGTACTTAACGGTACCAATTTTAGGTACTTTTGCGTGTGTTTATGGGGTAATAAATATTAATTTGTTTAATATTAAGATCTCAATTTTTTTCAATGTTAATTTATTTCTCAATATATAAAATTTGACAGATATATATCAAAACAACATTCAACTGTTTACATTGTGACATTGTAGTTGTTTCAAAAATTTCTTCAACATGAAAACCAGTAACTAAAATGAACCACAACTTAATAAATTAACTGCAGCCCTCACTTTAACTTTAGGGCAGTTTAACAATGGGTCTGACAGATCTGTAAATAAAAAAAACATTTACATTAATGTTACAAAGTACGAGGAACCGACCTGATAATGATAACTGACGCACATTAAAATGCCAAGCTAATACCATCTTAAACGCGAGTCTTATTTACCTGGACCAGGTATCCTTGTGGCATTTGCTGCCATCAACAAATGTTAAAGCCATTTCTTTTCCTGTGTTTCTGGCTGCAGATGACTAGTTGCCATTGGACACAGGCGTGCTAATAGTGCTGAATGAATCCTTTGTGGTCGTAGATCTGAGTCTATCAAAAATTGTGCACTCTTCAGCTTTAAGGAAAATCTTTTGTGTCACAGGTGCTTCCTCAGATTTGAAGTATTTACAATTGGCGTCACAGATATTGCAGCGAGCATAATCTCACATTTAATAAAGTAGAGCCATACTTTCCAGCAATTTCTCTCAGCCATGCCTGCTTTGTTGACTGAGCCCGCGGCTGCTGAAATTCACCTACTCTACCCAATAGTATGGCCTGCTTCTTCCACTCCCTCACAGTCACAAGGATACGTTTAGGTACTTAAACATGGCACCATTTGATTTTACGTGAATCAGTACTCGGTAGTACCTACAGAATTCGGTCAGTACCTCTTAAAGTACCAAATTCTGTACCCATCCCTAGTAAGGGAATCATTAAAGAATTGGACTGATGAGCAGGATTGGTAATAGCATTGATATAGATAAAATCTTATCAATTCCCATCCCTAGGAGTTATTGTGGATCACTACCTGACAGCTGGCTAATAGTTTGCTTGGCTGGTTATCGGGAGGCTGTAGGTTCGAGCACAGCTCTGGCTGTCACATGGCGATGAGTCCTTGGGCAAGAAACTTAACCCCAAGTTGCCCCCACTCCTGTGTCAGTGGCATAAGTATGGGTATGTAAGGGCATAAATGTGTTTGCTGGTATTGATGGACATCTGCCACAGACTCTTCAACCATCAGTGAGTGAATGGGTGTGAATTCTGTAGATGTGACCTGCGGTGTAAAAGCTGCTTTGACTAGTCAAAGGCTAGTAAAGTGCTACATAAGCTCAAGTCCATTTACCCTTTACCATTACTGTCTAGCTAATGGCAATTGACTTGATTCATGTGTGCATGCCTGAAGTCTATCTTTTCATAGGAGTTGTTTATTGCTGTTATCAAATGTTTTTACTCTGAAGTCATCTAAAATATTGTTATTAATGGTACACATAATGAGGGATGATAGCCTCAAATCCAGCTGAGCACAAAGTGTTAATTGGGTTGGTTTCCAGAGAGCAATGTTCACTGCACAAAGACAATGCTTGGGAAGGTCAACCCTGGGTACATTTAAAACCACCCGTTAGGGCTAGGCAATAAATAAAAAAATAATCTAAACTGACATTTAGACCCTCTAATCAAAGTAGTTTTACTCATATCAATTATTGGATTTTTTTCCTTTGTTAGTTACATGACTGCGGCCCTCCATACAGTGTGCATTCACTTTTGCCAAGAGCAAGGATGCGCTGCCAACATGGAGGAGACAGGCACCAATCTATCAGAGGAGCTTGTAGCCAAGAAAAATGCTAAACCTGTTGTTCGGGCACAAATACTGCAGAACACCATTTGACGACTGTCGGTAACACCACCAATTTGTTCCAGCATAGCATAAAATACTTGAAATCGAGGTAAGAGCTTCAATTAATCATCATACTGAGAAAAGGAGATATTTCCCAGCCCTACCACCCATGTTTACTTGCAAGATAATCTGATCATTCTTTAAAATAATTTATTCACTATTAAATGATTATGCAAGAGAGCAACATCCACTAATGAACCCCTCCTGTAAGTTTGACATCTTGTGTTACAAATAAATCTCTCCCTGTCTCAGGTTGAAGGGGTTTACATTTGGAGGGTTGTGGTTCACACATAATAAACATATGTTAAACATGTATTGGCCTTTGAACAACATAAAAAATGAATTATGAAAGTGTTTTTCGGGGGATTGTAAACACAGACCAAATAGAAACAAACCTAGTTTGAGTTATTTGACCTGTGGGGAGTTACAAAACTCCCCACAGGTTGAACATGTTGGATGTGCTGTTTACAGTGGTGGACAATGTACCCAATGCCAGTACTCAAGTTAAAGTATAGATACTCATGTTCAAATACTACTCCAATACAAGTGAAAGTTGCTCAGTCAATTTTTTACTTAAGTTAAAGTACTGGAGTACCTGCTTTTGAAAATACTCAAGTATTAAAAGTACATTTTCCTGTTGACCTTACAGAACATAATGACTGAAACAATCTACAGAATGCACTGACCTGCTTTTAGATCATGTAGAATTAAGAGTTTGAAAATCCAGACTGAAACACTAATGAACAACAAAAGGACCACCATTGCCATTTTCTTTTTTTTTTATTTAACTCCTCCCCTTCAGATATGGCCATGAGTGCTCTGGTGTGGAATTGTCGTCTTTATCTGCCATAGTAGCCATCATTACTGCCAAGACGAACCGTAACCACCAACGTTAGCTCAGCCTTTACCTGCCTGATCGCAGTAGTGCATGCGCGTCTTCTTCTTCTTCTTCTTTGTTGTTTAATGGCGGTTGGTAAACCAACTCAAAAGTGCATTACTGCCACCAACTGGACTGGAGTGTGGAACAGGATGCACAAAGTATAGACAACACCACTTGGACAAATCCCATTTTAGAAGAGAAATTTCAGACTTCATACCTGTACCTAAAAGTAACGAGTAACGAGGCCATTTATAGAAATGTAGTGGAGTTAGAAGTAGAATATTTATCTTTAAATGTAGTGAAGTAAAAGTCATAAGTTCCAAAAAAAGAAAACTCAAGTAAAGTACAGATACTCAAAAAATGTACTTAAGTACAGTACTCAAGTAAAGCTACTTCGTTACTGTCCACCCCTGGCTGTTTATCACACAAATTTTACAGGTTCAGATTTTCCCACAGTCAGTTTTCCCACAGAAACTGTTTTTTTTTATTCCCCTCACACGTCTCTTGTCTTTCCTTCTCGGTCTGCCCATCTTGTCTCCTCCTGACAGATCTTCCACATGACCTATGACTTGGCCAGTGCTGTGATGCGAATATTCAACCTGATTGGTATGATGCTTCTGCTGTGTCACTGGGATGGCTGTCTCCAGTTCCTTGTTCCCATGCTGCAGGACTTCCCCTCTGACTGCTGGGTCTCCCTCAACAAGATGGTGGTGAGCAAAAAATCTGCTGTGTGTTTGTTTTTGTCTGTGATTCAAGGTTGAGGATACTTCTCAGTCTAATATGAGACAAGGCAGAAAAGGGACTGCAGAAACACAGTCTAAAATATATCCCCTATGGAGTAACAAACGTGTGTTATTTGCGGATTGGGGAATTGGATTTATTTAAGGTTTAGTCTTCACACACAGACAGACATGCACACACACTGGACCAACCTCAATTAAACCCTCTCTAGTTAAACCCAGGAGACATGCCAGTGAAGAGAAAACAGGGATGAAGGATACAAAGGAACCACTTTCCCTCAGTTACTGCAGCACTTTGTAGCCTCTTCTTTAGCCGTTGCCTTCTTTATTTTTTGCTTCTTCTCTCAGATGTCCTTCCTTTTTTTACCTTGCAGGTAGCTGCTGGCCATCTGCTGATTGGCAGATCATTAGGAAAAGATTTTTCACAATCATAAAAGGAAAACTCTAGAGGACAAGTTGTGTAACACTTGAGCTCCATTAAAGCAATTTTCCCACCAGACAATTAATGAACACTCATAATTAATACAGTAGTAATTACACTTTAAACTTTTGACTGACTCAGTTGCTCAGTCAACCTCCTGAACCCAAATAATTACCATTTAATTATCTCTTTAGTAACTTCAGATCAAGGAAATTAAGCCACACTCCTTGCTCCAATTATTTAAAGATTTCACGAAGACTAAAGTGTCTTAATGAACAGTTAATATTTCAAAGTAAAGGAATGTGTTAACCCTGCTTGTTCAGTTGGGCATGCAGCAAGACATGAATTACTGGTAGTTAAGGCTGGGTATTTACAGTTGCCTCACAATATGATTGGTATCTCGATTCAGAGGCCACAACACAGTCAGTATCACATTAATCCAAATATACCACATTTACGGAATACCTAACAACTTCTGTCCTTTTTGTTAATGACCCATGTCCTGCATTTTTTTGTTTTTATTTAAGATTGTTAGAAGGAGTTTAGAGAGTAGAGGAACATGACACATTTTGCTAACTCTCAGTTCACTGAGAAATGTGCTATGGCGCTGAAAAGTGTCCCTGAAAACACAGTTTTTTTACTTTGGGGTTTTATGATGTAATAGCTATACAGCTTCTACCTACATATCTGTTTTCTGCTCATCACAGGCAAACATCATGTCTGTTTTGAAAGTCTGCTCCTCGGCATGTAACCCCTCCTCCCTCGTCCCATCAGACATAATCAGCCAATCAGCATCAGGCTTATTATCATAACTTCCTTTAGCTTCCCTGCCCCTTCAGTTCTGAGTGTTTCCAAAGTTAAGGGCAGAAAAAAGTATCTGATCTTCCACAGAGATGAAATTGATCTTTGTTTTATTCAACGTACATCAAGTCTTGGCTTAACAGATACCCATGACATGAAGTAAATGCTCAAAGAAACCTGTGGCAAACAAACAAACACAGGAAGGACATGGTTTAAAGGGGTAGCTGTCTATTGACTTAAAGGAATATCCGACGATTTTGGACCCACGCCCTTTCCCTATCATTGACAAAGTGAGACAAGCTCAAAAATACCTTTTTAGTGTCTCTGCGTCCAGTGGCTGGTTCCCAGCTGTTAGCTTCGTAGGTAGCTTAGCTCAATGGCTGGAGGTCAATAGGAGTCAGAGCCGGACTGACGAAAGTAGACGAAATACTCCTTAAAGTGGTCCAGGGGATGGCGTATTAGCACGTGAAGTAAATCTGAATGGTTACAAAACATTTTAAAAGACGTGTTTTCTTTTCAATCCGTTAAAATAATGTTTTGATACACACCGACCTGCGCATGTGCAGTGCTCCGCGGAACAGCAGTAGCAGCCGGAAGAAGGCGTCCCTCGGACGTGACCATGTTTATGTAGCCTCGCAACAGCTGCAAGAGCCACGATGGATGAGAAGTTGAACGAGAGTTTACTGACACAGGCATGATGTTTTTCCTTTCACCAAAAAAGTCACTGGTTTACAAAACTCACCGGGCTTTGTAAACTGTGCACCGGTATATCCTTCAGCGGAGCACTGCACATGTGCAGGTCTGTGTGTATCAAAACGTTATTTTAACGGGTTGAAAAGAAAACACGTCTTTAAAAATGTTTTATAACCATTCGGATTTACTTCACGTGCTAATACGCCATCCCCTGGACCACTGTAAGGAGTATTTTGTCCACTTTCGTCAGTCCGGCTCTGACTCCTATTGACCTCCAACTATTGAGCTAAGGTACCTACAAAGCTAACAGCTGGGAGCCAGCCGCTGGACGCAGAGACACAAAAAAGGTATTTTTGAGCTTGTCTCACTTTGTCAATGATAGGGAAAGGGCATGGGTCCAAAATCGTTGGAGTATTCCTTTAACTTTCTGGTCATTTAAGATCTCTGAAGCTTTGAAATTTAAAGTTTACGCTGCATCCTGTAGTTTAGCTTCTACTGCTACAGTACCATCCAAGCTTCACAATAGGTGATATACCCAAAGTGTATTTAACAAACTGCTGCTACACCATTTAGAATTGCATTAATTCTGTAAAATCCATATTGATTAGGGTTGCAAAAATTCTGGGAATTTTAGAAGTTGGAAACTTCCCATGGACTTTGTGCACAAAACTGAAGGTCGTCCCTTAAAGATTTTTTAGATAGTTTAGGATAATACATTTTAGAATAACCCTTGGCTTGAACAACCAGATTTCATGCAAGTGTACTTGAGAATAATTATGCTATTCTTCATTCACATGCACATAGCACGCTGCTTGCTGCAGGGGTAATGAGGCCATGGCCCCTACGTGCACTGTGCACTCCTCCATCACATTTGCAGATGATCCTAGCTCTGTGGGGTATTTAAGCCACATATTTGAGCTTGTGGACTACATAAAGTGAAGTTGAAATTGATCGTTCAATAAGATAATTAAAGCTTTATAAAGTTGTACTAAAAAAAATAATTTTGCTGAGATCTTTTTTAAATTGTATTATTTTGCATGGCTGTTTGCCTATAACAACACAAATGTTTATATTAATGTTTGGATATGATACCTTTTGTTTATATTATCCCCCAATTTCCAGTTAATTCCTTTGATTTCCATGAAAAGCTTCCAATTTAGAATATTTCCAGTATTCCTCTTACTTTTTATGGCAAGTTTCTAGATACATTCCAGAAATTTACTGGAGATTTTCTGTCCCTTTTTAACCTTAGTATTGATATACGTATCAACAGGGAGTTTGTGAACATATATTGTATTTTTTTTTTTTTTTGAAGCATTGGCCTACTGGCAATATTTTGAGATTTATTTGTATTGTTGGGGGTAGTGACAAAAGCTGCAGCACATGATAGCTACTTATTCCCCCTCTGCTCAAGATTGGGCCAAAGTTTGGTTGATTTAGACTATACCTCTGCATAAACAGCTGCTTCTCAGTGCAGTAATAATGATATTGGTTCAAAAGATAATCTGGATTTCAGGTAAGTTTAATATTTGAGCAGCTAAGGAGAAGCACTGTAGTTGGTTTACATTTAGCATCATCTGCTCTTTAAAGAAGTCCAAGTAGATGCCAAACTGTGTTGGTGGTTGACAGCTGCTTAATGTCAAAACAAGGGATGGTGCAAATTGCCTAACCTGCTTGCAAATTAAACTATTTCCTGCAGGCAACATCCCATAATTGATGTGAGTGCGGAAGTTCAGCAGACTGGATAATTCTATCCTCATGCTCTTGTCAGGTGTGGGCTGTTCCCGAGCCTTCTGATGCTGCTGTTTCTGAGAAGTGTTTTATATGCTGGTATATTTTTCCATTGTTGGCCAAGGGAGAGAAAACAAAATGAATACATAATGTGTTCTGTGACATGGTGGGATGCGTGCCTGTGTGTATAAGCTGTGTCTCCAGGAACAGATGGATCCCACACCCACTGACCCTGTGAGACATCACTGGTGTTTCTGTGTTTGTTCTGGCTCTCGTTTCCAATTTTACTTCCGACCACCTTTTTGTCTCTTGTATTCTTTCTTGCACACTCACATACACACCTATATCTCCTCTATCTCTGTCAAGGCCAGTGATAGACTATCTTTTGCCTTTGTAAAAGGAGGCGCACCCTGCAGTAGTATTGTTTTTCAAAAGGAGGAGGTAATTATAGTTGTTTGAAATAAAATCTGCATACAGAACAAACAAAATGCCAAAGAAGAAATTACACTACACTATCAGTATGTAGTCTTCTGCCAAAACTTAGTTATAGTAGTATGCAGTATACAAGCATTTGTGAAAACCACAGTAAGCCAAAAATATCCAGATGTCATTATACTACAAGAAAAATTAGAGGTGCCTACCTCGCCCACTTTTCCCATTAAGCAAAACACCAACAGATCAGGGGCTGAAATGACAGAGAGCAATGGTATATATCCATGGCAATAGCCCCAGCATTATTAGAAACAAAGTTGTTATTTATCATTATCATCATTAAAACAAAGTGAATCAGAACAGTAAATTTGTGTTCTTTGAGTTGTTGTACAGATGTTTCATATTAATCATGCACATTTTCATTTGATAATCCAAATAGATCACTCCTATTTTTTAGTCCATTAATAGATGGAAATGAATTGGGGCTAGCTGTTAGCTGAGCTTAGGACACTTTTTGTTTTCATAACCAGAAATAGAAAACATCGAAAGTTTTGGATTAAAGAGAGAAAGTACACAGCCTTTTTTACAGTATTCAAAGAAGCCACACTATTCAGATGTGTCAGTGTTTTGCATTAATAATAGTTTCTCTGTTCCCAACTGCAGCCCAGTAGGTGGATGTAATGCACCTTATGTGATTGTTGCCACCCTCAACAAAATGAAAAAATAAAATAAAATCAGCTTGTCAGGGTCCATATGATAAAATATCTTACATCTATTCCAATCCCGAGTGGTCTGTAATGTTTTTTGACCCAAAAGTTTTATCAAGAATCTGTTATGTTATTACTAACCTGTATTTAAACAGTTGTTGGGGTGAGACTTTCTGAATTGCTTTGTGACTGCCATGCATTCTCAGATTGCAAGGTTTGCAGATTGCAATTATGGCAATTTAGAGTCAAATAATAGCCCAACAAGCGTGTTATGGGACTTTGGAAGAAGACCAGAGAACATGCACAAAACATATGAATTGGGGGAAACATGGAAATTAATCAAAGAGGGGCCAACCAGGTTACCTGACACACCAGATATTAGGGCTTATTAGGATGATAAGCTTTTCTCCCAGTTCAGTTTTTTACGACTTTTCACGTGCCGATTCGATTTAAATTACAAGACTACAATATTGCCTATTTTTGCAATCTTTAGTCAGCTTTTTTAACACCAACAAAAAAGATGAACAGTGATGATGCCTACAGACTATATCAGGAAAAATACACATCACATGTGAATCCGTTTATAGGATTTATTCAGCAATATATTTTAACCAGCTGTTTATGCTCTCCCTTCAAAAGCCTGGATTGCATTTAATAGTGGCTTATTAACACAAACTAAAATGAAGCATTTACATCTTGAAAAAAAACAAAACGATTTTTGAACAAAAAAATTGATTTAAAAATCGCCAAACAAAAATCCTGATACTCATGTGAATCATTTTTTTTCTTCCACCCCCTATCAGATAGAATGTTCAGTATATATTATACAGAGTTTTTCCATCTGGGAGAGAGCCCAAAGAAAGTGTTTGGGGAGGGCAGGACCTCATGAAAGCATATATTTATATACAGTATATACATATATATGTATATATCCTCCAATCACACTGTCCACCTCTCAATTTGGCGGTATATTTAAACTGGGAATTTCCCCATCATCATCAAACCTGTAACATGTATTGCAGCTTCAACAAAAACATATTAAACGTGAATTGACTGACTGAAATGCTTTTAGTGTTATCCATTTCTTTCATTTAACAAAGAAATGACTGATAAAAATTAAACCGAAGCTGTTGCCATCCATGCTAATCTCAGTATAAGCAGTCTCTTCCTGCTGTCTTCATGCTTGCAGCTCCAACCTCTTTAAAGAATGCAGATTGGGCAGAGCATCTGCAGACTTAGCTCAGTCATTGTAGCTAATTCATTACGGACAACAAATTAGGTGGATCCAGCTGTAGCTCAAGGTTATAAACCAGGAAGTTGAACCAGCAACTATCTTACTGTGAAGCATGAGCCCTACTTTCTGCATCATGCATCCCAAAGAATAAAAATGTTGATGGTAAATTATCAGCTTACATTTCAATGCTAAATACTACTGTAGACTGTAAAATGGCAAGAACTAAGAAGATATCTAGGCTGTCCTAAATGCACAACACTTATGTTTTTATTTTGTGCCTTATATTGATATGCAGTTTTTACATCTGTGTGTTATTTATTTTATTATCTTTTGGAACAAAATGCCACAGTTCCTGGTAGCCGCCCTGTTGGTGAGGTGATCTAATGTGCTGTGCTGCTCGCCATCTTAGGGTAATCAAGGTCAGAGATGGCCTTCTCGAGCTGCTACAAATGAGAGCAACAGCGTTAAATGATCCATCTCCTCATGCTTCTCCAGCTGACTGGCTGTCTGCTCACTCTAGACATTTACTGGACTGTACCTTTTTGCTTTCCCTTTTACGTTATCCATGCACTTAAGATATGGATCGGCAACCAGATAGAGACAACTCGTGATATATTCACAGAGGGCACTCTCATATGCACTGAGATACCTGCTTTTAGATGTAACTATATGCAAGTCTGTCTATAAAAATTCCGAGATAATCAAAATACTGCCCTTTTTCTGCTCATTTCCATCTGTAATGTATCCAGCACTACTTCAAAGCCCCTTCCTCATATCAAAACACTGACTGTGACTCGAAAAACACATGCATACAGTGGATTGTGATGCAGGCTCGACATTAAGGTTTGTAACAGCAGTGATTAAAAAGAAACCAAATCATCTTTGCAGTTTTTATACAGCTTTTTCATACATTGACATCAGGTAGTTCTTTCCATTTTTCTAAGCCTGCTTTTATAAAAAAGGACTTAAGAATGAAGTTGTTCATTGGTTAAATATTAGGAATGATAAGGGACAATTAACTCTAGTAAAAGAAGAGCTGTAATGGTAGAGGTGCACCAGCATGTTCACTCAATGTCCGTCTAATAAACAGTATGAATACATTCATTTTTTCCTGAGGACTCCCCAGCTTTGACAGTTGATAGAGATATCCTCAATTTATTCAATTACTGAAGTGATCTGAGTGTCAGCTGGCCTGTCAGTGCTCAGAAGAGTTATGGACAATCATGCTGAGAGATGCCAATGAGTGAAAGAGTGGGCGTGTCTTTCAGTGAGTGACAGCTGCCCCTTGAGATTCAACAGCTTCTTCCAGCAGTCATCACAAACATGTGCTGCCAAGTGATACAGATCTCAAGACCACACCATTTACTTATTAAGTGTAACTGGACACCAAGGTCTTATTTGTGATGGTGTGAAGCATGTAGTTTAAAAGTGTGAGACGCACAGCAGTTTGGGGCTTGTTGGTTTAAATTTTGCTATTTTGACGAAGTTCATAGTGCAAAGTCAGGTACGGGGCACAAAGACAATCAATTCTGTGCCTTATTATACATAGGTGTGCTCTGGGCATAATATTGATCACACCAGAGTTGATTTTGTTGACTAATAAGTGTCGTAGTTTTCGTCAACAACCTTTTTTCCTCTGACAAAAACTAGAGTATAACTTAAAGATGCAATGAGGAGTTTCTAAGTAATCACAAAAAAGTCTCACTTTTAGATATATGCCTGATCGAAATACACACTTTAAGATGAGTTTTATAGCATTAGAATAGGTTATTTATAAATGCTTCGCGGTCAGGTCGGACAGGGCTGGACTGGCCTGGATACTCAACTTCTGGAACAAGACAATTAAAACTAGAGCAAATTTATATTATTCGGACACGTCTTAGAGCACCGGGCTGTAAGTAGAGATATATAGCCGGGTACAAAACTACGATACTAAGTTTTCCAAAAATTGCTTGTTGTCACACATCAAAAACTACCGCTATGTAACTAGAAAGAGATACAGTACCTGGTCGCTTTGCATCCTGTAAGTTGTTGTAGAAAAGATGTTGTAAAGCAATGCAGAGTTCTGAGGAAGGTCCGAGCTGCATTTATTAGCATCACAACAAACACACGCTTTGGCTTGGGTCATGTCTTTTGGTGCATTCCAGTTGTAGTCAGAAGTAGGAATTTCCAAGTTCCGAGTTGGAAACTGCAACTGGAACGTCCCCCGAGTCGACTGTCAACTCGGCACCCCCAAGTTGACAATCGAAGATGGATGCCCCCAGTGTGAACAGCTATTTAGCTCCTGTAATAATCAGTTTATTTGCACTTCTGACTGGGGTGTGTCTCTCTACATCAGCTATATACACAGTATTGTTAGACTTATATTTACAAAAATGCTGCCATAGTGATAATCACATTCTTCATACAACAACACAGGGCGTGCTAACAACAGCTAACAATAGCCTGGTAGATCGGCATGTTTTTTTCCAACTTTAACTGGAACGCCGATAAGTCGGAGATGATGTCACTCCCGGTTCTGATGTTACTGGAACGCAGCATTACGACAGTTGCCGCGTGTGCTCATGGGTAGCAGAGTCTTAATGTTGCCGGAAAGAGATTCTCCTCATATCACCTTCAAAAAACATTGAAAAAACTAAAGCTAAATAAAACTGACATTTACATCAAGAAATAAAAACTGTTTGATAGAGACTAAGTCCAATCAGAACTAATTTTGTAATGAAGGAAGTAGAGACAAGCTAGAAAACACAGCTACTTTGGTTGTGTGGAAAGGTTGGATCAGCTGAGCATCCAATCACAACTGCCTTAGCAGTTGGCATGATGGCAGGATCCAACTGTAAGACGTGACTTCTGAAATTCAAGGATACATAAAAAATGCCTTAGAGTTTACACCATATTTTAGACAACACAACTAGATTTCGTCAGCTAAAATGTTGTAAAATTTCTCCAACTAAACTAGACCGAAATGTAAACAATTTAGTATGACTAGATGGTTATTACTAAAACTAAAAGATATTAAAGGAAAAATGACTAATACTAAATAACAGTGCTGTCAAAATCAACACTAGATCACACCAGTCAGAGTGTCAGCTCACATCCCCTTTCAATAAGTGCGTGCCAGAGGATGCGCATTTTGCCATGCACGAGGTGGGCTTAGTTGTTTCTCTTAAATTTTGGCTGGATTGTTTGATTCCTCCCCTTGTAATGTGCCACTTTCCTAAAAGATAACTCACAGGTACTTGTATGAAATATGTTCGTGCTTGGAAAAAGTGCTTTTTTCATGAAAGCATCCTAGAGAGTGAGACATCTTATTATCATAGTTAATGTTTAAATCTCCTGATGAAACCCAAAGGATCACACTTGTTTATGTTTTTGTTAACATAAACATAAGGTGTACTAAACACCAAGAAAGTGTGGGGTTTGAGCTGTTGATTTTCTCATCATCTCTGCAGGAATCCTTGGCTTGGTAAAAATGACACCTGTGTCAGGTGGAAACTTGAGAAGACACCTGCACTTCACAGCAAACTGCTTTGTGCTTGGCATTCGATAAGGCCCTTAAACTGTCGATCTATATAAACAGAAAGTTCTTAGCATTTACAGCCAAAATCTTGTCACTTCAGTCTAAATCATTAAAATCATACAAACTGTATTAAAACATGTGTGTCAACTCCATTTTTCAGTTTGAAACCCCAGTGCCACAATTTCATCCTACCATTTGCTGATTTCTGTAGCCTGGTGACGTATTGTTCTGACCATGGTCTCAGCAGAGCTCACTATTGACTCCAATTTAGTGGATGACAGTAGAGCAGAGTAATCAGAGATGCTGCTTTGCCATGATGGGGCTCTGTCTGTACAGTTTGCTCGAGGGTGCATTAATTGCCATAACAGACCTGTTTGGTAGCATAGGGGAGACTGCTGAGGCCCCTGGCTGTCTACTTTTCCTTTTAGCTGACTACTCCATGTTTATGAGGAGAGAGTCTCGATATAAAGCAGAGACCATCAACTGGAGGCCCAGGTGCAACATCAGGCCCTACAGATACAGTGTATGTTTTTGTCATGGAATTCCTACAGCTACAACTGTCATGAAACATTTTTAGTGTAAATGACTTTTCTGAAGTTTTAGAGAAAAACGCCTGTCAGCCATTTTGAAGGGGCATTCAACCAGATGGTTATATTGCATTACAACCAAGTGATAAAAACATGACTGTGCTGGACACATAAGCACTGGGCGAGCACTTGACAAGGCACCTCTAAATACCGGTGAGTAAAAGCCTGACCAATGGACCTGAGGATTAATCACAGTGGGCCAGCTGCTTTGCATATAATTGACTCACAGTGGAGCCCAAAGTGCTTCCACATGGGGCATGTTTCAGTGTTGTTATTGTCTGCTTGGAGTGGCTCTGTCGGTCCTCCATTTTCTTAAGGTGTCTTCTTCTGTTGTTGGTTTCCAGCAGAGAAGATGTAGCTGTTGTTGAGGTCGAGAGAGCAATGGTTATGCCCTCTGCATGATCAAATGGTTCACTGCTCCAGTCACCGTAATGTACTGTTGAGCCGTTAATTTTATATTCTTATGTTTATTTACATTTTGAGTACGTCTTTTAACCCGAGTTCTTGTCATCCTCATAGATATATGTAGTATTTTTTAGTCTGAAAATGTATAAATTAGCTACAAAACCAATAATCTGTATAGTTTTCAAATCTTACAGTAAATCAACATCTGTTTCGCATATGACATCAGGGGTGGCCTGTTGTTTTTAACTCCAGTCTGAGATAATTAGTGTTTCTCAAGCTCAGCAATCTGTTCCCATGGCTTAGAGGTGCAGCAAAGCCTGATTTGAACTAGGCAGTGACATCAGGACTTTCTTGTTTTTCTTTTTGATCAATTTCAAGGATAGATAACTTTCTGCCTGGATTTAAATAAGCAGTATTTACTTTTTGGAGCAGCAAACCCTGCAGGGCAGCTAGATTCACCTGATTCATTGTCTGCAAGCCAGAATGATTGAGCTCAGCACTGCCAATCAGCATCCTTTAAAGCACAAAAAGGCAGTAGCTAAAAGAATGACTACAGGGAAAAGTGACTGCTCGTACAGAAATTAGCATTGATGCTAAAACAATGCTTGAAACAATGAAAGCGTCACTCAAAACACTTTTACTCCACATCCACCATGTTTTGATCAGCGCTTGCTGTATAAATTGTCTCAGGTTTAGTTCTTTATGTCTTATCAGTAGCGCCCACTCTCTACATCATCTGATTGGTCTATAATGGATATTAATGACTGAACAATAATGTAGTCATCTTCCGAGTGTGTTTTTGGAAGGTTAAGCCCCTCCCTGCCCCCAAACACTTTCTAGGGGCTGTTATTCTTATGTTTGGATTAATAGTAGCCAAAAGGTATTGTTATTTTTTGTACTAGAAGAGTTTATATGGTCTCATTTATAAGTCATAAACAATTTTGAATGTATAGTTATGTGTCCTATATTTTAATCTCTCTATGATTCTAAATTATAGATCCAAACCCTGATAACAAGATATATTGTGGTGGTTTTCATGATAACACTTTAAATGTGTGTGTAAATGTAATGTCAATTCTTAAACAAACAAAACTCGGCTTTAGTCAGGGAGATGAAAAGTGTCAGAGAAATGACTTGTATGATGTGCAAACTCATACATACACATATTCAAATACAAGCAGAGTGTGACAGAACTCTCACAGTTCTATACTTACAACACCATACATCACAGATGACCCAAAGTCCCTTTGCGTTCCTCACTAAATGCATTACGTGTAATTAGCCATCATCCCTACTGCGCATGAAGAGCGATAGCAGATGAAATGACCGCCAGAGCTAATTTCATTTGGTCCTACTTTCTTCCCTCCTACACTCACTAGGTGGTATCTCTGGAGACTGAGTTGATTGTGTTACTTTAAAACAGTAATTTGTAATGGTAAATGACAGCTGAACACTGTGTCACTTTTAATCAGCTTTTATCTTAAACTAAAAGACATCTTGACCACTTAAACCCAGTCAAGATGTGGAGTCTGCTCATAGTTACATCTGAGGGACCTGGTAGTTATGTTATACAATATTTAATACAGAATTTACATGATACTCATATTTCTACTACTACAAATAATAATTATTAATGTAATTATTATTATTACTTTCAATAGTAGATAGACTAATAATAGATGCTATATTGAGACATGGTTTCCATTGGCAAAGAGGCATAAAATCGTATCAGTCTATCTGTCTACATGCCTACTTACCTACTCATCCATCCATCATATAATATAATAATCTATACTGTAATATAATAAAGGCATAGATAAAGACAAAAACAAATAGCAAAAAACTTAAACTCTCTAAACTTCCTCCACATTAGTTATAAAACAGCACGCAGTTGACTTTATGTCACACCACGTGATTAAAACATCACAATAAGAGCTTTGGAGCCTACACTTGATGGTGAATATAATCTTGTCCCTTTGACTCAAAAAGGAACATAATGTGGCTTTTATCCAGGGATAAGGCAGAAAAATAGTGTACAATCTTTCTAAATGCAACTTAGAGCTGTGCATAATTTAATAATCCAAAGTTATTGACACTCAGTGCCAGTTGGCTTGAGCTGGAAATGAGACAATGGTAGAAAAAGACTGATAGGTCTATATGGGGGGTTAGGGGAACAAGCCATTAAAGGCAGCTACTGGCACGGTCAAAAGAGAAACAAAGAGAAGTACTGATACTGCAAACTCTTTGTCTTGTGTGTAGAGGTTCTCTGTTACAATGAGTGGACATAAAACACACTAAGAAGCATGTCAAACTTAAAAAAAAAAACAGAATAGGGGTTCTTCAAAGCACCCAAACAGTCTAACTTGAGGATTATTTACAGCAGGGTCACAATATTGTGCAGATTAACGATGAGAAGTTGGATGGAGTGTGGCTAATGCTAATGTAAGAAGGCATGGCACCACTACCCTTTAATTTTCCTCCAAGTTTAGCATCCAGATATCTGTATTAGGGCCCGACCAATATGGATTTTTTGAGGCCGATGCTGATACCAATATTTGTCAGAAAAAAAAATACTGATACCCAATTAATCGGCCGATTAATTGAAAAAAATAAAATGATAAATATATATATATATATATATATATATATATATATATATCCTTTATCTCTTTTTGGTAGCAAACCAGTATGGACCAGATTTACTGTGTTTTTGATAAAAAGGTTGAACAGCTTGTGATTAAAGTACTTAATTCCCTGAAGTGTCAGAATAGCACAAGTAAACATGCCAGTTGGCTATCTTGTTATTATGAAATGTCAGCGTCTTATTTTTTTTGTATTTCGTCTTTGAGGTCATCTTTATGACATACCTCATGCTGCTATTTTCCAAGAGGCGTCGTAAGGTTTAAGACAATATAGTTTCTCTCGTGGCTGTTATGATGCATTTTAAAATGACTGTTTTTATCTATAGATTAGCTTGGACAGACAGTCATGTCTATGTTTATTCTAAGAGTTTATTTTGTGCCTCGGCTCAACTGGAGCTTAAACTCCTGCTGTTTACCCATTCGCAATGTGGCCAGCATGCTGATGGTTCACCGGGGGATTCAGCTCCAGGTCTGTTAACCACCCGGGGCAGCGGAGATGAGGTGCAGTCTCAGGCTAGAGTGTTATTAAGTGTTCTGTTAGGGTCTGTTGGAAATATGGAAATGTCTCAATGGCTATTGCTGACAGTGAGAGCGGGGCTGCATATACATTTACCTCTAGAAAAAGAACAAAGCTGGAGTTATGCAGTCTGTAATCGTAAAAATCTCAAATTGTTGTTGTTATATTGTCTGTCTTTTATCTAAGAATACAAAGTCCTCCCGATCTCCTGTCACAAATCTAAATAATGGATCCTGTTGACAGCTCAAATCAGAAGTGAAACTGGAGCCAAGCTCATAGCCTCAAAAGCAGGAAAACATAAACCTCAGTAACGTCTGTCTGTAAAGTATCAGCGCCTTGTTTGGTGTTTCTCAAACTACCTTTAAAACACATACACACATGTATATGTGTGTGTAAATGTATTTAACTGAGAATGGTTTGGTATTTTATTTTGAACTTTAATTTAACTTTTTTTCTCTGTTAGCAAGATAACTCAAAAAAATAGATTTAATTTCAGAAAATGTCCGGATTGGGACAAGGAACAAATGATTAGAGACTTTGGGAGTGATACAGATCACCATCTGAACAGCCATGATGGAAAAAGGGATTTTTGTGAATAAGTACTGAGCTAAAATAGATATCATTATGAATCAATTCGCTAATGGTTTCTTGGTCAAGGAATCTAAATATTTAGATGAAATAAAGGTTGGACTAATAATCATGGTGAAAATCCCAATATGGCTGAGGACTGTGGGGCTGGTGGAGGTCTGCGCTCTGGGTGCTTTTCTAGTTATCATTGTTATCAACAGATCTCTTTTTCACCTTACCAAAACCTGAGTCCTTTGTTTAAAACCACCAATGTGTAGCCAAAACACATCATTCATTCTGCACATGGCTTTGCCTCAGAATAGTGTGCCCTCTAGATTGCAAACATTGAAGGAATTCCCAGATTACTGTCTTTCATCGGCTTCCAGACAATGTGCTTCATGTTTTAGTGGAACATGTAATGCCAGCCTTTAGCTGGTTGGTTCTCCTCTACTTCCTCTGGAAGAGCAACTTAATTTGAAAGTTAAAAAAAATGCAAATAAGCTAGGAAAATACAACTCAGATGCAACCAATCAATCAGTGAGAGGATTTCAGTTGCTCCTAAGATGGATAGGATGGGCTTTAAATGACACACACACACAAACAAAGTAGTAAACTCTGGACCGTGTGTAAACCACAGCTGCTCATGGGGGATATGAGGTTCAGCAGTGCCTGTGGAGGACTCACTGCAGTCAAACTCAGGAGAATTGGAGTTGACTGAGTGTGCAAGCACCAATCAAAGGGAGATGGGAAGCAGGCAGATGTACAGACTCCTCATTAAACACGAGAGTTTTTCCTCTGCTCCTTCTGCGCAGCCAAAACAAGGCGAGTCCAGCCAACATTGATGATGAGGCTCTCCACCAAATCTCTTAAACAATCACCTGCACTGAGCTGAGTTCTTCACCAGGAATGCCCAACTCTTTGCCTTCTTAATCATAATTATCTTTTTCTTTCACCGCTTCTGACATATTCCAATTACATCAGGTATTCTCTGCAGTTTGCCTCAACAGTTCACCTCAGGCAGAGGTCATTAGGATTTAACCACTGAAGCATAAAAGTAAAGGAAGGAAAGAAAGGAGTGTTTATAAAAGAAAAAAATTACCTCGATTAAGCAAATCTCTCCCTTTTAAAGTTCATTTACTTTCATGATGCATTATTGTATTTTTGCCAATTTTGAATATTTGCAGTGTTTTATAATCTTTTCATCAAATACCAAGACTAACATTACACTACAAACACTTTTCATAGTAAAGGATCCCAAATATCATCAGTACTATACCAGATAAATAAATGAATTAAAAAAGACAAGCAAGGTTTGATTTCACAGTAGATTATATGTAACGCAGACTTTTTAATCCAAAATGTTGTCTTCTTATTACATGCACACCATCAACAAATCTATTTTCAAACATTTTTGAAAACGAAGGCTATATAAATCTTGGAAGTCAAACTGATCAGCCAAAGATTCCCTTTTCTTACGAAGTTGAGCTCAAAGTCGATTTCTTGTCTGAACTTGGGTCCTCCGTGGTTAGATTTTGATGGTAGTGTCTTACTCTCGTGAAAAAGTATTTTCTGGCTACTCTTTGTACTATTGTTTTAATACGTCAAATAAAAGTATGATGCTAGCTAACTTTTGTACTGAGGTGATTTTATTTATCCCTCAAACTCGAGTGTGACAAGATATAGGGGCAGGCTTGTCTCGATCCATCTTCAGCCATGGCGGATATTTCTGCAGTTTCTGTCTTCTTCCTGTTCTCAAACACAAGAAGATTAATGTCTCAGAAAATTCTCAAATAGAAACACATTAATTTGATGATCCATAACATCCTTTTGAGCAGCACATAGAGAGTTTCACCTTGATGTCCGGATGATGGCCGCTCTGTTGCATGTCAAAACTGCCCAGCCTTGCTTGTGCTTCTTCCCAGTATGGCTGGACACCCACTCCACCTGTCTCCCTGTTCTTCTTCTATTCTCCTCTCTTGGCAGCTGTGCTTGTTCCTCTGTGAGGTTTGGCATATTATCTCTGGCAAAACTCATTATGTCAGTGCTAGTAAGCAAGAAAGACACACCAGTAGCTAGATTGCCATTGTTGTCTTTGTTTACAACACAGTGAATGAAAAGTGTTCAACATGAGCTGAACTTAGAGGACACTCAAAACTCTCCAGTGACTTTCTGAGGTTTTGTCTCCAAACAATAAAATAACTGTGTAGAAGAGCTCTGATGCCAATGTACAGTAATGTTTACTTCCTCCTCTGTCTGTGATATCATCCTTGCTAATGTTCACTTCAGTGCTGATTGGCTGCCTCGCCATGGCTTCAGGAGAACTTGTTGCACAAGCAGGACATTTTTCTACCTCGGTAAATAAGGCATCGTTTGCATAGCTGTGCAACTATCAATTTCAGTGTATTTTGATCATGCAACGAACTGAAATTCATGCTTGGTGTCAACGCAGCTTATAAACCCTCTGACAGACAGTAAACTCTGTAAAATAAAATAAAATGAACCCCTTTTTCACTGACCACCCTCTCTATATCTCATATCAGGCTCTCTTGTTGAACGACAAGTTGGGTGGCTTCCAGTCACAGTTTTGTCAAACTATTTAGTATCTCAACAAGGACAAAGAGGCAGTAGCTTCGAGTGAAGATTAGCTGTGCTAAAAGCAAGAGGTGACTGTGGAGTTTTTACTGCCCATGTTGAATATGCCAGACAAAACAATCTGTTTATTACCTTTCAGATTGACCTGATACATATCCCCATAGATATGTAGAAAAGTAAATCTGGTGTGTCAGGTTTTTAAAAATATCCCTCTTCTAATTGAAAAAAATTAAACTTGTTTACACCTACATCTTTAGCCCTATACCCTCAATATAGTATGCAAATGGCAATGTAAAAAGCAAAAAACAAATGGTAATTGGACTTGAGCTTATATCGTGGTTTTTAGTCTCTTTGACTACTCAAAGCAGCTTCACACAATTCACGTCCACCAGTTCGCACCCTGTAACTCACATTCACTCACTGATGGTTCTAAGTTTCTATGTAAGTTGTCCATTAGTGTTCAAACCTGCAGTCTTCTGATTGCCAACAGAGCGCCCTGTCAGACTGCGCCACTAATGCTTTGCCACTGCAAATAGGTTGGAGCAGACATCATTAACATCAGGATGTTTTTTTTTTTTTTTTTTTTTTAGCATTTCCACCATTAACCAGAACATCCAGGGCCTGAGTCCAGCTCTGGTTGTCATACACTGATGTGTCTTTGAGCATTAAACTTGACCTCAAGCTACTCCCACTGCTGAGTCAGAGCATGTAAATGGATACAAAAGAGCCTGCAATTATTGTTGGCAAGTACTGATCCTTTACAGGATGTGTTACCATTGGCAGATTTTTGTTATTATTAGCGTAGCTTGGCTAACAATAACATCATAACTTGGCTGAGGTTTGTGCTCTCAGGACACTTTTACTTACTATTAGTTTTCTCTACATACCTTACATATCAAGGAATTCAATCCTCCATCAGAGGCAGTTGGCAGAAACAATAACACAGGAATACTTCAGTTGTCCAGCTCAAAGTTTTTGTGTGTGTTATTTCAAGCAAGGGTCAAAACACAAGCAATTTGAATTAGCATCCCTCGGTGCAGCTCAAAGTATGAGTGTCTTGTTTTTGTAACTGAAACAGAAAACATGTAGGTTGACTTTTTTTCTACACAAAAGATCAACTGGAATCAACAAAGAAAATGGCAAAGAATTGGATGGATAAGCAGTGTCAATCATGACACTGGCATCCTTAACTTTTCATCAAAATGTGTACATTGTGCCAAAAGTGATAGACTAACTTCAAATAACAGAAGCTTCAATATCTGCAAACAGGCAACTTTTTAAGCTGTTGTCTGCTACAACAAATCTTGGGCTGAAAATTATACCCGTCTCTTTCCTGTTTCCCTCACCTCTCTCCCTGCAGAATGACTCATGGAGCGAGCTGTACTCCTTCGCCGTCTTTAAGGCCATGAGCCACATGCTGTGTATAGGATATGGAAGACAAGCTCCAGAGAGCATGTCTGACATCTGGCTGACTATGCTCAGTATGATCGTAGGAGCCACCTGCTATGCTATGTTCATCGGCCACGCCACTGCTCTCATCCAGTCTCTGGACTCCTCTAGACGGCAATATCAAGAAAAGGTAAGATTCTGGCTTCTGTTTGCTGTTCTGGGTGGATATATAGGATTTTTTTCTTCTTGCATAACAGCAGTTCTCTTACTTGTTTAACACTGGGTGAACTAATCAAATGTAAATGCTTTGGGTTTAACTAAAAGGTCAGATATAAGACCAGATAGAAAACAATTAATTTCAGTTGCCTTTACCAACACTTCAGTCAGGAAGTTAGCAGCCATATTCTGCTTTAAGCAATGGATAGATGACTGGTCCAAATGCACACAAAATAAAATCAGTGGTGCTCCTGTGTATGAACATTTAACCCAAACTAGACTATGAGCAGCAATAATTAGTTTACCTTCGTAACCAAAGTTATGAACATGGAATAAACAGATATTAGGACAAATGTGTAATAATGTTGTACAATGTATCAACAGTTACTGACTACTGACTTTACCTCAAGCAGCCTTATTTAACTGACTGAAGTGCGTTTTGTTCTCATCTAAAAATAGAATAGAAAGTGAGTAAGCCATTTCTCAGCATCAAACTTTTTGTACAAATCCAGCAGCAACATCTTTCTGGAAGCAGTAGCCTGGTTGCTCTGGATTATCCACCGTGCACGCTTCAACAGTTGTCATTGGAAGTCCTCTCTACTGAAGAAAATAATCCCTCTGTAAAAGTTTGGAGTGTGTACCCTGTGTGCATTTGTTACAGATGTTACTGTTGATGTTTGAAATCATATGTGTCATATTTTTTTCTTTCATTCAGGTGGATTAAATCATCTGATTTTCTCTAAGTACAGATGGTGAGATTTCATGAGAAGGTGGATGGTTTATATAACTAGTGAAATAAATCAGAAAGGGTAAGCTAAAGGCTTACCTTACTCAAACCTAGGTGTGTCATGCTCATGGCAAGGTGCCATACAGAGATTTTATCAACAGAGCTTGTCCTCTAGAAAAATGTGGACGAGGTTATCAGATTTCATGTAAACAGAGAGGGTTTGCACATTTGATTCCAGCAGTCTTTGATAGGAACAGCATCTGTTCCGTTAGTTCAATATTCATGGCTTCAGCTTGCAGAGGCTCAGTCTGTTTGTCATCTGTGTACAACAGCACATCAAAGCTCCTGGTGTCTGCAGGCCGAGGTGGGAGCAACCTTCTGCTGTATAAGGTCAGGGTGTCAGCCGTGCTTTTTGTCTTGTTAGCTTCTTTAGATCTTGGTTGGTGTAACCCTTCACTGGTAAGTGCAAGCAGACATGCACATAGACGTCAGTGATTAGTCAGGCTTTGTTGTTTAGAGCCTCTGGCCAGTGTTTAGAACAAAGGGTGATCAGGTTCAAGTCAAACTCTGATTTGCCCCAGCCTGAAGCTTTATGCTGTTTTTGTTCATTAGTGCTGGTGATAACCAGGGCCAAAGGCATCATGTTTTCAGGTTGGACATCATATAGTGATGGCCAATCTTGGGATCCTGATATTTTTACCTGTTCAGCCCCTGCCCCTTGTTTAAGCCTTCTGCTTGAATATTTCATACTCATGAAGGAAAGAGTGTATATCTGCAACCACAAGGTCTATTTGAATAATTTTGGTGTAATAATAAAAGTAACACTTGAGAGATTTGTCCTGATGTGGAATTATCGTTAGTACATGTGTTACTGGGACAGAGTAAATGAAGATAGAAGTCAGACTAATTTGACAATTTCATCTTTGCCTAAAAAAAAGTTTCTATTGTGAATGTCTCTTTGGAATGATGCAGTTTCAGCCTTAGAACTCCATCAATCAATATGTGAACATTACTTTTGCCAAGTTTGAGTCTGATAAAGTGATGCAGAGCAAAGTTAGAGAGGTTTTACTACAGAGTGGTCAGATGGAATCTTGACACAGTTTGACACACTTTGGCACCATTAGTCCTATTTGAAATTTTCTGATATACCAAACTTTATATTTGGCTTTAATGCCACTTTTGGTGTTCATTACACCCAATTACAACAGTTTTCAATCTTCTTCTGCTTATCCGTGACAGACAGTTTTTGACTGTTTTTGAAAAAAAAATTGAAAGAAATTGAAAAAATACATAAATAACTTTTTCCCTTTCTTTTTGGAAAAAATGGCTAGAACTCTACATTTTCCCATTCAATGAAATCCATACAAAGCAACTCAAGTTTTAATCAACATTTTTGATGAGTTCATTTGCTTTATGTTAACATTGCGTTTGTAAAAAATGGCTTGTATGGTTGTGTAGCTGAAAATATCCTGTTTAATTTGATGTGCAACATGACTATATTTCTACATAGTTTGCTTTTTCTTACGTTTTTGTTGGAGTACCCACAATTGGGTATTTTGGGGCTGCACGGGTCAAGAACGCTATGAGATATATTTAAAATTTAAACAATTATCAAAACTGAATCAAGGATAATTCAAATGATCCTGAAGGTCTTAAGTATAGATAGGAATCCAGAGCCAGTTCCAGTTGAGGCTCTGTTCCAACTGATTTTAAGAATCCATATTATTTGCCTTTTTGTTTACAGTTCTCTTAACAGTGCCTTAGATTTACTTTTGCTTGTCTTAAAAAACACATAAATACTGTTGCAATGTGCTAAGCATCAACAACTCACTCTTCCCCTCCCTTGTTTGGGTTTCTCCACTTGGTTGTCAGAGATTTGCAACTTGTATGAGACGATGAAGGAAGGAGAAAGATTTTATGAATAGTTGTAGTTAAGCTGAACTTTTATTTTATCTAGTTTCCTTTTTTTATCAAATCAAATGTGACGTGAGTGTACGCTCTCGTACTCCTCTGCCGCCACAGCAGGATGGAAGGCTGACTTGAGGTGTGCACATTTGATATGCATGAAGAGTAAGCCAGCTGCTTTGCACATAACCAGCACACAGCCTGGTCTCGTTTTTTATTTTGCCATCAGTGCAGTGAAGCCCAGAGTGCTTCCACAAAGTGGCTCTGCCTGTCCTTCATTTTCTTAAGGTATACTTCCTGTTATCAAGGATAACAGAGCTATGGATGGTTGGGCTGCGATGTGAGTGGCCTCTGTTGGATCAGATAGTTTACTGCTCCAGAACCCCTAATGTACTCATTACCTATTATATTTTCACCTAGCCCTGTAATTTAACCATCAAATTATATTCCTCATATAGTAATATAACTACCAGGAGATAGTCCTAGTCCTGTGGCTTGGTTATGCATTATGACTGGGAGCCCACTGTTTTTTTTTTTTTTTTTTGTAGGTCATAATATCAAAAAGCTTCTATAATGATGTTGAATGTAGTAGATCAGCTCTCCTGTGGGAGAGGCTGTGTTTGTCTTTAAAAAGTAATGAAGCGAGCTACTATATATGTAAACCATATTCATGAGGTTGGCAAAAGCAGCAGGGAATGTATACATTATCAATAGATCCAGGATACTCCATTCAGAAACACTGAGAACAGTGAACACCATGAATAAATGTGCCTGCTGGTCTCTTGAAAACAAAAATATTGATGCTGTCTGAGCCCAGTTTGTTCTCAGTGGCGTTGGTTGGTGTTTCCAGCTTCAGAAAACAACAGGATTTTGAGCAGAATTTACCTTAAAAGTCTGCCATTGTTTAAATCCAAAAATACGCTCATAGATGTTTTTTCGATGCCTTTTCATGTTTTGTGATAGCGTCTGCTTATTTAACATTTGTTATGTTTATGATTTAGTCATTCCTGATTTGGTATTTTTCTTTTTTGTTTACTGTCAACAAAAATTTGCGATTTGTCTTTTGTTTGTTGCTGTTTCTTTTTTAATGTGTCCTTTTTAGTTCTGCACAAGAAGATGTGATGAGGTCATGATAAGGAAAAACCATGCATCAGAAATTAGTAATTAAAACAAATGATTTTCGTTTTTATATGGTAGATGAACTGGGTTATAGACTTGAGCTGTGAGCACAATTATTATTGGCACCCAGAAATTTAGTTACACACATATATATATGTGCTAGAGAGGTTTTTATTGTGTGTGTGTTTCTTTGCTTTTGGTGTAAAAATTGGTGGCAAGTTCTCTCCAGGCCCTCTGTCCCGTCAAAAACTTGTTTTGATTTTATTAATAAGCCACTGATTCTAAACGGATTCTAATGAGGAGTTACTGTGCATCCTATGTGTGTGAATCATCAGTGGACTGTGTGCATTTTCTTGTGATTGTGTGCCCATTTTTGTAATGAGCCTATGAATTGCTGGATCATACAGACTTAAAACTTTGGACCAGGTTTCAGGAGGTTTAAGACCCTGGCATTTTGTGCATTGTCAAGATAGATATCTGCCAGCTTTGCATCTTTCCACCACTCATTTTTAGATGAACAGACAATGTGGGGAAGAGAAATACATGTGCATCAGCTGTTTCAGTAACAGGAGGTGGGAGCATTACAATGACGGACGGAAAATGGGAAGGACACCTGTGCTGCATGCCATAACATTTTGCACTGACATCAAAAGGCGTCCCAAAATTATTGTGGAAAGCAGTAGTTGGTTCCTTAAGAGCCCCTTAGCTGTACCTAAGAGGAACCCCCCCAACACACTCCGTTTTTTTCCTGGTGCTTCCCCTTGGGGACCCAGGCTGTAAAGGTGGACAATGTACCGTTATGTAATAGCAGCAAGATGAAGGACCAAGGAAAGAATGAAGAGAATCTGTGCTGGAGTCTGCTCTGTGTCATGTTTGTGTAGTTGCATTTTATCAGCCACAAAAGTTTGTTTGACCAAACTAATTCTCCTCCTTGGAATGATGCAGAATTGTAACGATAAACACAGTAGCAGCACTTGGATGGACTACAAAGGGCTTATCCAACTAGCTTCCCTGTTCCGGCCCCTCCTATTTGTTCTTCATTAACTAATAAACTGAACACGTTGCACATCAGTCTACAATACGACCTGACGTGAGATAGCAGACTGGAGACAGAGCTATGGCTGGAGCCTTCTGCGGTTAGAAAACAGATTCTTTGTCTATGACAGTGTAAATGTTAGCGACAGCACGGTGTGATGTTGACATAAGACAGAGTAAACATTTTGCATCACGTGTAGGGTGCGGAAAGAAATGGTCAGATAGCTTCAGCGTCCAGCGCCTCATGTCTGTGTTCACTGACTGCTGTACAGTCCAAAAGGAGAGTGAAGGAGAAGGCAGAGCACTCTGTTTTACTGTGTATATGTAAATGGAGATAGTTAGAAAAACACTATATACCAGTAGTGACAACTACCAACAGACAGTCTGTATTTAGGCTAGTGGTGACAAAGTGGTCAAGTGTAACTATAGCATTTGTGAGACCAGTTCAGCTTCATCAATAGAGCAGAAACTGAAGTCCTTAACTCTTTTGCTACAGGTTGGTTTCTGGTCTGATACATGTTCTAGGGTGTCCCAATACAACTATTTCACCTCCGATACGATACCGATATTGCAGCCTTGAGTATTGGCCGATACCGATATCAATCCGATACGATATCAGCAGGAATCATACAGACTTTTATTACCTGTTTTGTAGAATGGACTGCAAGAAAAGTCTTGATCAGGTCAGATTACTCAAACAGAGAACAGTAGTCAGCAATAGTAGGTATGAGAAAAACTGACCCATTTGTTATTAACCAATAGGTTAAATAAATTTCAACCTTAAACATAAGAATATACTACAATTAAAACAACATTAATAAAAAATATTAGAAGACCCTGAAAAGTGACCTCAATAAATCAAACAAAAACATATTTCACCAATTGCAAAATAACCACTGTGTTGAACTTAAGCATAAGCATATTCTACAACTGAATAAAATAAAAAATAAATATATTAGGGAGGGATCTTCCATATTATGGAGGGATTCATGATTTGCTATATGGATTCATGTTGGGTGTTGGATGTATATATTTGTATATATATGTATATGTGTATTTTATATGTATATATGTATCTATGCATATATGTGTATCCATAAAATGAAGAGCTTTATGCTCTGTTGTAAAGTGTCTTGAGATAACACTTGTTATGAATTGGCGCTATACAAATAAAGATTGATTGATTGATTGATTGATATTAGAATGGACTGCTTGTATCAGAGTGCTGATATCGGAGATTTAGGATGCAGGCCGATATAATCCGATATTTGTTCTTTTGACCGATATCCCATATCAATATCGGATCGGGACATCCCTGACATGTTACACTCTCTTCCCTGCATTTTTGTCCCTCTTCAACTTCCCTTTAATTTAATGCAAATGCATTGAGGCTAGTGGAGCCTTACACACTATAGCCAATAGTTTTAAGTAACAAATATGCCTGCATAACCGTCACTCATAGATATGCATCCTTCAATTCATACCTCCAGTTCTATACACTGAAGTATGCATAGGGCTGGGAGATACAGTATACTGAGTTACTGAGATATACATTTAGAGAGGGTGTTGGTTTATGTGCTAAAGCAGCACTAAGTAAGCAACCATTTTGCTTGATTCTCTTGACTTGGCCATGACAACAACAGTCCTGACATCCAGGACTGCATTGTGTTGAAATTTGGGTGGCTCCTTTACACAATGTCATGCCAAACTCTCCCCAACATTCAACTCTATCCACTGTCTTATCACTTGAATACAGGCAAAAAAAGTAAAAAAAAATAATATATGCTGAAAAACTACAATAATTGTACTCATTGGGGAAGTTAGAGCTGAGAATATTTGCACTTTTGGCAACTTTGGAGCTAATGAAGAAAAATCTTGATGCAGGTCTTGTGATGGGTGAACTCACCTAGCATTAAGATGCTAAGTGTTTGATTATATGATCCCTTCCACAGCATCAATATCATAGAAACAAGGACTGTACCATTTCAGCAGAGAGAGGTTTGCGCTTTTAAACAGGCAACAACAAATGATAAAAAATGTATTACTGTAATCAGAAATGGTTAGTATTCAGCTTTTAAATAATAGAAAGTCATGGTCTAAACTCAGGATGGACAATCTATTGACTAACTCTCATAGGCCAATACATGACTGTTGATCCCCCCTTATGGCCAGTAGTGCCAACATGGCAGGAATGAGAGATGGATGAGAGTAATGCTACTGAAGGGGAGGCTGAATGGTAAAATGAGAAAAAGTGGTTCAATGATTTGTGTAAGAGATCTCAGATGAGTATCAGAATAATGTTTTCTGCTGAGAATACCATAACAGTATGCAAAAAAAGATTGAGCTTTATCAGTCATTTCCACAATTAGCCTTAGCACCACAGAATGTGCTATGATGACTGTAAAGTGGTGAGCTGCTTCTAGCTCTTTGCATCAAACCAATTTTTCTTTATTACATTAACTTGTACTTTTTAAAACTATATGTGTGGAAAAAATATGAAGACATATATGAAATATCATAATTTGGCTAAAGAATAATGAGATATAAGTTTGGTTCATTTGCCGAGCCCTACTCTGAGGTAAATGTTTGTACTGAAAACACATCACCTTGAGCTTTTGACTGGTTTATTCCATGTTTGAATTAAATGTATTTTCTAAATCTTACTTTCAGGTAATGTTTGGTCTATATACTAATGTATCCATGATATCTAATTTTGCTCTCACTATTAGCTTCAACTTGACTCTTTAGCAACATGGGATCATTTGGATGCCAACAGACTTTTAATAGCTTACATGTGAAGTCACACACTCATGAAACTCATAGCAGGCAGGAAACACTTCTTTCTGCTTTACACTTATGAGAAGTTGACATGTTTTGACCGAGTAAAATTGTATTTTTAGATGAAAGATGGGGATTTTCTCTGTGTTGCACTGAATGATAATAAGTCAATAGCTCAGTAGCTTAATGCTGTCTGATGTTCCTCTACATCAATACAACGACTGCCTAACAGAACTTTGCTGAATCTGCCTGTTCACTTGATTAGAGTTTTGCTTTCTTCAATTAAATTAGGACGAAGTCCGAACAAACCTCTCATCACACAACATCTTTGAACTTCTCTGCACTGGTTGTTTTATCTACAGTAATAATGAATGATGAGTCAAACTGACCAAAATTCTGTCAGGAACTATGTATTTTTAATTGGAATATTAAAGGTGTAGTCAGCAATGAAAATGAGTGGAGAGGTTGTTGATAAACAAATTTAGACTCGCCTCCCGAAAGCTGATGGACATGCATCGTCATGGAAACGGTCATGGAAACGGTCATGGAAACGGCCGTAAAAACTGCGTAGCTGACCAACGTAGCTAAGGTAACCCCGACTCGTCAGACAACTCGACTGCCATTATTGATAACATCACGACAACTGTACATTTTGGCAGATTAGACAATCAGATGAATGCCTGACGGCTGTTACTGTTATGTGAAGCACCACAAAGCTAATGTTTCTTACAGCAGACAGACGGCGACATCCGTGTCCATTTTCAGGTCTTTCAATTCGCGGAGTTTCCTCCACCGTCGGAAAGCAACATCAATGTTGACCCGGATCTTCGCTCTTTCATGGTCTTAGCCCTTCTTTTTCACTTTCTGCTCCTCTGACCTTTTACTTTTGGGCTGTTTTTCAGCCATTGCTGCTGCACATATTGTATCTCTCTCTTACGCTAACTGCGCACGCTACGCAACTTACTACTCCCCTTCACCCCTCTGTTGGATCTTCGCATGAGTATGATCACCCCCTGGATGTGGGGGGGTGTACCCTGTTTGGTTACTCGGCCCGAGCCACAGTATTAACCTGCTGAAATTCAGAGCAAAGGCTGTGTATTGAAACCGGACTTTTTTGTCAACATGCTGTCAGTGGGGACATCTTGTGGATGGAGAGGAGAAATATGGTGATTTTGACAAATAGTGCATTAGATTAGAAGATTAGAAGATCACT
Source organism: Scarus forsteni (assembly GCA_036419115.1). Taxonomy (NCBI): domain Eukaryota; kingdom Metazoa; phylum Chordata; class Actinopteri; order Labriformes; family Labridae; genus Scarus; species Scarus forsteni. The sequence goes on from JAZDUH010000136.1 coordinate 12,544,438, forward strand.
GACTACACCTTTAACACTTTGCTCCAACAATTTGACAGTGTATCTCACAAGATGATATATTGCCACATCCATATTTTGCACATTTCCTGTCAGAAACAAGAGGCTCTGTAGTAAAAAAAAATGAGCTGTATCATCAGTATCAGGTCCCTTTGTCATCCTCTGTCATGATGAGGTGACTGGTGTCTTTGTTACGTGTTCCCCCACAACACTCCTCCATCCCTCTCCAGCTTCATCTGACCATACACCCTTGACTGTTGGGCAATACACCATCTGCCAGCGGACACCGCACATGGACCGAGGGCATTAGCCATTATGTAACCGTGCTCCTGTAACTCCTCCTCTGTCACTTCCTCCCTCCCTAACACAGTGGAGAAGGTGTCCCTGGAGCTTTTGGAGATAACTGCTGGTCTTTGGGGTTCTGGAACACCAAATGTAACTTGGAAAACACATCTGAATGGAGCTTAGAAAACTTTTAATAAAGGAGAGTGAGTCAAATAGTCTGAAAGCTCAAGCTATAGCCAAGAGAGCAAGAGGACCCTGAGTTAAAGTTATTTGGACTATTAAAGAATATGAAATGTGTTGTGATGGCACCCCTCCCCTGATAACAAAATAAATAACTTTTTTTATTAAGTTCCCCCAGTGGAATAATGTGGAGAACTGCAGGAGGCTGTTTTTTGTTTTCTTTAAATTTTGATCAAATAAACAACCTGGAATAAATTCTGAAATAATTATACCATTTTAAGTTCAGATAAAAAGGAAACTGCATGTTTTGCCATATTTTTGATCTGACTATTCCTATCCTCAACACGCTGCTAGATCAATATTCTTTTTTTTACACTTGTGCCAAACTGTGAGCTACTTATTGACAGACAAAAACAAAACTGATAACAGCAGCCAAGAAAATGTGAAAGAAGTGATATACAAAGCAAAAACAGATCTAACTAGAAGTGCTCAGGATGCACAAACCCCCATGTTGGCATTTCCAACACTGGCAGTTGAGTTATTGTCAAAATGTGGAAAACTGATAAGAACTCATTGAAAATTCCTTGATTAACACCCAGATTCAGCTCAATACCAAAATGCAAACACTTCTTGCCTTTGCCATGACAAGCATTTACAGAAAATGTCATCTCAATCCTTTTGTAACTTTTTGAGCTATCATGTTCATAACGAACAAAAAAATGAACAAACATCTGCAGGAACATAACCTGCTTGCAGAGGAAATAAGACACAAAGTAAGAGGTGCAATAAGGTTAATCTGATTGATTGTTTGATGAACCGAAGTGCTAGTTCACTTTTTTATTTTTTTGAGAAGAACTTTGCCACATGAATTAATCCTTTGTAGAAAAAAGTTTTTTTGCTCTTGTTACAAGAATTCGATGCACGTAATTAGACTCTTTAGCTTAGAAAAAAAATGTTCAAAAGGCAGTATATTTTGAAAAAGTTTGAACAAAGGTTCGCAATCCACTCTGCAGGATTTCTCTTTAAGCTCTCCTTCTGTGTGATAGTTTCCCATTTTTGGGGAGGCAATCTTTCCTTCATGCTACAATACCGCTAAAACGAGGATCATAACTCTGATGTGAATGCTTGCAAGCTGCCATGGAGGTCAAAATCACATAGTGTTGAAATAAATGTAAATAATAAAGTGATCACTTTCAATTTGATTGATAAAAATGAATGGGGCTGGATTGCTTTCTACATGTAACAAATACAGGATGACTAAAAGAAGAAGACATACTTTTATTTATCTCTCATTAAAAAATTCAAATTCTTTCCACTCTGTTGTTGAGACATGCTATACACACATGCTGTACACGTGCACAAACAGGTCCTATGACCATGTACTAATGGAGAACTAAAGGGAACTTCAACATTGCCAGAAAATCAGCTGACACCTCTCGAGCTACCAAACCAACTTCCAAATATGGTTCAGTCGGGACTTAAACCGACTGAGCCAGATCATGTCCTGATGGACTGAGCTGCTGCTGCCCTAAGAGACTAATGTCTCTATGGCCAAAGTGTTACTCCAGATATCACTTGTCATCTGTTTAAATCTCAGTTTAAGAGACAATACTGTAGTCAGTAAAACATGATGAATGAATTGAAATTAATTTAATTTCCATAAATAGTTGGTACTGATGGAGCTGAAAACTATTCGTCCGTGTTTAAAAAGAAAATGAAACAATATGTTTTCTGAATGGACATCAATAATGCAAGTTTTAATTCCCAATTTGTTTGTTTCATAAATATTTTATGCCTTTATGTGTTTTAATTTCTGAAATGTTTTGCTTTCTAACCTTGTGGAGTACTTTGATCCATTTTACATCGGTATAATAGTCATATGAAAGGCAAATTGTTGTAAGGATCCTTTTTAGGAAAAAAAGGTTGTTTTTACAGAGTCAAAAACAAAATTGCTGTTGCATTATGAGCATAATGAGAATCAAGGGACAGCAAAATTGCATGAACTAAAAGAACAGCAGCAACATCAACAACAATAATAATAACAATAATAATAATAATAATAATAATAATAATAATAGCAATAATGATAAGACATTTTATTTGAACTGCACTTTACATTTTTCGCAATCTCACAGTGCTACAGAGTAAGATTAAAACAATTTAAAACAATTTATTTATATTCCAAACTAATGTCTGATTCATAAGTAAAGACATACAGATGTTTTGAGTTTAGATCATACAGCTGACTAAACCCGTCCTCTTGTGCATGGTTTTAAGCCATTGTGTTCCTCTATTCAGATATGTGTTTCAGTTAGACAAAATGTTCTTATTTTATGATTTTAATATTGAATGTTGTGCAAAATGGGCATCAAGCAATTTGCTGACTTTCCCATTGAATCTATTTCTACTTGATTAGGATTTCTTTGAGTTGACATTTTGTGTCAACATTTTACTTTATGTAGAAAAACTGTGTTAAATGAAGTGCTTATGGAAACCATGCTTGTTTCTTTTTCAGCCCCTGCCATCATAACTACATTACTGTGCACTCAGACTCATGCTTAGAAGTGATGCACTGATTGTAAAAATCATAATAATGCTGCTGCCAGTGCTCAAATTTACAATTTATCCAATACTGATGCCACCAATTTCATAATTTCTTCTTTTGGCATAATCTGTCACAAAACCAGAACTTCCTCTCATATTTGATCGTGAAAAAAGATCAGTTTGTCCAAATCAATGTCTTCTGCCAATCCAGTTTGCATAAAGAGCCCCTAAAGACCGAGAGGGATGCCAGTGTTCCTCCCTGAGGCCTCATGTCTGTGCTTTTGCGTGTACATATTTATGTTCTCATGTATTTGTGTTTTTTTGCCTCCACTTCACTGCCAACAAGCTGAAGTCAACTGAGGTCTTATACACTCAGGACATCACACACACAAACACACTCTCACAAACATACACACACACGGGTATAAGACTTGTCACATCGTGAGCTCTGACACTCGCGGACATGGCCCATTAATAGGAGGGCCAATTCAATTTCTCCCTCTCCACTGTGGCAGCCTACTGCGACAGCCATGCATCACGCTCACAAGACACCACCAAGGTTTTTTTATGTCCCATAAATAACCTTCCTGCTTACCCATTCTCATCTTAACTAAGTCCTCAAGCTGAGAGGAGCTGATTAGATTTTGGAGATGGAATACATAGTCATACATAATACAGAGTTTTATACAAGTACAGAGGGAGGTTTCAGGAGGCATTAAATGCAGTCTGTAAAACTTTGATTTGCTTTTATTTTAAATGAGATGTTATTAAAGGTAGTATTTGCCCTTAAGTAGAAGATCATGTTTTGAAAACTTACGGATTTAAACTGAAATACTAAATATCTCTTATGATCAGGACTATTCTGTATTTCTTTTATTATTTGTACACATCTCTGTGTTACAGACTCACAGTGTTAAACAGTTAAGTAGCCAGACATCCATCATCCCCCATCATCCCCTCTTATTTTTCTCACATATCAAAACAAACATGATCTTGTGGTAAGTAAACATGAATTATGAATTTCATGTTTTCTTTACTTTTTTATTTATTGAGTAATAGTTAAATGCATATATGCTCTGCTTGAGATGTGTTTGTATTTTCTTAACCATTTGCCTGAGATCTTCACTGCGTCCCACTGCTTCTGAGTGATGTGGTCGCTAATCAGAGTTAATGCTGAGAAAATCAAAGAGCCAATAAAGTGCCGTGAACACTTTAAACGAAGAGAGCGGATTGGAGGAAGAGACTCAGTGATGTTATGTCAGAGTAATTGAGGGTGCCACGCTCTGAATCCCGATGGTAGAAAGCACTTAAAACCAGCCCCCCAGTTCATCCCCATGCTTGATTGATTGAGCAGGATATTGTGTAATTCTGCTGCATCTTTATCGCCACTGACACATGGCGAATGGGAGGAACTGGTCAAGTTTAGAAAAACGTGTATGCTACTTTTGGTTTCTTAGTGTAGACCAGGGGTGTCCAAACCATGGCCTGGGGGCCAAATGCAGCCCACTGACCATTTTGAATTGGCCCCTCAAACAGTTGAATGAATGAAGACATTTTGATTACAGCAGCAAATACCATCAATAATGCATATTTTTGCCATATTTACTTTGTCAAAAGGTCTCAAAAGTACATTGTAACATTCATCTTCAAGCTCCAACATTCTTGCAGTTTACTCTTGTTTTGTGTCTGACAGTGAAAATAAGCCATCAGTGTCTTCATCTCTGCTGCTCAAAGGGTCATTCTCTCCCTGGCAAGGTGTGAATCCAGTGATAGCCCGGGGTTGCAAGGGGGGTTACACCCCTAAAGCCTAAAACTTCAACTTCAAATCCACTAAAAAATGAGGCCCAGTCATCCTTGTTTTCCTCTTTTTGCGGCCCTCAGTGTAAAAAGTTTGGACACCCCTGGTGTAGATCTTTTAAACGTGACAATTATTATGTCACTCATTGCAGTTGAAAGTGTTGAATGGACTGCAATTTATTATAACTAAAAATTACATCAGAGGTGTTTGTTGGTGCCAGAAAAGTAACAGAAAGTAACATGATGATTTCAGTACAGTTAAACATCGTGATAGTTTTCGTGGTTCCACTATTCCCCCTTTTTTTTGTAAGACCTTTTCATTTTGATCATGCATACATTTTTTGCCATTTCTTCTGCATTGTTTATGAGTTAAAATCTTACTCTGTTGTGCTCTCAGTAGGGCTGGGCAATTAATCGAAAAATAATCGTAATCGACATTTAGACTCTTGAATCGAAATAATTTTACTCGTGTCGATTATTTGGATTATTTTCCATGTGAGAGTCGCATGACTACGTCCCCTCCATACAGTCTGCGTTCACTTTTTGCCAAGAGTGAAGGATGTACTGCCAATACTGAGGAGCCGAGCAGTAATCTAATAGAGCAGTGGCTCTCAACCTTTCAAAGTCGCGACCCCCAATTTAACGATCAGTATGGTCCGCGACCCCCCTCCCCCCGGAACGCAATGAAAATTCGCTGTCCGCGGTGCTGAAACAACACCGGATCGATAAAACGTATGTCGGATATACAAATCAGTAATTGATTTTGGGTAATAAAATGCCTGTTTGAGACCAATCACTTGTTGTCCTTTAACGTCTGGTCGTTCCTAACTGATTTGGCGACCCCCAGAAATCATCTCGCGACCCCAATTGGGGTCGGGACCCCAAGGTTGAGAATGGCTGTATTAGAGGACCTTGTAGCCAAGAAAAATACAGTCACCGTTGTTTGGGCACATTTTGGATTCTGTGCAGAGGACATTGAGCAGAAAGAAGTCAGGGTGAAAATACTGCAGGAAGACCGTTTCGATAACCATCTGTATCCCCACGTCTTTGTTCCAGCATAGTATATGTAGTGACCAGCTTGTAAAACTCCAAAAACCATAGGCCCACCCCGGTGCATGCTGGCCGTCTGCCACCTGCCTACCTGAATAACATCCGGTGCCCACAGTTTGTAATTACCAGACAAACAACACTAATAATAATAATAAATATGCAAAACATCTAGTTATAGTAAACAAATGACGAGCCCAATATATATATATTTATATATTCAACCACAAAAATCTAACTTGAATTTATTATAAGACAGGAAAATGTAGCTAAATTTAACAAGTAATACTTCAAATTACTTCCAAATTAAAATGAACCACTAAATACAAAGAAAAAAAATAAAGAAATAGCTCCAACAGTGATATGATAATCGTTCATTAATCGGTACCGAGGTAAGAGCTTCAATTAATCGTGATATTGAGATTAGGTAATATTGCCCAGTCCTAGCTCTCAGTATCTTTTTATGCATTTAAATGTATTTCTATTGTTTTTAAAGTGTGTCAAAAGACCTTAAAATTATTTTAAAAGTACTGTAAAAGTTATAAAAACATGCCTAGGGTATATTTAAATTGGATATTTCTGCGGTATTCCACAGATTTTTACTTATTGCAGGTGGGTCTGGAACCTGACTGGAAATAGCTGATTCTGACCAACATTGAGAATCCATCAAAATTCCTGTGAAAGTATGTTCCAGGGGTCAAAAATCACAGGTTGGCTTATCTAAAATGGAAAAAGGGTCTTCCAACTTGTTCTCTTGTCTAATCGTTGATTCCAAACTGACTTTTACCAAGAACTGTCAAACAGTGTAAGAAGGGACATCAGTGTTTGTTTAATCTTCGGAAACTGTCCCGTTTTAATATTGACAAAACAATGCTGACCCTTTTCTACCAAGCTTTTATTGAGTCTTTGTGGACTTTTCCTCTTGCTGTGGTTTGGTGACTTGTCACAACAGGACAAAATGCACTGCAGCAAATTGTTATATGGGCTGGGACGTTACTTGTGGCGCCTCAACTCACTATGACAGCCCTCTATCCCTTTCAGCTGCAGCGTAAAGCCAGCTCCATCCTTCAAGTCTGTTCACATCCTTTGCATGGAGAGTTCCAGCTCCTTCAGTCGGGCTGTTGTTTTGTGGCCCCTATGAGTTGGATAAAAAGGTACAGAGACAGTTTTTTTACCCACAGCAATTAGCACTCTGAATTTCAAGGCCACAAGGTGATCTTGTTCACAATGCAATTTATTAAGACCAAAGGAGATGTCTAAGCCCTTTTGCCACAATTTTAATTTATCTTATATAAATACTTTTAGATGGCTGTACTGTATTTTTAAATGTTTTTTACAGTTTCCTCATTGCTTGATTTGTTTGATGTAACATGTATGTTGGGTGGTTGTTTTTTATGTTGGGATTGCTGAATTGCTGAAAACAAATTTTCCTTCTGGTACTAATAGTAATATAGAGCCTTTGAACCTTGAATCCTCTCAAGGTCCTCCATCTGCCCAGGCTCAGACTCAGACTTGCTCCACCCCTTAGAGACTGTTGTAGTGCACAAACACCAGTATCATTACTCAAAGCCTGCCAACGGCCATGCAAAGTTAATCTTCTTTGCTGGTTTTGTCATTGCTTCCTGTGGATCTTCTGTGTGGTAAAATCTGCCTACACAGGTTTGCTGATGACGATATCAAACACGCATTTCTGTTGTACAACTGTGCAGCATAAGCAGTGCCTCAGCATGTTGCTGGTATTTCCACCCTTGCCTTACATCACATAACTACACCTATTTGCGCTGTTTGTATCATTTTGTGTAAAATAAAGACACACTTTCCTTTCTAACTCCTTAGTTAGTGTTAAAGATGACAATTAAAAGACTGTTGGCTACAGAGATCAATGTCATCAATTGTGATTCTTAACAATTCCATAAATACTTACTTTCACTTAATTTTGGCATTCCTTCTGAAACAGTGGAATCACGCTCAAGTGACAGCCAGTCAGTGTGAATGAGAACCAAAGTTCAATGAAGTTATCATGGCAGACAGGAGGCAATGACCATCAACATTGTGGTTTAGTTTTAAACAAATGACACTATCAGCTCAACGTGCAGTGTCAGTAGTTGAATGATTTCAAGCAAAGGTGGAAAAAACAGCATTAGATTAGAGATTAGATTAGACGGATCTTTATTCCCTCCGGAAAACCCCTTCAGGGAAATAGCGATGCCTTCATTAGTAAGGACCACACCATCAACAGGATGAATTTGACAATTATTTATTATAATAAGCGACATAGCAGATCCGTGAAGCTGAACAAGGGTTTGAGGAAATTTCTTGGGGAATGTGCCATAGTTCCGGGCATGACAAACCCCCTTTAAAAGGCCCTAAGGAAAGAAGGAAGGAAGGAAGTTTAAAGAAAGGTGTGGGGAGAGGGCCAGGCAGGGAGAGGAGGGGTTGGTGGACCCCCACTCGACCTGTTTTTCCCCAGTTTTAATGCACCACATTACACTTAGCTGCACTTAATCACGGTGTAGGGATAATGTAGCTTGTCTGGGAGCAAGTTGCAGAATAACGAGGGGGGGGTGGGTTGGTGGTTTAGGGTTTGTAACTAGCATAGGCGTGGTGCGGCTGTGGGGGTCGGGCCTCGCTGGCTATGACTTTGTGGGGGGATGGGTGGTGCCGGCGGCTTTCGAGGTGCGGCTGGGCTCCGGTGGCTGCAGGTGGGGGCCTGGCGCGGGCCCTGGGGGACGGGTGGGCCTTGTTGGGTCATGTGTCCCTTGGTGGGCTGTGGTGCGGGATCCTTCGGCCTGTTGCTCGCTGGGGGCCTCAGCGTGGCGGGCTGCCTGTGGGTTGCTGTCCTGTGGGGATGGCCGGGGGTCCTCTCCTCTTGCTTGAGCAGCGGTCTCTGGCGCTTCTCATGGCCTCGGCTTTTCGGGGGGGCAGGCCGTGACCTCGACCCCTGCGTCTCAGGTGCCCTGGTGGCCCGGGGGGCGCCCGTGGCTGTGTTTTCCCTGGGTTTGGGCAACTACTTGGGTAATCGGTGACCACCTCACATGCATGCGTATACAGATACTCAAGCTCCTGTTGAGACTAACTAAGAGACATGACAGATCCCGTCAGAACATGCTGAGTCGGGTACTCTTACACATCTTCTCACATCCTGTGATGCATGCTCCTTCATCTCTTAGCCATGTAGGCCCACACTCCCCCTACTATCAAGACCCCACATTTCTGGTGTCCCTGGTTTCTTACAGCCTTTACTTCCTGTATGGACTTAAATTAGCCCAGCACTTGAAACTGCTATCTCAAATCAACAACAGTAGATGTTTGTTCTCCCTTCCGTTTGTCTTGTCTCGTCCTGTCTGTCACTATTTCCCCTTCTTTCACACTGTGGTGTGGCACGGCCCTCCCTTTCAGCTTACATCAGGGGTTAAATAAAGTTTAAAATGATGGAGTAGCCTACAGGTAGGGCTGGTGATGGTCCCTATAGCAGTTAATCATATTCACATTTCTCTGACTGCTAGAAAAAAAAATGCATTGGTCTTTTCAACGCTGTCATCTGACACAGTGCTCAGCTGAAAAGATAATGCAGACAAGGGGGAAAAAAAAGAAAAAAAAAGAAAGGTGTGGGGAGGGAGGAAGAGGTGCATTGAATGAGTGAAAAAAAAGGGAGGAAATGGACAGGGTAGAGTTTATAGGAACACAGGAAGAGGCGTGGTTGAGGTGTGGTCCTGCTCCTGAAATGCTGCTTTAAGCTACACTATATTTGTTAATGCAGCATGGCATTTAATAACACAAGAGTCATGTGTTTGATGTTGCTGACACAGAAAACCTGTGTAATTGTGCTCTGGGCACATACAATGAGGCATTTTCAACATCATTCAAGTTCTTGTCAAAAATGTGGGAAACGACCCTGTCTTGCACTGTTAACAAATCCTTTAAATAAAACCTAATGGATCTGCTTTCCGATTTGGATCACCCCCAAAATCTACTCACTTCTTACTTCTGCACTGACCAACATTCCCTGAAAACATCATCAAATTTTTTCAGGTATTTGAAAGTTTTAAAACATAAAGTCGTAGATTTTAATTATTGCACTGTCTTTAAAATTATACTAATTCCTATTATCACTGAACTAAAGTACTGACTGCGTTCTTTGTAATAAAACATTGTTACTTTGTAAGGCACATAGAATTAAGTGGAAACGACTGATTAGGGAATCATTGAGCAAACAACATTGATTTCTAAGATAGTTGTTTACATTGATGTAAGTGTAACAGTTTCTATTAGTTAGGCTTATATTATCAAGGGGCATTTCAGCAGGCTTTGCCAACCACTGCAATAGTGGGAGAGTATGCAAACCATAGTCTTCAACATTATGGTAATCTGATGATAAATTGGCAGTTTTTCTTTTACTCTGTTAGCATGTCAACATGCAGGTGCAGATAACAAACCACTCCAGGATTTCGCCTCTCAGCTTGAGCTCAAATCATCCTCACACTCTGCTGGACTTTTGACAGCTTGGATGCAAGCATAAGTAAACCTTGGCAGACATAGTTTAAATTGGGCAACTTGTTTTATGGAGAGATTGAAAAATTGGCAGTTGCTCTCAGATTCTGTGTTGTTGTCAGAACATAGCTGATGATCTCGAAAATTGGTTCTGATGTGTGGCCCAAGGCAATAAATCAAGACTCAGCAAGACTGAGATTAGAACTGGTTTGAGTAAGAAGGAATAGGATGTGGTAAATTGATTTTCAGATGTAATTTCATTGTTTGGTCCATTAAAGTAATTTATATTTTTAGTTTTTCAATTTGTTATGTGTTATGTCATACAGTGTTAAGCCTTCATATGTGCAGCAGCAAAGATTAAAAGGGGGCATTGTCTAGAAAAAATTGGGCCGGAGCAGGAGATAGTGGTTATTTAAAAATCTGGTCTTCATTAACATCAGCCTTTTAAATTTTCAATTTTTTTATGAAAGATGCAAACAAATGTTAAAGAAAAAACTCTCTGACTCATACAACAACAATGAAATCCTCCATAAGGTGTCCTTCCCTGACAGCCAGTCTATTGTATTAGGGGTGCTGTGATTTGCTGTGTCACCCAGAGCCACCAGGGTCAGTCCTCCATTTTGTTTCCTATCTCATATGTCACCTTATAGTGTGACCAAATGTAATTTGCTGGACATCATACCTAAGGCATGTGTCATCTACTGTTACTGGCAAGGTCACTATCAGCCCCCTCTTCACTTTGCCATACATGGTGTGTCCTTATGATTTGCGGTATCAGGTCATGAGTCACCGGCAGGAAGGTGTCGGCACTTCAGATGATGAAAGAATTGCCCCTGATAGTATGTGTAGAACATCTATGGAGAAGCAGCAAGAGCTACTACATTTTTCATAATTGACACTGTTTAACCAAAATTGTGGTTGATAAGTTTATATGTTTAAATTGTTATATGTTTAAATTTGCACTGAACAAAGGAAACTGTCATGACACACAGCCTATTTAAACTTCAGTGTAAAAAGAACAGTACTTTAAATGAAGAGTTTTGACCAGTTTTTACTACAGTACATTAATTTACAGTTTCATATGTTCAATTTTCATGTGGCTAGTGTGGCATTTTCTGTATTTGTGGCACCACATTTTAAGGGCTCAGTCACCAACAGGTGTAAGAAAACTAATAAAAAATTGTGCCTTTTTAATTAACTCCCTATACAACAGAGTTACTACTCTTGTACATTTGCTTGCTTGTTGAATATGAAAACCTGACAGTTGTAGGGTGTTTAACAATTTTCTGATTACATACAGTTGCAAGAGAAAGTATGTGAACCCTTTGGGATTATTTGGATTCCTGCATAAATTGGTCATAAAACATGTACTGGTCTTCATCTTAGTCATATCTCTAGACAAATACAGTCTGGTTAAACTAATTCTGCACAAAAAATTATAAGTTTTCATGTTTTTATTCGACACACTATGTAAACAGTCAGTGCAGGGTGGAAAAAGTATGTGAACCTTTGGATTTAATAACTCGTTGACCCTCTTTTGGCAGCAATAACCTCAACCAAACGTTTCCTGTAGTTGTAGATCAGACCTGCACAATGGTCAGGAGGAATTTTGGACCATTCTTCTGTACCAAACTGTTTCAGTTCAACAATATTCCTGGGATGTCCAATGTGAATTGCTCTTTTGAGGTCATGCCACAGCATCTAAATCGGGTTGAGGTCACAGGACTCTGACTGGGTCACTCCAGAAGCCGTGTTTCCTTCTGTTGAAGCCATTCCATTGTTGATTTACCTCTATGCTTTGGGTCGTTGTCCTGTTGCATCACCTATCCTCTGTTGTGCTCAGTTGGCGGACAGATGGTCTTAAGTTTTCCTGCAAAATGTCTTGATTGACTTGGGAATTCATTTTTCCATCGATGACAGCAATCAGTCCAGGCCCTGAGGCAGCAAAGCAGCCCCAAGCCATAATGCTCCCTCCTCCATATTCGAAGGTCGGGACGAGGTTTTGATGTTGGTGTCCTGTGCCTTTTTTTTCTCCACACATAGTGTTGTCTGTTCCTTCCAGACAACTCAATTTTGGTTTCATCTGTCCACAGAATATTTTGACAGTAGTGCTGTGGAACATCAAGGTGCTCTTTTGCAGACTTCAAACATGTAGCAATGTTTTTTTGGACAGCAATGGCTTCCTCTGTGGTGTCCTCCCATGAGCTCCATTCTTGTGTAATGTTTTAAGTATTGTAGATTTGTCAAAAATAATGTTAGCATGTTCTAGTGATTTCTGTAAGTCTTCAGCTGACACTCTAGGATTCTTCTTCACCTCATTGAGCATTCTGCGCTGTGCTCTCACAGTCATCTTTACAGGACGACCACACCTTCGCAGAGTAGCTAGCAACAGTGCTGAACTTTCTCCATTTGTAGACAGTCTGTCTTACTGTGGATGCATGGACTTCAAGGCTTTAAGATATACTTTTGTAACCCTTTCCAGCTTCATGCAAGTCAGCAATTCTTGATCGAAGATCTTCTGAGAGCTCTTCTTTGCGAGGCATGGCTCACATCAGGCAATGCCTCTTGAGAACAGCAAACTCACAACTGGTGTGTGTTTTTTATAGGGCAGGGCAGCTTTAACCTACACATCCCTTCTAATCACATTGATTGGACTCCAGGTTGACTGACTCCTGGCTCCATTTAGCTCTTGGAGAAGTAATTCGCCAAGGGGTTCACATACTTTTTCCACCCTGCACTGTGACTGTTTACATAGTGTGTTGAATAAAAACATAAAAACTCATAATTTTTTTGTGCAAAATTTGCTTAAGCAGAATGTGTTTGTCTTTTGATGTGACTTAGATGAAGATCAGAGCATATTTTATGACCAATTTAAGCAGAAATCCAAGTAATCCCAAAGGGTAGGGTAGGTAGGGCAACTGTAGTCACAGCAGCAGCTTGCTTGCATGTGTACCACAACATCAACATGCAGCAAACACATTTGAGAGTGATGGTGCAAGGGACTTTAGAGTTTTGACTTCCTATTTCACCTTATTATTTCTCATGATGTGCTGTGAAAGATGTCAAATGAGAATGAAAAACTGCTTCAAAATTTGCCAGTTCAAATCTGACTCTTATTTTTCTGCTCATTGACCTCAAAGTTAAAATTGAATTTGAAAATGTTTATATGTTTATTGAATCACATATGATTCTTAATCAGGGGGTTAAAATAAAGCCCTAAAGCCATGACAGCTCTTATTGCAGAGATGGAAGGCAAAAAAATAAAGATAAAAATATGACAGAGTTGATTTATATGATTGTAAAATCACATTGTAAACAGACTTCTTTGCTTGACATGCTACATTCTGTTTGTTTTCCACCCTCCTATGCAACACTCTTTTTGAGTTATTTTCCTTTTTAAACAGCAATGTAAATCTTTTAAATTAAGACCCTTTGCAGAAACTCTGAGTAGTGACTTGTTCTTATTTTCCATCTCAAGTTTTAGATAGGAGAGATTTCATCTTGTCCACTTGCTGGAAATCTGCTCTACAAATCAATAGTTACAAAGGTAGCAGACAGATGACTTATCACTCAGTACATCCACAGAAATGCCTTAAAATAATCTCTAAAGCTACTGAAAGAAACTTTGAGCTTTGTTGTCATCTCAGTGCTCTCACTGACACCCTCCTGGCTAAGGTGGGTCAAATTCAGACATCAGTATTTCAATTGTCTGCATCATAACTATGAAAGAACCCCTCATAAGAACTTCTACGGGCATTTTTGGTCAACCCTCAAATTTATAATAATCAATAACAAATAAGTAATCACCCTCCTTTGTATGATTTAAACAGAAGTACAAATCATTGGTGTCCAGCGAGTGGAGAATGATGGTTAATATCCCCCCGGCTGACACAGTGCCATGTAATTTCGCCCCTAAACAGAAGCCACACAGTCAGTCCCACAGCTGCTATTGTCACAGTGAAACCAACCATGAAATGTGTCATAGAGCGTCATAATATGTTCAGAGAGGTGGGCTTTTGGGCTGATGTAGATAAGCATGACAGTGGTGAGAATTACAGTATGAAGCACTTTGGTGAGTAAATAGAACAACCTGCTGTAACAAACCACCGTTTTTAGCCTTGTCGTTATATAGTCATCTATTCAAGTGTTAAAACAAACGTCATCCGCTCTTAAAATTGTAGCTTGGGTACATAAGCGCTCACTGAATCCTCCATTTAATTATTTACTCAGGACATTTCTTCCTTTACAGTTAGTGGATACTATGGAGTAGTGAGAGTGCCAAATTACAAAAATAAATCTATAAAAGAAAAGGCTGATAAAAGTATAAATATGAAGACAAATAAATAAAAGTATTTAAATCACATTATAATGTCACTTTAAAAGCGAAGGAAATATGCACAGAAACATATGCGCAGTAGGAATGTGGTTGCGTCACAAGCACAGGAGGAATCCCAATCGAGAAGAAACATGGGGACTGTGAGGAGAATCTATTACCGTCAACGTAAAAGACTCTGCTACCCATGAGCACGCGCGGCGACTGTCGTAATGCTGCGTTCCAGTAACCTCGGAACTGGGAGTGACATCATCTCCGACTTATCTGTGTTCCAGTTGAAGTTGGAAAAAACATGCCGATCTACCAGGCTATAGTTAGCTGTTGTTAGCATGCCTGCATTGTTGTTCACAAATATCACATGAAGAATGTGATTATCACTATGGCAGCATTTTTGTAAATATGAGTCTAACAATACTATGTATACAGCTGATCTAGAGCGACAAATAAATTGATTATTACAGGAGCTAAACAACTGTTCACACTGGGGGCATCCATCTTCGATTGTCAACTCGGGGGTGGCGAGGTTTCACCGCGTTCCCAGGAGGAATTTCTGACTTCGGGGGACGTCCCAGTTGCAGTTTGCTACTCGGAACTAAAAATTCCTACTTCTGACTACAACTGGAACGAACCACAAGACGTGTGCAATCCAAAGCGTGTATTTGTTGTGATGCTAATGAATGCAGCTCGGACCTTGCTCAGAACTCTGCATTGCTATACAACTTATTTTTTCAACAACTTACAGGATGCAAAGCGACGAGGTAATGTATCTCTTTCTAGTTATGTAGCGGTAGTTTTTGATGTGGCAAAACAAGCAAATTTTGGAAAACTTAGTATCGTAGTTTTGTAGCCGGCTATATGTCTCTACTTACAGCCTGGTGCTCTAAGACGTGTGCGAATAATATAAATTTGCTCTAGTTTTAATTGTCTTGTTCCCAAAGTTGAGTATCCAGGCCAGATAACCTATTTTGATGATATAAAACTCATCTTAAAGTGTGTATTTCTATCAGGCATACATCTAAAAGTGAGACTTTTTTTTAATTACTTAGAAACTCCTAATGCTACGGCCACAACGGACGCGAATTGGCGAATTTTAACGCGCGTAAAGCCTGTAACGCGCCGCGCTTAACGCCCACAGCTGGACGCTGGACATTTTGACAAGCTGTGGAACGACGCGCGTCCGGGCGCATGCGCAGTAGAGAGCCGGGCAGTCGGACTCAGTGATGACCGTGCAGGCAAATCCAGCTGGAAACGAATATTTACAGAACTTACCTTCAAAACCTGTCTCCTCAGCGACTTTCACCCAAGCCTGCTCCTTTTGTTCCAGTCTCTGTAGAGGACACACGCCGAGTAGTTTAGCTCCGGATGATAGCAAACAGCGCAGATAAACCTCTCCTCCATCTTTGAGAGGGGGTTTAAGCAGGAGCAGGAGGCCGGGGCGTCACACATCATTAAATCAAACCTGTCTCCTCGGCGACTTTCACCCAAGCCTGCTCCTTTTTGTTCCGGTCTCTGTAGAGTATACACGCCGAATCGTATAGCTCCGAATGATAGCAAACAGTGCCGATAAACCTCTCCTCCATCTTTGAGAGGGGCTTGAGCGGGAGCAGGGGCATGAGCGTCTGACGTCATCAAATCAATGACGTCGGAGAGGAATGTCATCGCTGATTTGCTGCCGCGCGAACTGACGTCGAAAGATCAAAATATTCAACTCGAGCGTCGAGGCGTTTGGGGCGTCAAAACGCCTCGACGCTCCAAACGCGCCACGCCAAACACGTCCAACGCTCCAGACGCGCCGCGCCAAACGCGTCCAACGCGCCGCCCGGGGCGAATTTGCATTGACTTTGTATGTAATCTCGACACGCGTCCAGGCGAATTCGTGTCCGGTGTGGCCGTAGCATAAGAGTCCCTTTAAAATGAACAATGGCAGGTTTTTCCTCTTTCAACACATCAGGACGTGATGAATCCCCATGGGTTTAACAAAGCTGTCATGTTTTCTTAACAGCTTCATCTGAGTTTTTCCTCTAATAGCTTCAAGGTATAAATGGGTCATAGGATCTCTAATGTGCAGAACTGTATAGTCACATACATGCTGTTTGCTTAAATGAAATAATATCTTTCAAGTTAAAATGAAAATTATCTGTTTTTTAACATCTGTATCTCAAGATTATTCTTAGAGCAGGAGCATGAAAAATATTCAATACAGTGTCAGTCAAAAAGGGAAACACCAGTTCAATCTCATTTCTCACAAACAAAGAAAGGTATAAAAACAAATTGACATCAGGATTTGATAACATAATCAGTCCACTTTCATACAGCACAATCATTCAGATTTGGTAACAGGTACTGCACAACAATCCATTTTGTAAGAATGGTCAAAACTGCTTCTAAGTTTTGAGTCTGTGTGTAATTGGAATTTTACATGATATTCTATGACATTTTTAAGAGCACTGACAACCAAGAAATTTAAACAAAACAAACAAAACCAAATGAGCCTGCTGCATTGTGAATGCTAATATAGGAGCCTCAAAGAAAAAGGCAATTACTTTAGATTGACATTTTTTCTTATGTCTTCGACAGCTTCCGCTCATCTCCTAATGTTATGGATGCATTCACAACCACTTTTGTACCCCACAGGGCATCCACAGCCTGAATGATTTGATCACAGAGATGGGCCACAGTCTGAATACTTAATTATTCAAATAACCAAAGAGAAAGAAATCACATAGCGTGAAGTCAGGAGACTTTGGCAGCCATTCAATTTTGTGATGAAGTGCAGTGACACGATTTGCAAAGAGCTCTCGGAGTAGATCTTGTGCAACCAACAATCAATCATGTTTTACAAAACTTATTGCTGAACAGTCGTCTGCAACAGAATATGGCTGACCAGTGTACCAAATCAAAGTTAAATGATTATACTCTCATGCCTCAATGTTTATTTTAAAGTATCTTATCACTATATTGAGTGATCTGGGATTTGGGGTTTTGAAAAAAATATATTGGATAACATCAGTTTTGACATGTTTAACAAAACTGATTGCAGTGCAGTCACCCATTATCCAAAATATTATATGAAAAATGTCCTGAACCCCTTTGAGAGCTTAACCTGAAACACCTGAAGAATGGTGACGCAATTTGTAAGTCATAGAAAACACTGGGAAAGAGAGCAACACATAGTAAAACTAAAATCTTATGCTTTTATTTTTACCAAAGCTTTATGAATACTTGATGTAGCCAATTACAGTGCAGGATTTTGCATGCACTGTGCAGTATAGGTTGTTTAGGACTACTGTCTTTGTAGCTATGGTGTCAAACATGTATGTGCAACATGACATTTATAAAATAAATAACCATTCTCAATTACAATAATGAGGATAGTAATAGAGTGGTGCAGGAATGAGTCCAAAAATGCAGACATGAGTTAGCATTTAGCACTTCCTGGTTTCCAAAAGTAGCAGGGATTTATAATGTATGCCTGAAATAAGGTTTGTGATGAACACGTACTACTTTATTGGTTAATCTGTCATAATAAAACTGATCTAATACTGCCTGCATTAAAATTTTTGTTGTGTGTTTACAGGATGATTGCTTATAAACTGCTAGTAGGCATCTTGTTTTAATGAACAATGATTTATAAACTATTGTCACAGCTATGAGGACCAACTTGATCACTTCATTTGGTTATGAGAGAATTCTCAATAAGTTTGAGTAAGACTTTATTGAGTGTAAATATCACAGGGTTACAGGGATACAGGGTTATACAGTTAGATTTTTAGTTTTGAAGCCTTGTGTCCATTTTTTGGTTTCAATTAAAATGCAGCTAATTGAGTGTAAAGGGGGATCTATTCCTCTGTAGCATTGCCACATCAATGTCATTTTGTTGCCGAGTTAAACTTTTGTGTTACTGTGATGCTTATTTAACAAATTTGAGAAGTTGAAATCTTTCCTCAATTTGGGTTGCAACTTGACATTGTGGGTCCCAAGACCAGACCAGTTGAGAACCACTTGTCTACAGAGCCAGCTGGATGCTAACTTCAGCTCCACTCTGTAACATTATTGACAGTAACAGTCATAATCAAATAAACTACACTGTGGGCTTTAAGTAAACAATTGCTAATGGGTATTTTAAGTTAAGGGTCTACAATTAAATTCTGGCACAGAGTTCTACATTTCAAATTTTTTTTGATTTTACTAAGAGAGTTTGATAACAATTTTAAGCAACCACCAGAAGCTAAACTCAAAGAACAAATCCAAATCACCCCAGAGCACAAAATAAGAAAGAAGGCGGACAAAAAGGAGCCCTGGATAAACACAAATTACCAAAGGAGGACACTGGAGACAAGACTTGCTCAAGGAGTGCGAGGGAAGACTATGGCCCATTCCAATGTCCACACTCACTCACACACTGACTTTGAGGCGCGCTCCCGCAAAGTTTGTGAAGGCTTAGGGCTGTTCCATTGCCAAATCGAGCCCTTCATGAACATTTTCCGCGAGTGGGCATCTCTGAAGACTTAGCGCGAGGGAATTACCCATTGCATTGTGATGTATGGCAGGAATCTCCTGGGGCAACCAGCTGGTGGTCGCTTAAATGTAAAACCCAGTCACTCCTAAAGAGTTCGCAATTGTGTTTGATGCAATTCCTGATGGTCCATTAACACTACTGCAAGAGGGAGGGGAGGACATCATACAATGTTCATCAGATGTCATATTGTAGGTGATGTATAATAAACAATGTACCAATAAACATATTAGGAAACTCTACCACCAAATCTCAACTCCTCAATCAAAATCCATCTGGAATTCAAAATTTGAAAACATTAATTGGAAGTCTGTTTGGAATTTTAATAAATACCATGTCACAAATAAACTATTTTGCCATTTGTTTTTTGAATGTCTTCATAGCTTTGCATTTTGGTTAGATGTAGAGCAACTCTATAATGTACTGGTCAAACTGTTAATAAAAGGGTCATTAGAAAAGAATGAGCATCCTGCTCTTCTAGAATTAAAAGAAACATGACTGAATCCTGCATGATTCTTATTCTAAACTCATCACTGTCTCTCTTTCCTCTCTTTACCATCTAGTACAAACAAGTGGAGCAGTACATGTCCTTCCACAAGCTGCCAGCAGACTTCAGACAGAAAATCCATGACTACTACGAGCACAGATACCAGGGCAAGATGTTCGATGAGGAGAGCATCCTTGAGGAGCTTAATGAGCCTCTGCGCGAGGTATGAAAACACCCAATGCATCTTCTATGATCTGCTCATTCACCCACAAATGCACACTCTTCTCAACTCTGCAGCGAGTAAGTGGAGTGGAATAAATTCATTATGGTGCTCAGTTTACGCTCCTCCTTTCAATAAATCAGTGGTTAAAAGGTCAATTCCCGTCTTTAGATCAATTATTAACACATTTACTTACTGGCAAGGAGGGAATGAAGTGTTTACTGTATATAATTAAAAAAGAAAGGAAAGAACAGAGAGGTATTTGATATGTTTATAAAACTTTTTGAACACACACCCAGTATTTGCATTCTCTGCAACTTACACACACTATTCACTGTAGTTTACAGTGAGCTAAGTCATCTTGCTTCAAGGTCAGCTCAAATTACACCTCAGGAAAATGATAATTAAGAGTAAAATGAGGACACTACTCAATAGAGTTGCCTCAAGGTTGTCTAAAAGAAAAACAGCTAAATATGCACAGACTGAGATTGCAGCCTTAGAAATTCAGCGATTGGATAATAGACTAACTTTACCCTTCTTCAAACATAGGCTATAAAAAGTGTGAGCATTGCTCTTGTGCGGTGATATCACCTAGTTTTTTGTAAGGAGGCCACATAATGTGCTTGCCACATTGGAAATGCTCTATCAACCTAAGTTAAGATCAACTTAAAAAACAGGCACTGAGGCAAGCTATGGCGAGCATTCAGCCTCATGGTAACAGCTGCAATGCACCCGTCACTCAACTCAGCAATGCCTCTTGTTATGTAAATGCATTATTAACTCTTAAGACCTTTTCACACCAAGTATAATACACAATAACTGACACTAAATTGCAAATATATTTCGAAGATGATTAAACTATGCATTTCTATGAATACAAATAAGTATGTTCTAAAAATACAGTAATTGTGCCATGGAAGTCAATATGAACGTAAACTTAAATTAAAATGACCTTGTACAAATTTTAATTCAACAGAACCCAAAGTTTGGAAAGGAGAGGAGAACCAATTCATTATTACAATTTAGTTCAGGAGCTTAAACTGTACCACAGCTCAGGGTCAACGTGCTTGAATAAACTCTCATTACCAACGTACGGCAGCTCAGAACATCTACCTCCATTTATTATCTTTAAATTTATTATCCTTGTAATTTTTCTGCCTTCTGTCTGATGAAATGGGGCAGCAATAAACAAATACACTATCATTCAGTCTGTAAGTTTCACTGCAGTATAAAAAGATGTGCTTTCATTGTTCAGATGTCTACTTAAAGGACAGGAAATTTGTGAAAAATGTACACCAGTACATGACCCCAAAAGTTTGTTGCAATGTAAGCTAATGATGGCTGGCTATAGTTCTGAAAAAGATGTATTTGTGCTAATATATCAGCTCTGGTGTGCATAGGCCTTTAGGCCCAACAGGGCTCCAGAGTGCAACCATTTTGGGCACACATGCACCTAAAATTTGTGAGAGTGCACCTAACATTTTTTCTTGGCCTTACTGGTGCACAGAAAAAATGTCAGGCACACTCTTACAAATTTTAGTTGACAAAAGTTACTTAGGTAGCGAAAAATCTGCCGAAAACAGACAAGACACAGCCACTGCTTCCTCACTTTTCTCTGTCTCTGCGTTGCATCTTCACAGGCTGCAGGCTGTAGGCCCAGACTAACACATGCACACACACGCACACACAGCCCTCAGTAATCATCCAATCAGCTGTTAGTATGCAAATGAGCCCAGACAGAGCCTGACTGTGGTGTCAGGTTTCAGCACGGAGCGGTAACTCTGAAGAAGTAGCAAAGCTCTGACAGATTCGTCTTAGTGACTGTCAGATGATTAATCATGACCAACAAAAACAAATGTTTTATTTTGTTTAATGTTGTAGTTTGTCAATTTCATTCAGTGAAGCACTTTAAATATTGTTAATTTTGCTTCGAACAAAGACAGGTATTTCTTTACATTGTATTGTTGTTTAAAAAACATTTACATTACATAAAAGTTATGGACAGTGATAAAATGGTGACATTATGGCGTTAAGGTGACACTATAAAAAATGTGGGTGCACCTAATTTTTGTGCTGGTGCACTTTAAAAAAGTTTTAGTTGCACCGTTGCAACCAGTGCAAGAAGTTAGTCTGGAACTCTGCTCAATACATCAAAACCATTAGAGTTATAAAGCGATTAGCAGTTTTACAGCATTTATGTATACAGGCCGGATCTATTGATGCCAATCCATGAATTTCAAACAAGCTGGGCCATGTTTATTCCTACAACAACTAGTAACATTTTAGTATGAAATTGCTCATGGGACTGTTTGGCTAGCCTCAAGCAGACACTAGCCAACTCCAAATTATTGCTTTGCAAGAAAATGGACCCCAGTTATTTTCCCTAAAATAAAATGGAGGTTGATTAGTTACTCACAGTAAAAGAATTGATCAGATTACTCCTCCCAACAGATTTTGTCTTTTGTTGTATGAACTATTGTAACTTAGAACATCAGCAATGTTCACTGCCAAAAAGAATACAAACATAGACTGTAAATGTGACACACACACACCAAAAACATGTCCAAAATAACACATATTTCTTATTCACCTGGGATGTGTTTAGGAGATCGTCAACTTCAACTGCCGTAAACTGGTGGCCTCCATGCCACTGTTCGCAAACGCTGATCCAAACTTTGTGACAGCCATGCTGACCAAACTGAGATTTGAAGTCTTCCAGCCCAAAGACTACATTATCAGAGAGGGTACCATTGGGAAGAAGATGTACTTCATCCAACACGGGGTGGTCAGCGTCCTCACCAAAGGAAGCTCTGGAATGAAGCTGCTGGATGGTTCCTACTTTGGAGGTTTGTGTAATTTACTTTGTCCATTTAATCAGTTATAGTTATGTTTTTTAGATCTTATTTATCAGTCCACATATTTACACTCCAATTGTATAGTAACAACAATTGAGTGTGACATCACAGGAGATGGCTGCCTTTGGAATATATAGGGACCAGCTTGAAGTTTTCATATTTTCCTGAACAATCCATGAAAAAAGAAGTACTATATTATATTATAAGTTTTAGGCATTTTGGTTCCTCAAACAGCACCTGGCAGCTGTTCAGCTCAATCCATAGGGGTTTGGGGTGGGGATAGGAGGGTGGCCGCTTCAAGTGCTTTGAAGAGCTTCAGGATGCAGGGTTTGCTTCCTTCTACCTTTAGACTTCATCACACCTAAGCACATACAAATGAAGTAGGGTTGATGTTACTGGTACCGTAGACGAGGTGTCAGGAATGATAAGTGGTGAAATGTTGACCTGGCATGTGCTCCCAAACCTGACCTGAAATAGCTTCGAAGTCCTAACAAGAATTTCACCTCAATAATTTTATATACAGTAATATTGGGGAATACTTCCCCTTACACCTTATTCATTATTAAATACCAGTTTATGTTTATTATGACAAAGTGGCATATCTTAACTCTATGATGACTTTGTCCTTTAAAAGTGTTTTTTGAACCCCAAAAAAACACTAATCTCTCTGCCTTTCAATGGTCAAAAAACCCACTCACTGTAAATGGCAGCAAAAAAAAAATAAGTGCAGCACATTATCTACACTTAATCTTACCCCAGTACCAGCAGCATATAAAGTACTCACATATAACAACAATGTTGTGAAGATGCATTCATATCAATTTCTGTGTGATTAATAGTCTAAAAAATCTCTGTTTTTATACTCTAAAGTCATAAAAATTCCCAATTACTATACAAATAGAGACATGAAATAACCGTATCCTAACATTTTACTTGGACATCTTTGCAGTGCAGTTTTGCTTTACAGCCATTTCTGTCCCACTTTCCAGAGCAGTTATCCCTCTGTGGCCGTTTAGAAACATGTGGTGTCTCGACAACTTAACCCACACATGCATGCACACACACTCCTGCGCTCTTATTTAAGTCCTATGGGTCGACGGTTTGGGCTGCTTTTTGAACATCTGGTGTCCTCTGCAGCAGATGAGAGTTCTGTTGTTACCAGAAGCCTGGAGTGTCGACAGAGTGGCACAGATACAGAGACACAGATAAACTCCACACCAACAGACAATTAAGAACAGCTAATTAACACAGCACAACAATGCTAAAGGAGCCATTTGTCATGTCAGGCATGTGCAGTTCAAAGTCATCTTGTCTACAGGGGGAAAACTCAGGTCTCTTTATATTAACAAGACAATCAGTGGGTTTTGTCTTGAGTGATGGCATGGTTAAACTTTAGTAGTCAGGACAACTTTAGATTTATGAAGCAAAAACTTTGATTAGCATGGTAACATAGTGGGTAGCTGCATTTACAAAAGGAAATGTTTAGACAAAGGTTCAAACAACTTAATTTAACCCACGGGGCAATTAAGTTTCGCAGTCTACCAGACCATACAAGGAAATTTTTTTTTTAAAAAAGCAGTTTGTCGATGCTTTAGATTTAAGAAGATTTAACAAACTTTTGCCAAGGCATTTCAGACATTGTTAGCCAAATAAGAAAACTGCCCTACTGTGCACAAAGACACTGTTTAACGTGATTTACATTTCCATAAAAACAATAAAAATGTCTTGTAAGATATGCAGCTAATGTATTTGTAATGTTAATTGTACTGTTAGCAGTACAGCTTATGTTTTAGTGCAGGGAGCAACACTCCTGCATGGCATGCTGAGAGAGAGGAGAGAGAGACTACACAGAAGAAAGCAATGGGAGAGAGTTTACAGTGGAACTGAAAATATATTTATTTAACCTTTATTCAGCCAGGTTAATCTCTTTGAGATTGTAGACCTCACTTTTAAGGGAGATCTGATCAAGAATGGCAACAGAAAGCAGTTACAGAACAAAGACATAAAAAACCAATCGAGCATGTGATTTAACTGGGCGTGTTGCAAAACTCAGCTAAGGCATTTCCAACGATGTAAGGTGGGTCTTAGTCAAAAATGTGGAAAACTACCCTATCTCACACTGTTAACAAATCCTTCAAACAATCTTGGACCCCCATTTGGTTTCAGATCACCATCAAAATCAAATTGCTTCTTTCTTTTTCCATGACCAACATTTGCTGGAAATGTCATTAAAATGTGGTCTTAACATGTTGAGTTATCCTGTTCAGAAATTAGAATAATAAACACTGGCTAATATATAAATTCATCTGCAGGGGTAAAAAGATCAGCAAGGAAATATCAATGAAAATACTCCAAATGCTGGAAGCTTAAACTGAAGTTTTCTCATGATTTAAAGATAATCAGGGAAGCTAACATTAGTTTGGCAGAACGATGTATCACTTATTCTGTCACTGTTGTACTGCAGATCTGTAGTAATTCATCTGTTCCTTGATTTGGTTGAGTCAAAGTATTTAGGACATAATGGGAAGTTTGTTTATTTGTATTTTTGTGCTTAACAATCTGTCTGCAGTTCTTTCCATCATTGGAATTGGACTGGACTGCCAAAGCAATCACAGCAGGTTGCCTCAAAGTCAATTTGGTTTCTCGTTCTTTAAAGAAAAATAAGTAATCACAGATGGAAGCCCATATGCAGCCAGCTGATAACCTAATGTCTGATTGTTCACAGTGTGGACCACTGAGTGATATGATTAAAATCTATTTAAAGTGTTCAGTGCGATTGGCACTGTTATTTTTCTTCATTGTGGGAGAATTGTTTTTCCAAAGAAATAATAGTTTCATTTAATATGTGGGTATTTTTGTAGCAGATCTTGACATTATTATTATGCACCATTTTCTAAACAGGAATAAATATAGTGGCATACTGTAAATAGTATAAAATTATTCAAATAACTGTGTAGTGCATAACTTCATAACAATACCTCTAATGGTAGATGTTTGGGTCATCGTGTGAGTCCTGAGATTTTTGCATAAATGGTAAAAAAGAATTTTCTGCTTGGGGGCTTAAAAGGGAGTCCAGACCAAGAGGCAGCATAGTTACACAGTAGAATTACGGCAATTTACAATCAACAATTAATATTACAAAAAACAGTAACAATTTGAGGAGGCTGTCTCAAGTGCTCTCAGTCCGGATTTAAAGGCATTTAAAGAAACCAGCTCTGTTAATTTCCAGTTTCTTATGTGAGGATAAAAACCCCTTTGAATACTTGTATTTTCCATTGATATAGTTCAATGCTTCATCGTCAGAATCATATGATCTGTCCTCTGTTCTGAGTGAAATAAAGACCTGCAGTCATAGGTCAGATAAAGGGATTTTTCAGTACATGCTACAGCTGCTGATCCCATTACACAAGCACACCAGAGAATGAAATATATAGACCTGTAATCTGTGAACCGTCTATAACAGCTATAGGCTATCATATATTAATCAAATGAGGAAATATAAATCCTATTAAAGTGGTGGAATACATGGTCACAATGAAGGTCACACAATAAAACCCTGAATAAAACCCATGTAGTTACAGTACATCCTGCATATGGGTTTATTTGAGCGTACTGTACATACAGTATGCAGCTGTTATGGAAGCAGTATATGTGCCTGGGGAAGACACGCTGAACATTTCTGACAGCTGTGGCCTCAGTCCTGTCTTCATCTTATCTTCAGTTTTTGAATTTAAAGAGTAGTTAAACCTTATGGGAGAAGATAGACATGGAGATGGGAAGAAGTTTTACATCTTTGCTGTAAATTTGGGGTCCCTGCAAGTGACCATTTGACACTGATGAGAAAAGAAAACATCCTGCCCGGCTCTGTTTGTGTTGGAAAAGTCCTACAGAAAGGTCCCATGTCCTGGACGATCAAATTTCTTTGCTTTCATTGTTGTTAGAAGGAGCTGGAGAAGCAAAAAAAATGACACTTTTTACTCAAGTCTCAGTTCACAGAGAAGTGCTTCATGCCTCTTTAAGAAAATGCCCATTGACACACTCTGTATTCACTGCCTGTGGTTTATTATGTAATACTGTGCAGCCTCTACTTATATGAGTTTTGTGCTCATCACAATGAGATGCCATAATTATTATAAAAGTCTGATCTGCTGCCTTTAGCCCTTCCTTCCTGACCCCTCGGATTCACATGTCTCCAAATGGGAGTGAAAAAGAGCTGCATCTGATTCTCCACAGAGGATCGCATGCAGGATAAAGGAACCTTAAAGAAGAAGTTACCTGTTAGAGAATCACATTCAAAAGCATATATATATATATAGATAGATAGATAGATAGATAGAGAGAGAGAGAGAGAGAGAGAGAGAGAGAGAGAGAGAGAGAGAGAGAGAGAGAGGTATCTATAGATATATATAGATATATATAAATATAATTTATTTATTTAATTGTATTCATTCTGCAGTATCCCCTTTTCTGCTGCTGGAGACACCACAGTCTTGTGCAGGCAGCATCAGACCATTCCAGCACATTACCCTAATGTATATTATTAATGGAGCCTCTGTGGGTTTCTTTCTTTTCCAGAGAGTTTTGAAGGCCAACCTCTCAGGTAGGGGAAAAGAAGGTCATTTGGTTGTCAAGACAACTGTCAGCCTTAGTCCATTGAGGAAAAATGCTGGAGAGGGGAAGATACAGGAGAGGGGATGGGGAACAACTGAATGAAATGAAGCATGGCTGCACATCTCCAGATATAGAGAGTGTTTCTTTTGCACACTTGTCTGGGCTGTTCTAGTGCTCGAGGAGACACTCTGTTTTACTGTCAGATGATTCCATTTACTGCACTCAGCCACTGCATGGACAAAACACCTCTCTCATTTTCTTACGGTCTTGTGTGTTTGTTGCCCATAAAGTGGGGAAAGTCAGCTGATTTAAAAAACGGAACCACTCAGAGTAATGACAGGAACAAAAATATCAAGTTTACTTGTTACTTGACTATTTGTTTTATTACCTATGCTATCTCCTTAGAAATGTTTATTATTCTGTATATGAGATTAACTACAATATTGTATTGAGTGTTGGGATACTCAGTGGCCAAGAACAATATGAGATTTTTTGTTTTTAAAGCAGCTCATTTGTGTACTGTTGAATCTAAGATTGATGTGAAATCACTCGGATATGGTTAAAAATCCCTTTATTTCAGCTGTGATGTCATGTTTTGACTTGTCAGAGACTCCATCAGGACATCAGGCAAAAAGTGAAGTTAAGGGCAAATGAAAGAATACTTAAATAAGAAATAAGATCACTTAAACAGACATGATCATTTTATATCTGATAGTTAATAAAAAAAATACTCCATTTCCTTTGCAGTTTTTTCATCATTGTAGGCACAAAGTAAGAAATGCTGCAGTGCTGATAGCTGAGCAGAAAGCCAGTGTGTTCTTTGCTCAGAACTTTGTGCTGTTATTAAAATAGTCAGCCTGTGCCCTGTGCTACATGTCTCTACTCTCACCACTTTATTTACTTTTCTCTTCTGTTCCTGTCTTTTCTCTGACCTCTCAATTATTTACCCAGGAAGAAAAGTTAAAAAAAAACTTAAAAAAAAAACAAACTTCTGAACCCCAGCAGGGTGCAGGGTGTTGTCTCGACAGGATTCTTAGCAGCTGATTTAACAACGTCATCGAAGAGCACAGACAGAGCAGTAAACAAGCTCCTTGATTACAACACAACATAAAAATGTGCTCTCTCCTGTGCCTTGGGAATCCTTCAGTAACACACATTGAATATTCAATATTGGCAAGTATTTACAATTATGCTAATGATGCAGTGGGTTATTAACAAACTAAAGGTCAAACGGAAAATTTACATTGGGCTTTATTCATTTTCAGATATCACAGAACTAACAGGCACAGGAGGCCTTTGTGATGATTTGAGGTTTTCAAAACACTTGGATGTGATGGACTGAGAATCTTGCCATTTCACAGAATAAAACCTGGGTTAGCTTCATGCCTGCTGAGCCTCAAACTGCAACAAGCAGAACATTTTTTGAACCAGGCTAAATAAGAACTTATTGCCATAAAATTGGACATTCTACTTTGATACTGTACGAGGATTTGTTGGTTTTTGGAATTCTTTCTCAAATGAAACAACTGAGCTACTGTACTTTTTGTACGTTCAATAGGGATCGGTATTGAAAACCAATTCCCAGTTGAAAATCGTTAACAGCTCCATCAAAGAATTGATATCATGAGTCTTTTTGCTAATCAATTCCCTTATCAATTCAGTTCAGAAGTGGTCAGAATTGTGGTTTAATTTTTACAAAAGGCACCTACTGCACAACCTTAAAGGGAAACTCCGGTTTTTTGACACCTGGACCTTATTTTTAGGTGTGTGCATGCTCATATACTCACTCAGACAAACATCGTGCAGCTCGGAGTCCTTCAGAAGTTATTTAGATCCAACCGATTTAGCCGCACTTAGCGGGGGCCACGGCAATGGAGCTTCAGCGCGGGACATAATCTCTGCAAAATCGCTCATCTCTACCACAGCCCGGTTTGTCATTGCAGAGAAATCCTCCAGAATAGTCAGACATATAGATCCATACGCGTGTCAGCCGGTCTCAAGTCCCACTCTGAGCAGCAAACACACTCCTCTTCTGTTGCTATAGGTGAACACTGTCCACAAGCGCACCACCAGTTCGCATTGAGTCGTGGACGTGCTCCTGTTTGTTGTTCTCGAGCCAGCTGTTCGTCTTTCTCCCTCCACATTCTTCTTTCAGCTCCTCGTCCGTGTACTCAGGCTCAAACCGGTAAGGACAACCGTCAAAGTAGTCTGACTCTTCGGCATCAGATAAATATTCTGCCATGTTGCTCAGCAATGCCGGCAAAAAGTAAATCAGCTGTACCTTTGTGTCGCGCGGCTATGACGTCATCAAAAGTTTGTTTACCAGGTCAGCTGACCCACCTGAAGACTGTAGACGAGCTGACTTTATGATAACACTGGTGATGGATGAAAAAATATAGCCGAAATGAGCGATTTTGCAGGGATTATGTCCCGCGCTGAAGCTCCATTGCCGTGGCCCCCGCTAAGTGCGGCTAAATCGGTTGGATCTAAATAACTTCTGAAGGACTCCGAGCTGCACGATGTTTGTCTGAGTGAGTATATCAGCATGCACACACCTATAAATAAGGTCCAGGTGTCAAAAACCGGAGTTGCCCTTTAAGTGAGTGGAAACACCAGCAACATACAGACGCAGTTATCAGTGCTGTGATGTGTTTTTGACATTGTTGCCGCTGAAAATCAACAGACAGAAAATCTGTAGGAATCAATAAGGGAATTGTTAAAGAATTGGATTCATTAGCAGAGTTGTTAGTAGCATTGGTATCTGTAAAATCTAACCAACTTCCATTCCAAATTTTTAATACTTGAGAATAAATGGGTGGATGATTGAATATTTCTTTTTTGATAACATAAGTGTTGAAAAAACAAACATAAAATACATTCACTAGCAAAGACCACACTACACATAGAATGTGTTTAAACAGTTAATGAAGATTCAGGGTATGTACTAGGAGAATTGAAAATGTGTGACCCAAGATCTGTTGTGAGTTTGGCTTTTCTGGAAGGATGTTGTAATCCATGGAAGAGGGAAACTCCAGGTGGAAGCTCCATCTCAGGCTTTATCCTGCCCAAGCTTATCTCAAGGCCACGCCTAGAATGAGGTGGACATGGACCTGAGAGGGAACAAAAGAAGAAGAAGAATAATTGGGTGGGAGTGTGAGCTGAAGACAAACTGAGTAATGAGGGATGGATGAGTAAAAGGCTTATCAGCTGGTTGGCGGTGGGTTTTGTGGCATGGTCCTGCTCCCAAACGTATGTGAATACATTAACATGTCATTTAATACATCTTGTCAATACCTGAAAAGGTTGAGGCTGAAGCTCATGGTATGGTTTTAGCAGTTCAGTTGTACAAGCTGTCAAGTTTGCTGCCTGGCTGTGACTCAAAGGCACTTTTTTTTTTTTTTTTTACAAACTCCAAGATGCTTCAATGTGTACTATCTAGAACTGGCACAATAAGACTACTTTACAAATGCTGTGTATTAATTTAGAATACTTTATCTTGCTGCCCAATACATTTAAATGTCTCTGTGACTATCTTCTGTCTGTTTTTTCTCTCATCCCACCAGAGATCTGTCTGCTGACCCGAGGCAGACGGACGGCCAGTGTGCAAGCAGACACCTACTGTCGCCTGTATTCTCTCTCTGTGGACAACTTCAATGAGGTGCTGGAGGAGTATCCCATGATGAGAAGGGCCTTTGAGACAGTTGCCATCGACAGATTGGACAGGATAGGTAAGACCGTCAATGTCTGAGTAATGGCTTGCTTGATTCTGTTGAACAAAGAGTTGACCTACAAGGCTCTTCCAGGCGTTTGTGTAATAGCCTGGGAGATTTGGTTGATTTTGACACACACTTTGAAGGAGTTGGATATTGATGTTGGGTAATAATAACTTAGGTTTGTTATTGAATTTGCAGAAATGAAGAATTCTGCTTGTATTTATGTTAAATATTAACCATCCATATTAATAATGCCTTATAAGGCATTCATTTTGTGCAGTTGCAAGTAGGGCTGGGCAATTAATCAAAAAATAATCAAAATCGACATTCAGACCCTGTAATCAAAGTAATTTTACTCATGTCGATTATTTTGATTATTTTTCCTGTGCAAGTCACATTACCTCGCCCCCTCCATACAGTCTACGTTCACTTTCGCCAAGAGCGAATGACACACCACCTACATGGAAGAGACAAGTGCCAATCTGTCAGAGGACCTTGTTGCCAAGGAAAATACCGTCTCCGTTGTTTGGACACATTTTGGATTCTGTGCAGAGGACATCAAGCAGAAAGAAATTAAGTGTGAATACTGCAGGGAGACCGTGTTGACGGCCATCAGTATCACTACTAATTTGTTCCAGCATCACATAAAATAATCGTTCATTAATCGTAATCGAGGTAAGAGCTTCAACTAATCGTGATTTTGAGATTAGGTAAAATCTCCCAGCCCTAGTTGTAAGTATAGCCAAACTGGCCCTCCTCTTCATTCCTTGTACTTGAAATTGGGTTCTGTGGGCAAACGTTTTTTTTTTTTTTTTCTTAGATCCAAACTACAGCTACTGTAGAAGGGTTGTTTGATTTTGCTATTTCAAGAACTCAAACTAAATTTCTTAAGAACTACTAATTTAGTGTGTGTATAAATAATACATTTATATTTTATTTTATTCAAAATTTTAACGCAAATAGACTGACTATAAGAGTAAAAGTTATATTTATATACAAAAGAGACGCTGAGCTCTGTGCTCCGAGAGTCAAGTGTTATAGCATGCAGGGCAGGTTCCTTTCCTATGGCCCTCCTGGTGGAGGTCTTATTTTAAAACCACCATCAATCGGTCAAGGTAAATTATAAATAGCTAACATTTAATTCAAATCCTCATTTTAATTTGTCACATGAATTGATTTGATTGGTGCAAATGACAAGTACACAGTACATTCATGAATGGGAGCTGATGTTCTGGTTGGCTTGAGACATGCAAACTAACCTTGGCACGTTATCCATCCCTTCTGTTCTCTGTGCCTGGCTTTTTGCTGTAACTGTAGCCGCCTAGAAATCAAAATGCAGATAGACACATCCAAAACTACAGAGTGTTGTGCAGTTTTTGACAACCTGGCCCACATCATCAAAATAGAGCCCCAGCTGATCTCTACAATAAAAAAAAACGTGTTGGTTAAATGAGTTTGAGAATATTTCCATATTGGTTCTGAAAAATCATCTATTTGTATATTCCCACAGAAGTGATTAACATTATGAACAGCATTAACAGTCTACCCTTTGTCAGATTGACATGGTGTCAAATTAATGTATGTTTAGATATGAAGACATCCGCCAAATCAAAAGATTTATGTAATTCAATTGTTTGAACACTTGCATATCTAATCCATCATATACCATAGTTTACATTCCTCTCACACAAAGAGGAGATACATACAGTCATAAGGTTTCTATTTTTACATATTTTATTATTCTTACAATATGCAGCCTTTCCTTCCATATTGAAACATTTTAATGGAACTTGGAGATGCATTCATTCAAGCCATGGGTATGGTATCTTCATTAACATATGAGTCCATTACAAGATGAATTGGAGCATAAAGAAAATGTATTCATTCATTAACATGAAGTCTCTTTTGTAGTGCTGTGCTGACTGACAGATGTGCTGCGCTGTATGGATGATCCTGACAGTGACAGTGTGAGCACAAAAGAGGAATTTATGTGGCTGTAAATGTATTCATAACTGTGAATCATTTATTATGTAGTTTCTGTAGTGTAAATGCATCATGTCAAATGAATGCCTCCTGCCAAAGTGGAAAATTGTTATTTGACATATTGACATTTATGAATAACATTATAGCAGGACAAGATACTTGTGGCTGCCTTGCACCTTTCAGGCTAACCCTTCAAACGACATGATGGTGAAGACTCTATCTGATTATCTTAGGTTTGACCTCAGAGCTGCAGACACAAACATGAGAAGAGGATTTGTTGTCTTTTAAGGTATTGGTGTCTTAATGTTAAGCAGGGCACACACTATGAGATAATAGGCATGGATACCCACCTGGTTATCTGTTGGTCCCAAAGATTATCTTACCTGATAATCCTGTGGTGTGAGGTGTGTCGGAGTTACTTTAACCTTCACAAATGTCTCGGAAGAGAATCGTGGACACCCCGACTTGAAATTCCTATTAGTAGTAATTATTAGGAATCAACTATTTGTGAGTTGAAATCCCGATGTTTGTGAAGACAGCTGAGCATGCCCTCTGTCTTTTCACACTGAATAGAACAAAGCCTATCCGGGAGCAAGCTGACTGAAGCAAGTAACTGTAGCCATGGCAACAACAGTAAGGATGTTGTATAAAGATTGACAAACTTAAGAAACAGAGGACCAACTTGTTGAAAAGTCTTGCTGTTGCAAAGCAATCAAGGCTTAGATCCTTAGAAGAAACAAACGTGAAGCAACCCCAGTACATTTGAAGACATTTCAAGCAGGTTCCTGTTGATGGTGTGTTATTAACATCATCACTGCGGACTCTTTTCCAGTAAGTTATGCTGTGTCAAGATATGTCCTCAATGAGAGCTGAGCAATGTTGGGTAATGTTGGGTAAATGGTGTGGTTTCTTCTTGCAATATGTGTTTTGATATTTTAAATGAGCATTCCAGATCAATGCTGTCATTCTATGTTAAACTATTTACAGTGAATTGTTAACTCTGTTCACTATAAACACTCTCATTTTTCCACGGTACAGACCAGCCCGCTAACAGCAACTAAAATAGACATATACACTTAAATATTTCAAAATAGACCCAAGTAAACTTGTTTCTTATAGTGTGTTGCCTATAGTCTGAGTAATGAAGAATTTATTATGATGTTAAAAATGTAATTCTCCATAAACAGCGAAATTTTAACTTCTAATTTTTTTTCCATTAGGACAGTTTTAAAGATATATTTGTCTTTGTTTAAAAACATGAATATCCTTGTATTTTTGTTCAAACAAAAGGCAAGAACAGAACAATTAAGCTGAAAGTCATTATTTGACAAGGTCAGGTTATTTGGTAGTAACTCATATTCTGAAGGCCTTTACATTCAGAATAGATCAGACAGATCAGTCTGATTCAATGTCTGTTATCAAACAGAGCCATATTGCCAAGCCCCAATCCAAAAGGATAGTGAGCATCCCAAAGTGGAACAGCCTAATCAGAGTCCTTCAGACAAGGAAGAGGCGGTAGCAAGAAGACAGCAGAAATGACTGCACGCACAGAGATTAGCATAGATACTAACAAATTCAGTAGCAGTTTTATTAGTGATGGTTTTTATTGAATGAAAAACAAATAACACTATAAACTTGTCTGTAGAAAGGATATTTTTGTTCTACTTATGACATAATATGCAGAAAGTTTATTTACAATGTGGCTCACAAAGTGGCTATAGCGTCCCCCTACTACACTGTCTGATTGGCCTGTAATGAATGTGAATGAAGGAGCGATTGTCCAGTCACCAGTCTTAGGTGCTTTTGAAGGTTCTGCTAATTTCCATCAACTTTCTATGAGCTCTGTCAAGATGGGCTGGTGAAAAATAAGAAATCTGTCTGGTGAGTCAGGTTACATTTTATGTTCAGTAGATACACAGCTCTTGCATGCTCTGTTTGCTCCCTGAGTTAGCCTATTAGAGGTGATAACAGACAGACTTTACAGTAGAAAGTCAAGGAAACAAGATGATTGTTAACTTTGATTTCCATCAAACACATAAACGGCTGCATAACATGATTTTGGCCATGTGACTGACATTGCACATCCTCCAGTGTGGTCATTAATAGGGATGGGACGATACACTTAAACTCACAATACGCTGCACCTCGATATGCCTGGGTCACAAACGATACGTCACGATACAATATCAAAAAAGTAAAAAAGAAAAAATTTTACTGTGTAATTACAACTTATTTGTTTTTGTTTGAGTTGCACACAGGAAAACACAGGGCCTAACAGGCCAAACACAAACAATAACCCTCTCTCTTACCCTAAAGAGGTTAGAGAGAGTGTATGCTAACGAGCGGTAGGCTTGTTTTCGCCATCTTTGTCTTTTTTAATGAGAAAGCCAAAGTACTGCCGGACAGATGACTTTTATCCAGGCGGAGCGTCCTCAATTTAGACCTCATTCAACTCCATCATTCTGCTTTTTGGAGGCAAGGTAGTTGGTGCTAATGTTTGTTGTCGTCACTTCTGGTCACACGCGCTATTACTGGACGTGACGTCTTTATTTCCATTCCATTATTATCAATTTTTTTCAAACTCGAGGTATTTTGTCACATACTGTGTCTCAATATATTGCCAAACGATATTTTATCCCATCACTAGTCATTATGCATTCACACATCAGAAATGCAATGTTAAAACATGATGTTGTCCAGGCCTTGTGTCAAATTGGTGAAAAATTTTGCAATTTGGATTCAAACTAGTTCACAAGGTATGAAGTACCTGGGAATTTTCAGAAGGGGCAACGCATGTAATAGGCTCATGGTGGGTGTCTTTATTTATGCAAATCACAGGCAGATGCAGCCACACTTTCCCAGCAAGTCAGCCATAACAATAAGTTTAACAAGAGAGAACTGCAAATTCTTCTTGGGAGTGCTGGTATACTGTCTTAATACAACCAGAATGGTGTTAATACAACCACACAACTTTATCAGGCTGAATGAAACACTGACTTCCTCTTTTTACACTCTCACAATGTGCTTTTTAGTTGGCAGATGGTTGCGATGTAAGATGCTGTGGACACAGAGGTCACCATCTCTTTCCACTCGCTCTTTTCCTTAAGGCCAGGTGGCAGCATATGTAAGGGTGGGACAAGTTCACTTTCAGGCTCTCTTTGTTGCACAAGGTATCACACAGGCTGTAAGGCTCTCTTAGAGGATGCCTTTCTTGCCAATATCCAAAAACAAGTGATGCATCACAGGAGCAGACTGACCAAGACTGTTGTACAGACAAGCCATGTGCTCCCCACAGGCAAATATAAACTTTTCTTCATGCTAAGTTACTGTAAATCCTTCCTCACCCCCAAGGTGAAGCATATGGTACATCATCTGGATGCAGCTTATGTAGAAGGCCAGTTAGCAGCTGGAATCTCCTCTGAGGTCCTAACCTACTCCTCCAACTGTGAGTAAGGGTCTTTCTGTCCTTTAGTGGTGCCATTACTCTAGTTGACTGCTTCAGCTATGCAAAGATTTTAAGGTTTCACTCCTGAGTATGAAATATGCAGAGATAGGATGCCAATTAAATGTGTTCAGCGACAAGAGCTGCAAGGATTTATGTGCATCATGGATGTGCAGACAAATTGGCAGCACCTGTGTGATGCTATCATGTCAGTATGGAACAAAATCTCTGTGCAATGTTTCCAGCACTTTGTTGAATCTATGCCATGAAGACTCAAGGCAGATCTAGAGGCAAAAGGGGGTGATGTTTCAGGTGGGGTTGTTCCTCTTTTGAAGATGTTTTCTTTGTACTATGAGGGGCATTACTTTAGCATTACGGTATGACAGTTCCAATCATTCTTAAATGCTGACTTGTTTTTGTTTTCCTTGATTTGGGACCACAGGTGGGCCCAGATCTTCTGCTCGGATGAACTCCTACTTTGAGAGCATCACACTTACAGGCTGTCACTTCAATTATGGTGTGAACTTCTGGGAGACAGGATGGCATACAGCTGAGTCTTGATTACAACAGATTTTTTGGGGGGTGGAGGACGTGCTCCCATTTGGGTTTTTTCACGTTCATGTTAAGTTGAAGTTTGTGCATTCCTCTCTGGAGAGTTCATGTGACTGTTTTTCAGCAGGAGTGAATGTTCCAGTGGCACTTCCTTGCTGACTCTTTTTTATCCTCTGTGGGACATAAGGCTTTAATGAGCACCATCTATTGCACTCTGTCCTTGTCAGCATTTGTGCTCCATGAAAATAGGGCAACATTAACGACTTTATTTGTCACTGTTTGAGTGCCAACTAATGATATGATTAATCGACTGATGGGATGATGATTCGCACAGTTACTTAAAAGCTCTTGTTTGACTTTCACCTTTACAGTTTGTCACTGCCCTTTTCAACTCAAATGTTCATTGACATTTTAATTTGTCTTGCTTTAAATTAGTACTGTCATACGATCAAAAAAATTAATCTAATTAATTTATTTATAATTAATTAATCTAATTAATCGCATTTTAATCTCATATCTGCTTAAAGTACCCAAATAAAGAATTTGAATTCTAGGATATTATAAAATTGTAGTGCATGACTAATCAAATGAATACACTAAGAAGTGAAGATTTGTAAATCCACATTTTTATTGGTGACTAAATAAAACCAAAGTCAGGGTAACTTGTCCAGAAAATTCTAAGCTCAATCAGGCAACTCAAATTACACTTCAAGGGCTCTAATTTCATAGACCAAGCGCAGGCGCGCCTGTCCTGCGCCGGCCCTCGCCTCGCGGACAGGGTGTGTGACCAGTGCACTTTGCAAGTTTCCTGCAGTTCCAAGAGAGGCGCACTCCAGGAGCAGAGAGGTGCATCCACGCCTCCGTCCCTGCCCCTCAGCGCAAGTGTCAGAGAGGGAGGACAAAAGGCGTGCGTGGGTTTAACACAGCTGAGTGCTGTCTTCACCAATCAAATGACTGCCTCTCCTTGCTTTTAAATGCATTGCGGCCGAGGCGCAGCGTCTGATTGGTCTGAATGATCCCCGCCACCGAGGAAAAAGTGTGCTGGAAAGACCCGGTAGTGGAGACGCTCAGAGCCGCTGTCCCTTCAGCAGGAGAATGGACAGCGGGGCGCGCATCAGAGGCCACGAAGCGCGTCACCTTGGGCCAGCTCCCGGGACAGATGTAATCTGTTCCTTTGTCATTTATAGGAGTACACAATTAAGAGACAGTTACACAGCAGCTGGCTTATCGATTCATAATGCTGTGTTTACCTGCACTCCTGGTTTGTCATCGCCAAGTAGCAGAGCCTTTAGTGATAAACTGTATACTCTCCCGGTGTCTCCTCCTCATCCTCCTTGCAATAATGTACTCCATCTTTTTAGATCACATTAAAAATAAAGACTAAAATATAGGAATATGGGAAATCACAGGTAAATCCAGAGTGACATACATTTATTTTCTCTCCTTTTTCTTCGTCTTTTTTCTCCCTCTTTTCTTTGAATTTAATGAAATGAGAGAAGCCAGATATATACTCAGTATCAGATGTTAAGGCTGTTTATTGTTGACTTGTAAGATGTGCATCAAACTTCCAGCTGCCGTCAGGTTTAGTTTCCATTATGACAAACGGCTTTAATTCGACATCAGATGTGACGGGACAGTTAATATAGATACGAATGTATATGCTGGTTCAGACAGTTACATTAAATATAGATTGCTGTGATTT
Organism: Scarus forsteni; assembly: GCA_036419115.1. Taxonomy (NCBI): domain Eukaryota; kingdom Metazoa; phylum Chordata; class Actinopteri; order Labriformes; family Labridae; genus Scarus; species Scarus forsteni. Next base: position 12,583,193 of record JAZDUH010000136.1, read on the forward strand.
TTTATTGCATTAAAATGTGCCTGACACTCTGGAAACCTGCCTCTGAGGGTTTGTTGATGTGCGCGCACATGTGCACCTGTCACCAAATTACAGCTGCGGAGGGTGCACTTCACCCTGCGCCGAGAATAGATCAGGTTGGAGCTGGCGAGCTTTCAGCGCACCTTCTGCACTGTTTTTGGCACGAAATTGTCACTGTGCCAACCTGAATCTGTCGGCACCTCCCCCTGGTGCCCCGTCGACTCCCCCTGGTGTGCCGTCACACCCATCTCTGCGCAGACGGTCTACCAAATTGTCAAATTGGCAGTGCACGGCGGTGCGCCGGACGAAATTAACACTGCGCGGGGTGCGCCAGGCTTGCGCCCCCTGCGCTGCGCCACGAAACTAGGGCCCTAAGTATGTTTCATAAATCAAATTCAAAATAAGACATCCAGCGAAACAATTAGGCCTGATGCATTATTAAGGAATGTAGTACAAATATAGATAAATAAATTCAAAAATAAAATAAGACTAAGTCTTAAATATGCCATTCCTGTTGTCACCTCGGCTTTGTTTGGTTTGACTCGAGACACGTGTGAAGTGACGTGCCTCTGCCATGTACGGGTCCTCTAGCTGGCCAATATCAAAATGTTTGTGTGCTATGATTAATCTTGTGATTAATTTTTATAACGCATTAATTTGTGGTGTAATTAATTAATCTAATTAATTCACTAAAGTGACAGCCCTACTTTAAATATAATTATTTATATTGCATAAATAACCTTTTTTTAAATGATTCCCAAGGTCTTTATTTTTTTTTCTCAATGTAGTTCTACTAGTAAACAGTAGTAGACTACAAAGTAGTAGACATGGAGAAAGCAAAGATATTCTACAGGGAAGTAGTTAAAGGTGATGGACTTAGACATGTAACTAAGCATGCCATAATCACAGTTGTTATAGTTTGGTCTGAACTCTGCTTGGATCATGTAAATCCGACACTTTTATTGTGCCGCCAAACAAGCAGAACACACACAGGTTAAATGTACTGTCACTCATGTAACTGGCGTGTCAAGGTGCCACCCTAACTGCACCAGTGCAACCTGCTGTTTCTCCGCTGGACCCTGGAAGATCTGACTCTCTGGTGTTTATGGTGCAGGAAGGACATCACAACCACACAGGCACCGCTCTTGCACTGGCTCTCATTTATTGTGGTGTGAAAACTGACCTGAAAGCCACTGAAACTGACTGTAGCTGCAAGGTCACACATCTTCAGCTCAGGAGTAATTTTCCTGCTTACAGCATTCTTACATCACAAAATAAGGATCCAAAAAAAATTACCAACATTTTGGAAATAAATGAAATTCACTTTTATCTCTTTTATATCATATCTTACCCTTGTTCGTATGTTGAAAATTTGCTTGACACTTTTCAGTGCAACAATATGATACCAAAACTCTAGACATTGCCTCACTAGTGTAGAAACTGACATGAAAGTCATCAGAATTCAATTTCAATCCATCAGTCTTTACTTGCATAGCACCAATTCAAAACAAATGTCATCCCAAGACACCTTAGAAATAGAGAAGACTGAAGAAAAACTCTTATTTTTTTATAGATACACATAAATGCGTGGATGAATGTATACATAAAATACAAATATACATATATTTATGTGTATATTTATCCAAACCCAGCATGAATCCATCATAAGCACAGCACTGGGCCAACCAAACTACAGGTAGGTGCATCTATAGGTCTTAAAGGGGCTTACAGTGACAGAAGCAAAAAAAAAAAAACTCTGTTGAGCAGTAGGAAATCTTTATTGTGAATATCAAGTCTCTTGATGAATATCAATCCAAACAAAACTGTGTTTGGTGTGTGGGCGACGGAAGTTAGGTGGGCAGAGACAAGTGAAGCTAGTGAAAGATCCACGGGCCAATCATAAATCTGTCCTCATCATATTTGTCTCTGCTCAATATAAATAATTGCTTACTGCAGCTACAAGGTCTCTCATCTGCACAAGATAAAAAGAACCGATCACTAATGCAACATGAGCCGCACAGTCATGAGCTGGGCAGCTGACACATGCTAAACTTGTTATCATTAGTATGCAAACAGAGTGATGCAAGTGAAGAATAAAGATACATTTCTTGCTCAAATACATCTATATCTTCCTGTCTGGTTCTCACCCCATTCAAAATATTCATATTAAAACATTTTTTAAGAACAGTTTGAAATTATTAAATGACCCAATATCAGCAGAACCATTGCACACAGGCACTCAACTTCAGCTCAGGAGCAGTTTTGAAAGCTTTTAACATGAGTGATTGTGTACATACTTGAACAGCCATCAACACTGAATTGAATGAAGTTGAGTTCAGGCAAAATATTGTCCTTTTATAGCACATTTTTGTCATTTCTTGAGTAAGGAGAGATTTGAAGAGGGAATTAGCTGTCCCATAGTCTTTTCCATTAATATAAAAAGACAGTGCTTAAAGTTGGGGTTTAAAAATAAAGAAATTGCTTATTCCAACCTCAACTTTGTGCAGGTCATGGGCCACAAGCTCCAACTATTCTCATGCAATCATGCACAAATAATCACATCTGAACACAAGTGTTAATTCCATGGACCAAAAATAACAATGCACAAAGGGCTCAGGGACAGTTATGCCTAATCACTTACTGTCAGAGCTGTGGTGACTCTGCAAAATTACCGACTGGCTCCTGTGAGCAGAGAATCAGTGAGAAATGAAATGCAGACTTTCTGTATTTCTCTCCATCTCTGTGTTTGTGTGTGTCTGTCAGTGATGGATTCTGTGCTTAGAAAAAAATGACAGATCCATTTTTAGCCTACTGTACCCTCTGTGGTTAGAAATAGATAAAAGATAAAGTCAAACATAAAAGCCACAATTTCTTTTTCAAACAAACACCGACATAAAAGAGGGCATGCAAACACCTGAGGGAGAGAATGTGGCCCCTACTGTTTCTATAATCCAAACTTCTGTTTCTGGTTGATTGCAGGCAAGAAAAACTCCATCTTGATGCACAAAGTTCAACATGATCTTAACTCTGGTGTCTTCAACAACCGTGAGAATGAGATGATCCAGGAGATCGTGAAGTACGACCGTGAGATGGTTCAGCAGGTTGATGTACCACGACAGCGGGCCATGTCCATGACCCCTCCTCTACAAGGTGGCCTGTTTCCTCCCCCAGGTTCCTCCGCCCAGCCACCAAATTCTGCAATTGCTACCTTGCAGCAGGCCGTAGCCATGACCTTTTGTCCCCCTGTGCAAGGAAACTCTGTAGGATCAGGGAACCTGCAGTCCCCCAGGATGGTGAGGAGAATCCAAGCGTTAGAAAGCGTATCCAGCCCCATCTCAGCCTCTCCACTTCAGTCTCAGCTCTTCGCTCCCGGTGCCTTCCCTCCCATCCTGCCCACCCCTGCTGTTCAGAGCCCACTGGCAGTCGGAGGACGATCATTCCAGTACGGAGCTGGCATCACGGCTGGCCCGACCTCAGGCTCCCAGCTTTCTTTAGTCCAGCAGCACATTGCCAGCCCAGCACACCGACCCAGCACACACAAGAGCACCCATTCTTTGCAAATGGACAGTCTGAGCCAAGACGCCAGGGCGCTGTCCGCCTCCCAACCCTCACTGCCTCATGAGGGGGCACAACCAGGTGCGCCTAGTCCCACCCAGTCCACACGAGTCTCCTCCACCTCCATTGGACCCACTCAGACACCATCAGGTCATACAACTATCCGCCCCGCCATACCACACAGGGTGGTGCTGCCCCACCAAATGTCCTTCCCAGTAGCATCCCTCCCTGGGTCCATGCAGGGATATGGGGCTGGTGCAGGACTGGCAGTAGGGGGTTTGGGGACAGGTGCAGGGGACTCTGGACTACCTAAGAAAGACTCAATAGTGAGCCTCCCTGAGACAGAACATGTCAAAGTTAGATCCAGGCTCTCCTCAAACTTGTGATCTTAATGAACTCTTCTGGAGGAGTGACTTAATCAGGGGTTTGACTGAACGAGTGGACGTTTCTATTCTTCCTCTAACAGTTCCTCTTCTCTGAACCCACTCCAGTTTGACTATCCGAATGTATGAATGTTGACTTTGAGAACCTAAATGGAGACTGTTCTTACAATATAAAGTCTGTATGGTGACTTTTGAATCTGCAGCATTGAGATCTTTCTACTTACAAAGTAGTTGCACAAACAGTAGTGGTAAAGTAGCATCTTTCCCTCTCTGGCTAACTTTATGTCTAACATAGTCAACAACATGTTAATATATGCTTCACTAACCCATCATTCTCCTCATTTTATCAGAACCTGGATCAGATGGGACTAAAAGAAAATCAGGGACCTACTTTAGATTTCAGGAATGATCAGTAAATGTAGTTTTGTTGTGTTATTCTGGTATGGGAGTTGTCTCACACTTATTTTGATGATGGAGTTCTTTCTAACATGGTATCACTCTGATTTTCTGAAGTGACAGTGCTGACAAAATGTGTAAGCGCAGCATTTTAGTAATATTGCCTGATATAATGATATAATAGGGCAAAAAACATATTAGAATTTTCCCTCCAAACTGAAGCCATGAGCCGTACTTAACTTGTACTTCTAAAATAAATGAATCAAGTAAATTGTTCACAGAAGAGGTTGGATATTCTCATAAGTCTTCCCTGCCTTCTATACCACCATTAAGTTATGAGATGAATCCCTAGGACTAAATATCAGGCAATTTATACTAGGGATGCACCATATTATTGGAATGATGTCAGTATCTGTATATTGGCCTTTTGGTTTCAGCTGATATTGAAAATTTGCAGATATTTATAGCCAGCATAATAGCCAGATGCATATCTGTTTGTAATTTGGTATATATTGGCAATGTACCAAACTTTTTACTTTATCATCACTGCATGGATACATTTGAAAATCAGGTTTAACTTTATTCAAGAGCTAAATGGTGTTTCTTTGTTTCACAATTGTTCCTTACACAAGTAAACTCACATTTGGTGAGCAGAACCAGCATCAGAACCAGAACTGATCAAATTTAAACAGTACCCAGTACACCCAAGGTTCAACATACAACTAAACCTTTTGTCGTGGTTGTCATTTCTGTTCATGGCTCTGACAGTCATGGCTTTCTTCACATTTTTGTATTGAAACTAATTAGTTTTTCCATGTATTCCAAGGAGAGAAGGGGGCATCCACAGGCATTATAATCAAATTATGAAGAACAGAAAGGTGTTATGTGAGGAAGAACAATTCCATTTTACTCTGATTTTTTTTTTCATTTACCTCTCACTAGCTTTCTGGTATATATATACATTAAATATATAACCATTAGAAAATGACACCAAAAAGACGAAGTCCATCTTAACCCTGGAAAATAATAACTGAGATAATGTTTCTTATAAAGATGGAAAAAAACAAACACATTTCATCTCCAAATAGGGGTACTGAATTCATTTTTTGTTGACAAAAGCTTTTAACATGCCATGATTACTTTCTGTTTACTTACAAAGTAACTGTCTTCCTGAGATGACATTGAAAATGTCATGATAATTAATTCAAATTAATGTTTCTAAACATTGCATTATTCACATAATCATGGGAATTTGTGAAAAAGTTTGGATGTGCTTTCATGGCTTCCACTTAGGCTTAGAGGGAGCTATTGGGGTTAAGTGTCTTGCCACAAGACACAATAGCTGGTCTCAAACCTTCCACCCTCTTATTAAAAGCCAAATCTCTAAACTGTGTTACCATATTTTTTTAAGGCGACTGTCATAAGGTGTGACATTTTGGTTTGATGTACTTATGAAGCTACTGTGCTTGTAGTTTACGTACCCCCTTACAAGACTTGATGTGTATGTGTATGCAGTAGTTGAGTGATAAATGAACTTGTTTCACAGTACCCACAGGAACATGGTGATATCAGTAAGCCCAAATGTTGCTGATAACCAATAACCAGGTTTTGCATTTGTTAGACGATCGTTATCTGCCCACACCACAGATTTCAGGTGCTCCTTCACTGCCTCTCCTCCTACCCCTTCTCCCCTGGAAGCTACAATGTACAACACAATTCCACTTTTCTTGCCCCAGCAGTTGTAATGGTAAGGTGTCACTAAGCCTGTCGATGGATAACAAGACTCCAGCAAAGCTGACTCCCAACTGTAAACCCTCTAGTTTGATCAGAAGCCAAGGACAGTTAAGAGACTTTTCCAGGATTGTGTGTTGCGGAGTGCCTCAGTTATTAATCCCTCCATAAGAAATCATCGGATACCAATGATTTCTGTCCAAAGCATTAAGAAGGGACCCCCTCCTCCCAGACCTGACATTCTTTTCACCTCATCTCACTGAAGCCTGATCCATTACCGGGTAATGAGAGAGAAAATTGGAATCCCTGTGGCCTGTTTAGGACCTTTATTACCCTCCTTCAATTGGATTTTATTATACAGTGCCAATGATGAGTTCTCTGTCTATGATCATTTTTGCATTTTCATTTTGTTTTTCAGTTCCTGCTCTGTTTTCTATCCTGAGAGTTTCAAACGAGATCAAGTTGAAGGTTCTTGCACAGTCGCTTTACTCAGTCTGTTGTTATTCATTTCCGAATGATGCCCTGTGGAGCTTATTTAGATAGCCAAACTAATTTAGATGCTTGTTATGAGAATAACGTTTAACTGAGCTTCGCAATTTGTTGAAGACAGGAAATTAATTAATTCCAACATAATATGATTCTGGGTGTTTTGTTTTTGTCACTGGAAACCTCAAACTAAGGAAGGATGGGTGAAAGGGGAGCAGAGGATAAGACACAAGGGCCATTAAAATTCTGAGGTACACAAGAGAGAAAATCTCAAAGTTAAACAATTGGTTTTACTTAATTGGAGGAAAAGTCTAAGAAAATGTTCTATACACAAGTGTATTCAATTTTAAGACTGAAACAATAGAACTGTCACTTTCCAATTAATCAGTTTCAAACAGATTTAGGTAAATTCAAAGGCTAATCTTTGAATTTATCAAGACTGCCGCCGGGCCCAATGTCATGCAGACTCTAAGCCTTTCCATTAGCCCGACTCTACTCTACTCGCCTTTTGCTGCTTTTCCATTAGCCCCAGTCGCCTGCCCAACGGGGTGCAGTGTCGCTGTAAACAGCTATGTGCCTTGCGTTGACGTAATTTTGAGCACGACACAACAATCTGTGGCTTTTTGTCACAAACCAAGTAAAAAAGGAAAGCAGAAGAAGGCTGCAGGTGGCAAGAAGAAATACCCCTTGAGAAGCACAGGAGAGTTCTGGAAGCTATACAACAGAATGAAGCCGAGGACGAGAGCAAACGAGCTGCAAAGAAAAGACGTATGAGAGTAAGCTAATGGTAGCTACCGCTAGCATGCTAGGTTGTTGCGCTCATCACTCATCTATGACGACATTGTCTGACCAATCAGTAGCCGGCAGTCGGTGACATCATCTTTTAGTATCGACTCTGCTAGCTTGGAACCAGAGTGGAGTAGGTACTAACACTAGCTTGTTTTAGGACATACCAGGCTAGTGGAAACACGCTGCAAATCAAGTAGGGCCGAGCAGAGTAGGGCCAAGGCGTGCTATTGGAAAAGGGCCATAAGCCTTTCCATTAGATCATTTGACTTTTTTATCAGATTACCACAACAGCAGCAAAGAACCAACAAAGGTGATGAAGTTTCACTGGCCTGTGATACATTCGCCCTCGCCTCACTTGAGTGAAAGCCAACAGGTGAGCCCACAGATTTGTGAAAGAGTAAGCCAGCTACTCAGTCAGCACATAACTGACTTTGATTAATTTAGCCATCACCATAACCTGACACACATCATGATATGTTTCACTAGTCCATCTAGGCAACATCCCATAGAAAGTTTTCAGAAATGGGCAAAACGTTTTAAAAGCAGTTTGATGGACCATTGCTCCATCTATCACATTCATTATGGGCCAAACAGATTACGTAGGAGGTGAGGGCTACTGCTCTGGTGTACAGAACAAGAAGAAAAACAACAGGAAATGCGGTTCAAATCTGACCAAACTGTTACTGAAGCTGTTAGCATCTATGCTAATCTGTATGACAGCAGTCACTTCTTGCTGCCATTTGCTTGTATCTTCCCATTTGAGCTTGGCAGCTTGGCCTGCCTGATTATAGAAAAGGAATCAGGCAAATTCAGCTAAACTGCAAGTCAGCGGTGTAGAACCCACACAGTGCTCCTCAGATATTTCTGATATTATCCACTCAGAGCGGTTTTGCTGATTATCCTCCATTTTCTCTAATTTTCCTTCGCCCTTAATTCACCAAAGTCAAGTTAGCATCATGGGTGTCATAGTATACCGGCAAATGCTGTATCAAACTGTGGATCAATCAAATATTGACAGTGTCAGCCCTAACAGAGGAGGTTAATCTAACATTGAATACTCTGTTAAACAGTCATTATTTCTATCAACATGTGGAGCTGACAATATAATAAAATTCTCCCTCTATGCACATGGTACGATGTTTTATGAGAAGCAATTTTAACATTTTTAACTGATTTCCACAACTTAACTGAGAACTTCCTGGGGGTCAATTTTTTGATAGATCTTGAGGAAATGTGCAATTTAAAACACTATTAAATGATAGTGATTTGATGACATTATTTATTTGTGTAAGAAAATGTTTTCAACATGTAAACTAGCCTATTTATTTAGCTTAGTTTACTATTTTAAAAGGTATGCTTAAAAACAAAAGCTTGATCATCATCTTTTTAGCATGTGTCTCCTGGTGCAAAATATTTCTTAAAATGAAACAGTTGAAGCATTAAAGCAGAACAAATGATTTTCATAACAAAAGATCTATCACTTCTTCTCCAACAGCACTCGCAGTACCACCCACAGTTTGTATATAAACCTGTGCCAGTCGCTGTGAGGTCTGCATGGTTCCCTCTATGGTGTCGTTTTATTTATCTATTACATCCTGGTCTATTTTCAAATCCTGGTGCATCAGCTGAGGCTGCTTTTTCATTTTGTTTCCCTTCCCCCCGTACATGAGCATGCTACCCAGCTCTCTTTAAATGCCTTTAACCTCTTTTTGCAACTTTACAAACATATTAAGTGTTATGTAAATGTTACAACATCTCAGCTGTTCAGCGTTTTCAGCACACCCTCCAGGCTTTAAGAAGACATCTGCGCCACACATGCAGCAGCCGCAACATTAACATAAACATGTGTTTTTCCAAGTTGTGTGCTTTAAAAAATGCTTGTTTTTCCTCAAATATTTTCTAGATAGGTGAACTTCTGCCATGTTGATCTGGATATTTTTTATCTTGCTTTTATTGTGTTTTTATTGGTGATGGTTTAGCCCCGGGACAGAGGATTGTTTCACATGTTTACATTTAAGGGCTTTTTTAGGGAGCACTGATGTGATTTAATGTATCTAATTTTGTATCATGTGTATATTCATGCAAGACTTCAGATCATTTGTCTTTATCATGAACACTGAAACATTTCTTACACATTTTTTTTTAAAGATCCCATGTCCTGCAAAATCTATTTTCTTTGCTGTTAGTGTTGTTTAAATGGCTCGGAGAGCAGAAGAACATGATATCTTATGATGGTGAAATGTGCTGTGTCACTTTGAAAAAAGCCCCTTAAATCACTCTGTTTTCACTTCCTAGAGTTTATGATGTAATAGCTATACAGCCTCCACCCACATGTGTGTTTTTTGGTTGTAACAGGCAGACGGTGATTGTTTTGAAAGTCCACTTCACAGCTTGTAACCCCTCCTCTCCCCTCCCATCAGACATGGTTTGGGCCCCTAATCAGCACAGAGGTCTTCATCATAGCCTCCCCTAGCCTGCCTGTCCTGTCAAATTTTAAGCGTTGCCAAATGGGAGGGGAAAAAAACGCTGCCTTTGATCATCTACAGAGACAAAATTTCTTATTATTTTGTTTAACTTGAATCAAATCCTTGCTTAATAGACTCTCAAAACGTGATGGAAATCGACACCAGGACATGTGATCTTTAACTTTCATGTTTTTATTTTGTAGGACTCAATGATATGTAGCTGCCGTCATTCTTACATTTACCCCCTTCCTCACTTTTTACTGCCTTTTCTTAACCCCAGACTTGTTCAAGTGTTTGATGGCAGGAAATATTACAAAGACAACAAATGCAGACAAGACTTTCACACCTCTGTATCAGGGACCTGATTTTCTTTTACTGAAGTGGTCTACAGTTCTCACATCCCATAACATGTACTGTGCATACCTAGTGCCTAGCATATACTGTAGTCCCCACATACATGTACTATACGTATATTGTTTATGTGTGTGGCTGTACAAAAGATGCAAGCTCCTCACAATGGATACATCACTGTTAGTAATATTCCACTGCAATACTCGTAAAAATGAGAACTAATAAACTGTATTTGACTACCATGTGATTCAACCGCTTTGTATTTAGTTGAATAACTTGGGTCTTTTCAGTATGACCTCGTAATAGAATAATGACGTGTGATGGTAAGTGCTCTTCAGTCTGTCAGCCTTGGTGTTGTTCTTCATTCTTAAGAGACATGAAACTATCTGAATTATTATCATGGATTTTTGATACTAGAAACGTCCAGTTATTAAAAAATATTGTCCTTTATAGGCAAAAAAATCACTCAATTTTTAATGTGTGCTTCTAATTCAAAGCTGTCACTGTCAAAACATTTTAATACTGCTATTTATAGTAGTTGTTAATATTTCAGAATGGAATCGAGTCTCTATTTGTATATATAAACTAGAAGTCCTCTGAGAGCACAAACCTCTGCCAATGCATTACTGACACTGTCAAGACAGTTATTGTCAAAAAATTAGGAACGCTGCCCTGTCCTGACATGTTAATAAATCTTGTAATGTCGTCTTGATCCTCATCTTAATATTACCAGACTAAACAGATGGATCATTTCTCCTATTGCACTAGTCCATTGATGAAAGTGTGTGGGAATGGACTGAACCTTTCAAAAACATATATAACTGGAGATTAGACAATGGTTACATCAATCACATTCATTACAGGCCAATCAGATGATATAGTAGACACACGCTACTGCTGTGGTTTAAAACACAGAACATAAGCCACTGTGTACAACAAATCATTACAAAGCATGTCACAAGTAGAAAGAAAATATCCTTTATATCAAGAAATGCTTTCAGTGTTTCCAATTTCATTAAATAAAAAAATGCAGTCCAGATCTGATCAAACTACTACTGAAGCTGGTAGCATCTATGCCAGAGGTGAGCAAGTTTAATTACCAAGAGGGCCACATAAAACCGTTTTTCCCAGCCTGAGGGCCACATTGTTACAAATTTTTGGAAATTCTTGATGTGAAAAAAGAATGTTAGATCAACAACATATGAGAATATAAAATTAGTCATATAATTAGCATACCAATATTCATATATTACAAGGTAAATACAAGTTGTTATGCATAATTGAATGAACTTTATATAGAATTCAAGGTAATTTAGCTAATATACATGGAATTACAGCCAGTGAAGCTACTTTCAAATCAATGAAATAAAAAGTGTTGTTCAAAATTTTAAAGCTCAAATATTTTGCTGCTGTCATTTTTTTTGCAGTTACTGACTGATTGTAGCTTTTCCTGCTCCAAAGGATACTGGTTGGGCCGTGCCACTTTGGGCTGAACACAGCAGTTGTAGGTTGGAACTTTGCAAGATGAATGAGGCAGATTAGAGAAAAAGAATCAGGCAGATCCAGCTGCACTGCAAGGTTATTCAATGTTATTACGCATCCTGTTCATTCATGCTGGGAAAAGAGACATCTTAAGGCCAACGCTGATGCAAAACTTCTGTACTTCACACTTTTTAACTTGCAATAACTGTTTGTTCTTGCAGGTGCTTTCCTTTTACTGAACTGCATCGAGCTGTTGTAGGTCTTTTGCCCTCGTCAGCCACCGTAGAAAACCAACATCGCAATCCTTATGTTACCACACTGCTTCCATAATTTTGTTTGATACCATCTTCAAGCTAGGGTCTACGATCTGAAAACCAGTTTGGCTGTTGAGACAGATTTGAAAAACGCAGCCCCCCCCTCCCCCCTCCCTCCCATGTTCCAAGATTCCGCCCCCCAGCTCGTGTTGCCCCCTCCAATAGAGCAAGAAGTCAGCCGGCAGAAAATATTCATTGGCGTTGAAGATAAATGAGATTTCTCATAGCTGGAAGTAACAAACACGACAGTCATCCCCTTTGTAACACAAAGCGGTAGCCATTTCAATTGAATCGGCGGGGAAGCGGGTCTGGCGTCGCCACTGTTAGCCAATCAGAGCAGAGCCGATTGTGGGCGAGGATTTACGTTTCTCAGCGTCTCTTCACCAGCTCAGTTTTGCTAATGATGAGTGGCTAACTTATGCTAAAATCTATTGACAGAGCCTACCCGTTCCAGAAGCGGCCTCCCGGTTTTGGTGCTGGTCTTTTCCAGCTCTATGACGCTTCAGCAGCTGTGCAGCTAGCTGCTCACCGGTACATGAGGGAGGTAGTGGGGAGGAGGCGGGACAGTGCGCAGCGGTGGAAACAGGAGATTGGATGGACTCACGGACCAATCAGATTGGTCAACTATTATGCTGCTTTGCAGCGGATATACTGAACGGATTTTTTTCATTCTTTTTGGTCTTTACATTGCGTAGATCGGACCATAGGACCATAACGGCCTTATAAACGGTGTTATTAAGATGTACCAAGCTTCCAAATCGTACACCGTAGCTTTACGTGTTATACCACAACATATCTTAAACATATAAGGTAACATTAATATGGAAGCATGGCAGAAAACATTCAAAGACTTAGAAAGAAGGGGTGAGAATAAACAACTGTGTACATCTCCCACTCCTGTTTGGACATTTATAGCATGCTAGCCTGTAATAAGGATTTGCTTCAATTTTGTATTAGATTAAGATTTATTTTGTTTTTTCCCCTTTCAGTTGAATTACATGTTCAAATTAAGAATATCTGCATCTGAATCTATGTAACAAGATGAATACATTAAAGTTACAAGCTAGCAGTCAAAATTTAATTGGTATTGTAAAAAAACTGATTCAAATTGAATGCATGAATGTTTTCTTGAAGGGCTTGAAAGAACTAGTAATTTCTCCTGATTAATTTGATGAGCCCTTAGTGTTACAAAAACACAATTAAAAGAAAACAGATACATGAGAAAAATGATTTATTGTTTTTCTCCTAAAATAAAAGAACACTACATTAAAGATGAGACATTGGACATTTCAGATGGTCCTCCTCACTTACCTCAATTTTTCTAAAATCCCACCATCCTTATTTTAATTATCCTTGAACAGGCATTTAAGGACACCCATTCTGTCTGTGTTTCTGGACTGGCACCCAGTTTTCTCTGCACAGTTAGGAGAGATGATCTAAAAGGAGGAAGCTGAAAAGACTTCACACACCTTCTCTGTGGGAATGCCATCCAAAGTTTCAATGGAGATGATGAAAGAAGCGTTTAGAAGTTAGACGCTTTGAGTCTATGACTCCCAGGGAAAATATAAACATTTTAATGTACTTGCCAAAAAACAGGCCAGACAAAGAGTCCTTCTACAGAACTGCCATCTCTGTACAGACTCAAACCCTCCTGTTTCTCCCTCCATGACTGTCTGCACACTCCGCTCCTCCTGCTGAGTGCTGGACTCTCATGACACCACGGGGCAGACGATAGGCCAGGAGAGCGCAGGAGCCTGGCATGGGAATCAAAGTAACCTCAGTCAGAGTGAGTGGTTGGGCTATCAGAGAGGAGCTTCAAGCTCTGGCATACTTCACTGATAGTGTCCAACACGTCTATAGTGTCCACTTTATGATGATCCTGTAGCAGAGATGAAGCGCTCACTAAGAGCTGGATGTGATATACTTACCACTGCAGATAAACAGATGTATGTAAAATAGGTTGTATTTTATGTTAGTGTGTGTGTTGTGAACTGTATATCATTAGATAAGATTGTGGAAGTATGGTCTTGTTTTGGATTTGTGAAGGAAATGTGCTTTTAAACAAGAAAAAAACCTGATCTAATCCCATAAACGTCTCTTGCTTTGACTTGTTAAAGTCTGCTTCAGCCGCATGACAGGCCTTGAACAAAAACAACCACTCACAAAGAGAGACTTGCTAAAAAAGGACTCAAACTTCCACTTGATTAGAAGAACACATATTTTCTACTTTAAAACAAATGTTTAAAAATAGAAAAAAATGTATTTGAAGCAATGGTGCACCACCTCTTCAACTTATTCATCTCTGTAACATTTGACCAGTAAGATATTAGTGTTTCTCTACATGATAATATTCTCCTTTGTTCTTTAATCATTTTCACAAGTAGATGTCTGACAAGAAGTCTTAAAGGCAGGGTTGGCAGTCACTGAAAGCTAGCTTGAATTTGAATGTAGCATCTCATAAGGACTCTGATTAGTCTAGCATTTGTAGAAAAAATAATTTAAATATATTTTTGGGCATTTTGTACCTTTATTTATAGGAGAGAATGACAGTGGATAGGCTTGTAAAAGGGGTGAAAACAGTAGGGAAGACACTCTGTGGCCACAGGCTGGATTCGAACCAAGCCTGGCAGAAGTAAAATATATTACCAAAAGTATTTGCTCACCTGCCGTGACTCACATATGAACTTAAGTGCCATCCCATTCCTAACCCATAGGGTTAAATATGATGTCGGTCCACCTTTTGCAGCTATAACAGCTTCAACTCTTCTGGGAAGGCTGTCCACAAGGTTTAGGAGTGTTTATAGGAATTTTTGACCATTCTTCCAAAAGCGCATTGGTGAGGTCACACACTGATGTTGGAAGAGAAGGCCTGGCTCTCAGTCTCCACTCTAATTCATCCCAAAGGTGTTCTATTGGGTTCAGGTCAGGACTCTGTGCAGGCCAGTCGAGTTCATCCACACCAGACTCTGTCATCCATGTCTTTACGGACCTTGCTTTGTGCACTGGTGCACAGTCATGTTGGAAGAGGAAGGGGCCAGCTTCAAACTGTTCCCACAAAGTTTGCAGCATGGAATTGTCCAAAATGTTTTGGTATCCTGAAGCATTCAGAATTCCTTTTACTGGAACTAAGGGGCCAAGCCCAACTCCTGAAAAACAACCCACACCATCATTCCTCCACCAAATTTCACACTTGGCACAATGCAGTCCGAAATGTACCGTTCTCCTGGTAACCTTCAAACCCAGACTCGTCCATCAGATTGCCAGATGGAAAAACGTGATTCATCACTCCAGAGAACGCGTCTCCACTGCTCTACAGCCCAGTGGCAGCGTACTTTACATTGCACTTGGTGATGTATGGCTTGGATGCAGCTGCTAGCCATGGAAACCCATCCATGAAGCTCTCTGCATACTGTACTTGGGCTAATCTGAAGGCCACATGAAGTTTGGAGGTCTGTAGCAATTGACTGTGCAGGAAGTCGGCGACCTCTTTGCACTATGCGCCTCAGCATCCGCTGACCCCTCTCCATCAGTTTACATGCACTTCGTGACTGAGTTGCTGTTGTTCCCAAACTCTTCCATTTTCTTATATTAAAGCTGACAGTTGACTGTGGAATATTTAGGAGCGAGGAGATTTCACGACTGGATTTGTTGCACAGGTGGCATCCTATCACAGTTCCACGCTGGAATTCACTGAGCTCCTGAGAGCAACCCATTCTTTCACAAATGTTTGTAGAAACAGTCTGCACGCCTAGGTGCTTGATTTTATACACCTGTGGCCAGGCCAAGTAATTAGGACACCTGATTCTGATCATTTGGATGGGTGAGCAAATACTTTCGGTGTATCACTCCGCCAAACCAGCACCCCAGAAAACATTTGACTGTCTGAATCTTTTTCTTTTGGAATGATATAAATCCTCCTATGCTATAATTAACTGACTCAGTTCTCTTCTGAACTTGGCCTTGAAAAAGGATATAGGATATATATGTAACTCAAGATCTCTACAACTGTTACAGTCATTTAAAGTGTTATCAGAGATCCAACAAACGATCAATGAATCAATTATTTTTTGGTAATTAAGTTTAAACTTTCTGAATTTGATCCAAATCTTCAGTATAACCTCATCAACATAGTGAATGAATGCTACCAACTTGCTCACCATTTTGATATCAATGCTATGGCTTAAAATCAGATGAGTGTGTGCGCTGCTTTACGGCTGTTCCTGAATAAGCTGCTACCACACTGACACATGCTTCTCAGCTGTCACGCTGCGAAGACACATCCAGTGTGAAACCACTGTAAATAAACCAGGGACCAAAGTGATGCACCAATATCTCTGTTTAGGATTGGAACTATGCTTTTTGCAGCTTATGATGACTGATAATTAATTTGCACATTTTCAGAAACATAAGAGGGCTGTTGTGGTGGTTGGTTTCCAGAAATAGAAAGTATTAATTAACTAATAAGCACATTTGACCTGTGAGGAAACACATTCATCTTGGCATCTTCTTTAAGTGTGGGAGACTATTTGGTTCTGCCTCATATATCCAACGATGTCCCAAGCATGAACCTAAAGTTCACAAGGTTGTCAATTATTGTATTTTCCCATCCTTAACCCATTTGCACTTCAGGTTTCCCTGTCAGAGAATCATCATCAACTCTACAAAATCAACTCTGGAGAGGCTCTGTAATGGATGCTAACTGACTACATCCTGCTGCAAACTGTGCTCCATTAGAGCGGGCTGAAGCAGTGAAGCTCCCTGATGTAACGGCAGACATCGATGGAATCAGCCCACAGAAACAGGTCCATGTGAAGAGAATAGTGTGTGCTCCCCTAGCAAGAGAAATGATACTTAAAACTGATGTTAAATGAAACCCGATTTAACCCTCATGTAGTCTCTGGTTAAAAACGACCTTATTTCAGCAAGTGCAGTCACACCCTGTATGATGTTTTTGTAGCTTGAAATGTAATTTTTGAAAAACGACTTTAAAAAATATGCTGTACTCAACCAGTGCTTTTTGACCCACAATTTAAAACTACATAGTTTTAAGCTACAGTGGAATGTAAGGTGAAATGACAGTAGACAGAACTTTCTAAGTTTCACAGAACATAATTAAACAGAATAAGATTGCTTTGTGGGCGGCACGGTGGCGCAGCTTGTAGAGCGCGTGCCTCACAGCAAGAAGGTTCCTGGTTGGATTCCGGGTCTGGAGGGCCTTTCTGTGTGAAGTTTGCATGTTCTTCCCGTGCATGCGTGGGTTCTCTCCGGGTACTCTGGCTTCCTCCCACAGACCAAAAACATGCTCATTAGGTTAATTGGTAACTCTAAATTGTCCTTAGGTATGAGTGTGAGCGTGAATGGTTGTCTGTCTCTCTCTGTGGCCCTGCGATTGACTGGCGACCAATTCAGGGTGTACCCCGCCTCTTGCCCGATGATAGCTGGGATAGGCTCCAGCCCCCCGCAACCTCGAAAGGGATAGCCGGGTATAGAAAATGAATGAATGAATGAATGAAAGATTGCTTTGTAGTGGATGGTAAACCTGTTCAACACTGGAAATGAATAGAAGATACTATTGCTCCAATGAAGCAACAAAGCAAGATGGCTACAGAGACGATCACAGACAGAGAAATGGGGTATTACTATAGAGGGACATTAATAAAGCAGCACTTTGCTTGAACAAATCTTCAAAGTATGTGGATTTTGCATTGTAGGGTGGTTTAGAGAATAATATTGAAGACAACATCAAACTGAGTAAAACTATCAAACAATTCAAAAAGTACAGGGTGTCCATAAAGTCTCTTTACAATAAAAAAAATATTACAAAGACAGTTGAGATATCTTAACCATTTTTGTTTTATTTTAATTAGTGTTTATTTGACTTTGTATTCACATTAAAATTTTGCATTTCAGATATTAGTGCTGTGTTACTCAAGACCTCATTTTGAAGGTCTTGGTCTTGTCTCGGACTTCAGAGCTTTTTTACTCGGTCTTGGACTGGCCAGATTTGGGATTTTCCATCAAGACCAATCAAGACTAGCACTGATCTGCTGTTCTTCAACTTCACTCATTTGAATAGGGAGGAACACTTGGTTAAACAACAAAAAGTTTCAGCTGTGATGACTAACCTTCCGGGTGTTGTGACTGAGGGACACCCTCCTTAACTGTTCAACCTTGTCATAGGTTTTAAAACTGATTTTGATGGTCTTGGTCTCGCCTCCCAAAAGTCTTGGTCTTGTCTTGGTCTTCGTGCATTCTGGTCTCAGGCAAGTCTTGGTCTTGGATAGTGTGGTCTTGAGCACAACACTATCAGATATTCTGTTAACGGAAGGGAAACTTTTAACTGAACCACTATAAAATGGCTACTCCTCAAAAGAAGGCACTATGTGTATCCTGGTGTATTGAGACAAAATTGGATGTGCATACTCAGCAAAACTACAGAACTAAGTATGGAAGAGATCCACCATTATGTTCTTTTATTAGTGCATGGCACAAGAAATTTATGGAGACAGGGGCAGTGTTGGACAAAGGAGGAATCAAGAACGTTTGAGGAAAACATCAATCATGTAAGACAAGCCTTTCCTTCCATTAACAGAAGATCTAAAACAGAAAATTTTAAT
Source organism: Scarus forsteni (assembly GCA_036419115.1). Lineage (NCBI taxonomy): Eukaryota > Metazoa > Chordata > Actinopteri > Labriformes > Labridae > Scarus > Scarus forsteni. The sequence continues at coordinate 12,601,780 of JAZDUH010000136.1, forward strand.
ATGAATAAAAACTTTGACAAACACTGATTAAAATGAAATAAATCTGGTTAAAATATCTCATCAATTGTCTAATAATTTTTAATCTGTAAAGAAACTTAATGTACACCCTGTATATAAAAACCTTGTTTCAGCAAATATATTAATGAACAACTGGAAGGTATAGGTAAGAATGAATGATTGTAAACGGTCTTCTTCTGCTCTACTGTTTTAATTTTTCTTTTATCAAATGAAAAACTATTATTACCCCCGCCAAGGAGGTTATGTTTTCGGGAGAGTTTGTTTGTCTGTCTGTCCGTCCGTCCGTCCGTCTGTCTGTGAACATAATAAGTCAAAAAGTAATGGATGGATTTTGATGAAATTTACAGGAAATGTTCAGCATGGGAAAAGGAAGAACTGATTCGATTTTGGTGTCGATCCGTATCAGCGTCTGGATCCGCCATGGCGAAAAATGTGATTTCTGTGAATAACTACTGAACTAAAATAGATATCATTATCAATCCAATTGCTAATGGTATGTTTTCATGGTCAAGGAATCTAAATATTGAGATGAAATAAAGGTAGGACTAATATTTAAAAATCCCAATATGGCTGAGGACTGTGGCACTGGTGGAGTTCTGCGCTCTCTGAGTGCTTTTCTAGTTGATTAGTGATACACTGATGAAAAATGGGGTAGGACAGTGGGGTTAGCCTAGCTTCTTCCTACCCCATTTCAAACATCAAACAGGATTAACACTTAAAGAATTTCTGTAGATAATGTTTTCTGTTCTGTTTGTTTTTTAACTTTCAAACTTTATTATTCCTATGTTCGAAATAAAGATTATCAAAATCAAATACGATACAGGTTAAGTGCTACCTGAAGACAACCCCTTAACCCTATGCAGCTCCCTTTTTGATTGACTTCATCATCTCCACACTGATGAGCAGTAAATGCTGGGATAGGCTCCAGCCCACTGCAACCCAAGAAGGGATAACTGCTGAATAGATAATAGCTGAATGGATGGATAAAAGCTTATGGTCTGAATACAGCCATGATTTGTAACAAATAAATGTTGCCGGAGGGGCCTCAGCAAGACTGCATGGGAGGTAACATTGCTTGAATGTAAATTTGCATAGTTTTGGAATCATGAGGAATTCATTTCAGGCTGACATATCATTTCAATTAGCATATTAACCGATAACAGTCATGGGTCACATCTCATTCAGAGGTAATTTTAAGTAAGTACCTGCCTTTAAGAGCAGGTACTTACGCTCTGTAGAGAGACTATTTCCAGCTCATCAGATCGCCTCTCTCCCTGCTTTGTTTGGCTGAGACTACTTTTGCCTTTGAACACCAACAGCACCTTTTGTCTGAAAGTGCTGTAACGTTTCCAGTGACGGTAAAATAACACTTCTGCTATTTTTAATTTGAGATGCAGCACTGGCCCAGAAAATTCAGATCTGAGTTGATTACTCAAGTGTTCAAAGCCTTGGTGGTGCTTTTATAAAAAGGAGGAGACCTTCATCTCTTGATACGCAATACAATTGAAATATGAATACCATTAAATAACAGGCTGTTTAATTTATCCTGTTTGAGAAAACGAAAAGTAAGTGCCATTTCTGTGAGGGAAGAAGAAAGAGGGAAACAATTTAAGAAAGCACATTTATTTTAGAGGAACTCTGAAGTAATTAGTTACTCTGAGAGGCTAAAAATCAAGAGCACACTGGCAAATAATACATTTACAGTCCTGTATCTCCTGTTACAGTAGATCACATTTTTTCATTTACTTTAAATGGTTTCTTCCTTAAGCTTCAGAAAAATCTGAAATGTTAAAAAAAAGTGCCTAACCTCGCCATCTGTTGAGTTACGTGATTAAACCTGGAGTGCTTTCACAAGAAGATCATGGAGAAGGTTTTTAACACAAAAGGGCGTTCCTTCTTTAAGCCTAAGACATATGCAAACAACCAAACAACAACCAAACTGTGCTTCAGAACAAATATCTGAGCTGAGGCTGTTTATGTGAGAAAAATATGTATGTTAAGCTAAAAAGAAGAATGTTATATTACCCAGCTTGTAGCATTGGGATACACTGTGATGATGCTTATACACCCCTACATTTGAATGTATTTCTCAAATGTTTGATTAAAAGTTAACAATTTTTGCGCATGAGCAAGTAAAGCTTTAAAACCTGTGTGTGTCAACAGCAATCACAACGAGCACCAATTAACACGGTTACTAACTATACTGCACCACCTGGGGCTGCAATGCTGGTAGAAAAACAATAGGAGTGATATAGAAAAGCAGAAATCAGCTTTGTTTGTGAGAGTGGAGGTTCAAGTGATGTGATGTGATGAAAAGTGTTTTGAGCAGTCTGTGTGGTTAACTACTGAGATTCTTGGCTGGTCAGATAGTGTGCAAAGGTAGCATGCTGATAATTTTGTGTTACAGTGCAAAAACACTACTGGATTGAAAATTAATTTCAACAATATTTTTTTTACCATTAAATGTTTAATAAAGTTGCCCAATAACTAGGAATGCAAATTATTGGAGCAGCTAACAGCTAACATCAGTTAGCCATTAGCCGCTACATGTAGCCGTTATGTATGCTACGTCATACATAGTGCTGCTTGATATGGATTGGTCTGTGATGATTGTGACAAGTCAAACGATCGTCCAATCACATGCTACTGTTGTTTTTGAAAGTTCTGCCCCTGAATGCATGTTCGAAGGGCTCCTGCCCAGATGGATTAGTGAAATATTTCCAATATGGAACTGTCCATCTGGCATGTCAGGACCACCACTACTAGTGATATGAAATTTTTAACTGTGTTTCAGCCGATACTTTGCTGGTTCAATTTTGCTATAAATAACCCAATACTGGGTGAAATATTTGTAGAACTGATAAATGAACCAAGATGTGTTACCACAGTGGCACAGCTGGTAGTGGAAGTGTCTTACAGCAAAAGCCAGGTTTCTGGTTTAAACCCTGTGTTTGCTGAGGCTTTTCTGGATTCTGCATGTTCTCTCTGTGCATGCATAGATTCTCTCCAGGTACTCTGGCTTCCTCCCACTGACCAAAAATATGCTCATTAGGTTAGTTGGTGACTCTAAATTCACCTTAGATATGAGTGTGTGTGTGAATAGTTTTCTCTCTCCTTTCATGAATCAAAATGTTCACTTATTAAAGGTGCTATGAGGAGAATCTATCACCGGCGACACCAAGACTCTGCTACCCATGAGCACGTGCGGCGACTGTCGTAATCCTGCGTTCCAGTAACCTCGGAACTGGGAGTGACATCATCTCTGACTTATCGGCGTTCCAGTTGAAGACTGAAAAAACATGCCGATCTACCAGGCTATTGCTAGCTGTTGTTAGCACGCCCTGCGTTGTTGTTCACAAATATCACATGAAGAATGTGATTATCACTATGGCAGTGTTTTTGTAAATATAAGTCTAACAATACTATGTATTCAGCTGACCTAGAGCGACACACCCCAGTCAGAAGTGCAAATAAATTGATTATTACAGGAGCTAAATAACTGTTTACACTGGGGGCATCCATCTTCCATTGTCAACCCAGGGGTGGGGAAGTTTCACCGAGTTCCCAGGAGAAAATTCCGACTTCGGGGGGCATTCCAGTTGCAGTTTCCTACTCGAAACTCGGAAATTCCTACTTCTGACTACAACTGGAACGCACCACAAGACGTGACTCAAACTAAAGCATGTGTTTGTTGTGATGCTAATGAATGCAGCTCGGACCTTCCTCAGAACTCTGCATTGCTTTACAACTTCTTTTTTCAACAACTTACAGGATGCAAAGCGACGAGGTAATGTATCTCTTTCTAGTTACGTAGCGGTAGTTTTTGATGTGTGACAATAAGCAATTTTTGGAAAACTTAGTATCGTTGTTTTGTACCCGGCTATATATCTCTACTTACAGCTCGGTGCTCTAAGACGTGTCTGAATAATATAAATTTGCTCTAGTTTTAATTGTCTTGTTCCCGAAGTTGAGTATCCAGGCCAGTCCAGCCCTGTCCAAACCGTCCAGAAGGCTAAGAAATAGCATTTATAGATAACCTGTTTTGATGCTATAAAACTCATCTTAAAGTGTGTGTTTCCATCAGGCATATATCTAAAAGTGAGACTTTTTTGGAATTACTTAGAAACTCCTCACAGTCCCTTTAAATAAAAAATTGTTTTCATGTTTCACTTCCATTTCTAAACAAATAGACTGTAAACATTTAAGGAACAGCTCAGTATAGTTAATTGGAGGCTTTGTGCTCTTGACAAAAAATATCTGTACTAATATCAGCAAGGATGTGTTGGACTACTGGCATATTGGATATCTGTAGGAATCCAATATAGCGCATCCCTCCTGATAAAGTTAGAACCGTCACTACCACTATGACCTCAGCGTGAATAGTTGAACAGCTGTCCTGTTTTGGCTGGTTGCTGTTTGATTACATTCTCACTGGAAACAAACCACTTCAGAGTTTGACTTGAGGCAAGCTAAGATCATCTCATCATCTCAGCTCTGTTATGTTGTTTTGGAATCAGGTCCTGTTGCTGGGTTCACACATGTCCAAATGAACCTTGGCCAAAAGGGGGAAAACACATTTGTTTCAGAACAGCCTCTCCAAACGATCCAGGAGTGAAAGCACCTTAAATCTCTGAGGAAAGCAAAGTCAGTGCTTTGTTGAGGTCTTCTCAGCATCCAAATACATTCACTCACATAAACACACAAACACCATCCTGCACTTTGAGCTTTAAAGTGAATAGTTTTGTTTTATAAAAAAACACAGAAACAGTTTACATGATTCAGTCAGTATTGCTCAGGTGTATAAACTCACACATGCACCTGAATGAGCTTATAAAAGCTCTGCCTCCACTGATTGGGCTCCCATCTTCCTCTTGGGGCTGATTCCTTCATCTTTTGCCTCCCCCTGTTCTTCCAATCAGCCCACTACTCAGTTAATCAGGCAGCTTCACTGTGAGTTAACGCCTCCAGCAGCTGCAGCAGCTCCAGTCGGCCTGCAGACCAGGAGACGGGGAGGGTGCGGCCGGATCAATGTACTGATGTCTGAAGGAGACAAAGCCAGATGAAGCCCTGGGGGCTTTGGCTCCCTGCTGCACTCTGTCGATTCCACTCATCTCCCTCCACTGGTTTCCCCTCACCAGCTTCTCAGCTGAAGAAATAAGTGGATTCTTTCACCTGCTGGAGATCAAAATCACCTGGAGAGACGAGAGGAAAAGTGTCAGAGCAGGTTAAGTCTTTTAGAGTGGACACACAGTGTAAACCACACCAGTGCAGCTTGGATTGAAGACAAAATAAAAGCTATAAGCTATCACTGTACGCTGCTTTTGGATGTTAGTGAGGTCATGGCATCTCCAGAAGTTATGTATTCAGTTAATTTTCAATAAATCAGGTGCTGGTAGATTGTTTTAGGCAAACCATAGGAAGTAAGTGGTGGGTGAATGGCGAGATCACATTGGAATATTCATTAGTTTTCTAACATTAATTTGGTTGATGGCCCACCAACCCAACCAACTGGACCCCAGAAGAAAAGACAGCACAGCATATTTTTGGGGAAATGATGATGAGAAGTTTTTAAATTCCTGTTGAAGTCCTTCAATTTGTTTTGCATCTTATAAGTTTGTCAGCCATGTCTTGCTTTGACTGATCATTGACCATTTCTCCGCTTAACTGGTCCAAACAGATTCAATGGTGGCTTATAAGCAGCTTTATCTTCATCTGACTGCACCAAATGTATGAATGCAGGGTTGTTACACCTCAAAACTTAGCTGGGCCACATTGAAAATGTTTTTTTAAATGATGGGAGTAATTCAGACTGTTTAGAGCTGCAGATAATCACATCCAAACTGGCTGCATTGGCATTTGCCTTAGGGGCTTGTGTTTACAGTTTTGTGTGTTAATGTTAAGGTAGAGACAAATGAGTCAACCCAAGATAACTTTGATACTTTTTATTGTTGTTAATAAACTGTATGTAAGTCATACCGATTTTTGGTTTAAACATTAGAAAGCTTGGGATAATATAGAATTGGGCTTTTGGTGTGTCATGTCCACCTCTAGGATGTCACACTTGTAAATCAGGGTAAGACTGGGGATGGAGCCACAGGCCTGATCTGAGCATGTGCTCCACCATTAAGTACAACTGTCTCCATGCACTGGCTGCTTGGACACCGCCACGAGGCTTTAAGTGTGCCAAAAGACCATTACCTGACTCATTTTCTACTGATGGAGCCACTTTAATTTTCCCCATTTTCCTTGGCAGAGCCTTGACTGGTCTGTGACAGGGTAGTGCTTGGACCTGCCCACCCTAATGATTGTAATGAGGTCCCCCACAATTAGGTGGTAAATATGTAACCTTTACTACTTATATTTTAAAAGATACATAAATAAAATGTTTAGAGATGCACCGAAATGAAAATTTGTGGCTGAAGCCGAAGCCGAATAATATAAAAATGCTGGGCCGAATACCGAATACCAAATACCGAATACCAAATACCGAATACCGAATATCCAATGTGGTGGCAAAGTAGTTCACTATATTTTTGATAGTGCATGAATAGTTTAGAGTACATTTTTAGACATGTTTTTAAAAGAAAGTAATTGTTTATTAAATATTATGACATTTTTTAATATTCCAGTAGCCTTAGCTTTTCAAAAAAAGCCCAACAAAGTTTTTCATTCATATTAAACCTTCAAACAAAACAAAACATGCATTAAAAAATATTAATGTACACTGACGGATATATACCAATAGACCAATAATACCAACAATACTGCTTTAAAGCTGTCACTTTATATTCAATATTTGAATAACCGATCAAATATGGGAATAAATATTCGTAATCGATTTGTAAATAAATATTTGAGCGTAAAATATTGAGTGTGGCGACACATCAGGCCTGGAGCAGTGGACCGTTCCATCCAACAGTGGGCGCTGTGAGAGCAGCTTGTCCCTCAGACACATCCGGTTCTCTCGACCCAAAGAGTCTCCGCTCCGGACTTAAACAGCAGACATAAACAGCTCTAACTGTTCTGAGGAGAGCTCTGTGGAAGTAGTTTTGGTTCTACACCGTTGATGGCAAACTTAAAATCAAAGACCAGGCTGTGTGTTCTGTGAAATACAGTTTAGTCTCTCGTTCTCCACTTATTTGTGGGCTCAGACTTCAGCTTTTCATCCAAGTTACACGGCCGAGTGCAGCGGAGCTTCGTCAAGAGTTTAACCCTGTGTGACGGTGTTTTTTTCAGCAGGGTGGATAAGAGAGTCTCTGTCCCTTACTGAGGGGAGATACTATTCGGCCTTGCTATTACCTCACTCCACCGAAGGCCGAATATGGCCACCGAATATTCGGTGCATCCTTAAAATTTTTTGTTTGGAGTGGAAATTGCTACATTGTACACAAATTGAGAACAAAAAAAACTTGCTTAGAATCTCAATGGCTGGAAGTTGGCTGGTATTTGGTTGGGAGGGGAAAATGAAGCAGCTGCATCTGTATGTTATAAAACTATGCAAACAAATGCAGAATGTATGAAAAGAACTCAAGCATTAACTAAAATACTTAGCTATAATCAGAGTGAGTTTTCTTCATCTTCAGTTTCTAAGCACAACAGTAGCTGAAGTTTTTCACTGTACTCTCTCTAGTCTTTTTCCTCATGACCCCGTGGTCATACATGATCACCTGCCGGATTACACACATTCAAACCCAATTCACCTTAATAAGGGTCCTTTATAGAGGAGATTAGAATGGATTTTAGTACCAATCCATTCTGCCTCATTGAAACTGGACAAAATGGACTTTTAGTGACACGCACACACACCTTAGGAGCGCACCTGACTGATCTAAGCCACATAAGCTGATTATGCAGAGGAGGGACACAATTAACAGTAATCAATTTACACAACACATCTGTCGGCTCTAAGCAGACAGTAAGTGAACAGATGGAGATGGAGTGAGGGGTTACATAACAGCAAAGCCTCCATCCACCTGACTGGAATCACTCCTGTGTACCTTCACTCGGGACAACAATAGATGGACACACACTGGGGTTTTTAAGGGAACAGAGGAATCCAGATCCACGAGTGGACATACAGGTGAAAAAAAAAACCAACCCAAAAGGAAAAAGCTTGATTCTGTGCACACAGAAAGGATTTTCCTGTTGAATCATCACACCGGGTGTGGGCAAAACAGACAGCGAGACAACCAAAAGAACACAATAGACAAACTTCAGGAATAACACACCTACAACTATTTCGGATTATGAAACAGGATAGAAAATAGGTTGCAAAATAGAGCATGAAACCAATTAAACCAGTATTCCTGTTACTCCTGCTGAACTATAGAAGAGCCTCGGGACATTAATGTCCACCACCTAATCTGTATGTTTCCTCATAAAGTGTCTTAGAATTGGTAAAAGCAGAGGGTTTGTAGTCAGGTCGTAACACACTTACTGACCTGTTTGGGGCACTTTAGCCAGCAGCAACAGCAGCCTCCTGTACTCTTGGTAGTGCTTCTTTGTTTCAGACCTGAAATAAAAAAGAGGAAATAAATAGTTCATACTGTGCGTGTTATGGGGAATGCATGTTTGTCTGTAAAGCAAAGCAGCAAATTCAGAAATTAGTTGGACTTCTAACGCACACTAGACATCCAACAATTATATACAGTGCTTAGCAAACATGAATGTACCCCCTCAGATTTATCAGAAAACCTTTAGTTTCCTTCAAAATCAACATTTTCTATGGCATACTATACCACAAAACACTGCCCAAAATGTGGGCCACTGATTGCAAACAAGATTTTGTTTTGAGTTTTTATATTAACACAGTACTAACAAGAAACTGATAAAACAAAGCAAACCTAAATGCAATAGAAAGACAAATGAAATAAACCGACCGCAAAATAGCAACAAGCGCTGCACAAACAATGACATACGAATATGACACATACAGTATGTTACATCGAAGTACAATGTGGCCATGTGTACATAGAACATAGAATAGATAAGTATAATATTGCTGTGCACCAAATTAACAAAGGCAAAACAGACAGAGACAATCTGCAATAGAGTTAGATTTAAAACAAAAAAAAATTCCTTAGAGTTTTTGAAGTTATGTGTCCAAGGGCTTCCATAGCCTCCTGAATTCGTCCGATTTGTTGTCGAGGTCATAAGTCAACTTCTCCTAAGGAAAAAGGCATCAATTTGTGAAATCCACATATTAGCTGTTAGGACCTGTGGAGCAGGTTACCGTAGCAAGATACACTTTTTGGCCAGAAATAAGACAGTAGTTAGCAGGGATTGGACATATCTATCAAAAGATTGTCGGGAGAACAAGACTTTTTAAGATGCACACAAAAGTATATTTTCTCAGTTGAAGATCAGGATGTGAAAATGAGTACATCCCAATCAAAGGGGTGGGAGCAAAGCTAAATTTTAGTTATCACCTTACCCTTATTTTCATCTTACAGTAAAAAAATAATGTTATGTTAAACTCTGCTTTGTCAGAACCTTGAAAATGTTTCTTTTGTTAATTTAGATACTGATTAATATATTACTTTAATAGGGGGTGTACTCATTTATGCTGGGCACTGTATTTGAAAATAGAAAGACAAGGTACTGTACATATGGATTAGGCCATCAGGCAAGAGCTTGTGCTTGGATAAGCTGCTCACACTTCCTTTTCTTTCCTGTTCTCTTCCACAAATTTCTCTACAGCAGGGATGTCCAAACTTTTCACATTAAGGGCTACATACAGAAAATTTAGGACAATTACTGAGCCACTTTCTTTAGTGTGTTAGAGTCCAGAGCTTTGGGGTGGTAAAGCAGATGTAATGACAAGCTGTTCAGGCTGAAAAGCACTGGGTGCAAGGCAAGGCAAGTTTATTTATATAGCACTTTTCCTACAACATATGTTACTCAAAGTGCACATCCTTGCCAGAGTGAGAATGATGATTTGTGCATCAGAAAGGAAAGGGAAGACACTTACAGCTCATGATCAGATACAAAACAAGAGGAAACTGCATTAAACTGTTAAACTTGAAGGTAGTGTCAGTGCTTCAAGATGGGCTCGCTTAATATACACTGTAAGCCTTGATACGGAGCAGATGGATATATATTTTTTTAAATGTATTGTTTGGGCATTTTGTGCCTTTATTGATAGGAGAGACACAGTGGATAGGCTTGTGAAAGGGGGTGCGAGAGTAGGGGAATACACTCTGCAAACAGGCCACAGGTTGGATTCGAACCTGGGCCGGCAGAACTATGTACATGGGACATGCCTGGTTGCTAACCACTACGCCAAACCAGCACCCTGCAAATGGATACTTTAACATCTTTAGTTGGAGGCTTCAAATGAACCCTCTGAACTTTTTCCCTTTTGCTGCACTGCACACTAGACACTATATATTATTGTGTCTGTGCTTCCCATCGTGTAAAAAAAACATTTAACTCAAACCCCGCAAATGAGAAAGCCATTCATTGCTGTAATCTATTTACTGCTGTAATCTATTTGTTGCGCGTCATCAACCATGCAAAAAGCTCTGCGTTTGCTGGGGCCAATGACAAATGGACTATAGACTTGTCTCTTTGTCTTTCTTTTGTTATTCATTATATTGGTGCTTTGTGCCTTTTTATGGATTGGACAATCCATGGAATCAGACACTGAGAAGGAGAGTGCAGGGAATGGCATGCAGGAAAAGAAGCCACAGTCCAGACATGACTTTAAGCTGTCTGCATCAGTGACAACAGCTCCTGTGTAAGGCTCTTAAAGGCATAACTGTTCATTTTAATGTGCTCCACTGTTTTTGAGGATGACAACAGAATCAGGTACAATTTTATTTTTTGCAGTGGTTGTTGATTTTTGATACAGTTAAAGATACGATGGTTCAAATTGATTCTGGAGGTGGAAATGATGACGCAGAACTGAGGGGCATCAGTAGCGCAATCTCATAGGGAGCTCTGGTGGTAACAGCAGTTTGAAGGTTCGAGCCCAAATCTGGCTGTCACATGGGCAAGACGTTGAGTTGTCATGGAGAAAAGAAAGTGGCTACATAAGCTCAAGTTCATTTACACTATCTAACTGCTTGGCTTCCAAACACGTCATTGGAAAAAATTTTTAAACATTGGTAAAAGTGGCGCAATATAAAATGAAAACAATAAAATAAATAAGTATTCAAAAATAGTGACAATAGAAACACAACAGAGGGTAAAAAGGAAACTGTTGTAGGGCTGAGCAATTTATCTACTTTCCATTCCAACTGAAAATTTGGCTTCCCAAAATTATGAAAACAACATCATGTTTGTTAAACTATTATTATTTTGCCACATACCACATTACTATCTCTGTAGATTTTGTTACACATAGTAAATCCTTCAATGTTTGTGAATATATTTAAGTAGAGTATATTAAAGCATGCTGTTAATTTCTTTTCATTTGATAAATCATATTTTGCTATAAACTTTATTTTTTAACATTCTAGTCAACTGCTTTTTGTTTAGACTGTTTGTCAGACTAAGTTTTGAGACTGTTTTAGTTCAATAAATGCAGCTATGTTATAATATAAATATGCAGCTGTATTCAATCATTATGATCCCAATATCAATCAAAATACCTGCCATCATGATTCTTGTTCATAAAAACAAACCCATTCTGCTGTGTTTCATTGAACTATTTGCCTGAAAGTCTCTTGGGACAGTGAATACTCATGCTAGAACTTGTAACTTGTGATTTAAAGTAAATATGTGAATGCATGAAATGATGATGAAAGCTTTCGGGCCTGGTTTATGCACACTTGACATCACATTAAGTTAAAGCCATATGAAGGACCATATGGTTGGTTATGCAACTTATGAGTCCGAAAACATTAACATATTAAATGCATGTGTTCTAAACACTTATAAATTTCATCAAGGCATGTGTGAACATGATGTATATATAATTTCCTCCACTTAATTACACACAGTATTAATTCACTACGGTGAACATCCTCTGCATGTTTATTTCATCCTGGGGGAAAGAGATTTCTCAGTCTATGCCTTAAAAGAGGTGTCTTCCATATTACCCTGTGAAGTTTTTCAGGACATTCACAACTTTTACAGGAAAATCCAACTAAACTTTAACAGAGCCCTGATCAGTAACTGTATTCTACTGACCTGCACAGTAATATTAAAATGTACAAACCCCAAGTCTATTGCAGTTGGGAGTATGTACAAAATATAAATATATTCAGAATACAATGACTTGCAAACGTCATTTTATGCGCAAAAAAATCACAGTATTTGATGCCTGCAACATTTTCCAAAAAGCTGGGACAGGTGCATGTTAACAACTATGTTACATCACCTTTCCTTGAAACAACACTCAGAAGTTTGGGAACTGAGGACACTGATTGCTGAAAATTTGTAGGATGTCTTTCCCCATTGTTGTTTGATGTTAGACTTCAGTTGTTTCACAGTTTGGGGTCTATGTTGTTGTAGTTTGTGTTTTATAATGTGACACACATTTCCAATGGGAGACAGTCTGGACTGTATGCGGGCCAGTCTAGAACCTACAGTCATTAACTATGAAGCTGGTACGTCTTCACAGATTTGCAAGTTACCCATGCTATGGGAACAAACTCACCTCCATGCCATCACATATGCTGGCTGTTGAACTTTGCAATGATGACAATCTGGATGGTCTTTTCAGCCCAGAAAACAGGACATCCATGACTTTCAAAAACATCTGTGTGGTCACAGCACACTTTTCAACTTCGCATCAGTCAGACTCAAATGAGCTTGGGCACAGAGAAGCAGGAAAAACGTATGTGGTTTGTTGATATTTGGATTTTGCTTTGCATGGCAAAGTTCAGAGTGACACTTGTAGATGTAGTGACCAATTGTGTTAAAGGACAATGGTCTTGCAAAGTGTTCCTGAGTCTATATAGTAATATCCTTTTAAGAACAATGTGTTATTAATGCAGCATATCTTGAGGGATTGAAGGTCACAGGCATTCAATGTTGGTTTTCAGATTTCTCTGGATTCTCTCAATATTCTGATGACAGTATGGACTGTACATTATAAAATCCCTCAAATGCTTGCAATTGCACATTGAGAAACATTTTTATTTCACTTCCGGAACATTTGTACATGCAGTTATGCACAACGTGATGAACATCATCCCACTGTTGCTTGTGAAAGACAGCATCTAACAGGGATGCTCCTTTTAAGTCCAATCCTGTGTCCACTTGACCTGCTCACCTGTGGAATGTTCCAAACAGGGTTTTTTTAAGCATTTCTCAACAATCCCAATTTTTGCTGCCCTTGTCTCAGCTTTTTTTGAGTGTGTTGCAGGAAATATTTTCAACGCAAATGAATATTTGCAAAAAAACAAATACAGTTGTTGGTTTCAAAATTAAATATCTTGCTTTTGTAGTACATATTTTATTCAATATAAGTTAAAATGTATTCAAAAATCCATGAATTCTGTTTTTACTTACATTTATCACAATGTTCCAACTTAATTGGAATTTGGGCTTTATGGTTTACTTTTCTTCTGCAACAAGCTCAAGAATATTTAATAATAACAATAATAATTTACTCATCCTTTCGTTCTTGTACCTAAAGCAATAAATTAAATCTTTGCTCAGCTGAGGGGAGGGTCATGTGTTTATCAAAGAGGATTAAGTAAGAGAAAAATGTACAAGGCCAAATATATTCAAAATCATTGGCCTCAATAACACTTTTTAGCGAAAGTCAGTCAAGTGGAAGAAAAACTCTCGCATGCTACATTTTTTACAATCCTGAAACCTCTGATGTGTGTCTACTGTCTGTTTGCACAATTTCATAATGTATGTCAGAGCTGCTCATTCAGCGTACAGAGGCTTGTGTCTATACCTTAAAAGACCATAAAGATAACTCACAGTGGACACAAAGAACAAGACTTATTGCAAAGAGGGTTGTTGTATAAGATCCCCACATAAAGTACTACAAAGTTCACACAGCAGCTGGGGGCAAATATGTGTCAGAAATGACCTTTCACATTATGTTTTGCTGTATGTAGCTACCATTTAACTGCTGCATTTCTATAAAAAGAAGATGAAGATTCTAAGAAGAAATACAGCTGTGCCTTTTTTCTTTGACACCATGGATATCAAAATAGATAGAAAATGCATGTGTAGATGTAAGCGTGCACTCAAACTTGTTCCTGCATGCAGGTGTGAACACTCACGAGGGAGCCCTGCAGTATTTCTGGAGCAGGAAGTTGGACAGCTCTTGAAGAATAGGCTGGCTGTGCAGATTGACAAACTGTTCCCGACAGACCTGACAGGAAGGAGAAGAGGAGTGTGAGTTATGCAGGACAAAACACTGACGGAACAGCACTTCAGACTTCCCTGCAACATGATTAGGTAAAAGACGGGGAGCGTAGAGGAGACGTTATTGACTTTATTCATAATTACTGCTTTGACTGTATAATGACCTTTTTGTTAGTCATTTGCATTATCATTTGTAAAGAAAGAAAATGTAAAAGATAAGGTTGGAAAAGGTTTTACTTTCCAATTACAGCATGACGTCTTTAAAAATTAGGTGGTTCTTCTGTGCTTGTTTAAGATCAGGCTCCAAAACTGCTAAGCTAATTTATTACTTTAAAACAAAAGTCTTAAAAGGATAGTTCAGTATTTTTGAAGTGGGGCTAAATGAGCTCCATATGGCCACTAAGCACATTAGATGCAGTAGAAAGTTCTCTCCTCTCCCTCAGTAAGACACAGACTGTAAGGGTCTGTTACGCAGAACCAGCCGCAAACAGGGAAGTATCGTACCAAGAACAAAGGGTATTTTCTCCGCCTACAAAGAACTCCCATCAAAAATAATACCGCAGTTTAAAAGGATGCTACCTAGAGATGTTTTTAAGTGCATTAACTTTTTGGAAATATTAAGATTATCTGGACCTAACTAACTCACATCACATACCCCTCTGCACAGTGCTGCTGCAAGCCGCTGAATTATTCCGCCTCACTCTCAGCTGTTGTAAACATAACAAGCTAGCAGCTGTAAAGTTGATAAAGAGTCATGGCAGACTAAAGAACTTTGAGCAACATATCTGGAAATTTGCATTAGCAAGAGTTTAGTGTTTGAAATATGTCTTAAAGCAGTAATTGCTAACCTTACTTCACTAAGAAGCTAAATTAATGTCTGTGTATGTGTGTGTATCTGTGTGCAAAAATGAAAATTCAAAAGCAACTACATTTATCAGTAGTACTCTGGGTTCACTTTAATACGGAAGTGATACACATGTATGTTTGTTTTTTAGAATTAATTTTTAATCATCACTCACTGGCCATTGGTAAGTGTGTGTCAGCACTGCCCACAAAAACAGAAAAAAAACAAAAAAATCTTAAAAAAAAAAAATATATATACATATATATATATATATATATATATATATATATATATATATATATATATATATATATATATATATATATATATATATATATGTATATATATATATATATATATATGTTGAAGAAACCACACTTATTTACTTGCAATTGTAAAGCCTGAATTTATTTACTTGTAATTGACTAGCCTGAATGTATGAAAACAAGGTAAGAGTGTGTAATATGGAAACATTGCCAATATGAAAGCACTTTTTTTGCATAAATATGAATTATTATTGTAGTAACTTATGAAGACTTCGCAATGAGTTTGTTGCAAAAGCTCCGATTGCAATAATGACAAAAATGCATTTTTTTGCAGCCCAATAAGGAGACTGTGCTTAAATAAATCAAATAAATATGACTTAAACAATTAAACTCCATATTACAAACCAGAGCACTGGAATTAACCTTTGCTGAGGTGCCATTTACAGCAAATGAAACACTTTTTTTTCTCTAAAATACTCAACTATTTACCACGCATCAGTTGGACCATTAACCTACTATGAATGTTTTTACAATCAAGAAGAGAAAAACACCCGCTTGTGTTATATTCTCAGTCATTCATGTTTGTCATTCATGTTCTTGATGTGCACACATCTCACAACAACAACAACACCACAGAAGCCTTTTTTTTATTAGATTCTTTTCCTTTTTGTACCTTGTTTCTTACCTAAGGCAGGCTGTAATCAACTCATACCTCCTGGATAAACAGGTAAGAAAGTGGGAGGGTGAATGATGAAAGAAAGTATATGTGACCTTTACAAGTGAGTTATGCGACTCTGGAGTGAGACTGATGATATTTCAACTCTGAGCAAAACAAATGCATGCTCCCTCTAGTGCTTCTCCT
Source organism: Scarus forsteni (assembly GCA_036419115.1). Taxonomy (NCBI): domain Eukaryota; kingdom Metazoa; phylum Chordata; class Actinopteri; order Labriformes; family Labridae; genus Scarus; species Scarus forsteni. The sequence goes on from JAZDUH010000136.1 coordinate 12,618,047, forward strand.
GGAGAACCCCTCTCATCTGAGAAAAGCACTTTAAAAGCTCATTAATAACAAGCAGTATTGAAAAGTCTCTGCCCCTGTCTGCAGCCACTTTAAAATCCTCAAATATGTAATCTGGTTTTGAGTCCTGGTGAAGCTTTGTGCATCACGGATACAAAGTATCTCACAGCAGTATCACAGGTCTGAATACATTAAACAGCTACCTGTTGCTTATTTGCTCTTATTTGGCGACATGACTCAGTCTGCCCACTTTGTTTGTTTCCCATTTACAGAGCCAGAGCTGTGAGCAAACACTGGATTATTTTCAGCATACAGAGCGGACTGACAGATTGGCTGCAACTGACAAAAATGTTTGGATAAGAAACAAACTAAAACTTTAAATTAAAAATATCCCCCTGCTTATTTATTGACTAAGAGTTTAAATAGCTTCCTTTGCTGCTGTGTTAAACTACCTGTGTAATGAGGAGGGCGTACACTAACATATCACGGAAGAAAAATGAGAGGAAATAAATGAACTGAAGGGAAACTGCTTCATTAGGTTTTACTCCTCTGGGACTGTGGAGACATAAAACTAAGGCTTTGCTCTAAAGCTGCATATACGGAAAATTGGAACTTTATGGTAATTTGATCTATTTTATTTTGTGCTGTGTCACAGTCTGGGCCTGTTTACAGGCTAGGTTCAGCAGGCAGGGGCAGACAGACATTAATCTAGTACAACAGGAGGCGGACTGTGCTACCTGTAAACAGCAGCCCATTAGAAGCCTATAGCCCAGTGCTTTTGCTGAATCAGATGCACAAAAAATCACAACTTTATCAGGATCTTCAGAATGTAAAAGTACACTCTTGACTGTGTTTATCACACTATATGGAAATAAGACACACTGAAACAGACTGGTTCAGAAGTAGGTCATGTTAAGGAAGACAACAGAGGCAACATGATGACAGCAACGTAAAAATGATAGTCTCAGTGTTCCCAGATCTAAGCTTAGTTTAAGCAGTAGACAAACTGTACAGTGATTCAGTGTTTAACACCACCAGTGAGGGGTGTTTCCTACCACTCATCTACTTAAGGGGGTATGATCTAGCCCCTTGCAACCCTGACAGAGATACTGTAGTTACTGGATGGATGCATGGCCAATCTGCATCCCTTCACTGCTGTAACTTCATGGAACATAGCACAAAGAAATAATCAGGAAGCTTTAAAACCTGAGATTTATTTGCAAAACAGGAAAGAGAGCTTGGTGGGACATTCCACTGTGTAGCATGAAGCCCTCTCCTCTTGCCACACCATTATGAATTCTAAGGTAAAAACTGTAAAGTGACAAAAAGGTCTACAGGTTAAACACGTGGTTATATTTACAGTATAGTGTTTACTTTACGCATACATGAAAACATCTGGTGGACATAAAAGGCTTGCATCTGCCGTATGGTACAGAGAAATTAATTAATTAATTGACAGAAAGTTGTAGTTAATTTGGATGTTCTGACCACAGAGGAGGAAACCCAAGTTCCATTTTCACAGAACTGTACATGCAGGAAACAATGGTAGGAGGATAAAGTTGGCTTTACACAATTTGAAGTTTAGTATTTTTGAGTCACCAAAGACTTCTTCAGATACTACACAAATACATGGCTTCTACTTCAGCACTTTAATGCTACTTTTTCAATAAAATGACAACCCCAAAACACTGACGGATAGTTACAGGTTACAGCAACCCTAATACCAATAGCCCTTTTTCATAGTGCCTTTACGATAAAGTGCTGAAACAAAGCTCCATCATCTTTACACCTCCAGAGATTCACATTAGTTCTGTGAGGATGTAATATCTGGGACAGTTCACACTGCATTACCACATATACCGCTTTCACACTAAAATTAGCGGGTCTGTGCTGTTTTTTCAAAGCGGGTTAATCTGCTAACAATTTGCAAGTGGATCCTTTCCCACTGCCAGCAGACCTGGATCTAATCTGCTGCAGACTAACTGCGTGGCATTTTTTTTAGTTTTTTTTTTTAGCACTGGCACATCAGGCTGATGTCATCACGTTGTTTACGGATTTGGGCAATTGGCATAGAGTTCCCATGTAAACACAAGGCAGAAACGCAATGGAGCATAAATCTTTTGACTTTAAATCATATTCCAAAATTTCTCATTACAAAGTACAAATACATACATTTTTAAATGACAAAAAAATCAGAAAGCCAGTGTTGCAGCTCCACAGAGATTGATCGTAGCTGTAACATTCCTGGGCTCTTTGAGCCTACAGGACGCCACTCAAAGCACATGACTGAAAGCTACACATGCATCTGCATGGCTAAAGACAGCAGTGCACATCTTATAATTTTTTTTTTTTTTTTTTAATGTATTTTTTGGCCATTTTGTGCCTTTATTGATAGGAGAGAGACAGTGGATAGGCTTGTGAAAGGGGGTGAGAGAGTAGGGGAAGACACTCTGCAAACTGGTCACAGGCGGGATTCGAACCTGGACCGGCAGGAGCATGTACATGGGGTGCCTGGATGCTAACCACTCCGCCAAACCAGCACCCCCATCTTATAATTTTTTACAGCATTTTTTTTTTCTGATGAAAGCCTTCCTAAAAAAAGCCTGGTGTTTTAAATGGAAGAGGTGAATTATCTTACATCATCCCAATAAGAGAAAAAAAGCATAATGTACACACATAATATTAGACCAAACAGTTTTGGAAGAGTGATGTGGATGAGAAATAGTAAAAGAATCTGGCATGGAAATTAAAAAAAGAAGAGACTGAGGCATAAAAATGATACCTTGTTCATGGTGTCCACAGTGAGTGCGTGCGTCCAGAAACAGTCGTGAACTGAGACAAATGTCAGACCAGCACTGGGGTAACAGAGACAAAGAGAAGATGAGAGGGAACAAAAGGGGAAGAAGAGTCAGTAAGTGAGATTACAACCAGAAAAGATCTTATTTTCAATTGAAAACACTCTAACAAAGGTGTAATACAGTGATAATCACTGCTAATACAGATAATGTAGAAATTCACACAAAGCCTACATAAGCTTCATTATAATCATCACACCTGAGACCAAGGCACAATGCGTAACCGTCTGCATAACGAAGGTGTTAATTGCATTCACAAACTGGAGGGTTTATTCCTAAAGCCATCCGAGGTCATGCATACATCACTGCAAAGTACAACCAGTGTGAGTGTAATCACACTGAATGTGTACTTATTTAAGTTGTGACGTGGTACCTGTAGCAGTGGAGGGAAGTCAGCATCATGTGTGTGGAGTCCAGTGAGTGGATGAAGTTTGGTGGGAAGGCATTCTTCTGTTTAACTGTGTCCGGCCGCCTGAGAAACAACAGAGGGACATGCAAGGATGTTTGAAAGATGCTGGTATTTTCTGTAACCTAAGCATAGTGGTTTCTTTATCCTTTTTTCTACAGCAGAAATGGATGTTTGAGCAGAATTATCACTACAGTCAGAGTGTCCTCATTATGAACTGCACTACTGAATCCTGGCAGACAGTCAGAAATACTACATTATGGTTTTCTTTTAAGTTTGTGCACAACATGGAAGCAAAAATGTATCTGGGAAGAGGTTTCATGTGTATAAGTTTGTAAAACTGCATTTTTTGTGCATTTGTGGAAAAAAAAGGAAGTGTGTTGGACATAAAATATAAGCTGAGTAGGAAAAGAGAGTATTTTAGAGAATATTCTGTACATAAAGTGACTACAAGTGCTCTTAACAAAGCACTGAGACACAAAAAAATACTGAATCATGGAAACTGAAAACGTTAGAAAAAACTTCTTCAAATCAGTTCACCAGCTGCAATTATTGTTGTATAAGGCCCTTAAACTTGAGGCCGGGGGCTATCTTGAACCTGTACATCCTTGCATTGTAGAGATAATTCTTTCGTGCAAAGAATGCAAAGCCTTAAAAAACAAACAAAAACAGTAGTTTTGTCCTTTATAATAGAATTATATCTTGATATGGCTTTTGATCTGTGCTTTCAGTTAATGAAATAATGTTAAATAAACATAAATAATGTTCCTTGAAAGCGCCTTTATGTCAGGATGTGTAGTTAAGCTGTAAGCTTTTACAAGGAAATGCTGCATGATATACATGTATATACAGTATATGTGTATATGCATATACAAATATGTAACCTGACATTGTTGCACAGGCTAATTTCTATGCTTATATATTTCTAATTGAATTTTCAACAACTACACAAAAAATCAAATATTTGATGAAAATAGTACAGCTTTAGGCATCAATATGGACAAGCCTTTCTATATACAAAGGCTGAACGGTAGAAGGTTTATTTTTCTGGCAGATATTGTGATTTCAAGTGTTGTGTGCAAAGCTGATTTTTGTTTTCTTTCCCTTTGAGGCACCTTTGGCTTCCTGATTCTGGCACCTGTGGGCTACCTTACACAAGCCTGTGTGTGGCTCCACCCACTCTCTCTCACACTGCAGCCAGGATCCAGGATCCAGGATCCAACCAGGCCTGACTGACCTACTCATCTTTTGTTGATTAATCAATTTTGTCTATTAATAAAACCTTTCTAAGTTGATTAATTGTTTCTTTGACTCCTCATGTTGCTTCCCCTGAGCCAGGGTCGTAACACAATTCCATTCCCCTTTTTTTTCAAATCCAGGTTCAATGGAAAATTCACTTTACTGTATAGACAACAGTGAGGAAATCAATGATCAAAATCACGTAACACATTATTCATCATCAAATATTCATGATAAATAATCTGTTTTCATTATCTAAGGGACACTCCTACTTCTACTTCTTAATAGAGGTTTTGAGTTGTTGACCTGCTTACAAGCACTTCTGTAAATGCAAACTACTTGCAAATTTGTAAAATAGTATGCGTGAAGTAGCTGACACAACAGATCCTGGGTCAGCCTGGAGCCCTGCAAGAGTTTGCAGCTCTAACGATCACATGTTGTGTTCTCAGAAATTATGAATTTGATCTGACAACGTTAAATCATTCAGCCCTACTATGTACAAATCATACTGTACAGAGCACTTGTGCACCTTTACAGCCCAAAACACCACATACACACACTGACACAATTCCTTAAAGGAAAACCAGTTTATCTTTGTGACAAACCTGATTTTGATGAAATTAAAAAACTTGTGTTTTGTCATTTCTGTGTCATTTGTAGTTTTTTTGGCTTTGAGAGATTAAAAAAAATGTTTAATACTGAAAATTTTCATTTTGTGTGAAAAAATTAGGTTTTACTTTTGGAAATAATATTGATATTTATTTTTTTCAAATATCATTTAGCTAAAAATTAGGTCATATTGCAGAGACCTGGTATATTTTCAGGAAAACATTAAACACAAGTTAAAGAGAATGTCTTTGATTTTATGTAAATTAACCCCACTTCTTTAAACATTCTTAAAATAGTGGGCTAGAGAAACCACTTGAAATTGTTAAAAATGTCCTGCCATCTCGGGACCCTTAGTCGAGGTGTCATGTGAAAAGAAAATGAAGATGGATGATTGTGGCACATACAGAAGAGAAATGTAACAGAACAGCAGAGAAAGTGTAAATGTTTGCTTCTGCTACTGATGATGGAACTGGCAGTTAAAAAAAAAACATCCTGCCAATCTGTCAGCATCCCCATGTTCCCATTACCCTGAGCCTGTGCCATTCAAATCCTCTGGGCTGCCACAGACCAGAACGCTCTTCTAATGGGCATGCAGGCAGAGCGGAGAGAGCTTGGCCCAACTAAAAAAAACATACACGCATTCACACAAACACAGGCTGCTTGTCTGTCAGTCTTGTTTTCCCTCAGTCCATTTCATATTTGGCTCAGAAATGTTACACTTTTTTTCAAATGCTTTTAGTTTTGCATTTTGGGCTCCAGCAGCAAAACACAAAACAATATTCCTGGAAGTGCATCTGCCTGGTGCACTGTGCAATCGAAGCTCAGGATGAGGCGCTCACTCTCTTTCAATTTGTTTCGCATTTACACTCATATAAAAAAAACAAAAACAAATATGGCACCTTGAAATCCCAAAGGCCTGACTGACTGGAAAGGTGCAGCGTCAGTACTCTGAGGGTTAGCAGTCACAGCTCTCTGAAGTGCTAGTGTTGTCCCAGTGGAGCTGACAGTTCTTTTCATATCACAGGACGTACTGGAGGTTAGCATAGGGCTTAGCCTTTGGTGTATATTTAATCATTGCTCCTTAAAAGACGGGGATGAGAAAATAGAGAGGAAAATGAGGCCTTGGAGGTTGTTGCAAGTCAATAGCTATATTTAAATAATCAGAGGAAAGACAAGCCCTTTTAGGGTCTTCAGAGATACTTTACGGCAAAATAAGAAAGTTCAACTATACACAAGGCCTTTTTTAACAGCATGAGCACATGGCACATAAATGACATCTACACCAGGCATAAATTAGAGAAGACACCCCTCACACCAAGATAGGAAGAGAATGAAGTTGCTTTAAAGGTGCTATGAGTAGAATCTTTTACCGGCGACATTAAGACTCTGCTACCCATGAGCACGAGCGGCGACTGTTGTAATGCTGCTTCCAGTAACCTCGAAAACTGGGAGTGACATCATCTCCGACTTATCGGCATTCCAGCTGAAATCGGAAAAAGACATGCCGATCTACCGGGCTATGGTTAGCTGTTGGTAGCATGCCCTGCACTGTTGTTCACAAATATCACATGAAGAATGTGATTATCACTATGGCAGCATTTTTGTAAATATAAGTCTAACAATATGATGTATACAGCTGATCTAGAGCGACACACCCCAGTCAGAAGTGCAAATAAATTAATTACAGGAGCTAAATAACTGTTCACACCCAGGGCATCCATCTTCGATTGTCAACTCGGGGGTGGCGAGGTTTCACCGAATTCCCAGTAGGAAATTCTGACTTCGGGGGGCGTTCCTCAGAACTCTGCATTGCTTTACAACTTCTTTTTTCAACAACTTACAGGATGCAAAGCGACGAGGTAATGTATCTCTTTCTTGTTACATAGCAGTAGTTTTTGATGTGTGACAATAAGCAATTCTTGGAAAACTTAGTATCGTTGTTTTGTACCCGGCTATATATCGCTACTGACAGCTCGGTGCTCTAAGACGTGTCCGTATGAACTAAATTTGCTCTAGTTTAATTGTCTTGTTCCCGAAGTAGAGTATCCAGGCCAGTCCAGCCCTGTCTGACCCGACCGCGAAGCTAGGATATCTTGATGCTATAAAACTCATCTTAAAGTGTGTATTTAGATCAGGCATATATCTAAAAGTGAGACTTTTGCGTAATTACTTAGAAACTCCTCACAGTCCCTTTAACCATGATGGGCGGTGGGTTTTCAAAAATGACCAAACAGAGAGATTTGTGGCTGAAAACAACTTTGACTCTCAGGCTTCTGCCCCTCTGTCTCAGAGTGCAGGGCCAGCATTTGTGTGCTGGAATTGTTCGTTTCAGTTTAACTCAGCAATAGAAGAAAAGAAAGCTGAAAGTATTTTAACTACTGTCTTTCTTGTTTAATTTACAGAATGATCAAAAGAGCTGTCTGTTTGGATGTCTATGATTCCAGGCTAAACTTCTACTCCAATCATAAAACCACCTGGAAGACTACAATCACTGGAACAAACTCCTTCTTGGTCAGGTTTAGTTTAGTAGAGTTCAGTATGGTTTGGAGCAGTTAACCATGGTGTTGTTTGCATTTCAATGGCTGGCTGTACTTTCACTTGAGGGATTGAAAGGGAGTTAGGAAGTCAGGATCATGTCAGCTACGTAACTGCATGACATTAGAAAAGCTAATGTATGTCTTTTGGTTTGAGCTGCTATCACATGGAAATTGATGATTTTTATGAATAATCCACAGACTGCAGCACTATTAGCTCCATCCTTTAGGGTCACCTCTGACCCCCTTGAGATAGGGGCCAAAAAGTGGGATGGTACCAGGCCGTAACTCCTGGGTACCCCTGTAGTACCCCTGTGTCCACTTGGGGCTGGCTGCAAAAAATGAATTCTTAATGATTGTATAAGGGGCAAAGACGATTCTTGCTATGATATACATCTTTACTGCCTGGTTCAGGAGACGGCTTTAGTCTTAAACCATAAAACATATATGTGCTCTCACTGAATTTTTCTACATTGCGACAATTTCTCTTTAATTGAGGATTTATTGAGGATTTCTGGTTTTGGAAACTCAGCATTGCTATTGATCAGATGCCCTTAAGTCATACCTCAACACACCTTTCTGTGTGAGCAGATGGAGCTAAAGTTCAGATGAGATGCTGTGCAGTACAGCAACTTCCACTAGAGGCCATCAACAACATTTCAAAGGCTCAAATGACATGTCTTTGTCCAGTGTTTTTTACAGTCTATGAAAAACATGGACTGGTTTCTTGTGCACCTTTTCACAATGGACAGAACCTGTACAGGTTGAATGGCTTGTTGTCATGTAATAATTTGTTCATAATACTAATGACATCAAAAACTCCCACAAGGTATTCGGTAACCACCTCACATGCATGCGTATACAGATACTCAAGCTCCTGTCGAGACTAACTAAGAGACATGATAGATCCCGTCAGAGCATACTGAGTTGGGTACTCTTACACATCTTCTCACATCCTGTGATGCATGCCACTTCATTTCTTACCCATGTAGGTCCACACTCCCTCTACTATCAAGACCCACATTTCTGGTGTCCCTGGTTTCTTACAGCCTTTACTTCCTGTATGGACTTAAATTAGCACAGCACTTGAACTGCTATCTCAAATCAGTAACAGTAGATGTTTGTCCTCCCTTCCGTTTGTCTTGTCTCATCCTATCTGTCACTATTTCCCCTTCTTTCACACTGTGGTATGGCACGGCCTTCCCCTTCAGCTCACATAAGGGGTTAAATAAAGTTTAGAATGATGGAGTAGCCAACAGGGAGGGCTGGTGATGGTCACTATAGCAGTTAATCATATTCACATATCTCTGACTGCTAGAAAAAAAATGCATTGGTCTTTTCAACGCTATCATCTGACACAGTGCTCAGCAGAAAAGATAATGCAGACAAGGGAAAAGAAAAAGAAAAAAAAACTCCCACAGGAGCACCACCAATGTTCAATATGCCCCAGTCTTTCAACCACAGTGACTAGAAACACTTGTGAGTGTCCGGGGCCTGTAACACTCTGCCAGATTTCAATACTTACTAGAATAACAGAGGTGGCCATTCTGACCACTTGTAAGTTAAATGCAAATATCATCAAGATATTTAGAAAAAACAAAAAAAAAATGTTAAAAATGTATTAAATTAATAAAAAAAATTGCTGAGTTTCTCTACCCTTTAAATACATCTACCTGCTTTAAATATGCCAAAATTGAGTACTTTTACTGAATTTTGGATGGTCTCTTAACATTTATAAGCAACTATACTTTAATATGCAAATAAAAATATTGCTTTCTTTTTGTTAAAACTTAAAAGAGTTTTTTCAGCACAGAAATATATCCTAGTGGTTAAAAAGAATGTCTTCTGCGCTACAACAAACTTAAAGTGCATGTTGTATGTCTTTGTTGAGACTTCAGTCACAGCAAGTGCATTTGAAAGCCTGTAACTCTGACATGGGATAACAGAGGTCACACATCATGCCAAGCTTAGCTTAAAATGTCAGCTTGTAAAAAAAAAACAGACATTTTTTTGACGTTGCATTTGATATTTTCAGAGAATACGGCCTTTTAAGTTGCAGTATTTTGCCCCATCCCCCCTCATTCTACACTCTTCCCTTCTTCATCCCTTCTCAGTATTCACGCTGCTGGATGTGTGCTGTACTGTAGATGTCAGGCTGAGGAGGACGCCTGTCAGTCTCTGTCATCTCTGACTGTGGTGCGCTCACTCTATCTATCCATGACTCTGCTTTGCTGTCTCTCATTCTGTCTCTTTTTGTCCTTTCCTCCCCTCCGTTACTCTGCCTATTTTAAAAGTTCATCTACACATTTCTTTTTTCTCACCACCTCAGAATAGCAGTCATTCGCACCTCCTAAACTGGCAGTTATTTACAGAACACAACACATCACTCTCTGCTGAAGCCCCAAAGGTCAAATACCGTCTCGTAAAGCAGAATGACAATAAACATCACAGGGAAAATGAGGCATTCAGAATGCAATCTTGGACTCTGTCATGATGTGCTGCTTGGAGTGATGGCTGACATCTCGAAATTCTGGAGCAGCAATAAATGACCTCCAGCTAGCTTTCCTTATCCATGCATGCATAGGTTATACACCAAAAAGCAACTAAGTGTAGACATGTTAAGATCAAAAGCAGGGTGAAATCCACCTCTCAAGATGTTTGTGAAATTCAAAATGATTTCTTTTGGGTTCACTACATCCCTTCAATAAGCACCTATTAATCTGAAAATGATGAGTCTTGATTACATTATAAATAGTAGGTGACACAGAGGCTTCACTTTAGCTTGCTTTAATGGGGTATACTGAGAAGTATCTAATTCTGAAAGAGGCCCTTTTTATGAGTTTTCAGGTTTTATATGTCCTCTAGTGTGTTTTACACGTCTCCAGTGGGCCCAACTTACAATACTATCATGATATTTAAGTAATGCAATAGCAGTAGCACATACCTAGGCTCTAACCAGCATGTTACAAAAGCCCTTGTTTCCACAGAGTCCTTGAGTCTTTGGACATGAAGCTAGGCTTGGATTGAGCCATTTTCTCAGCTAACTCAGAGCTGGGAGGCAGCTTTCTCAAGCCAATTATGTCAAATTTTTGCTGATTTATCAGTGGTGTTAGCTTGGCATTGATGTTACCTGCTTACTTTCTCAGGGTGGTGCCGAATGAGGTGAGACACGTTTCCACAGGATTTTATTCTCATGCATCACTAGTTATAAATCTCATATGCCATGTCCATCTCTTACTGTACTTCCCTTTAAAAGTCAAAATAGAATCAAAATGGTTGATTTACAGCCCCAGTAGCTGAATAAAACATCTACTTCCCTTGGCCTCCCATAATAGTGTGACATCCTACCATTGTTTTGTTAGCCATTAGCTTTTAGCCTTGCTGAGCCGCCTGATCTGAAATCATGCATCTGCGTCTTGCCAGCCTCCATCGTTCCACAGTTTCACTCGGCTAAATGCTTAACGGCCCAATCAGGGAAGAGAGGCAGGAGCAGCAGGAGCTGCGGGCATGACAACAGGAAGTGACTTGACAGGAAGTGAAGTCACTTCCTGTTGTCCTGTTGTACAAATAATGGCGGCAAATGTCGATTAGCCTGCGGTCATCATGCTTACTCAGTTATACTTGGCGAAATCTGCTCTCCTCATAAGTTTACTTCATAGGAATTGTCTTTGATGAGGTTCATGTCACATATAAGTGTTAAATGATACATCTGTGTGGTATAATTTGAAGTGAAACAATAGTCTTAAGGCAGTTAAGCTATCGGCTAATGGCCGTTAGCTGCTACATTTAGCCGCTACTTATGCTATGTCATAGCAGCGCTGGTTGATATGATTGGTCTGTGATGAGTGTGATGAGCCAAACGATCGTCCAATCACAAGTCGCTGTTATTTTTGAAGGTTCTGCCCCTGAAAACATTTTTGTAGGGCTCCTCCCCAGATGGATTCGTGAAATATTTCTGCATGTCAGGTTAACTAGCTCTTGGCCAAGAGAAAAGCACTGATCAAAGAATGAATGCTGAGACACTGACACAACATGGCACCAAGCAGCACTGAACTAACCATCAACCGCAGGGCAGACCTGTCAGCTAATCAGGGAGGTCTGGACCCAAGTGAGGTAGGCGGTCTTGCAGTGGCCGAATGTCTCAAATGGAGTGAGAATACAGCTTGATCAGGAAGACTCGGTATGAGAAAACTAGAGGTTCTTTTTTTTAAAACTTTAGTGCAGTCATTCAAATAGAAAACATGAAGGTTCAGGCAATGTATGACCACCCTGAAGGGCTTCTGTGTTATACCATACATGCATCAGATGATTTCACTTGATAGCTGGAGTTGATATCACAGTCATTAGGCAAGATGATTACTAAAATAAAGCATTTTTTGCTAAAAAAAAATCTGTAGGTTGGTTTTCACATGTACACAACTTTAAATGCCTGAACCACCATCAGGGACAGTAAGGGTTCCTTAAGCCTCTGTGCTGTTATTCAAGGACAGCAGGCTGAGGAGAATACTCGGGTCGGGACAACACAGCATCAAGCTGATTTGTGCACATATTACATGGTTTGAAAATTCTACCTCAGATTTCTAACAACATTTACAAACCCCAATTCCAATGAAATTAGGACGTCCTGTAAAACATGAATAAAACACACCACAATTGTTTGTAAATCCTTTTGGCATATAATCAATTGAATACTCTAAAAAGACAGATATTTGACACTCCAACTGATCAACTTAATTGTTTTTTTTGGGGGGAATATTAACTGAAGTTATGGGATTTGTACATGTTGACATGTGTTTGATAAAGATAATTAAACTTTATCAGACTACAACGAATAGTAGTGAAGATGTGAATGCTTGCAGGCTTGATCTATGAGTGCAATCGGTCTTTTTGATGGGAACCAAAACACTTTTCTGACTGCTCTACTTTCTTTTTTTCCTTCAACATTTACACAACAAACCTCTTTATTCAAAGTAATTTATCATAGAATCAAAGTTCTTGCATAGATTCATCATGTTTTGGTCTTCATTACAATTTCCTATCAACAATGTTAATGGAAAACCCAGTCAAGTGTGTCAGTGTTAACGTGATTTCACAGAACTTAACCTTTTGTGTCACATGTTCTGCTTCAAATGAGCTTCAATGTGTGTTTCTTGTGCTGATCCTCTCCGTTTGGTTTTGTCAATTTTGTGACTAATGAAAGATTTCCTGGCAATACACTCCCCGTCTTAAGCTGAGTAAACTTTGAAAGTTGTGCTGGAGGATTTTGCTGTACTTGATGTCCTGCCAAGGCTGTCAACAAATGACATTTAACTTCTAAACTTCTTTTTTGACATTATTTTCTTTGAACAAAACTCACCTCAGCTTCCTCAATCAAAAACTGAAGTCCCAAACTATGCTTTCAAAGTAATTCCCATACACTTCTGACGGCATTTTATACTTTCGGTTTAATAAAAAGTTATGGCTAAGTACAAGCAGGCAATTAGTGTGCTATCCTGTGGATAAAGAGCTTTTGAGCTGCAAAAGGTTTTGGAAATGTAAGCTAATTGCCTAAAGAGACCTTCAATTTCACTTCCATTCATCTCTAAAAGCTAAATAATTGAAAAGCTGTCCAAAGGGCCAGAGGATACATTATGAAAACTTGTGACTACACACTTAATGTTAAGACAAAAAAAGCCCTACTGTGATCACAACTTGTACTCCAAATATCTTTTACAATTGAAGAATAAAATGGACTTATAACAATTTGGCTTGTCGTTAGTGTTGTTTGTGATAGAACGCTGATGGAAGCAGATGTGAGGTTCAAGGAAACTTACTCCTTGTTGTCATGGGAGATCGGGATGTCGATGTGTTGCAAGGTGCTCTTCACCTGCAGAGGAAAAAGAAACAAGAGGAGTTACTCAACATTTCCAATGAACAATTGCACAGTTCAAGAAAACAGATCAGCTTAAATATCTTTGAAAATAAAGCAACACGATGAGTGCATACTGATGATAGTCAAGACCATGTAGAAAAACAAGTATAATACACATAATGTTTTCAGTCTTGAGAAAACCATGCATACAATTACAAGTGCATCATTCTATATGAACTATTTCAGTTTTATTATAAGTTTATTTAAGTCTCGAAAATATGACTGTTGAATGAATGTATGGTACTGGGATCTGTTTTGTGATTTGCTGGGTAACTGAACCTTCTGAATTCAAGAAGGTGCTGATGTGTTGGTTCATAAAAGACAGATGTAAGAGCAATAAAAAAAATCCAGTTAAATACAAGAGAGAAATGTGGACCAAATCGGTTTTAAAGAAAAAGAAATGTCCAAGCAGTGATATAGTATGCTACTAAATTATAGCTTACTATGGTAGTTGGTATTTAATCATGGTGATAAGTGACTCTATTAGACTTATTGGAGAAAAAGAAGCGAAGCTGAATGACAATGGAAACAAATTAACACATTGTATAGCTTCATCCATTTCACTGTTTCTATTTCATTCTACAGAGGTATCAGTGTAATCTTAATGGCCACCATTCAGAGGAAGAGGGAGGATAAATAAAGCACAGCAGGCAATTACACAGGTCCATGCACACCTCAAATATAAGAAAATACCTCTGTCTAATCTGCACTATTCCCTTTACTTTATCAGTTTTTTAGAATTCTCTGAGACCAGCAGCAAAGCCTTCCGTTTACAGCATTGGGACGACTTAGCACTGTAATCTCCTGAGCCTTGAGGGTCCCTCCGATCAGTCGTGCCAAGGCATGCGAGGCAGGCCGGTTTCTCCCTGACCCCTGGATCCATGCCTGGGTGGCAACGACAGGCTTCTATCAGGAGGGAGATATGAGAAGCAGCAAGCGGCCAACTCCCTGTCAATGTGAGCACTTTGCATTAGTCTGTTTACCTTGCTTTCAGCCTGTGCTAATGTATCTGAGAATCTCTTATCCCCTGCTTTCCGTGAACACATTTTGTTTTTTTCATTGATTTAAATTAGCTATGAATCAGAAATGTTTTGCCATAATAATATTTAGAGTGTTGCAAACACTTAGTTCTCTGTATCCTGAAAGATTTTTTTTAATATAGTCTTAGATATCATTACTGTTGGAGAGTGATATGAAAAAAATATTTCTACACGGAAAATGGGTTGGAATTCTTTGTTTCCAGTAATTCGACTCACTTGAGGACACAGAAAAGTTTCACCATTTTAATTAAATAATAGTCCAGAGTGCTACAAGCAGTTAGATCGGTCCAAGCTCTGAATAATAGAAACACTTGTAATGTAAAAAGTCATTAAACATGACTGCTTTTCTTAAAAAGCCTTTACAGACATTAAAATGATTGTAGAGGAAATGTGTTTCAGTTTGCTTGCCGAGTTATCAGTGACAATACATGAGGAGAATTCTAAATTCAGTTTGTTCGATTTTCTTTTTGTAAAAGACACAGCACTCTTCAAAAACAGGCAGACTTAAGAAAATTAAACAAGCCAAAAGGAGCATTATGCCAAGCTTACTGAATAAAAACAAAATCAGTGCATTAAAGAGACAAAATGAAACTTTCCAACCTTTTGTAGTAATTTCATAGTCAATCAGACATCAATCAAATCAAATCCAACTTTTTTAAATCTAAATCTTTACACACTCGCACCTTTGTTTGCTATGCTTTCAAATTTCGTGCACATTTTAGCCTTCAGACTTCTTGGTGTGCTGCAGTCTGCCTGCACATGCTTTTGACTGTCTCCTGATTTGCAAGCCTGTATTTTTCCATCATTTTCCATTTTCAATAAAAGAAACTCACAAAGGCAGCACCTGGTTCAAGATCCTTCATTTTTCATTCTATTTCATTTTTTAATGGAAAGATAGACGATTTGCCAGCACAGTGATGACACAATCTATCCATGAGGTAACACTAAAAGTACTGGTGAATCATTTAACTAAATAAAACATACTTTACTTACAAAACCCTTAAAAGGGATTGCAGTAGAAAACTGGAGTGCTTGCTGGCAGCCTTTAAAACACTGAGATAATTAGCTGTACCCATAAAAAGCAGAATATTTAAGGATAAAACTAGCAGGTGCTGACATGGACAAATGCACACGGAAGCAAAGCACATAGTGAGCTACTCTATTTGGTGAGTCAAGACAAAAGCTTTAAGGCTGCTCTGTGATGAATGACAGAATCTTGCAATTATCAAATGGTTTAAAAATAGAAGCATAGTAAAGTAAAGCCCCATTAGTTTCTGCCACGGCCACTATCTCATCCATCAGCGCTCTTAGGAGGGCTTGTGGGAGGAATCTGTCCATCATCCCCATCTTTACATCACCTCTTTGTAACCTGATGTATGAGTTAGAAGGAGGAAAAGGAGGAGCTGTGTTGCAGGAGGGTGTGAGGTAAAATAGATGGAACCTACATCTAGTTTGAGTTATGGACTGTGATTCTATAAAAGAGGTCACTGCTGTGCACTGAAGTTCATGCTCATTATAATGCATAAGAGCATGATTTGTGTACAGGACCTGACTCACACTGTAGGTCTGTGATGGATGTGACCTTGGTTACACCTGCTGTGCTTCTTTGGGGAAATGGGATACTGTAGTTTAAATCACTTGTGAGTTACAGAGCAAATGGTCCTAACAGAAACCCTAATGTCAGGAAGGGATTCCTCATCCATGACACTGAGCACACGTCACTGTCTACCTCGTCTTTCCCCCTTAAGGGATAAATCCAGACAGTAGCACATGCACCCCTGAGTACTGCCATACTTTTACTGACCTTTTAAAGACTTCCCTCTCCCTCCAAACTTTCCTTTTTCTATCACTGGGGGCTGTCCTTGAAACTCAAACTGCATTTATTAATTCATCCCCAAAATGCCACAAGATTCTGCAAGATCAACGAAACCCCATCCTACCCCCTGGGAGCGTCTCACTTCTATTCCAAGGCAAAAAAGAGGGCATGGAGGGCATCACTCCGACATTTGGAGATACATAGTCCCCAAGAACTGGAATAAAAAGCAGACTGCTGGTGGTGAAAGCCCAGAGAACTTCTTCAAGTCTGCTGACATCCTGTAATTTTACAACAGGCAGTAAAATTAGGTAGGGGATGGAAACACATCTCTCTGACATCCAGATAACAAAAAGTAAAAATGGTGACATGATGCAAAAAACAAGCTAGCATTTTAACTTTAAGGATAAGTTTGATTTCTACAGCTTACACATTGTTAATAGAATGAAGTAGAACAATATACTCACCCAGAAGGCTTTCCTGATCCAAACAGTGCTTTGGGAGATATTCAGATCCAAAATTGAGCGGCAGACATCCGTATAATGGTAGCACACCGGACATGTAAAGCGCCGCTCCTAAAACTGCATTAATCGTCCAAAAACTCATTAGTTTCACCAATATTTCATCATGGTCCGCTCACGCTACTCCTCCATTACAGTCCGTGTCGCTCCAGACATGTCTTTGTGACCTCTGAGCTGAAGACTTTGTTTAGGTTGCCTCCGCGCGCGTACGGCTCATTGTTTCAGGGGAAGACCGTCGGCTACACAACGACTTTCTTCTTCCAGTTTTGTGCAAAATGGATGAATATCTACCAGATGAAGATGTTGTGGAGGAGAACTTTGAATATGATGGGTGTCCTTACAGTTTCGAGCCAGAGTTTACAGATGAGGAGCTCATAGAAAGGAGGATGCGGAGGCAAAGAGAACAGCTGGCCAGAGAACAGTCTTCAGTTTAGAGGTCAGCACAGTCACAAAGACATGTCTGGAGCGACACGGACTGTCGTGGAGGAGTAGTGCAAGCGGACCATGATGAAATATTGGTGAAACTAATGAGTTTTTGGACGATTAATGTAGTTTTAGGAGCGGATCTATACATGCCTCGTGTGCTACCATTATACAAATGCCCGCTGCTTGATTTTGGATCAAAATTTCTCCTGAAGCACTGTTTGGATCAGGAAAGCCTTCTGGGTGAGTATATTGTTCTACTTCATTTTATAAACAATGTGAAAGCTGTAGAAACCAAACTTATCCTTCAAACTTAGTGACAGATAAGGGTGGGAAACTGACCATTGGGGGGGCACATGTAGCCCTCCATCTCACTAAAAGTGCTTGGAAAGTCATTTTAAAAAATCTACAAATTGAAAACATCGTGGGAAAAAAATCAGACTCTACCAAATTTTATTCAACCTGAGATACAAAGACATTGGCATGCACAAACTGGGACATGCAATAGAAAGATTTCTATTTACTCTGGATTTTTGGTATGTATTTTGCAAGTAATAAAGACATTTCTTTGCTGTAATTGTTTATTTAAAGATATTTTATGGAGAAATAAAATGTATCTAACAATAATAATAATAATAATAATGATATCATAATAAGTATAGCTTAAGGGCAGCACATGCCTCACAGCAAGAAGGCCAACATTTTTAATCCCCAGGTAGGGCAGCATCTTTCTGTGTGTTGTTTGCATGTTCTCCCTGTGTATGTGTGGGTTCTCTCCAGGCATCCTCTCACAGTCCAAAAAACATGTTCAATGGTTTGATTTATGACTACAAATTTTGCGTAGGTGTAAGTGTGAGCATGAATGGTTGTCTGTCTCTCTATGTGGCCCTGCCTCTTGCCCAGTGTCAGCTGGTATAGGGTCCATAAGAAAATCTGATAAAACTGCTACTGAAGCTGTTAGCATCTATGCCAATCCCTGTACCAGCATTCAATTTCTGCCATTGTCTCACTCTTAGCTCCCACCTCTTCCTGCTCCAAAGAATATTGATTGGGCCATCCTGCTTGAGGCTGCTCACAGTCATTGTAGATTAGAGTTTAGCAAGATGGATCTGCCTGATTACAGTCAATAAATCAGGTTGATTCACCTGCACTGCGAGGTTACATTTCCCTTCCCTTACCTGTTCACTTGAAACTGGATCAAACCAAATCATACTGAGTTAGATAAGACTAAAATATTGTAATATTTCATCAACAATGAGAATGTGCCCTGTAAATTAAGATTTGGTTTACATCTTCTTGTAAAGGAGAAATTTATTGGACTCCCTTTACTGGAATACTGCGATATAATACTCATTTTTATACTGCTCAAGTAGTAAATAATGCACAAAGCTTAACTGTCCTAGGGAATTTCTACAAAAAAACTGGGCTTAATTGATTCTTTACGCATGGAGGACAATAGATCACCAGCTTCCAGTCACAATATAAACTCACAAATCCACTAGTATCCCTTGTGTCTCTGTACGCTGGGAGTGAGATTTCACTGTAACCTTGTCTGCGAGGGGAATGAAAAATAAACAAGGAAACTGAGCCAGAGTGACCTCTGATCTGATTAGTGCCGCTCAATCCTGTAAAGCAACCTCTCTGATGTATGTTTATGTTCCATACAGCTTCGCCGCCCCGCTTTAATTTCCCTATAAGGCAAAATACTCATATACACAGGAGGGCATTTGTTTTCATACCTTTATGTAAAGTAAACTACTTACATTCTTATATAACCTGTACACAGTCACTGCTGTTTGATAACACAACTGCACCTTCTCTCCCCTAGTTGGTTTTCTTGCAATTTATCTTCCTTGTTCTATCGGGAGTCTAATTTCTAATGACCCCCAGAAAGAGTGTGGCCTTGGATTTAAGAGGCTGTGAGGAGACTGGGAGATTGAATTTAATCCAGCTAGGCCGAGAAAAGGTGACCTTTCTGCAACTTAGTTTCATTTTTGTTGTGCAATGATGCAACTGGATTAGAGAATTAAAGCCAGGGATGAAGAAAGTTATCTGTGAAATGTAAGCTCATACCTCATTCATCCAAGAGGTCACTGGCAGATTCATTCACTCAATTATTTATTAATCTCCAGGCCTTTGAAATAAGCACAGGCTAATCAGCCTCCTGACCCCGACCGAACATAAAAAAAAGTAAAAAAAAAAAAAAACTAATCAAACTTCAGAACAAAGTTTACTTTGGCCTCAGAGAGAAAAAGAGGCATGCACCCTCAGGGGTCCAACCATCTGCCACCATCGCCCCCTTGCACAGACTTGTGAGGTGTCGCTGCCCCTCTACGCCAACCTTCTCCTTGATGTAATCCTGAAAGAGTAAGCATCATGCAGTGCTAGTCTATGAGCTAGAGGTCTGCCTGTGCTTGGCATACGCTGTACATCTGTTGCCTACTTTTGATTTAGGTAATGAGGTTAAAGGATGCAAGATGTTAAAATAAAACTGACATAACCATTCCAAAAACCAAAGGTGCTAAATATAGTTTGAAGGTTACACCAGTCATTACACTCTATAATTATTTATATCTTACTGATGAATCACACATTTAGCCAGATAAGCAAGATAAACAACAAGTCAAATATCTTGGCAGCCAGTTTTTCAAGTTGGTTTGACTAATCCCTATTTTTCACAAATCAGTAGAGGCCCTTAATTCAGATCATATGCTCTATCTAAACTGTGTTTTAAGCACCCACCATTGGAGGCCACCGTAACTCAGTATATAGCTACTTTTAACTCTTCATCACTATGCAATACACTGTCACACTTTTAATAAAAAAGACAAGACGCCTATCTGAAAGTTGCTTGGAAGAAAGTTGCAATAAATGGTTCCCAGTAGATAGCAACGTGACACTGCAGCATCATCAGGTTGAGCATTGCTGACATCACAGCATTAAACTTTTCCTCGACAAAGCCCCTTATGCACGGGTGGCTTGGGCCCATAGCAACCCTACTTTAAAAATAAAAACACACTATCCCTTTAACATATGGCCATGGGTGCTCAGGTGTAGAAAACGTCCTTTTCTTCTGTATCCATCATTACTACAGATTAACAGAAACTGGGGTGTTCAACCTAAGATGGGCAGCATCTCATCCTCCATACTACCATTGAGACGCATGTCATAGTACAGGTGTGGCAGCACACATCAATAAATCACACTGACACAATTTGCTGTTACTGCCATCAGGAGGTTATGTCATTGCCGTTGTCTGTTTGTTTGTTTGTTAGTTAGTTAGTTAGTTTATTTCTCTGTTAGCAACATAACTCGAAAAATGAATGGACGGATTTAATGACATTTTCAGGAAATGTCCGTATATGGACAAGGAACAAATGATTAGATTTGGGAGTGATCTGGATCACCGTCTGGATCCGCCATGGCGAAAAATGTGATTTTCGTGAACTACTGAACTAGAATAGATATCATTATGAATCCAATTGCTTATGGTATGTTTCAAGTGTTTATCGGAGGAAATTTAGAAAAATGACCTGGGGTAACAGGTGTAATTGAAGTCAAATTTAAATGCTTAAGATTATCCAAAAAATATTAGTCAAATAAATAACTGATTACAATCATTTTTTTAGCCCATGTCAGAACTTAAGACAGACAATGACGTTATGCAAAGCCATAGACTGTAAAAAACATGGACATCCTGTCGCCGGGGTTTTGTGAAGTCGCCACAAAAACTTCTCCCCCTGGTGACTGGCTCATCAGATATGGTCCAGATTCTCTACTGGCTGCACAATGGCGGGGATATTCAATGGCGGAAGAAAGGGAGCCACGCTATCCATAAATCCAGTTATAATACATCCATGTGCAAAGCTAGCAGGCTATCATCAAATTTCAGAGCTAAATAGTCACACAGTCCTACTGTCCACCTATTTTTAGCTCTCTGTGATTATTGCTTGATTAAGAAGAAGACAGTTATGGTCCATAATACATCCATGTGCAAAGCTAGCAGGCTATCATCAAATTTCAGAGCTAAATAGTCACACAGTCCTACTGTCCACCTATTTTTAGCTCTCTGTGATTATTGCTTGATTAAAAGAAGACAGTTATGGTCCATAATGGCATATCGTGACAGATCAGTGTGAAAACTACTTGCCAAGAAACACCCCTAAAGCATAAACAAGGTTGTGCGATCAAAAGTACAAATCCATAAACTTAGCCTCTCACCCCATGCACAAACAAGTATGTTATCTGCAGGTTTGCTGGCACACAGACAAGTTATCTGTGTGGCGTGCTGCTGTCAGGATCTCCATAGTGACAGACAAACGCAATTACGTTGTAGAGCTCCATTAAAGTTGGGCCTCTCACAGTAATCACAATACACCATCAGTGGTGTGCCTGACTAGTTGGAAAGTCCAGCTGGGAAATTCCACCAACAAAGCACGCAGCAGTAAAGCTTCGAGATA
This sequence comes from Scarus forsteni, assembly GCA_036419115.1. Classification (NCBI taxonomy): domain Eukaryota; kingdom Metazoa; phylum Chordata; class Actinopteri; order Labriformes; family Labridae; genus Scarus; species Scarus forsteni. The sequence goes on from JAZDUH010000136.1 coordinate 12,639,855, forward strand.
GGGCAGATGTGGACCTTACACTCTGAGACAAAAACTATTTCAGAGGGAATTCAGATTGAGGTGGGTTTCTTCTGCTGTGCAGCCAGCACTAACAAAAGGATGGTGGGATATATAGCTAATTTGCGTGATGATATATGATGAATATATTGTTTCCTGATTGTCACCCAAACACAACTCCTCACAACCTCAACAAAAAAAAATACTCAACTAAGGGAACTTGTCAAATTTCACTTCTTTAATTAAAATTTATTATGTGTATCTTCAATTGTTTTAATGTCCTGGTCCATGTCACTCAACTTTGATAATGTGTCCTTGCCAAGGATAAGTAAATAACTTGTGATGACCAACAGATGACCAGGCTTGTTTGGCAGATTCACTTTCACTTGTGTTATGTAGAGCAATGTCTCTAGTTCATTTTGGTTACTTTTATGGCTTCAAAACAGATCTTGCATACAAATATTGGCTAAAATGCATGGTAGTTCATTAGCAGTAGCAGTACTTTCATAGTCTGATGAAGAAGTGATGTTGTATCATTCATATGGTTTTCCCATATGAATGATACTACGCCCCTGCGCTGTTGCTCACCAATGTGGCACAACGAGCCAGTAACAGTGATAGTTACCTCCGCCAAAGAGGGGTTTTTTTCGGGAGAGTCTGTCTGTCTGTCTGCGATTTTTGTGAATAAACTAAAATAACTAAACTGAACTAAACTAAAATAAATATCATTATGAAAAGCACTCGGAGAGCGCAGACCTCCGCCAGCACAACAGTCCTCTCCCATATTGTGATTTTTACCATAAATATTGTTCCACTCTTATTTCATGTAAATATTTAGATTCCTTGACCATGAAAGCATACCATAAGCAATTGGATTCATAGTGATATCTATTTTAGTTCAGTAGTTATTCACGAAAATCGCATTTTTCGTCATTGGGCTTATGATGAGTTTTTTTGTGTATGTAATGGTTCTCAATTTAAATTGTACTCTTTGTGAGTCTCAGTACTTCCCTCTGTGCTTGAGCTCTTGTGCTTTGTCTTTTGTATATTTCTGTTTGTCATAGCACTTTGTAAATCTATGTTTGTGAAAGTGCTATGCAAATAAAGTTATTTGTATTATTTGTATTATTTTATCATGCAAACTAATGCTTGAATGCTTCAAAGAAAATCAAGAATTCTTTGGATTGGATAAGTGTGCTGGCTGTGTTAGAGGATTAAAGCTCAGAGATTTAAAAAGTTCTTTATTTTATAGTTTCTTTTTCATCATTTGCTGTAAGTTGTTATAAAGATGGCTGCTGTCCCTGAAAACCTCATGACTCAAGCTAAAAATTCTTAAATCACATCCCCATTTGTTATGTTTCATCAGAAATTCCATCAAAGGCTAATGAGATGTAATGAGCTGAAATGACACAGTGCAGTTATGATTATATTCAAAGTAATAATTTAAAGCACGGTCCTTCCTCATGGAAACTGAAGAGCAGGAAGAAAATCTGTTCTTAAATCCATACATACCACAGTAAAGCAGCATTTTGCTGACGCACAGGGGGTCTATTACAACTTATTATGTTCGAGGAGATTAATGAGCACTGTAATTGTAATAATGCTACTTGAGAATGTGTGCGGTGTGTGCAATGAAAAGGTCAGATGTGGGAGTATTGAAAATGTAGTGAAGGTTAAGACAAAGAGCTTAGAGGAGTGAGACAAGCAGGTGAAGATATATGAGAGGAACTTTAGAAAGGTCAGCAGCTGAATCCCTGAGATGCAGAAAAACAGAGACAGGAAGGTTATTGTCTAAGCTGTCCGTCAAAAGCTGTGTGAAGATGCAGTGGTCAGGGGAGGGTGGGTGCTTTGTGTTGGAGTAGTTATGCTTCAATAGTTGATGAATACCAATGGTGTAAAGGTGGCTATGAATACTTTTAAACAATTACAGTTCTGCTGGAAAGTTCACACCCAATCCTCCCTTGAAACTATTAAAGTTGTAACTTAAGTTGTGTCTGCCATAAACTTCATCAATACCAGTAGAAAGAAATTTTAAACCACAAAAAATATTGCCACATACACAATGCTTCACATAAGTAAAAAGTAGGGCATACACTCAACCAACCAGGCATGCTTTAGTACTGTAGGTCCTCCTCTAAAAAGTCCTGGGCCCTTTAAAAGTACTTACTCCTGAGTAGGGATGGAACAATACACTTAAACTCACAATACGCTGCACCTCATTATGCCCGGGTCACGATACGATATGTCACGATACAATATCAAAAAAGTAAAAAAGAAAAAATATTACTGTGTAATCACAACTTATTTGTTTTTGTTTGAGTTTCACACATGAAAACAAAAGTCCTAACAGGCCAAACACAAACAATAACACTCTCTCTAACCCTTGAGAGGTTAGAGAGAGTGTATGCTAACGAGCGGTAGGCTCATATTTGCCGTCTTTGTCTTTTTTAATGAGAAAGCCAAAATACTGCCAGACAGATGATTTGTATCCAGGCAGAGCGCCCTCAATTTCGACCTCATTCGACTCCATCATTCGGATTTTTGGAGGCAAGGTAGTTGGTGCTAATGTTTGTTGTCGTCACTTCTGGTCAGGTCACATGCGCTATTACCGGACGTGACGTCTTTATTTTGTGATCCATTTTTTTCAAACTCGATGCATTTCGTCAAGTACTGTATCATGATATATTGCCAAACCATATTTCATCCCATCCCTACTCCTGAGCAGGGGCAAATCACCTACCATTGTATTAAATTTTAGACCCTGGCTCCTGCTGTCAGAATGTACAGTTCCTCAGAGTCATAAGTTCTTGTGGTCAAAAAGAGCCTAAACAGACCCTTAGAGACTTAGCTGAAACTTGCTCATACAGCGGAAGTCACCAGACTTTTTGAAGTAAAGATTATGCCATCATGCTACCAGTCAAAGTTAGATCTATCCGTCTGAATTCACAAAGAAACCAAAATAGTGGTTCGTCTTCAAATGATTATTGTTACTCTTAATTAAGCCTGTTAAAAAAATCTTCAACCTATAACTGTGCTAAAGGAAGGAATTAAGATATAGAGTCAGTGGATTTAAAGTCATATTTGGATTTGATGACAGAATAACTAACTATGAAATAAACTGTAAACTGCCTGAATATCGTGTCCATACAAAATGTTGATGGGGGTATGGAAGTCATTAAGACTTCATTAAACTTGAAAAGGTGATCAGGTCACACATAGGTGAACTGGTGGAACACTATCCCTGGAGTTAGTTAAGACCTTACGCATCTGCTCTTAAAGATCCAAAATATCTACCAGTAAATACAGATCTACACATTCTTGACCTCCAAGGTGTAGACTTAAGACTCGATTTAGGACTTAAAAAGTATTTTGTGATATTCTATGCAATGAGACTTACATGTTGGTGGCGTGTCCGGTGGTAAGGCTGGATGACGGGTAAACCCAGAGGTGTCACCCACTCCACTGTATGGCCAGATTTGGAGATGAGTCGGGCACTCTCAGTCAGCCAATCCTGTAACACAGAAATGCCAGCAGAAGTTCAGAATTGTGTAAAATGAAATATGTCCAAAGTACATCTACAAAACAATATGTAACACATGCAAGAAAACACCTATAATCACAGGCTATGTAGGCAAGGCAAGGCAAGTTTATTTATATACAGGAAATGTGAAGTAAAACTAAACAAATTAAATTATTTTAAGATATTTTCAAGACTCTTAGAACATTTAAGGATCCTGTTGCATCAACAATGTCTGAGTCAACACAGATAAATTTGTATGTTATGATTTTGAACTAGCTTAAATAACAGTCTTAGTGTGTAATTACTACTTCTGGTTGTGACTTAAGGCAGATACCCATTGAGAGAAAATCAATTGAGTAACCTGCTAAATAGGATGTTTATTTAGGTGGACTCAAAAAAGGAACCAGCATTAAAGCAATAAAAGTACATTAATACTGTAAACTGAATTTGGATCAACCCGCCCCAGGAGATATGCCATGCTGAATCAGTGACATCTTTTTAAATCACTTGTTAAAACTAATTTCTATAGGCTTGCTTTTACATGATGCTTTATTGACATAAGTACCTAATTATTCATTTTGTTAAAGGTGCTATGAGGAGAATCTATTACCGGCGAAATAAAGACTCTGCTACCCATGAGCACGCGCGCCGACTGTCGTAATGCTGCGTTCCAGTAACCTCGGAAATGGGAGTGACATCATCTCCGACTTGTTGGCGTTCCAGTTGAAGTCAGAAAAAAACATGCCGATCTACCAGGCTATTGTTAGCTGTTGTTAGCGCGCCCTGCGTTGTTGTATGAAGAATGTGAGTATCACTATGGCAGCATTTTTGTAAACATAAGTCTAGCAATAGTATGTATACAGCTGATCTAGAGCGACACACCCCAGTCAGAAGTGCAAATAAATTGATTATTACAGGAGCTAAATAACTGTTCACACTGGGGACATCCATCTTCCATTGTCAACCCGGGGGTAGCGAGGTTTTACCAAGTTCCCAGTAGGAAATTCAGACTTCGGGGGATGTTCCAGTTGCAGTTTCCTACTCGGAACTCAGAAATTCCTACTTCTGAGTACAACTGGAACGCACCAAAGATGTGACCCAAGCCAATGCGTGTGTTTGTTGTGATAAATGCAGTTCGGACCTTCCTCAGAACTCTGCATTGCTTTACAACTTCTTTTTTCAACAACTTACAGGATGCAAAGTGACGAGGTAATGTATCTCTTTCTAGTTATGTAGTGGTAGTTTTTGATGTGTGACAACAAGCAATTTTTGGAAAACTTATTATCGTAGTTGTAGTCGGCTATATATCACTAATTACAGCCCGATTCTCCAAGACATGTAATATAAATAACAAAATAATATAAATTTGCTCTAGTTTTAATTGTCTTGTTCCTGAAGTTGAGTATCCAGGCCAGTCCAGTCCTGTCCGACCCGACCAGAAGGCTAAGGAATAGCATTTATAGATAACCTATTTTGATGCTATAAAACTCATCTTAAAGTGTGTATTTTGATCAGGCATATATCTAAAACTGAGACTTTTTTGTAATTACTTAGAAACTCCTCACAGTCTCTTTAAATATTTATTTTACCTGATGTGATGTCACCGTCACATCATTGTTGATCAATTTACTGTGTCATTGTCTTCTTCTTATCATTACTATCATCATTTTTTAAAAATCTTTTTTATTAATAATTTGTGATTCTTATGTTGACATTTTAAACATACTAACTTTGCACTTTGTAAACTTCTGCTATTTAAGGTACTTGATCAATGAATTCATTATCTTCATCATTATTATTGTGATATTATAGTTATTATTACCACAAAAAAAACAAGTTTGAACTCAAATACTGAAAATTTGATTAAATGACTACTTACAACTTAAAAACTAATCAATGTAAAGAGTGGAATAAGAGTAGAATACAATATAAACACTGAAAATAACTAGAAAACCATAACTTACTATTTTGTATTTAAGGCTTTTTAATACTTTACGGGCCCATGTCCACAGCTACCAATATTTGAAGAGCTCTTTTCCAAAACGCTATATATCCATTTTAATTTAGAATCAAAAAGTGACATTATTTATCCAGACCCACCAATGGGTTGGCTGGGGAACTGAACTTTGAAATACAGTTTAAACAGGGATATATAGCTTTCTGACTTTAAATACTGATAGGGCAGGTATTACAATCGGTATACAAAAGAATAGCACAGAGTAATATTGTTTTTTTGATTTTGGCTTTTATAGCATTTTGGAAAAGAACTCTTCATTTGCACTGCTAGCACTCAGAACAAAACCAATGTGTTCGAACAATTTCAGCACTGAATGTACTGAGAAGAGAAACTCCCTTAGCGTCAGCTCCAATCACCCCCAGCTGAAAAAAAAAATCCATTTCAACTTTTGGAACGGCACTGCAATAGTAAAATGTCACTTCTTCATCCCACCCTGACTGATCAAAGGCAAGACTTGGCGGGACTTCTGGGGTCTTTTTTGACATCCCTAGCTGAGTATTTCTGGAACATGTGGAAAACTGCCCAGTCATGTGACGTAACTTTTGAGTTATCTTGCTTACAAACAACTTACAATTCTCTGGCAAAGACATAACCTCATCTGGGGAGTAGATGACGGCAGAAGGGAAAGTGATCTATATTGTCTTTTAGTGGGAGTTGATGTACAGCTGCTTTTAGTGGTAGGACACGATTCATGAATTTGGTTTAATGCTTTTTAGAGCTCTGCCAAACTGCAGCAGTGGGCACAGGCCTGCGAGGCCTTGATTTTTGCTAAAGTAATTAATAAAAAGTTTTAGTGTGTCTGGATGGTCTAGGCAAGAAACTTCAATGCTCTCTTCATAGGCTTTCATGACATCTGGTTATGAATAGACGTATGGGATGACAATCAAAAAATAGGACTCTATTTTAGACTCCTGCATTCACAGTCTTATTCTGAATTTAGGTCTGCTGTTCTACTTGCCAGGTTAGGCAAACAACTGTTGCAGACTTGTAGAGGAACAGGTGAGGAGTTGTTGCGTTCTCTTAAAAACTGCAAGTACAACAGTAGTGTTTGCATAAGTGTCTGGCACAGTTTATCTCCAAGAATAGCAGGCCTGTAAACGTCCCACCAGAGCCTCCTCACACATGCAGGCACACACAGAGCTGTAGGAAAGATAAATACGTCCTGGCAAGTTGAAAAAGCTGTCTGGCCCAAAGCTGTTCCATTTATCACTACCTCCCTCTTTTTTTTCCAGGTACAATAAAATGAAGTTAGCAGAAAGGAGAGAAAGAGGAGTGAAAGATTAACTAGCGTGATAGTGGGAAAAGTGACTGATAAATCAATAGATTGATAAGAGACAGGATGAGTAGGAACATCAGAGCTGACTGAACAACTTGGACACACGAAGAGAAAGTAGAGAGGTCAGGAATGACAGCACTGATGATTGATCACCTTGCTCTCTCAATCGTACTTCACTCCATTCTGCTCAATCTAAGAGGATGTGACCTATTTAAAGGGCACCAGCACACGCAAACACACATGCACACACAAGAGCAGCAGGTCAGCGCTGAGTTAGGAAGGGGGGGGGGGGTCATCTCAGACTGGGTCGTCCCTGCACTTTCCCCAGAGGACACACACGCGAGCAGTGGGAAGTGTTTCTATTTGCTTGCCAGACTCCTCTCTGCCTATGGAGATAATGTACAATCCCCTGCCAGCTGCACGGCCTAAATCTATAAATGGAGTCTGTGTGATGAATGGGTGCTGTTGCTAGGGTAATAGTGAAATAAATAGTCATTAATATAAAAAGCAAGGCAACAAATAAAAGAGTCCTCCTTTATAGGTAGTAGCATTGGGGCAACAACTTGAAATTGGAGTTATACAACCCAGCCCTGCTTTAGGGAAAGGAATAGAATCGAATAGCATCGTGTTGGAGGCACTCACATTGCGTTAGAGGACAAATATTTTAAAATAAAAGCACATGTAAATTAAGCTGCAAGAGTCTCTTAATCAGACCATAACAACAGATGATATGCTGTATTGTCAACTCCAGTCTTAAACTGGAGACTCTGTCAATAAAAACTGCACTTCATTAGATGTATTTTCAACATAGTACACCATTTCACTCATTTGAATGAATACCAGAGTGAAAGAATTACTTATACTGAGGGAGAAAAGCTTGTAAACATCCTGATCTGCCCTTTCAGTGACCCTGAAATGCTTTGCAAGTAATCTGGACGGGACCCAGGAATGCTTCTTCACCAGCTTTCCTCTTTTTATTGCAAATTCATCCATTTCACACAGGTTTACCGTTTAGAAGTGCAGGTCTTGCTACAGGGATTGGGGGGTGGGGAAGTTGGAAATTAGATTTTGCCTTCAGCAGGAGCTTGCGGTGCATTCAATTAAATACATTTTTCCACATTTTCCAAAATTATTCAGATAAAAATGTCAGAAATACCTGTTGAGGTTTGTGCCCTGAGCACTTCAAGTCGTGCATATAATGCAGACACCGAAAGTCTTGCCAGTACTTGATTTTGATCAGTCAGTGAGGAAGAAGTGACATTTGACTAGTGCGGTGCTGTTCCAAAAGTTGATGGTGAATATTTTTCTACTTATGGCACTTGGAGCTGACACTAAGGGAGGTTTTCTTCTCACTACATTCAATATTGATAATGCAGGACCACATCGGTTTTGTATTGATTGCTAGCAGTACAAATATTGGTAGCTGTGGACACAGGCCCAGAAAGAATTGAAAAGCCTTAAATGAAAATAGTATGTTTTTTTTTTAAATCTTGTTTTAATTTTTATACCTTAACTCGACCAAGAATATCAGAAAAGCCTTGATGGAGGGTTTTGCTCTGTGAGCTCTCCTATTCACAGTTTTTAACAACCAAATGTCCCCCGATAAGTGAATATAAAAGGGTTTTCTTCTCTCCTTCTATCCCGTTCTGCTGTTAATTCACAAGCATTTACATAAGGGACTTTGTCTTGCTTTTGTGCAGTAAATGCATTAGAAGTCTTATTTTGAAACTTGGCGCCAACAATAATTGTTTCAAAGCTAAACATTTTGTGGGATAAAATAATTATCTAGGTTTTTTGAAATAATGCATAAAATCCATTTTGACATTTGGTCCAAAGGTAAACTACTTTGACAGACAGACACCTTAAATCTTTTCTGTAGCTAACCAACAGGCATTGTTCTGATAGATACAACAATAACTATATATATATATATGTTTGACAAAAAAGCTTCAATCAACAGCCAATATTTTAGTAATGACAAGATTGAGCTGATTAACATTTTTGTGTTGATATGTATCCAGTAGTGGGTGGAATTGGGAAGTGTTCTAGTGTGCTCTTCCTTCTTGTAGAGACAGACTGATTGTACAGGAGATTAATGATAAAGCAAGTTATGGTGAGTGACTGTTTCGCCTTTGTGTTTTCTGAGGGTTCAGTCAGGTTGCAGGACTATTACTAGAAGTGACCTCGTAGTTCCACTTGATGTATCCAGTGCTGGATGATCTAATAGACTGTTCTTTAAAGGTGCAATGAACTCACCTGGATCTCTCTAGTCCCAGTAAACATCTCCTTCAAGCCACTGAACACCTGCCGCACCAGGTAGTGAGATGCTTCCCAGATAAAGTCCTGGAAATACAACACATTGTTATGTGATTGTATCAATTCCCATTGTCACACACACACCCCTACTAGTCTAATGTATTTCTCAATACACAACCTCTTGATTTCTTTTTGATGCAGCATTATGTAACATTTCCCCCTTAAAATAGTACTTTCATATAGTTATATAGTAAACAGCCAGCCCATCTCAGTGCTGTTTGATACACTGGCTTAAGCTTAGAGATGGTCAAGGATGATGATGCAGATAAAAAAAGAGAACAAAGGGAGGAGTGAAGCAGGGCACTACATAAACTGCAACAATCGATTATCAGAGTACACATCCCTGACAATATCATTTAGATCATAGTTAGTTTGTTAAAAAACAAACTTATATAAATAGAAAAGGAATTCAATGACATTTCAGGACAGGACAGAATTGGATAACTTGACACATCAGATGAACGGTTCATTAAATATACTAAACGTGATATATTTCACTGGTCCTTCTGGGTAACAGCTCACAAAAGGTGCTTGGAGAGGGTAGAACCATTTAAAGGATATCTGGAAGGTGACTGGATGGCCGTTTCATCAGTTACATTAATTAAAGGCACATCAGATAATGTAGCAGGCGGGCCAACTGCCACAAAGTGAATTAAAAAAACCTGAGCAACTGAGGACAGAAGTGAAGTGAAAATATCCTTCCCACTGAGAGATGCTTTCAATTTTGCTATTTGTTTTTCATTTAATAAAGAAATGTGGCCCAGATCTTATAAAACTGAGACCAAAGCTGTTAGCATCTCTGCTAATCTCTGTACACGCAGTCTCTTCCTGCTGTGGTCATGCTCATTTCTCTCTCCTAGTCCTGCTCTGAAAGACATCTATTGTGTTATGCCACAATGGGACGAGTAGACTGGGATTTGGCAAGGGGGGGTCTGCCTAATACAGATACAGAATCAGGCGGATCCAGCTGCTGTGCAAGGTTATGAATGACATTTTCACTAATAATTCAACAGTTTTTAATGACATTTTAGGGGATGTTTATCAAGGCACAAGGGCCAAGTACTCAATATTGGTAGCAATCTAAATCCCATTTTGGATCCACGCATTTTTCAGGTGACAGTAACAGTGCAAGACTGGGCAGTTTTTCTGATTTTGACAAGACTCATCCAACAATGTTGGAAATACCTTGGTGAAAGTTTGTGCTCTTGGAGATCTACTAGTTTATTTAAATGACATTTAAAATTTAACACTTCTTCCTGGTAAAATACTTTTCCCACATATTTTATGCCTTAATATAAAAAAAAACAAAAAAAAAAACGTAAGGTTATTGTCTTTTCATGTTCTGCAAGAACACTATGTTTCCCTACATCTGCACTCAGAACAGAATACCTAATGGGACACAAAAGCGTGCCAAATTGATTTCAACTAACTGTTGCGTTAACTGACTATTTAAAAAAAAAAAAAGACAAACATCACTGATTACAGTCATATCACAGAATGAGAAAGGTGTCCTCTCCTTTTATTACAGCGACACCGTCTCCTTCTTGCTTAAAGCTTATCATCCAACATCCACCCCCGTTTAATCACTCACAATTACAGTCCCCCCATATTCCCTGTTTAAACAATTAGAGACATTACGCAGAAGTCATTTAGCACAATCATCTGGCAGTGAGATTGTAGATACAGTGACAGCAGGATCAGACCAAGTCAATCTATACTCACAATGAGATTAAGTCCTTCTATTGTAAGGAGCTGCACAGCTATGGGGCAGATAATAAGCACTATCGCACTGTGATGGGGTCAAATACTTCTATTCTCCACCTTTAGAGTCACTCGACAGAATGGTGTGCATAACCATTTAAGTCTAACAAAGTCTAACTGCAGCTGTTTTGAGCTAAAAATAGATCCATAATGACTGTGCACTGGATACTGAGAGCATCTGTAGTTGGATTACACTCCTGTACTCTACTGATATAGCCTGGCAATCTCTTTTTTTTCTTTGAGGTAATATGATATATTAATGAACGTGACAAAAATAAAGTTTTTCCACGCTGCTCAGTTTAAGGCAATTAGACTTTCCATGTCAGGGTCAAGGTTGCTTCAATTCTAGATAATCAATTGTGCTGAAATTGTATCCAGTCTGTTTCAGGAGTGTGATAAATGTCTTTATGGAGATGAGAGGGCAAAATGTACAAGGAGAGCAGACTAGAGTATAGGTCCTCCACTTCATTAGGAGCCTGTCCATGATTAATGTGTGTGTTAGAATGTATGGCCTGAGAGCAGGTGCAAAGGGAGCCCCGTACAGAGGAGATCCTGTGCTGGAAGGCTGCTCCGTCATACCACCTTGAGACAAGACTAAAAATATAACAGCGAGGGAAGCCCTCGTCCACCATCTTCCACCACTACTGTACCTTAGGGAACTCATCAATCTCCTTCAGTCTTTTCTCGATCTGGAGGCGTCCCCCGTAGCGTGTAACCCCGTAAACCACAGTCATCACAGTCTGTTTGACCACCTTCCTGCTGATGAAGCCCTCCAGGGCCTTAGCAATCTTCACTCCTTGCTTTGCATCCTGAGCGCGGAATTCCTCCACCTACAACATACAGATATTTTCAACATTTTCTTGTGTGTGTATTTCAAACATGTACTATAGAATAGGCTTCATTAAACATGGGACTCAACTTCTCTAAGATGGACTCGAACATTCTATTTTAATGGTTTCTTAGCTTGATGCTAACACATGAGGTAAGTGCACCAGCAAAGGCTTACAAAATGAGCACTTATGTGTTATTCACTTACGACATTACAACTCCAGCTGAGGATCTAAACTGCCCATGGTGAACATTATTAAATACTAACACCAAACTTTTTCATTAAATCAAAGTGTTAAACAGCTAACATCCCTCAGATTTCTGTTGTCAGTCTGTGTTCGTACCACACAGTGAGTGACGTTTCTCTCTCGCATTGACCATGACGTCAAATGCACACTCGAGATTGTGGTGTGCCCTAGTAAAAATACATAGCATGTTTTCCTTTCTAAATCCATCTCGTGCCAAATTAACAAACGAAATTAATGCAGCGGCATCAGTCACCTTGGTCTGAGCTGAGATGGCTCAAATCACACAGCTACAACTGCCACTGGCAAATCTCTAAAACCGTCTCATTTTTCAGAATCTTTGGTTTGAACTGGGTTTAGAAGAAACTTAAGAAATGACTTATGTAACTTATTAACTGTAGAGCTTGTCACTGGGAGTACAAAAACAAGCTTTGTTTATCTGTGTAGAGCATAATTACACAACCTGATACAATCTGAAACACCCTGTAAAACTATCAGTTCTGTTCAGAGGTAAAAACAAGAAGACAAAGTGCCTGATGGAAAGTGAACTCATTTTTCTGTCAGCTCTTAAAGCCCCTTGATAACTTTACAATAGACTCACTAAGGTGGACTTCTTGTCATGGCACATAGTAATTTGTCCAGAAACATTAGTCCTCCACAATAAGCTCGAAAGGGTTTCAAATATTCACGTTCACAGCAGGCTGTGCCCTCTGATCGACACACTTAGCCTTTGTGCCTTTTGAATGGTGAGCACTTAAGTCTAAAAAAAAAAAGCCTTTTTAAAGTCATGTTCTTGAGTGACAGACTTAAATATCTATGCCTCTGCTGTCTCTTTTAACAAGCAATAATGATTCATATGAATATTATGAGGTGGGCAACTGTCAAGAGACTAAACTCGACCACATGGGGTGCTGGTTTGGCGTAGTGGTTAGCACCCCATATACATACTTCTGCCGGTCCAGGTTCGAATCCCACCTGTGACCAGTTTGCAGAGTGTCTTCCCCTGCTCTCTCTCCCCCTTTCACAAGCTTATTCACTGTCTCTCTCCTATCAATAAAGGCGCAAAATACCCAAAAAAATACATTTAAACTCGTCCACATTTTGTTTTGCAACTCAGAGTGATGCAAGAGAAGGGCAAAATCAGGCAAACCAAAACCCCCCGCCGGTGCTGACCTGCTGTGCTACTCCGCTGTACACATCCTGGGGCACGTCACAGGGCATGAGGTTGACTGACGTGGCACCAATAACATCTCTTCCCAGAGCAGCATAGTGTTGGAGACCATTACACGAGCCGTCCTGGAAGAGAGGAGAGAGGTGCAAAATAGAAGGGGAGGATTTAAGTAAGAATAAAACAAAAATGGTGAAAGAATTGTAGGAACTGCATAGAGAATGAGAGAGGGCAACATAGGGACAAAGACAAAGAGGAGACAGTAGTGGAGAAATGTAACATGAGACATGAGCAACTGTTGCAAAAACAAGGAAAGATTTTTATGAAACAGTTACTTCTTAACATAAACTGCAACACTTTCCAACCTGACAAACTGTATCTTGCACAACATGATAAACTTTAAGATCATCGCAAAAGGTAACATATACCAATATTTCAGCTTACAATACTTTCCTCTGTGTTCTAAATCTAACACCTGTGACATGATTTGACAAATAAAATAATAGATGATAAATATATGCAGAGGACTCTTGGCCAGAACTCCAGAACTGTCGTCAGGTGAGTGTTACGCATCTTCATTAATGCTCAGTGATGTTGAAATGAGACCAGATTCGGAGCAGACCTTCAGATTCCCTGTTGTCAGACAAAGGAGGACCATGAACAAAGGACTAAGTTGGTTTATTTTAAGTTCTGTGGGTTGTTAGATACCTCAAATACCAAAGTACAGATGAAAAAACACTAATAAGAGGGTTTCTCATTTTATGACTCTTTATGGTTGTGCTTCTCAAACAGTGATGCAAGCCCCACAAGAGACTGACTGGCCAGAGTAAAGCGAGGTACACACATAAGGATTTTCTGAGGCTGTGACAGGCTGGCAGCCTGCTTAAGAACCGCACTTTCATGTCATCACTCATATTAGTGTTTGTTTCCTCGTTACTCCTCAGGACGCTCACTTCAGCTCTCTCGTGTGTACGCGCGAGCGCCGCCCCCACCCCAAAGATTGCTTGTCTGACAGATGCTCACTCCTCTATAAATCCGGTACATCCACTATCGAACCGATGCACCTCGGTGTTAAGAAAGATAGACGTAGTGAGCCGTCTTCTCATTCAGCCTCTTTGGTAGAAAGAGAGGAGGAAAACAAACATGCATGCACATGTCAATTCATCGAGACCAGAAAACTTACTGAGGACGTTTTTATTTGTCGTTCGATTAATTGATTTATTGATTATCGTGACCGGCCGAGTAACACTACAACGCTATGGGCTGCCCATGCACAGTAGTTAAACTAATATTGGAGCCCCTGTAAGGAATTGGTCAATGTCAGCTTTGTTTATATAGCACACTTAAGACAGCCAGTGGCCTACCAATGTGCTTGACAGTTAAATAGACAGAGAAAAAAACAATTAAAACCTGTCAAGGCCAATAAAACCAATAAAAACAAAGCAATATATTGAAAAAATAACAGACCCAAAAAAAGGGGACTTTACTCCTCAAAGGCCAAACGCTAAACGAAAATCCTATGGCATCCCAGAGGACCTCATCTACATCTATGATGTGTATGACATCTCCATGTATAAAGTTGAATTTCAACACTTTCTTCATTATATCAAAATCTCTTCAAATTTTCTCCTGTACATGCCGAAGTAATTTTTCAACATAGAAATGCCATCGAATTTCTTTGAACAAACAAATGCACCATTCACACAAATAATATAAATAAAGGCTGTTTCCTGTTTTTACTAATCTACTGTATGGATACGTTTTTAGGAATTATTTCATAATTAGAAAAAACTTGTCTCAAACTTGATATTTATCTTCTCTTTCTTTCTTTTTGACTTTTGAATCTGATTTGTGGCATTAATGATAATGTTAATGTATTTCCGAAACAGATAAAATTAGCTTAAAGGAGCCTAAACTGTTTTTAGAATGTTTTGCAACTTTTGTTCAAAATCCTCTCCTTATCACAGTTTAGCAGCAGACTGTCTGTGGTCTACCAATTACAAAAAAAATACAAAGTTATATTACAAGTCTCTTAACATATATCCATCTTTTAGGTGTTTAATCTTCTATTAGTAACTGGAAATCTTGAATCTCCATTTGTTTTACAGTTGTCTTTGAATGGGTTTTGCAAACCTTGAACCAACATACAGAGTCTAAAACAGTTGCTGATAATTACAATATATAATTATTTAAATTACTATCACAGGTTCCTGAAAAGTAGCTTCGTGCAGTTATTAGGATTCAGTTAGCTGCAACAATTCTATGGCTCTTCTTCCAGGGATCTACAAGTTTACAATATGAGTGTGATATAAAGTTTTACAACTTCAAATCATTATAGCACTCCAAACAGCAAGACACACAATAAAAACTTAAAATAAACCTTTTTAGTTTTCATATTTGACCTGATTTATTTGAGTATCTCGACAGCCTGAAGTCATGTCATTCATTGTCTTTGAGATACTGTTTGTGCCTTTGTTTAATTTTGATGATAACTTTTATTTAAACCATAATTCTTTCTTAAACCCATCTCGAAATCCCTCCTGACAGATGGCTGCACAGTAAGTGAGCTACTACGTGTAGTAAATATAAACCAGCACTGGCACTGTGCTGGAGGGTTTGTCTGTCGCCTGTGTGTTTTTAATGGGGGTTAAATGCCAGCTATCAGTGAAGGATGGCTGGAGCTGCGGTCTGGGCTTCAAGATTAAAGCTACAGGTTTATAGTGAACAACAGAAAATAGCCCCAGATGGCTGAGGAGGTCTTGCCTTGTTAACTTTGATGTTTCCCCTGAAATTGCTCTATTCACCATAACTGAGAGGCAGATCTTATTTTATAGAGGGCGGAACAATAACTGACAGATTAACAGATTCCTATATTTAATGACTTTGTATGAGTAAATCTGAGATAACAGCTGCACTTTATCATCTATGCAAACAGATTTATCTTAAAGGAGACATTAACTTTTTTCCACCCTAGAACACACACTCCTGTAATCCAGATGAAGCATCTCTGTCATGCTTCAGTCAAAATGCAATTCACACAAACCACTAGATTTGATTCTCCATGAGGTTCATCTGAACAGCATTTCACAGAACTTCCATTTCATTGTTTGTCATTTTTCATCAAACTGAGTGCTATTTTACTCCACCCGTCCTTCCCCAGAAAAAAATTGAGAAATATTGTGTGTTATGGTGTAACTTGATGACCCCCTAGCCATTTTAAAGGTCTACCAATGTAGATGTAGCACATGGGTAGTGTACTCAGGTTAGAGGAACGTTGGCATAGTGTAGCTTGGTCCTGTTTGAACGCTGTACTAAGGTACTGTGCTGTCATTGAACAAATGCCTTCTAAAGCAGGCATATACGTCCCAATATTCTGACACCATGCCTACAGGAAAAAAGATGGCACTCCCAATCATAAAACAGGAGTCAAGTCCAATGTAGAAAGCAGTTAAACCTGACAGTTGTAAGATGAACTCAGGTAGAACCCAACATTTGCCAACAGGGATGAACACAGCTTTAACAGATGGTAGCAGAGGTATGCAGAGGTTAGCTCTTGCTTGCAAGCGTGTTGGATCAAGTGTGTGAAATTTTTAAGCATGCGTAACTGAGGAAGATCAGTGTTGCTTAACTGGTGTTAACTTAGCTCTGCATGACCTGACTTAGCTTGACACAGCTCGACATTACCCTAAACGTCAGTAAAAGTTGGCCAAAATGTGGGTGTGTAAATGTGTCTTAAAGATAAGTATGATCATAAAAACTCACTTTGACTTAAGAGAGCCTAGATTAAGAACAGGCTATCAATGTCATGTTTCAGACATAAGTGGACCACAAACACAGGCCTTGGTCATTTTATGTTTTGCAAGTCGATACTACTGACACCTACATTTGTGTATAAAAATACTAAAAAACTTTTTTTCATCCATGATTCTGGCCCTTTAACCCATCAGTAAAAGAAAGCATTAACTCTAAAACTGCGAGGCAAAAACAATCAATCACTCTTGAGATGCATTAATGGTACCTGATGAACAGGAAAGTGAGAGATAAACTCAGATGGATCCGGGGATCTCACAGCGTTGGCGATCTCCATGCAGCAGGCCAGACTCTGCCATGGTTCGTCTGCATTCATCCACCACTGCTTACCCTGGGAAAGACCATAACAACAGATCATTTTAATTTATCAAACACTTGAAAACCTTAAAATATGGTTCAACAGTGAGAAGATGTTCTATAAAAGTGATATATAATAATATTGAAAAAGCAAAGACAATAATAAAACCTGTCAAAAGCTAATCCCATCCCCCATTTTCTAACAAAAGACTAAATTGTTACTACATGTTCTCACATTTTTTCTATCAAAAAATCTCACAACTAAGGAAGAAAACCACGTTGTTTGGTGAAATAAGATATTTAGTTATTTTTTTCAGAAGCTGAGCACTCACTTGCAGCAGACAAGGTTTGTTAGCCACTGCCAGTTAAAAGTTTCTGTTTTGCCAGATGTTTACAGACCCTTTTCAGACCTTTGACATAGTGATGTCGCAGCACTAGCTGCAACATGAACCAACACCACAGGCATACAGCACTTGAGCATATATTACCACACATTAAGAAGCCGTCCAGGCTGCTGTAGTCCTCCACAAGGCTAAAAGTGTTTTAACAGTGGTTCAGCCTCACCTTTTATATGGAAATTTCAGCTATTTTTAAAGATTCAAATTATCTGGCTCAGCTCACTTAGAAGAGCCAGTCTTTTAACTTTCAAAAGAATTTATTTGGCACTGTGTTGAAGTTTTATTCCAATAAATCAACAGGAAAAGATCGTGAAAATGGGAGGCCATCTCTCAAATGAGTCGCAGCTCATAATATTAACAAGAACACATTACTACCTCATGTTGCTTTTGTCTTAGATAGATCGATTAATTTATCAACACAGTTTAAGAGCAACCCTTAAGTTTATTTGCTTCATTTATCTCTGTTGCATTTTTGAGGTAAAATGAGAGACAAAACCTGCCAATGGTCTCTTGGTCTCAAAGATGTTGGTCCCTCTTATTTATCTAATTTGCTTTTACCATATGAGCCCAGTAGAGCCCTCAGATCTTCAGGTAGTGGTCTTTTAACTGTTGAACCCAAAGTTCGATCTAAAACATATGGTGAAGCTTCCTTTGAATATTATAGCCTCCGTCTGTGGAACAGTCTACATGAGGATCTGAGAGCAGCACCTGTTTTACTCTTTTAATCTGCATCATATGGGTTTTACTGCATTTCAGTTTCAGATTTACTATTTTATCTTTGACCATTTTTTTTTTTTACCAATTTTAATTTATTTATGGTTTGGTTTTAAAACAGTTTCATCTTAATCAACTTTTAGCATTTTACTAACTTTGTTATATCTTATCATGGTTTTATTTATTGATTTATTTATTTGGTCAGCTTAGTCTTAGCTCCTGTGTTTTTGTATTTTTGATTCAAGATGGCGTTTCCTCAGTTCTGCCTTACAGTCCTTGTGTGTAGTGTGTGTGTGTGCTTGGGTTCATGTGTGAGTGTGAGTGGCTGTGTTAAATGTGGGCTGGGAAGGTGGGTGGGGCTTTCTATTTTATCTTGTATCCCCTGATACTTATCTGCTTGTTTATTTTAATGTACAGCACTTTGTGCTACATTTATGTATGAAAAGTACTTTATAAATAAAGTTTGATTATTGACAGAGTGCAGCTGCCCCTTTAGCTTGGGACTATTTTATCACTATTTTTTACACTTCATATAGAATGAAGGAATACCCAATAAAAGACGGCTGTGTGAATGTAAGACCAAAAAGAAGTGTTTTGAGCGGACAACTTTCCACCCAGACATTTCTGACATTATTTGCCCTATTTTGCATTATTAGGAAATCTTCTAAAATAATCTCGGATTTGCATTCAGATTCTGGTCACCACCAAAATCTAATAACTGCATCTTTGTGTCACAACCAACCTTTCCTAAAATTTTGAAACTCACAGACAAATAGATTAAACACAGGCAGAAACATGGCCTCCTTGGTAGCTGGCTCAAAACTGAAGTTTGGCCAGTTTGCTCACATTCATTAGTTATTTTTTTTCAAGTAACACACAAAGTCCTAAAAGGTACATGACCTCACGTATTCACAGAGGAGTGTTACCTTCCACCTTGCTAGTCAGCACTGGCGTTTGTGTTTAGGGGTCTGTTTTGTCAAAAGGACATCGTAAAGAGTGCAAACATGGAAAGGGTCTATATCTCAAAAAAGTTTTGTGAAGTTACAAGCTGCTATTTCGTCAGTGAGAAGAAGAGTGGAATGCCTCAGAAAGTGGGGGGTAAGAGCCACTTTTGAAAGTCTCTATAATGCATTTAAAGCTAAGCATTTAGAAAATTAAGTCCTGCATGAGAAATGGTGCATGGTTAAACTAGACAATAAGTAAACATATAAGACTAATGAAAAACAAACTGACAGTGAGAGGGTTGTCTGCAGAGTCCAGTATGTCGTCCATGATGCTGTTGGCGTATTCCAGACGTCCCTGCAGCGAGCTCTTCTTCTTTAACCCTGTCAGATTAACTAAATGAATCTTTAGCCAGTCCAGTCCCTTGGGACCAAGCTTCTTCCCCTCTGCGAACACGAGAATAGCTCTTGTGACATCACTTCCTAGATGATTTAAGTACGGGGGACATGGGTAAGTACGTCCTCTAAAGTCCATGTTGTGAGGGAACCAGAAGACTTCATCCCTGATGTGGTTGGCGATGGAGAGTTTATAAAGAGCATCCATGCGCAGGCTGTGCATCTCACTACTTTTCTTTTTGGCAATGATGACCTCCCGCTTCAGGTGGGCTTTCTCAGATGCCGTGTGATCTTGGGGGTTGAAGTAAGGGATTTTGGGGGCCTCTGACAAAGGAGGTGGGATGTCGAGCTTTTCACTGCCTTTATCATTAAAGATGGAAATGATGATATCCAGTACGGGTTTGTTGATCCTCCAGGCGCAGTTACCGAGCTGGTTCAGGGAGTCAAGGACTGCATGGAGGTTCTGGCATTTCTCCAATAACACCTCGTGTTGCGTGGCCCCTTCCACCGTGCGCATCAGCTTAGTGGGTGTCAGCAGGTATGCTCCAAACTTGACAGAAGTCCAGGGCACAGGAGGGCAAAGCATGGGTATCACATAGGAGTCGAAGGTTAGTTTAGTCTCCCTGGCCTCCTGCAGCATATGACTCAGGATGGGGTGGGGCTTGATGAAGCCAATCTGGAGGGCAAACGTTGAAGGACATCCAATTAGACGCATATTGATAAAAAAAATTAAGATGTTCACACAACTATATAAAAGATATGAGTAGAAAAGTATTGCACTGGTGTAAAAGTAGAGTAACTTGAATAAAAAATACACAAGTGTAAACAAAAGTCATTTCATAAACCTATTAAAAATACATGTTAATGCATTTTTCATTTAATAATGATAACCAACAGTTTCAAAATGTGGCTGACTTATGGATGTCCATTTTGTCATCAGTTCTGACCCAAGTATTTAACCACAATCAGGACTATTCCTCTATCAAGGATTGTGATTTTAAACATGATGTTAAAGTCAAAATGTTTACCACACAAGTTGATGAAAAGCTTTGTGTGTTCAATGTTTCTCTATCTAAAATGAATACTCTGATGCTGTGCAAAATGTAGTGAAGTACAATCCGTTCAACAGCAAAACTACATTTGAAATCTATTTATAGAAGTATAAACAAACAAAATGACTCAATTATAACAAGTGTAAATTTACTTAACTGCTTTTTACACCTAAGTAAACTTAAAACGTTGATATTTTGAAAATATAGCACATATCAAATACACTTCACGCAGATATACTGTATAATGATAATGTCTTAAAAAGAGAGTGAAGACAAGCTCTGGGTCTGGGGTTTTCTCTTCACATGTACAAGATGACAATTCCTTCCATGTGTTTCTGTTTCTCTCCAATTTTTTTCTCTTCCACTTAAACCACTCCCTCCTCAAGCATTATGGTGTGTTCCAGTTGTAGTCAGAAGTAGGAATTTCTGGGTTCCGAGTAGGAAACTGCAACTGAAACGTCCCCCAAAGTCTGAGTTTCCTACTGGGTACTCGGTGAAACCTCGCCACCCCCAAGTTGACAATCGAAGATGGATGTCCCCAGTGTGAACAGTTATTTAGCTCCTGTAATAATCAATTTATTAGCACTTCAGACTGGTGTGTGTCGCTCTAAATCAGCTGCATACATAGTATTGTTCAACTTATATTTACAAAAATGCTGCCATAGTGATATTTACATTCTTCATGTGATTTTTGTGTACAATGCAGGGCGTGCTAACAACGGCTAACGATAGCCTGGTAGATCGGCGTGATTTTTCCAACTTTCCAACTGTAACTGGAACGCTGATAATTCGGAGGCGTCACTCCCAGTTCCCTCTTCCCAATTCCAAGGTTAATGGAATGCAGCATTAGCCCTGCCTTTGTGTGGGGAAGAGTGATAGCTCTCTACAATCAGGGAAACTGTACTGACAGATAACCAAGAGACTACACAAACCAAATAAAATATTTTCTATGGCTGAAGAAGACAAACAGCAAACTCAAAAATCAAGTTTGAATTTTGTTTTTATATGATGATTTGCATACAGCACAGTGGCGCAGCAGGCAGTGCACTAGCCTCACAGAAAGTAGATCCCCGGTTTGATCCCTGGGCCTTTCTGTGTGAAGTTTGCATGTTCTTCCTGTGCATGCGTGGGTTCTCTTCGGGCACTCTGGCTTCCTCTCACAGACCAAAAACATGCTCATCAGGTTAATTTCTGACTCTAAATTGCCCTTACGTAGGAGTGCAAGTGTGAATAGTTGTCCGTCTCTATGTGGCCCTGCGATCAACTGGCGACCGGTTCTGGGTGTACCCCACCTCTTGCCCGAGGACAGCTGGGATAGGCTCCAGCAGTCATTTGTTGCTAAGTGTGGACTAAGTTCTACATTTCATCTCTTTGATCGTAGCTTATAAAAGCTGTTTTCTGATTAAAAAAATCTCATTCCGATGTATTATGCACACACTGTGGATCTTTGCCATTAAAAACAAAATAAGGCTGTTTTGGTTTGGTGCCCTTAATCAATCTGTCTGACACCTATCCTGTTGCAGTAAAAACATCTAATTCAAAATAATAAGTCTTCCTTCTAATGGTCTGGTTTGCTTTTCAGGCTATAGAGACGAATGAGAAACACTTCCTGAAGGTTTTATAGCCATCGAAGAAGACCAAACAGGAGCTTTAATTTGATCAGGATTACAGAGTACAGATGCTGTTTTGCAGGCCTTGGATTTGAATAAACAAAAGTATTATGCCCTACTTTAGGTCATAGTCAGAGCATGTTTGACTTGAAATAAAACCATCAAAGGAAACATTACGGTATCAGGCAGACAGAAAAATGAAAAACACCTCCATGTTGCTTGCATGAGTCAAGCTTTCATGCTGTGCTGTAAAATCATTAGGATGCTCCCCTGATGAGCTGACCTCCAAAGACTGAAACAGGGAAGAATTAAAGCAAAAGAAAGTAGACAGGGTGAGAAAGACGTCAAAAAAAACAAGGACATGATTCTTAAACAGCATAGCCAGCTGCCAAAGTGCTTGAAGTCAGAAAGTCCACCATTCTCCGCGTCTCTGTGCCTCTCACCCCTGACACGGCTGGCTCACCCTCCTGCCGGGTGCCACAGCGGTAAATCAGCGAGCCAATTAAAGGGACACTAAAAAAGGGATTAGCCTGGAACCTATTCATCTTGCTCGACTATTCCCTCTGCCAATTCACACAAGGGGGAAGTGGTTTTTATAATTCACACTCTTTGCAGCTTCAGACTGGATAGGCAGCTGCACCAGTGTACCAGGTAATAGGCTTTGGAGTGACAGTCCACTCGTCCAAAGTGAAGGTCAACTCTTTTTCAATTTTTACTTTGTTGCTGCTCCGCTATGAGGCTTTCCAATAATGAAAGTGTCAACTCTTTCAAAACTTAAGCTTAAGTTGGCTGCTCCTTTAATAAAGAGATTAAGTGTAATTTTTAAAAAAGACCCACTTTACATCAACTTTGGGTTTGAGTTCTAAAGGCTTTTCATCATGAACACCATGTATCACTTTGGCAATACATTGTCACTTGCTTGATAGGTATTTGAATTGCAATTTGACAGTTTTGACGCAGCCACAGATGCTATGACAACAGTTGTTTGGTAACATCACCCATGGTGCAGCTGAAAAGGCGGCTTTAGAGGCCAAACTACAAGATAAAGCACATGTTCCAAATTTAAATGACAAAAGATATTTAAAGGTGCTATGAGGAGAATCTCTTTCCGGAGACATAAAGACTCTGCTACCCATGAGCACGCGTGGCGACTGTCGTAATGCTGCGTTCCAGTAACCTCGGAAATGGGAGTGACATCATCATCAAAAAAACATCCCGATGTACCAGGCTATTGTTAGTTGTTAGCCCGCCCTGCATTGTTGTACACGAATACCGCATCCATCTTCGATTGTCAACCCAGGGGTGGCGAGGTTTCACCGGGTTCCCAGTAGGAAATTTAAACTTCGGGGAACGTTCCAGTTGCAGTTCCCTACTCGGAACCCAGAAATTCCTACTTCTGACTACAACTGGAACGCACCAAAGATGTAACCCAAGCCTAAGCGTGCATTTGTTGTGATGCAGACTTTCCTCAGAACTCTGCATTGCTTTACAACTTCTTTTTTTCAACAACTTACAGGATGCAAAGTGACGAGGTAATGTATCTCTTTCTAGTTACGTAGTGGTAGTTTTTGATGTGTGACAACAAGCAATTTTTGGAAAACTTATTATCATAGTTGTAGCCGGCTATATATCGCCAGTCAAGCCCTGTCTGACCCGACTGGAAGGCTAAGGAATAGCATTTATAGATAACCTATTTTGATGCTATAAAACTCATCTTAAAGTGTGTATTTCGATCAGGCATATTTCTAAAAGTGAGACTTTTTTGTAATTACTTAGAAACTCCTCACAGTCTCTTTAAAGACAGAAAAGTAGAGTGTCTTTTGCCTCGGTCATGATTACGACCCGATTACCATTATTTCATCTCTTGTAATGAATCATAGTAATCTACAATAACAGACGGTCTGAGATGCCACATGACTCCATGACTGGAAGTCTAGCCTCCTGCAATTTGGTCCTTCTCAGAAACATTGGCCAATAAGAGCACCAGGGTCTCTGCAACATCAGTGCTCTAAATACAGTTCATCTGTTGACTATCTGTACAGTCAATCTTCCTTTATCCGACATCATCTGACATAGAGACGGCTGTAGCTCATGAAAAACAGTACTGTAGTCTGACATCAGCACTAAAGGACTCATTCAGATTATGTGAAGTGGGGTTGCTAGAGACCCATGGCACTAGCAAATACGAGTGTCAATGAAGAAACTTATCAGCTTCGCTCCTGGGGGAAAATATCCAGGGGTGGATGGTAGCAGGTTCATAGCAGTACACTGAAAGTCACATAACTAACCCACTGATAGGTTAAAACTATTCAAAAAACTACTACAAAAGTAGTTTCTTTGAGTAGGTTTATTATGAGGCTAACTCTTTAAGTAGTCAGATCTTCAAAAGCCTTGTCCTTGCTGTCTTTTAAGGAACAGAACTTTCAAGAATCTGTAATGATACATGTTGTAATATGTATTATATCAAGGCCTCTGTATTGAGGCAGTTGCCCTATCTTGAGGTTGGTGGGAAAACACAGCTCTATCCTGGTCTCTCCTTTTCTTTTGATAGGTTCTGTGACATGCAAGAATCCTATGAATAAAATCTGTCTCCTAACTGAGACAAAAAGCATCAGATCGCTTGCCAACAGCACTTTTGCCTATTGCCTATTTCCTTTATTGTTGTTTTGTTTGTATTACCTATCACAGAAACCAAAGTGCCTGCACCAATATCTCATTGAGTAGAGCTGACGTAAGCCTGAACTACAAATGGAGGAGCACCATTAACAAGGAGCATCCTCCATTATAATTCCTGTGGAAAAGACAAAGTGAGCTTTCCAATTCTTTACCTGTCGAGTGCTGCGGAAGGTGTACATGTGGTAGAGGATGGGAATAAGCTTCTTTTCATTTGACGGGTTCAAGGCGTCGCTATTAATTTTAA
Organism: Scarus forsteni; assembly: GCA_036419115.1. Lineage (NCBI taxonomy): Eukaryota > Metazoa > Chordata > Actinopteri > Labriformes > Labridae > Scarus > Scarus forsteni. The sequence goes on from JAZDUH010000136.1 coordinate 12,665,121, forward strand.
GGTTTTTAACCATCAAATCCACCATGAAGGTGCCCAGCTCTAATATTCCCATGTATGGCCAGGAGATCTCTCCTCCACGCAGCGTGGGTCCTGAACTTTGCTCTGCCTCCAGCTTGCACCACTGCTCCCTAGGAAGAAGGTCATGGGTCTGTGGAAAGACAAAAGAATAGAGGTGGAGTGTCATTCAGTTGTTTCAAAATAGGTAGATCTTTCCAAGAAATCTGATTGGACAAGAGACATAACCATAGTGCTCATGTAGAAAACAATAGGACTGGGACTTTTGTGTTTTGTGGATCACTCCATCATAGCTATGTATTGGACAGACACGTTAACCACTGTTTAAGATATATTTCAACATACAAGAAGCCTAAGTCGTTGTTTTATGGTAACCATGGACTCAAAATGGAGAATAATGCAGAAAAGGGTTGAGATTGACTAGTCTCCTTTCAGTCAAGCTGTAGAAATGGCTTTTTTTGGTTAAAAAGAAAAATTAAAAACATTTTACTTATATACTTGGAAATATACATTGGTAATGCTCAAACGTCAGCTAGTTTAGTGCTGGTTATACAAACAAAATTACTTCTAAAAAGTAACTGTAAACAAAGATTAACTGATCCAGACACTTTTGTTCATCTGGATAATCTTCAAATAAAGTCACTCCTTTTAATTTTTACTTTAAAAATAATATAGTTTTAAGAGTGTTTCTCAGTGATTATCAACTGGCAGCTAGGGGAGCACAGCGGGCATGCCACAGCTTCCAATCACTCTGAACATATATATGTGTGTGTGTGTGTGTGTGGGTTGTATTTAGTTGCTTAAAATGGAAAAGATATTACCAATAAAGGACTTTATCCAACCTAGTAACAGGTACTATAGGAGAATCACTTTCTGTGTGGGGCAGGGCTTAACAAAGAGTCCTACAGCTGTTTTTAAGCACACCTTTGATCACACTGATATATCAAGCCAATCCATCAGAGTCAACATCGAAAACAGCCTCTTAATCTCGTGTCACAGAGCCTTGGTGGTCTTTTATCTCTATCTCCGAAGACAGAATAAAGAATTTATCAACTGCATGACCATGGAGTAACACAAAAAAAAGCATTCCCCCACAGCTGCTACATTATGCATATTGAAAGTTTTCTATTTAATAACAGTTTGCCGAAGTAAAGGTAAATCAATGCACCTTAAGAACTGATGGAGTAAATCCAGGACTCATGCAGACGTTGTCATATAGCTGTATGGTTGTTTAAAGGGATAGTTCAGTTTTTTTGAAGTGGGGTTGTATGAGCTTCATTTGGCCACTAAGTACATTACAGGCAGTAGAAAGTTCTCTCTCCTCCCTTAGTTAGGCACAATTTGTTAAAGTTTGTGCCAATAACTACAATCAAAAAATAATACCACAGCTTAATAGTGCGTTACCTAGAATGTTTTTAAGTGCATGACAAATAAGGTTGATCTGGAGCTAGGAATATGTGGAATATGAGGAATATGTGATGTGAAATGGTTTGTCCTAGATTGAAAGGACCATTTATGCATCATAATTTTTGCTACTGATAAAAAAAAAAAAAACATATCACACTCTATGGACTCACAAACTGTAAGTCACCACTAATGTAAAAGCTTCCATGTTTGTATATGCTGTCAACATGTGGGAAAAAATGTACTTGATAGTTCATTAGTATATATTTAAAATAAAACATCAAAGTGTTTCTTTTGTCTCAGTGTGAGAACTTTACGCACTGCTAAAAACTGTATTTTAAACATGTCACTGAAGAATCCTTCAAGTCGTGGTCACTGAAGTACCAAAATGCTAATCTTCTGGAAGCTAACACAACTACAAAGCTTAACTTCTGTTTTTATTATAACAAAAAACAAAGACATGATAATAGTTGCCATTTTAACTACAAAGGGCTTATGTTAAACAGCTTGCATAATGAAGACACCTTAAGTAACTTTTTGACTAGCCACTGCGGTTTAATGAGGCCCTGCTTATTATAATCCTGATGACACCGGTATTTTCCTCAGCATCCATAAACTTCAAAAACTTTGAAATGCTGACAAAGAGATACTTTGATATTTCAGAAAGGGAACAGAGTCTTTGAGTAGAAAGTAGAAAATAAAAGCACAGTTTCAGAATGTAAGTATGACATGTCTAGAAAATATGTAAATGGATCATTATTGAATGACTGTGACTGTATGACTCTGTAAATTACTGAACGTCAGAGTTAATCAGGACTCCACTGCACACCTAGAGTGAGTACAAAATGTTGCTCATACATATACACACAATACATATGTTTACATGTATGTGTGTATTTCAAAGCATAAGCCTTCAGTGACTTAGTCTGGTAGTAGGGTTGGGAATCAATTTAGATTTTCTGGATCGATTCAATTCGATATTACAAGGTCTCAAATCTTATTGATTCACAATTAAATGAGATATTATTCAGTCTGGGATTTCTTAGTTAAAATAGTGCTGTAAATTTAAAAAGTGACCTTTTGACCTGGTACATCATTAAAAATTGTTTTAACATGAAGCTCTAAACCCAAAGCAGTTACATTCATCATATTTTAATGATATGCATTAATGCATATTCTCCATATTACTTGTTTTTTGTCCAACTCTTATTTTCCTTTGTACTTGTTAAATCTAAAATACTGTACATCCAAACATCAGCTTTTAAACTTGCCAGTGGTGCCCATATAGTGCTTCCACCATGTTTGTTTGCAGTAACATCTCATGAGATCTTGTTCAGTAGAAAGCAACGCTAAACGCTAATCACACGAGACTAGCAGGATTGATACCACAGGCTGCTTCTCTGCACATCCAAAGAAGAAAAAACTACCCAAGTTAAAAGATCGACCTTTGGATTTTATGGATTGATTATGAACCAGTTAAAGGAAAATCGATTTAAATTGACTGAATCCATTTTTTAACCCAGCCCTATCTGGTAGTGAGCCAAGCTCAGGCTTTCACATGCCAATGTGTCCTTGGGCAAGATGTCATCAGTGACATGTAAATGGGTATGACAGGGTGTGGATGTGTTAGCTAATACTGACAGACAACTGACAAAGAAACCCTGAACCATCAGTGAGTAAAAGTGTTTAAATCAGTTGATGTGACCTGTGGTGTAAAGACATTTTGAGAAGTCAGAAAGACTAGAGAAGCATTATATATGGTCAAGTCCATTTAGCATTGCCATTCACCATTCCATAAGAAACATAAGGATCTTCTTATAAACAACTAGAAAGGCAGCAAAAAATAATGACTTATTTACCTCACAATCTTTGGCCAGCAGTTGTGTGTAAGTGCTGTAAATGTTGCCCAGCTTCTCCACAGTCTGATTTTTGTTCTTCTGTCGCACTGAGTACTTGGTGTAGACCCTTTGGCCCAGGTCACTGGCTAAAACCTTCAGTGACTCTCCTGAGGGAAGCATGGTGGTAACACACTGGGTGACAGCAAGACACAAGACAGAAGAGTCAAAGACAAGGAAAGGAAACATCAATGAAAACTCTCTGACAAAAAGCAGATCTCTTGGTGGATCTGCTTTAGTTGAATAAAATAAATCCTTCAATCCAGGGTAAATCAAAGTGAGAATGGTTTCTTCAGGGGTTGAAAATCACACCCTGTGTTGGAAGAAACACAGTACCTGATCAAAGCTTGCCCTCCTTAGCTGCCATAGATAAAGCCTGATTCATTTGCTGCAGTTGTCATTGTCAGCATCTTAATTTGATTTTGTGGTTTCCCCGATTTGTTGGCTTGCATTTGTCAGCAGCAATGTTTTGAATACTAAGGCATGTAGCATACCTCTCTACACATATTTAACAACTGTTTAAAGTCAGGCTGTTGACAGTTAATTTATCTGTCTTGAACTTAGCCCCTTTGGAAGAGAGCCTTAAGAAAGAGGGGTCAAATTGGCAAATGCTGACAAGCAATTAGCATTACTTCATGCCACAAAGAGTGTTTCTGATAGCACATTATTCTTTTAGTCATGAAAATGACTGGTGTGGAATATCTCTCATAAAATGATTACTACTGAAAGCTTTGTGAGAACACTTCTCAGATAACTTTCCAACAGATGTGTATTTAGCACATGTCCAGCAAGAAACAAATGTCTCTTGATGCCAGGGCTGAGATGATCACACATAAAAACATTTTCAATTTTTTTTATTGGGCTATTTCATTAAAAACTACAGTTACTGGGTCCCTATACAAGCTATAAAGGGGAACAATAACTTGAGAAAACACATTAAAAAAGGGATGAATCCATGGTTGGAGACATCATTGAAGCTTTGGTTTGAACTAATCATGAAAAATTATTTGAGAATACAAGGTAGATTGTTACGATGGATTGAGTATGATTCTGAATTCATGCCTAATAGAACAGACAAGAGTTTCATCAAGTGGGAAAGGGGACTTTCAATATTCTGGGAACTGTTCAGAAAGAATAAGATTAAAAGTTTTCAAGAGATAACAGACCAATTTAATCTGACAAATCATGATCAATACAGATATTTGTACATACATATCATATAACAATAGAGGGGAAGGGGTTTGCTTTTATAGAGATGTTCACTTCAGCATTTGAATCAAAACTGAGGAAAAAGTTAATTTCAAATTATTGGGAAAGATTGAGGAAGGATGACTGATGTAAAATGAAATACGCATTAAAGCAGTGGCATGATCATTGCGTACCAGTATGTAAAATTATATTAAAATGTATTAAATGTATGTATTAAATGTATTAAAATGCAGCTCTGGGTGATCACATAAACAAAAACATTAAGCTGAAACAGAGTGGTGATACATTATTTATCTGACGATTTCACAGCACATATGCACAAAAGAGCTTAGAAACAAACTTTCAAACAAATGTACAGGATTTAGTATGTATGAACTAAAGTGCTGCTCCCTCCTGTCTACTGTGTCTTGATCTGCTCAAGACTACCTCTCTGTTTATCCTCATTTTATCCAGCAATCAGCACATATACTAGAGTACAGTACATCCCCTTAACATCACAGTATAATGTAAAGGTTTATGGTTTGTTGGTCATTTATTTTGTCAGGGACCATGTACAGATAACATTAAATTCATCAGAGTAGAGATGGTCTGCGTCAGATTATAGATTTATAGCTAATTTCCATCTGCAGTCCCTGTGGCAGTCAAGAGTGTCATCACTAGTGTCACGACAAATATGGGCCAAAATGATGAAACATGAGATATCAAAGTAAAATATTCTAAAATACAGAGTCACTGCATTAAGCTCCTTTAGATCAACGATGATGCATCAGGAGCAATATTTCTATTGGGGATCAGGGCAGCTCAAAGTAAATCACTGTTTTTTGTGTTCTCTAAAGCTAGGGTCTGCGATTTGATTTAGATACACTTTTTGTGATACTGGTTAATATGGTCTTTATGACCCGATGGTAATCAACTCATAATGTGTTCTTAAAACAGAGCGAAAAATATCCACTATCTACAGCAGAAGTAAAACAGGGAAAACACCAAACAATAATCATGCTGGGATACCTGTTTTTAAACCAATCAAATCCCGTCGCCATTCTGCTCGCCTACTGCGCGTGCATTTTCCCGGTGTGCACATGACTTGGTGTAGTGTAAAACAAACACGTACTGAAGGTTTGGAGTTGAATCAGTCTTCTGGATATATCAGCCGCGCGCGTGCATGTGAGCGGGGGCGGGCGGTTAGGCAGAGCCCTGAGGAGATGCTACTTTCAAATTCATGCTAGTTTTCCAAAATCGCCAACCCCAGCTTTAACATTAAACAGCATGTATTATGCTTTTATGAGTTTTACATTCCCTTTACTGTGTTTGGTATGACTGCTCTGCATGGCATAGCACTTTTATGAACAAAACAATAAGTCTGGCACACCAGAACTCCCCCCCTCTTGCAGTGCCAATAGAGATCTAAAATGGCTCTTCCTCCTGGGACCCTTTAAAAGACCTACCAGTGTGACATCACACCATGTTTTCACAGTCAGTTTTAGCCCATTGGCCCATGGCAGCAGACCCAATTTGGAGATAGTGGAATGAATGCAGAGTTGTTGATAACATGGTCTACAGCCACACTGAATTGACCAATTACCACAGTGTTAACCTATCAGCCAATCAGATGGGACTGGGTCCACATGGGTAAAGCATCCTTAAAAGGGCAGGAGCTTTAGCAGAGCACTTCAAACAGAATGAGAATGTGGCTGTATTGGGGGTACTTAGTTTAAGAAAAGTAGAAGGTTGTTGAACATTACTGATTGTGAACATACCCTAACAGTCATCACAATTACATTTATGAACCAGAGTTAGGGTAAAAAAATGGGCTGTTTAAGAACATCTCATTTGCTGATATGCTGTTTGTGACCATTTCCAAAATACATATTGGACATGAAAAATAAATGATGAAAATAAGGGTAATTATCGTTGCTGTTTTACCAAATTATTGTCTGATAATCACTAGTATTCTAATGAAATGTAATATTCTAGTTGCATAACAACCTGTTGGTAAACATACAAACTGTGAGCACTGACAACAGTTTATACCTGCAAATAATAATATCATATCAATAACAGGTGCATCTCTACCAATAAGTCTCTGTGTAGTTCCTTCTCTGCAGCATTTGTGGATCAGTTGTTGGGTGCTGTGGTTTGTATTACCTGTATCATAATTTCAGCATACTCCTTGTCCTCCAGCAGACAAAGGTAGGGATAGAGGTTAAGCCTGTAGTCCTGGGTGTTGGTTTTAGCCAGGAGCATCTTGCTGTCCCTAAAGGCCTTAAGGAGGATCTTCTGCCACTGTGCCCGATGATCCTCCAGCAGCTCCCTCTGAAAAGACAACACAATCCATTTCATGGTATTGCCTGCCAGGAGGAAGTCCTCAAAGAATGTGCCAGATAAAACAGAAATACCCTCTCTGTTTATATTACACTATATAGACCAATGGAAAGTCATTATGGAGTTATGAAGCAGGAGATAGAAGCAGCCAGCTCTCACTGGACATATGCTCTGTGCAACATGAGCCTGCATCCAATTTAATGGAAAGGCTTGTTTGGCTTAGCTTCCTTTAAACGCTGCACAAAACACAGACTGTTCCTCAGAGAGGAATAAAAGTGGGTCAAAAAGTTTTCATCTAAGACTGAAGAAGAAAGGAAAAGCCCATTCCATGTAATGGTCTCTTTCAAAGGTCACAGTTGGTATGGTATTTTAACATTTATGGTCATATAATAAGGAAGATATGCATGACAGAATATATTATATGTTATGGTAGAAAACAGCATGGAACTATATCGTGTAGTGCTGCACAGTAGAGTCCAATATGATGAGACAAAATGATTAAATTATGGGGATGCAAGTAACCCCCTAAAAAAATAACCATAAGCATTCTTGTGTACTTCATGATATAAAATCAGTACATAAAAATTCACTATAAAAGCTGTAAAGACAAAGTGCTTACAATTGTGGCATCTTTCAACTGTTCTATCCATTTTATAATGCTGGAACAAATAAACAATAGCCAATAAGCAAGTTAATGCTCAGGAACACCTCCACTCTCATTCAAGTGTTGAACCATGAATATCAAACTGAACTGAACTTCTGCATTTCTATTGGTGAGAATACAGTAAACCTAAAGAACACAATACAATGATGTAATCGGATACTGTACAAAACACCAACAGACCTCCAAAATCTGAATTCTTTACCCCTGTTCAAATCCAGACTTAAATGACATATGCCATTTACCAACCTGAACATTTATCCCTACATCTGTTATGTTTGTTGAGTTTTGCTGATTTTATTCACTAATATTTCTGATTTTATTAAGGTTGTTTACACTTGGTACAGTGCCCTTAAGAGACCTGAAAGGAGCTTTGAAATAAAATGTATTATTGTTATTATATAGTATAATATGAAATTGTACGATCTTTGAAAATACAGTCATATTCGAAGAAGTATGATTCAACTAAGTACAATACAATTTGATCGTGTATATGGCTCATGCTAACAAAATATAACACTGAAGTGATAAAGCACTAGCTGAGGAATTTCATATTGCTATGGATAATTCTCCTGTTCATCAAGAGTAGGGTGAAAATGGATGAGAGAACTATCTACCAGACTTTTTAACATGTGTCAGCTCGCAAACTGTTTTTGGCTTTCTTGAATATAGATATACAGAATATATTGTAAATATAGATATTTGGCACCAGGAATTTTATATAATTTTATCCCAAGAGCCAGAACAATATATTGCCACTTTAATATTCTGTCTCGAAGCTACTTCACATAAATTCAAGACTGCAAAGTATTTTCTTAAGAGAAAAAAACATTCTCAACTGAATTGCTCTCTGTGGCTTAAATGATGTTGCTTTATTTTACATTTAATGGATTAGAAAATATGTTAAAATGTGCCAAACAAATGTTTGCTTCTGTAGAAACAGACGATAAGAAATTAGTGTCTGTGGGTAAGAAGAAAGTGCAAAACTTTTGCTCACTCTTCCAGGCATGTCTTATGCAGGGTGTGACTAAATAAGAGAGGCAGTCTGGATGTGGATGGAAAGGTGACTCTGCATTCTCTCCTGAGGCTGCCATTACAATACATTATTATTCTGCCCTGTCTGTCTGTAAATGGTTCCAGACCACCAGGGACTCTCAGCCCGCTCGCTTCCCACGTAGCCCATCTGCAGAAGCAGACGAGCCAGGCTGGACTGTAAATGCCAGAGTTAGAAAGAAGGCACGCAGCAAGAATAATATGTTTCCTCCTTGACTCTGTAAGCCTTAAATGCATATCATTTCAAAGTTTACATCAGAGGAAGAGAGGGACATCCTAGTGGGTGGAGTGTAAGAGTCATGGCCATCTTTTGCTAGTCCCAACTCTTTAACTATGAGTTAGGCATATGAGATAACAAGCATCTTCAGCAATCCAGGATCTTTGGCCCAGAGAGTAATAGCATGGCACAAAACAGTGAGGCTGCTTATGGTGAAAATCATCATTTTGATCATTTTGATTGATATTGTCTGTTACTAAAACGGTTATTCACTGATTTTAGGACATAAACCATATGCAATACTTAAACATAATGCCATTCCAACTATTATCCTGAGCAAAAAAACAAGTAATAAACAAAAATATATCTAAAGACATCCAATTACCTTGAACACATGATAGAGGGAAAAGACAAAACAAGTGAGAAATGTTATTAATTCAATTATTCACTTTTTCAGGATTATGGAAAGCAGCAATTGTAAGTGAAACTGATATTCAGTTAATTGTCTATTTTATTTGTTCACAATTAAGTATTTATTTCTCTATTTATTTACCATTTTGGTCATGTTTTCACTAACGGGCAAGGACATCTCCACAGAGTTGATGGTTACATTGCAGGCCTGCTCCATCCTGAGCTGACGTTTGAAACGCTCCTGAAGCTCCTCATGATTGAAGTCCAGTTTTGGGTAATAGTGGTTTTCCCTCTGAAACACATAGACATCATTACATTAGTAAAAAAGGGGAGACCAAAACAGAGAAATTCTGGTCCATACTATTACCACAATGCAAGATGGAGATGGACTTGCTGTGATTTTTCCAGATAAGACTGACAGACACTGACATTAATGCTTAGCACATCCAACATGGCCTTAACATAACATTGTTTTCTGCAGTGTTACGACACAGCATGGGACATGTTTCTACTACGGGGGAAATAGTGCAGGCAACCTTTTTCAGAAAAGTTACCACAGAAATGTTGTTAGGAATGTTTGATATTACTATCTAGCAATAGAGACGTACATACAGTGTATCAACTCCAGCACCATGGGCTCTGCTGTATATCAAAACAACAACAAATGGTTACACTGAGGCTACGTTTACACAGACACTCCTGACATAAAAATCCAAAGATTTTCCCTTTGTGTTTTCAAAGTCCATCTGCGTTCAGACGGCGATGCTGGAGACGAGTGAATCCGCTCTAGTGTGCATGCCGGTTCAGTAGATAGCGGTGTAGGCCTGCAGAGAGGCTACAATGCTACAACACACGTATGAAGAAGAAAAACTTTTCACAAACAACAATGGCAAGTAGACGCACAGAGACGCAGGAGTTTCTTTTCTGGACAACAAATCAGTTCGGACAACAAATCTGTCTCGATAGTTTTGTCTGGATAACAAACTGAGCACGGAAAGAGGCTCACACGTTACTCGGCAGATGGATGATGCTGTTGTTGTTCCTGGTATGCATGCGCAGCCTTCATCTGAAAGAGTACTGCGCATGCGGTGACGTCAGCGTTTCACCCTGAAAACATTTTGATTCAGGTTTACGTTTTCAAAAAGTTAGTTTTCGGACAAACGCAAAGAGTTTCGATGTAAATGCAGGCCATAACACAATGAAAACGTATCGGATCTCACCGTATTCGGTACCGTGTAAACGCAGCCTCAGGGGTATCATTGGAGTGATTCCCTACTTCTGCTCCCCACCATCCCCGATGTAAACTTCACTGAACAGTCAAGAAAGAACAGCAGTGACAGTAGTGCCTTGGTTCACAACTTGGGGGTCAAGGCATTTAAATAGGCCTTGACTTATTTCATGAGGAGATCTAGACAAGCATGAGCCTTTATTAGCCTTGAACAGATCAGCCTAGAACAGAAATAATAAACTTGTTGCTTATTTTCTTTCAGTGGAAGCTGACATTCTTTTTTCTGTATTTCATCCAAGTTTGTATTGCTTACTTCCGCCTGGGGATGTAACAATATGAAAATTTTGTCACGGTTATTGTGACCAAAATTATCACGGTTATCAATATTATCGCGGTATTGTTGCAGCGTGCTCAAAATGTTCAAAAAGTACTTTTACACAGAAATGAAATCATTTAACCCCTTTATTATTATATTCATAACAGTTCTTTTGTCTTTTTCGTCAATAAATGTGTCAGACTCAGAGACCAAACAATGCAAACTGCGCATGTGCACCTCGCGTGAGGCTCCTTAATCGAGAACTGATACATAGTTCAGACTTTTCCAGTCAAAGAGCAGCATCACCGTGCGTTACTGAGGCAGTGTGGTGATCAAGCACAGTATAACGGTAATTTTAATTGGACACGGTAATGATACTGTGGGAACTTTTACTGCGGTTTGCCATTTTACCGGTAACCGTTACATCCCTACTTCCGCCACAATCGTTCATGCCCATTCTGTCACCTCAGAACCCTCTTTTGTCTCGATTGTGGTCCATTTGGAGTTTTAATTTCAGGCTCTGTTTACACGACAACAAAAATGGCAAAAAAATGGAGAGTTTTCATTGCATTTTCGCCTCATATTTTGCCTGAATCTGCAATTTATGAAAACAGGGTCCAGAGAGGAGAGTTTTGAAAACGTATCAGTGTCCGCAACCATTTAGATGCAGCTCTCCTTCACATGAAGGCTGTGCGCATATAGCAGGAACAACAACACCTTGGCCGTCTGCTGAGCATGGTCTGCTGTTTGCTGTGTTCAGTTTGTTATTCAGACAAAACTATCCAGACAGATTTGACAGAAACTCCTGCATCTTTGTGCACCTACTCGGCATTTTCTTCTTCGTACAAGTGTTTTAACACAGCTGTTCCTCAACAAACTTACATCGCCATCTTCTGGCCTGACATGCACACCACAGCGTTTTCAGCTGTTCTCGCATCTCCACGTGGATGCGGATCGTTTTTGAAAACTCAAAGGAAAAACCTTTCAGTTTCTGGTGAATCCAAGTAAATGGGGCTTCAGAGTCGGGGGTGGGCTTGGGGAGAAGCAGGGAATCGCTCCAATTCAAAAAGTTCTCTGTCTTATCATGACAAGATGACATAACCTTGTTTAGGCAGCAGTGTGAATGCAGGACAAAGGGAGACTGGGGAAAAGGAGTGTTTGTGTTCAATGGCACTGGGAAACTAGCCCCAGTGTGAGTCCAGCCTAAAACGTGATTTATACCTCTGCATCTGAACTGACACAGGCTGCACTCTTAGCCCAACATGCACCATTCCTCGAAATGTGACAGCATGTCTAAAGGATACAGACCACAAACCCTATGATTGGTCAACTGCATGGCACTGAGTGGCTGCAAGTCTCTGTGTACATCTCAGTCACGATTTTGTGAAATAGAATGAGCATAGAGGACGAACATGTTGAATTTAGAGGAGTAGAGCATGTCAATTTATATTTTTTGTAAATAAAGTGGCCAAACAAACAACACTTAAGCAGATATTCCCTTTAAAACATGCTGACAGATACCTCACATCCTGTCTCATATTTAACTTCAGATCAAACTGGTTTGCAAAGACAAGTTGAAAAATAATGCAAGACTTTTCCGACAAAGTATTAAGTGTTCAAAATCAATACTTATGTAAAGAGACAGTGTCCTTGAGAGCCACAGTTTGTCATCTAGATACAAAGGATGAATGTGAAATCTTGTCAGCATAACTAAATATAGTACAGTAGAACATTTATTAGTTCATAAAGAAGCAGTCAAGACAATTCATGAATCAGACCTCTTATAGATGGTACATGGACACCAGCCAGAACAAAGCTTGAGATGTTATGGTGAATAAATCTCTCATCAGACAGCTTTATGGAACTAGCAGAGTAGCTTATGTTCCACTATCAATAGATCCCAGCATATTCAGTTGATCTCAAGTGGAAATAGGCTGGCATAAGTTTGTGTGCTGTCATTTTAGACTTAAGTAATACTTCATGCTATTGCAATGTCAAGGAATATGATCTCTTGGCTACTCAGTGAAGTACAAAATACAGTCTGAAGAAAAGAAACTCGCATGTTTCTGGAAACACACATACCGGTATCCAAGTTCCCAAGCACACAAGAAAAAAACATGATTAACTGAATACTGAAGTGCCTCGACTGACACTTTGAAACTAGATAAAACTGCATTTGGACGGGCATCAACTTCATCAAAATTCCATCTCACCCCAACAAACATTGTTCTAATTAGAGTTTGTGTCTGCAGCTAACATTGATTCAAAAACCTGCAGAGAATTTACAGTCTGCCCCTCTGTTATCAGCTATTTGGACAGCCTCTCAGTCATTAAATCAGTCTACCGAATAATTCACAGTCATACTCCGACAGCCAACCAGATAGTGACTGCTGTAGCTGAGCAGTAACACTTGACCTCCTTTGCATTTAATACCGTGATGAGTTTTATTTACTCTTACACAGACTTAAAAAATATAGAACCTGCAGATTGCCAACATCACATTAAACATTCCAACGATAACAGAGTGGACACAAACATCTTATTCACATGAAGACCAAAGTAAACATGCTGCAATGATAAGAGCCAAAAATACTGCAAATGTTCAAAACTGAATGCTATTAATAAATCCTGCGAGACTCAGGAGGGGATGGGGAGTTGGGGATTTGAAAAGGGGAGGAAAGGTGAGGACCCTTTAGAAAGCAGAGTTGGCTCACTAAAAATAGGACAGTGCCTGTTTGGCTGTGAAGGGGTGACAATCAAATCTTTGGAAGTCACGTTGGAGCCTCCTGACAGCTCTACCAGCTCTCTGGTGTTTTGATGCTCAGAGCATGCATAGGACTGAGGCTTAAATAAATAACACTGCTGTGGCTATTTATATCTACATCACCACTGTTTATAATGAAATCTCTGTAGACTGTAGGGTTTATTCCTTGTATCATTATTTTAAATTCTGTTGAAAGGAACATAGTGTGATTAAAAAAACAAGATATTAATTACAAAGTTACCACCTCAATGTTGCTTCACTGCCATGAGACAATTCTCTCCAAACTTTAAGTTGGCACACAAGTTTCAGGAAACAATATTAATATGCCAGTTTGGTAATCCTGCATCAATGATATCAATCATCTCATCCAGGGGTGGGCAGCTTGCCACATTAATGTTAACCAAACAAATGGATTGCCACCCTACAAACCACAAGATACTCAGCATCTAATGCAGAGAGCTTAAAGGTGCTATGAGGAGAATCTATTACCGGCGACATGAAGACTCTCCTACCCATGAGCACACGCGGTGACTGTCGTAGTAATGCATTCCAGTAACCTCGGAACTGGGAGTGACATCATCTCCGACTTGTCGGCGTTCCAGTTGAAGTCAGAAAAGAACATGCCAATCTACCAGGCTATTGTTAGCTGCTGTTAGCACGCCCTGCGTTGTTGTTCACAAATATCACATGAAGAATGTGATTATCACTATGGCAGCATTTTTGGAAAAATAAGTCTAACAATACGATGTATACAGCTGATCTAGAGTGACACACCCCAGTCAGAAGTGCAAATAAATTGATTATTACAGAAGCTAAATAACTGTTCACACTGGGGGCATCCATCTTCGATTGTCAACTCGGGGGTGGCGAGGTTTCACCGAGTTCCCAGTAGGAAATTCAGATTCCGGGGAACGTTCCAGTTGCAGTTTCCTACTCGGAACCCGATAATTGTTACTTCTGACTACAACTGGAACGCACCAAAGACGTGACTGAAGCCAAAGCGTGTGTTTGTTGTGATGAATGCAGCTCAGACCTTCCTCAGAACTCTGCATTGCTTTACAACTTCTTTTTTCAACAGCTTACAGGATGCAAAGCAACGAGGTAATGTATCTCTTTCTAGTTACGTAGCGGTAGTTTTGAAGTGTGACTACAAGCATTTTTTGGAAAACTTGTTATCGTAGTCGTAGCCGGCTATTTATTGCTACTTACAGCCCGGTGCTCTAAGACCTGTAATATAAATAACAAAATAATATTAATTTGTTCTAGTTTAAATTGTCTCATTCCCGAAGTTGAGTATCCAGGCCAGTCCAGCCCTGTCCGACTCGACCGGAAGGCTAAGGAATAGCATTTATAGACAACCTATTTTGATGCTCTAAAACTCATCTTAAAGTGTTACTTAGAAACTCCTCACAGTCTCTTTAACAAAGCCATAAGACCACCTATCATTAAAACAAGAATGCATAAATATTTGGAAATATTTCAAAACTAGTCAGAAACTAAAATTATTATTAGCATTGGACACACATTTTGTTCAGGAATGAGGAATTTCAAAATGAATTTGCCTTTTTTTATCCAAATTTGAGTCTGTTCACTGGTCTTCTCTGAGAAGTCAGAAATTAATCAAGAATAACATTCAACTTCTAAAAGACTTTTTTTTTCTGTCTGGGACCGCAAGTGGTTAACTACAATATTGCATTTTAATCAATAAATAAAAATGTGCTTTACCATTTTTTCAGGTTTTTTCTTTACAGTACATTTGAAATTAATGGATAACAAAAATTATTATATTTTAGACTTTAGACATTTACTCCAATTTAAAAGCTTCTATATGCTGGTGTATTAACCATTACAGACAAATACAACATTATTATGGTAATCACCAATACTGTTAATGTAGGAGTAGTTATTAATACAAAAGGAACAAGCACAGCTTTTCTAAAAAACAACTAGGCCAATAAAAATTAGCTGAAAATGGAAATACTACATTTTATTAAATGAGCTACCAAAGGACTTCAAGCCAATTTAAACTAACTAATTTAATTGCATTTTTCCAGTATATTACACTTACAGGCTTTTCTCATTTATACAAACAGATTTAGGGATGCATATATGTGATTTAAAAAAAATGAAATATCAATTTTGCAGTGAATTTTTGCCAAGACTTATTTTTCTTTCAAAAACTTAGATCATCATGAAAATAAACTGTTTGAGCTCTTTTTATGGAAGATCTAGTCTTTTTTCATGGGGCGGGCTGGAGCCTATCTCAGCTGTCATTGAGCAAGAGGTGGGATACACCCTATCCAGTTCCCAGCCAACCACAGGGCTGTCACCATGCTGGTCAATAATATTTTTAAAGCGCTTTTGGCAAAGAAGATTTAAACACTGACAAGTAACTATGGTGAACCCCATGGTTCATTACACGGACAATTTATAATCATGCATATTATAAGTCCTTTATCCTCTTTCACTATTAATTTCATGTTTAAGCTATATGCTGATATTTTAATTTTTGTACACTCAAAAAAAAACTGTTTAAACATTTTATTTAAAAAAAACTTCCTATTTCAGCATAGGCAAAGCTATGGAATTTACTATGTAGGGGCAAGGGATAAAGGATAAGCATATGCATCCCACAGGGCTAAACAAAATTTCTGTCACAAATCTGTATTCAACACCAATATAGCGTCATAACTTTACAAAATCTGAAGAAAAAATGTCAAGTTGTAGTTTGCTGTACCTGTGTGTAGTATTCCTGAACTAGGGGTGGGTAGCTCTCAGTCGTGGTGGCGTTGAGTTTAGGCTGATAATCTGGCTGGATGAGGTGGACCGCCTTCAGCACCATGTCTCTCTCATCTTGATGAAACACACAGCGACTGAACACATCATCCACAGAAAAGCCGTCCTCTTCCATCTTGTCCACGCACCTGAACATGTAGGGATACACAGAGTAGTAGATATTTCAGAAATGTTTCATCTTTGGAGCAGGCATTTATGGCATTACATGAATATAGCATGCAAATTAACATCATTCTGTGTCAATTATGGCAAAGGGAAACTAAAGGAAAGGTGCTAATTAGGTTTGATTTTAAGGTTATTTTTATGTTCATCTGTGGCTCTTCACATTTTAAACAAATACAGGTTTGCTACATGTTCCTCTAAAATCAAATATTTCTCCACAGGTAGCTTTGTCACCACTGGATTGGAATAAATTAATCTGGGGGTAACATAACATGTAAATTGTAAATCAACTTGAGCTTGTTTTCTGCTATTCTTGGTGTCAAGTTACTCAAAGTGCTATTAAACAGCAGGTCACATTCATACCACACCCACGTCCTGATGGAGGTGGAGCGAGTCATGAAAGGTGTCCATCAATACAAACTGATCCCAATTATGACATTTGAAAGCAGGGATAAAACCAACCGTCTTTGTTGTTCTGATGGGTCACAGTTTGATTCAAAATCAATTTTTGATCAAAACAAACTATCAAAACACTCCTTATCTGTTCTATGGGATGTTTACTTTAGGAACTATACCAGTCTGCCATAATGATATCAATATTTTTAATAACTTCATGTTTTGCAAAGTTCCTCAACAGACAAACAAAGGCAGAACTCTGGTTACAATTAAATGAACATCAACCATCAGGTCAAACAAAGAAATTTCCAAAAGAGTCCAACAAGAGGACAGGAAAGAAATGCAAACACAGAGGGTCAAGTAAAACGAAGGGAGACACTAAATAGATGATAAATAGATGGTAACTAGTTGGACCAGATGACGACATCACACCAGGAAGAAGGAAAGAATAAGGTACTATTAGAAAAGAACAGATTAAAACAATAACAAATAAAAAATTAAGATACAAGCACCTGTATAGTATATTTGACATTGATGGGCAAAATGCAATGTCTTCAAGACATGCAACTCAACTCAACATTTTTATCAGCTGTTCAAAATAAAGGCCATCAGACCGTACAACTCCTCATTGGAGGGATGAGAAGTAACAGGAAGACAGAGGATGGAAAGTAGCAGTAGCCAGCCATTAGCCATATATCTTTAAATATATTTATATTTATTATATATTTTTTAGATCTGTCTTTTTTATATATATTTTAATCTGTAATACTTAACTGCAGCTAAAATCCCAATATCCCTGAGGGATATTGTTAATGTTCAATTTGTTGGATAATGTTCAATTTAATCTAGTCTAATTAAAATGCATCAACCGGTAATCTAATCTCAACAGTTATAACAATAGCTGACAATCTTAATAAAAAACACACAATTATGGTTAAATTGGGAAAAATAACTATTATGAAAAGCTAACACATTAGGAATACCACACCCTTTGCTCTGTATGTAACGAGAGAGAAGAGATAGACTGTGCAGAAATAAAAAAACACAGGGTTTACTGTGCTGGGCTGCTGGAAATTTCTTTAAAGATAATTAAAAATTTTCTAAAAAAAATCAATTGATGGACATTTTAAATCAATTAGGAATCTTGTGCATGAATTTGATTTTCTTTAAAAGCTGATTTAATTTCACTACCTTGATTACTTAGCTGGCTATTAAACCATGCTCATTGTGTAGTTGGTTTTGTTGTCTTTTTTCTTTTATAAAACTAAGTTTTAAATTGTCTCTAACAAGGTTCTTAGTTCCGCCTTTCTGTATGCATCATTCAAGTGCCCACTGACAGTAACTCATCCCAAAACAAAACAAAAAACTCTCAACTGGAATGTTGTAATCCAAGTTTCTTTCTTGCACTGTAATACATGTAACTACTTCAACTGCTATTTCTATATTATCAGAAAATAATCACTTAATATTGCTTACATGAGTGCATGGGTATGCCTGTAACCAAAGTTTTATTGCCTGTCATTTTTAGATATTTTGTCAGGAGGCTTGCAGAACTAAACTAGCACCTACATCTGGGCCCTTTACACAAGCAGTCCAGTACTTTTTCTTTTTTATCATGTCAGCAGAGATAGTTTAAATCAAGCACAATACACGCTGGATAAATCATGTCGCTGTTCAACACAAAAAGTCCTCTTTCATCTGCTTCAGAGATTATGGTTATTATGATGGAACAGATTTCAGAGTCTAATCATAAGTTCAAAGATCACGACCTCCAGGCCTGCTTGTTGATGTGGGAATGAGACCAATACAGTCATATTAATATCCCAGCTTCTGATTAATTCAGTTTAAAAATACCTCCCCTGACTGTGGGATCATTGTATATGTCTCCTCTACCCTGACTGACAACAGCAGAATATTAATTCAGGCATTTGCATTGATAGCCCTTTCTGCCACACAGAGTCTGAGTTTGATCCACAGGCAGATGAGCTCAGGCGACATCGGTGAAATGTTTATTTAAATCAAATCTCCTGGAGATATCAGAGAGAGAGTCCAGCATCCATGAGTGGACTGCAGAATGCAGATAATGCTCAAGTGTGACCTGTCCCTGGAACACCAATGACAGGTGCAATAACATAAAAATGCTATTACTCCATTTTATTTGTGATGCTTTAAAAGGCTAGTAATAACATGTAATCATCTTTGTACAATAATAACTGGGATTATGGCACTTAAGTGATTAAAGTGATTATATTTAGTATTTTAAACACATTTATCACAAAACTTTGTATTAAAAACTCCTGCATCCCCTTTATTTTTTTTCTTAACTAGCATTTTCACCATGTGTACATCATCAACCAGAATACAATAGAAATATAAAAAGATAAAGCAGTACACTACCAGACCAAATCTCTCCCACATACACCAAAACTTCCTTTGAAAAGTTAAATAAATACAAATTCATAACGCAACCATCAGCTTAAACAAAAAAATAATAATTATAAAAAGCCATCATTACAAAGAAAAACACATTTATATATTTATAAAACACACTTGTGCTTCCAAGAGTAAGCAAAACTAGAACAACCATTGCTACGCCAGGGATAAATTCATGGAGGAGTGTAACGGCATTTTCTGATTATTTCAAGCTTTACTTTTGCTACAGGTTTCCTGTTTTGTTTTGTTTTGTTTGTCCCTTTATTATGTTCCCTAGGGACATGTTGGTAAATTTTCCAACAATGTTGCTAAGGGGAGCCAAAGGTCTTGAAAAATGTAGCCCCTGTTATTCTTTTCTAAAGTCAGCCTCTCAAAAAGTAGAAACTCAGAAATCTGCTCAGGAAACATCTCAAAGGTCCGGGGGAAATCATTTTTCCAAAATACTTCTTAGCAAAATATGTGATTATCATCAATAACCTGATCAAACTGAAAAACTGGTTTGTTGTTTAATAGATACACACAGGGTTTTTGATCAGATTCTGTTTTTAAAGCTTTTATGCGAAATGATGAACTGAATTCCAAAAGCCTCATAATGAATCACAATGCCAAAAGAGGTGCATAAAGATATCTTTGGATATTTTATGCATCCTTAATGGGGTTAAATAAAGACAATAAATTAATTTAAAGTTTTCCTCTTTAATTTTGTTGCTTGTAAATGGAAATTATGAATTCTCAAAAATGTATTGCCATTAATTTTCATTGAATTTCAACCCATATTTTCCCCAAGATTTTACCACTGAAATAAATGATGATTGACCGTATTGTGCTAATGATTTATAAAATTCTGCAGCTTTAACTTTAAGCACTTCAATTTTGAGTTCATCTTAACACCTCGTGTGGACAAATTGGTATGTCTGAAGACTTATTTTGTCCTGTTGTGTCTCCTGACAGAATTAAATAATCTCACTGGTCACTATGTCAGGTTGATGTTTCAAAATGTATTTAGTCAGAAACCAACATCAATATACATAAAAATGCCTGAAAGTAGTTATTTTTAGATCACACTTCTTCATTCATTTTTTATACCCCTTTATCCCACAACCATTCACACTCACACTCATACCTAAGGGCAATTTAGAGTCACCAGTTTACCTAATGAGCATGTTTTTGGCCTGTGGGAGGAAGCCAGAGTGCCTGGAGAGAACCTATGCATGCATGGGAAGAACATGCAAACTTCACACAGAAAGATATTGAACCGGGAACCTTCTTGCTGTGAGGCACATGCACTACCTGCAGCGCCACCGTGCCACCAAGGTCCCACATACACCAATGTAAAATGTATTTTTGATACTGACAGCTAATCAAGCTCTGTATGCCCTTTTAAAAGCAAATTACTGATCTAATAAAAGAAAACCCACCCTTTTTTGGGAGCTCGTATTTACAATTTAAGGTTAAATTGCAAAAAGCGTGAAAATCTTGATGCAAATACATAAGGCTAAAATACTTTCATATAGGGCTGGGCAATATATCGATTAAATCAATTAATTCTAATAATTTTCTGCAGAAGAATTAAAATTAAAAATTGAGATTCCTTTTTCATTCACTTACTTAAATTGTAAGTAGTTGCAAAGTTTGAAAAAAGATAAATACTGAAATTTTACAGTTTTCATGATGGTGGCCCTGCCAGGTTTTGAACATGCACTTTTATAGGGTTTGTATTTATTTATTTTATAATTAGATTAAATACTGATCAGAGAGAAACATGTTGACAAGCTGTGAAAATCCCCCAGCTTTCAGTGTTTATGTAGGCAAACCCGTCTGCATTAGAACTACAGAATCAACATAATATGACACACACTTTAATTTAAAGAGGGAAATTCAATTCATGTCATTCTTGTGTCACTTGGAGTTTTTTTACTTTGAGAGGGAAAAAAATGATTAAAATCGTAAATCAGGTTTTGTGGAGAAAAAGTCGTGGATTTCATTTTTAGGGCATATCGCCCAGCCCTACTGTCATATCTTGAGAGTGGTACACCCAATTATAAGAGGAGATGAAGATCAATACAGTGTCTGCAAGCATCAAATTCTGTGCTTCCAAATTCAAATACTCAATAATATTTGAGCTTCTGCTGAGTCTTGTGGGTCCATGATGTTGCATTATGCCTTCAGTTGAATCTTCTGTTCTATTCTTTATTTGTTTATTATTGGGGAGGGGTTGCCTTTTGAGAGAAAGGACATGGATAAAATCAGAAACAAGGGGGAGAGTGGGGAATAAAATGTCAACCAGGTAACACGCATCATTATTTCACAGCTCCTGTACATTGGCTTTTGTAATAACTTCTTGGCCACCACAGCTCCAATTCACATCGTATTACCAGAACACTGGTGGATAAACACACCAGGGTTCTGCTCACTGTTTCTGCAAATGGTATGCAGTCTCAGAGCTGTGTCTCCTGCTGCAGGACAGTCATTCTCCATATTCACACAAATAAGACAAAGTAAATGCTCACAACATAAGGCACATCTCATTTCTTAGAAACAGTAAGAGATAAAATTGGTGTCAAAATCAGCAGGATAAAAGCAAAAAGGGTTCAAAATGAGGTAACAAAACTTTCTGGCCTTACTTATCTAAAAGCACTTATTTTTCTAATGTATTATCTTTCCATCATATAATGGAAAAGTATGAACAGTAAAATTAAGAAGGACCTAAATCATTCAGGAGTATGAATAAAGGTAGTAATATGACTTCACTGACACATGCACATGTATATACTCATTGTAAATTATGAAGTCTTGTTTGCACAATCACAAACCTCAGAGGGTTTTCACATCCATGAGTGTGACATACAACGGGAAAGAGAGGCAAAGCCAAAGTACAGCACCTGTGTGCAGAGCAGCCTCTGTGACACACTTGAGGGAAAACACGCTGTCACAAAAAGCTCAGCTCTCCAAGTTGATATCTGCTAGCTTAAATTAATCCGGCTTCTGGCACGCTGGGGGAAAAGCTCTGGGTGGACCTGGTCCATCAATGGTCAGTCACTTTTGAAACCATTAAAGCATAACATACCTTCTTTAAAACAGACAAATACTGTGCCACTTTGGTTTTGTAAGGCTTTTTTTTCTGAAAGTTGATTTGGTTGCTAATGGGATTTTTGGCATGGACAAAAAAAAGACTGGAAAGTGAGGATGACAAGATGGTAAAATGTCTTGCTGGTAGGGGTGGGAAAAAAACAATTGATTCACATAAGTATCAGTGTGAGGACTGCTCGCCAGTCCTCCTGTTTTGCTCCTCTCTCCCTCCCCTCTCGGGTTGTCTCCTCTCCTTTTCCTGTCCTGCACTTCCCTCGTTCGCCAGTGTGGGAGTTGGTGCAATGGGGCTCTCCTCACTTCCCTTTGGACCTCCGGAATGGGCGGCGCCCTTGGAGCTGATCTCCACTACCTGCACCACCTGTTCCCGATCTCCTGATTAGGGATCCCTCTACTTAAGCCAGTGTTGGATTCTTGTCATGGACAAAAAAAAGACTGGTAAGTGAGGATGACAAGATGGTAAAATCACATTGTGGTTCGCATTCACATAAGTATCAGGATTCTTTGTTTGATGACTTTTAAATTGATTTCTTGTTCAAAAATCTTTTTTTTTTTTTTTTCAAATTTAAATTTGGAATTTTCATTTCGGTCTGTTTTAATAAGCCACTTTTAAATGCATCCAGGATGTTGAAGAGAGAGTATAAAAAGCTGGTTACATTACAGTATATTGCTGAATAAATCCTGAAAACTGACTCACATGTGATGTGTATTTTTCCTGATATAGTCTGTAGGCGTCATCATTGTTCGTCTTTTTTTCTGGTGTTAAAAAAGCCAACTAAAGATTGCAAAAATCGGCAATATTGTGGAATCGCAATTTAAATCGAATCTGCACCTAAAAAATAAAAAATAAATCGAACCAGGAGAAAAGTGAATCGTCCCAGCCGTACTTGCTTGATTGAGAGAGGAACTCTGAGAGCCATATAATAATATCACACTTAAAGGAGACTCATCTTAAAGCAAACCTAAACCCCTTTTTTCAGAACATATGTATATGGAAATCTGGTGAATCTACCAGTCCAAAAAAATGAGAGAAATCCAACCCAAGGCTTTTGTTTGAGGGATAGCTATCTCTGAAACTTGATTGCACATTAAAAATTTACTCTCTTTGTAATGTCAAAACAAGAGTCATGACAATACTTACCCGCACCAGGTATGTCCAGGCAAATTTTTGTGAGGGTCTGCCATTTTGTTTATCATACCCAGAGGGGCCACTATAGTAATGCTGACTGGGGGATCTCAGCATAGAAGCCAGGGCTGATATTTAATATCATTACCTGCAAACAGTGCATATGTTGTTCTGCACTATTGTAGTTTTGGCATAAAGCAATATTTTGACTCTTTTACCTTTATATGTGTAAATTAGCTTATAAGGTTTGCCTTCTTGGAAATATTTGGCATAGCAACCTAAAAAAAGAAGTAATACAATAAGAACAGTGCATACTGTTGGAGTGCTTCTTCAGCTGCAGCTTTGGCTTTATTTGCTCTGGGACACTGACATCACCGACTGTTTAATGGCAGCTCTGACAACTCCAAGGGTCACATAATCACACACAGCATATGAAGAGAAACTGATGTCAGGAAGTTCTCTTACAGCAAGATGAAGATAACACTGATGCTGCAGGGCATGGACATACACCAGCCACTTTGTTACGTTCACCCACTCAACTGCTTAATACAATCAGCTTACCACAACTCAATACATTTAGGCATGTAAGCATGGCTAAGATGATCTGCTGAGTTCAAACCAAGCACCAAAATGAGGAGCATATGTGATTTTAGCAGCTTTGAACGTAAAATGGTTGTTAGCATATTTCATAAACTGTGGATCTACTGAGAAACACACACATTAGCATTTCATTGGCTTGCAAAGAATGGCTAAAAAGAGAGAAACTATCCAATTAGCATCAGTTCTCTGGGCTAAAAGGTCTTGTCATGCCAGAGGTCAGAGGAGATATGCCTTTGTGGTCTGAGAAAACAGAAAATGCACACTGAATCCTAAAGTAGATGGGCTACAGCAGCAGCAGATCACACCAGGTGCCACTCCTGTCAGCTAAGGACAGGAACCTGAGGATACAATTAATACAGGCTCATCAAAATTAAGGCAGGGTCATAATAGGCATAGCTCTGTAAAAGTACCACAACATCCATATGTAACGACAACGAAGGAAACAAAAGTTAGAGCCGATGACCACTACATGGCTATTTATCATTTTCAGTTGATAAAGTTGCTCCAATGACACCTCCAAACTGCAAAACAACATACTACCTTTAGCAGAGGAGAGTTCGGGAGGTCATGCAGCATTATGGAGCCAACGTTTTATTTCCATGTCAGACACTCCTGACTTGTGAGGTTACTTTGACTGTTCAGTGACCAGCAGCGTCTCTATGTCACATTTAGTCTCAGCTTTGCTTACCTGGAACCCCACTGGAGGTGATACAGAATTGTGCCGGGTACAAGGCACAATCCCTAACGGAAAAGCGAAACAACCAATCAAAGTCAAGCTGAGTCAAGCTAAAACCGTGTTGAGTAAAAGCTTCCTATTTCTGCTAGGACAGTCCGAGGGTCAAAATTTGGCATAAGCAACATGAAAGCATGGATCTGTCCTGCCTTGTATTGATGGAACTTTATCATTAACCTGTTCATTTTATGGAGACAGTCTGTTTGTGTTAGAAACAGTTGTGATGCATGAAAGGCAACATTGTATTCTTTAATAAATTCTATTTATTATCCATCAAAGTGGACCTTTACTGATAATGTAAACCATCCTGGTACATTTGGTATATTAAAGCCAATTAATGGTATCCATATGCCCAGTGTACAGGGACAAATTGTTAGCTTCAATTATCTGCATAAATTTCTTTAACTGACGATAATGTAATTTTTGTGGCAATTATCTGCAAATTCAGATATCAGTCTGATTAATATTTTACATCCCTGGATAAACAGAGAAAAATAAGCAAAGCTCTCTTTGTCTCATTTAGAAAAAGCTATAACTTAAGACTAGCAACAACGAGCAACAAAGTTTTGACGGTTGACACCATGATCTTAAGCCCCGTTTCCACCAAGTGGTCCGGTTTGGATGGGCACAGTTTGGCCAGATCGGTAAAGCCTGATCCTGTTTGCATTTCCACAAACAACAGAACCCTACTTGGTAGGAGGAACTTGGTAGGCGACGTATAAGCCGGATGCCAATAGCATGATGTCATAGTAGCGCAACACCGTGTACCCAGCTATTAAATACAATGAAGAAGAAAACATGACACAGTAATCAAAAAGCAATGATGGAAGACATCCAGCAATTCTTCTTTTTTTGTGATCAGCATGTGGCTTTTTGTTAGGAAGCACAACCAAGCTTTGTTTCAGAGAAGGCTGTGTGCCGTGAGAGTTATCTTCACAAAGACAAGTGGAGATTTAAACATGGCGGGGTTATGTGTTGTTCCGCTGTCGCACAGGAAGTGACGTCTCCTTCGACCAATCAACAGACTGCAGTGTTTCTGGCTCCACCTTCTGGGGTCTGATCGGTATGCTTGGCACTCCAAGACGAGGGTCCCAAGAAGAAGGACGGACTGGTTCGCTTATAGGGGGTCCTGTCCCGGTTTTATGCTATGGAAACGCCACAAAAAGCGAGCTGTACTGAGACGAACCAAACTAAAC
Source organism: Scarus forsteni (assembly GCA_036419115.1). NCBI lineage: Eukaryota > Metazoa > Chordata > Actinopteri > Labriformes > Labridae > Scarus > Scarus forsteni. The sequence goes on from JAZDUH010000136.1 coordinate 12,691,145, forward strand.
CCTCTGGTGGAAACGGAGCTTATGTTTCTGTGCCTGCCAATGCCTGTTACTGGCAGGTACATCAGTACATCATATTTTTTTACATCATAAAACATGGAAGTGTTTGCAAGGTTTGTGGACAATCTGGAAATTGTGTAGGACTCTAACTGCAATTCATGATCATTAAATAAAAAAAAGAGCCACATATTGGGTATCCAGGCATCTTTTACTTATTTTTGTTACTGTGTTATCTAACAGTGCGGTCTAATTTGTAGAAGAATTAATCAAAGTTTTTAAGTCTAGCATTATCATATTTCAGTCAGTCTTATAAAATCAAGATTCATTCATTTATTCAATCATTTTGGCCTGTAAAGTCCAGCGATAACCCAAAACCGACAGTGTACACTATGTGTTATTACTTTTTCCAGATGCTGAAGGTGGACAAAGAAAGTACCATACAACTGTAATTCATATTTGTGTGGGAAAAAAGCTTTTAACTCAACAGAGGAGCCTGAATGTTCTGTTTTGTCATACTGCTCTCTAGAGGTGAAAAAGAGAACTATATGACTAAAGGAGTAAGTGAGGAAAAATCCATTTGCCATCAATGGCTGAAGATGAGAGAGCTCTGCCCCTCCCTGCACACCCTCTCCTCATGGTAATTATAAATAACTGCACACTAATTACTGTGCAGAGGAAACCTTGACTTAGCAACCACCACCAATTTAATTTAATCAAAAGCTAGAAGCACAATAATCAATTGTATGAAGAAAACATCAAGCCACAGCACTCTCACTGCAGTTAAAAGTGACGGCATGGTGGGAGAGATTTCAAAATCGAGCCACAGAGGTTAAGTTTCTGACTGTTTTTACCCGTGCCCTGGAGTCTCTCGTGATGCAGCGTGCAATTTGGTCCGAGTGCATGAGGGAGCCTTGAACAAAGAGCGGATTAGTCTGGGGTTCTGGCAGTGTGGTCCAGAGGAACAAAGAAAGCAGAGAGGTTGAAAGATAGAGCATAATCAGCCTGGTGACTGCTCTGCTGCACCCAGGGGAGCAAAGAGCTCTGGAGGACAGAGCACTTACAAAAGAGAAAACTTGAAGGGATAAATGAGTCGTGTGTGAGAGAGAGAGGAAGAGAGAGTGAGAGAGAGAGTATGAAAGAAAGAAGGAAAGAAAAAAAAGAAAGAAGGAAGGAAAGAAAGCGAGCACAATGGGAGGGAAACAGATTGGTACATGGAGGGTAAGGATGCAGCCATCACACTTTAGTGGAAAGTGTGATATACGTAGAGCAGGGTGGAGCTGTAGAGGGCCTCAGCAAAGTCCAAAAGAGCCAAAAGAGACAATGACAAATGACACAAGACATGAGAGGAGAGGCTGCTTGGTCTGAGGCTCCACTTCAGAACAATAATGCCACAAAAGCATCAGCTTTCAGTGATCGATTGACCAATCTGATACCTGCTGCCAACCCCTCTGCCCTGCCACCTGTCCCGCTATTGGACCTTACTGTATATGGTGATATCCCTGTCTCTGTGTGTGTGTGTGGTTTGAGCAACAGTGATCAACGTGACTGAGGCGGATTAAACCCTCTGCAGAGCCGGTGGAAACATAGGAGACTGATAATGTGTTATTTCAAAGCAAATATATAAAGAGAAGGCTATATTTGTATCAGTGTGATTAGGGACTAGACGTGCACCATCTCACTGAGGGCCTATTCAGTGTGTATGTGGGGTATTTTTTATTGTCTAGATTTTGTTTCTGCAGTTTAAATGGTTGGTTTAAATCCAATCTTCTGTAGTCATTTTTGATGAGACATCCAGCTTTCTAAATAATACAGCATGAGTACCAGAGGGGTTTGGTTCTGGATCTGCAGTTTTAAATTTGTACATGTCAATTTGGACAGCTATGTGTGAAAGCAAGCATCAACATAACAGCTAAGGATATAGCGTTGCATATACTGAAGAAGACAACTCAGTGTTTCCCATCTGATGATGCTGTACCTGGGGGGAAGGTAGTTCTCGCTACTGACTTCATCCTACAGGTTTATTTTAGCACATTTCCGCTCTGTTGATTATACGAAGATGCTCAAATAACATTACATTAGGGATACCCCGAAATGAAAATTTGTGGCTGAAGCTGAATAAAATATAAACACTTGGCCGAAAACCAAATACCGAATACCGAATATCCAATGCGGAGGCAAAGTAGTTCACTATATGTTTTAATAGTGCATTAAAAGCTTAGAGTACATTTTTAGACATGTTTTTAAAAGAAAGTAATTTTTTATTGAATATTATGAGATTTTTTAATATCCCAGTCCCTTGCCTTTAAAAAAAAGTCCAACCAAGTTTTTCATTCATATTACGCCTTCAAACAAAACAAAACATGCATTAAAAAAACACCAATGTGCATTGAAGTGGATATAAAACAATAAATAAATGATTCTCCTTTGGACACAAGACTGCTTTAAGACTGTCACTTTATATTCAATATTTGAATAACCGATCAAATGTGGGAATAAATATCCATAACCAAATTGTAAATAAGTATTTGAATGCAAAATATTGAGTGTAGTGACACATTAGGTCTGGAGCAGTGGACTGTTCCATCCAACAGACGGCGCTGTGAGCACAACTTGACCCTCAGTCACATCCATTGCTCTCTTGACCTCAGTAAACAAAGAGTTTCCACTCCGAGCGGATATTAACAGCTCTGAATGTTCTGAGGAGAGTTGTGTGGAAGTAGTTCTGGATCGACACCGTTGATGGCAAACTTAAAATCAAAGACCAGGCTGTGATTTCTGTGAAATACAGTTTAGTCACTCGTCCTCCACGTATTTGCAGGCTCAGCCGACAGCTTTTCATCCAAGCTATACGACCGAGTGCAGTGGCGCTTCGTCAAGAGTTTAACCCAGTGTGACTATGTTTTTTTCAGCAGGATGGATAAGAGAGTCTCTGTCCCTTTCTGGGGGGGATCCAATATTTTAGATTGTTTGGGTGCATGATTGAGTTTGATTTTTAGGAAAAGTGACAGCCTTAGTCTGCTTAGCCACAGTCACAGGCAATGACGTAGTTGATTCCGTCATTGCGTCACACAGTACTATTCGGCCTTGCTATAACCTCACTCCACCGAAGGCCGAAATTTTTTTTTTTTTTGTGCAATATTCGGCAGAATATATTCGGCCACCGAACAATCGGTGCATCCTTACTTTACATAGTTTGATTCTTGGGTCTGCATTTTTAGGTTTGTATGTGATGATCTGGACAGCCATGTGTGGAAACAAGTGTGAAGATGCAAGCACACTCACCCCCAACATGGACTGTTCACACTCTTACCCTCAGGCCAGAGGTACAGGAGTGTGAAATGCAGGACGTCTCAACTAAAAAACTCCTTCTTTCCCACTGCCATCAGACTCCTGAACAGGTGACAGGAGTCTGCAATTACCTCAACCCCACAGCTCATTTGCACCGATAAAACTGCTCTTGCACTTTATGTTGGATCTGCGGAAATCAGTAGTTAAAAAGTTTTATCCTCAACAGTTATAATATCTTCATACATGTATATGGTATGAATCCATCTTCATCTTGTTTATTTCTGGACTTTATTCTTCTTATTTTCTTTTATATTTTTGCTGCTATTATTTAGTGTTATTTAGTATCTTTTGTGCTTCTATTTATATCTGTTATATTTTTTATACCTCTCACCTGGCATTCATTATGGACAGCAGAGTATGATTTTTTTGTGCAGGGAAACATCTTTCTCAATGTGCAAATACCAATAAACACTTGGAATCTTGAATCTTGAAATAGTTAGGCTTTGTATATATTGAAGAAGACAGCTCAGTGTTCCCCAAACGATGTTGTACTTGGGGGCGAGTTAGGGTGCTGGATGGGGTTATTGCTTCTTCCATCATTCAATAGTAGGGATGCACAATATCGTTGGCACAACATCAGTATCTGCAGATATTAGTTTAAAAAGCAAAATATTGGTATTGGCAGATATTAAGATTTCTGTCAATATATACAACCCACAATATGTCCATATACATAACTGTACATTGAGCATGTTATAAGCGTATGAATGTAGCATACTGCTTCACCCTATTATTGCTAACTGTTTATGTCTTAAAAACACTAGTATCCTCTGTTTAAACTTAAAGTTTTTTTTCCCTCTGACCCCATTGATTTGCTTCTGATCAGAGTTAATTTTGTTGACTAATTATTTCTGCCATAGTTTTCATCAACACCCTTTTTTCCCCTGACGAAAAATAGACATTAACTAAAAAAAAACAAGTGCTCATAGACAAAAACTGAAACTACATTTACTGACATTTTCTTCAACATATAAAAACTAAAATAAAATATCTGGCAGAGACTACATCCATTCACAACTAATTCCATCATGTAGACAGTAGGGACAAGTTAGGAATCACAGTTACATTAGTTGTGTGGAGAGGTTGGATGAGTTAAGAGGAACATCCAATCACAACTGCCTCAGCTTCATGGTGGTGGGATCCAAGTTTATAAGATGACCTCAGAAATTCAACGAAACATAAAAAAAAATGCCTGACACTTTACAACTGATATTTCAGTCAAAAAAAAATGTACAGTAAATTTCATCAACTAAAATGTTGTCAAACTGCATCAACTAAAACTAGACTAAAATTAAAACTATCTAGATGACTTAATTATGTATAAAACTAAAAGATATTTTGGGCAAAAGACTATAACTTAAGCTAAATTGAGTGCTGTTGAAATTAACACTGCTTGTTATAGCATAACAAAAACATTATTTGGGCTACCAGCTTAAAGAGCATGATAATAAACTGTATAACCAATTTCTGACATTAAATTAAAAAAGTAACTTAAATTTGAGTTTGAGTTCACAAATATGACTTGCTAATGTTTCTTTTAGAGATGCATGCTCTGTTGTTTTCACTGCTTTTATATCTGGAGACTAAACTTTAAACACTAATGAGAAATAAAAGAGAAAGCTCAATGAGAGCCCCCCCAGCCTGGGCGGCAGGCCAGCTGATTGGGTTGGTTATCATCAAAAAGGCACACACGCTGTGACACATGCCGTCTGCTGTGGAAGCTGGAAGCTGTGCTTGTTAAATGTAAAGTGCAGTCTTGTTTCAAAGAATGAAGCTGGCTGAAGTTCCCTCAGCTGAGACCCAACTGGGTTTGAGGTTTGAGGCTGTGCTTGAAGCAGTTAAAACATGTTGGGTTGTCAGAACAATAAAAACATTGAACATAACACAAAGATCACTGATTGGTCTAAAGGAGATGTTCTCAGCTGGAGGGTCAGGATGAAAATGTTTTCAGAAGCGATTCTCCGATTACATCACTGATCACTTATGAGAGAGACAAATACTGAACATGCTTTGTAATTTTGTCATAGCAGCTGGTTAATATTTGCTCAACAGAGAAGTACAAAAGGTTCTTTAGGAGTAATGCAGTAAGTATCCAACAGTGAGGACAACTGAATGACATAATGTATGACTAATGTGTTTACTCGTGTGAACTAACAAAACTATTGAGAGACTGAAAGATATGTGTGTCAAACAGACTAAAAGTTCTCTGATATATCCTTCATCAAATATTTGTTTTACCAAGCCAACCAAAGTGCATCATGTAGTTAGCAACTGGACATTGAACGCATCACAAAGTTGACATGCAAATGCTGCATAGCTTGTTTGGCTCAGCTGATTTGCTTTAATTCTGCTGGTCTCAGCAAGAATTTCAACAAAAACCCAATACTGGATTAATTTATTTGTGTAAAAGAACTGAAAACAAAGTGTTGGAGGTTCTAACAGAGTTTCTTTCAGAGGATGACGGAGCAGGTGGAGCAGCAGATGAGAGGATGAGGGATTTGTTTACAGCCTGAAGGTGATCAGAGTCAAACCTCCACTGATTATGTCAGTGAACCTTCTATTTAAGATTCAAACAGCAGCATGTTTCATTTAGTTCATTCAGAGCTTTTTATTTTTTATAAATAAGACTAGCTCCAAATTTACATTTATTAAGCTGGCTGTGGGTCTCTATGTTAGACCAGTTTGTTGGTTCTGATGTTTCCAAAGTATCCCAACACGTATAAACCAACAATACCAACACAAACACTATCTCAGCTTGCAGTCATCATTATCATTACAGAAACCTCCACAGCAGACACATAGGTCATGTGATGCTGGGTTGCCACAGTCATTAAATCAGTTGCAGGGGATGAGGAAGAGCAGACAAGGAGTGAAAAGTTAGAAACACTAGATCTTTGAGCTCAGTAAAAAAGATATAACGAAACTTAAGCTATGTGGGTTCAGTAAAATAAAGCTCACCATCTATAATCAATAGACTTTGACAGGATTTGACAAATAAACTGGTTATAACATGTACCAAAAGACAAAACATAATTTGGCAATGTAAATCTTAAATTGGAAGAATACTGGTCTGTTGTATCTGTGAAAAAGGAAGGCAGAAGGTGGGAAGCCATATTTTTATTATCTATTTTATTTTGTATTTTCTGTTTATAGCTATTATTTTGATTAATCTTTCTACGTACTTCTCAACTGCTATGGAATTTTTCTAATTTCCCTAATTTCCCTGAGGGAGTTTTCCAAAGGGATTAATAAAGTTTAATCTAATCTAACCTAATCTAATCTACAGAGGGATAAATTGTAGCCTTGCAGAGCAGACGACCTGCCTGATTCTGAAATCATGCATCTCCGTCTGGCCAGCCTCAGGACAGAAAGCCAGAGTTTGCAGACAAAAAAGATAGCCAGCTTTGTGGTACCAGAAAGCTCTAAGTGGACTTTGATGAGCCAGCACACATAAAGAAAATCACAAAGAAATTCTTAGTTTTCTTTAGCTCGCTTTTTCATAATCTCCTCATCATATCAAAGTTAGCATAAACGTAGCCTGCACATCTTTGGATATAAGCTCATGCTGTGATGATTTGTTAATGGAGTGCCTTGGGAAAACCTCAGCAGGAAAAGGAGAGCATGACAACCATACACCCTCAGCCCGTCTACTGGTCCGAGAGATTCTAACAGTGTGCCCACTGCACTGTTGCTGCTTATTCATCACACACACACAAATCATAGGTTACATTAGCATATAATATGAACATGTTCTCTTCCTGTGTAAAGTACATTCACTTCTACAATTTTCAGCACATGTAAATAATTTGCTAAATGCAGAACCAAAACAGGAGAAAAATCATGAACCACACAAAGACACTAAAACAGTATATTTATATGAATATATTTTTTTAGACAAGTTAATTAATTAATTTGTGAGTTTTACCAATTTTTGCACAGAATAGCAGAAGCATGGGAACAAGCTTTTTGAAAACAATGTTGAAGAGTTTAAAGCATGATCATAGCCTGACCCTGCTGGAAAATCCTCACACTCTCAATGTCCTTCAAACTCAATTTCCTGTTCCTTTTCTTGAGAGAGAGAGGAATCGTCACTGAAGGGGACGGTTTTATATTAAGACTGTAAAAGTGAGAACTACCAGGAAAAGCTTTTGTGTGATGGTGTACAGTGTAAAACTCTGGAATGGTCTGAGTGATGGATTAAAACAATGTCCAAACATTGAGAAGTTTAAGAAAAAGTATAAAACCATGACTTGGATGAGGTTGTATAAAGATCACTGCAGGTGGATTTAGCTTCTGTTGTTCCTATATTTATTTAAAAAATCTTAAATATGATTTGTGTTATAATATTATTACTATATAGCTTATTTTGTTTATGTGCGATTATTTTTGTCCGTATTATCTTTATTATTTGGAAGTGGGCTAATGACTGACTGCTTGTGTAAGTCGAAGGGGTGGGACCAGATAAGTTGCAACTTCCTCCTTCGCCTTTTTGTAATGCAAATGACACATTTTGTTGTATTACACTTTGGTTGCTGTTTTTATATTGTTATGTTTAAATTCTATTTGATTATGTTCAAATCCACCTGTACCAGACTGCATATCCCACTTGACAATATCATATCCTCCCCATACTTGTCATTATCTGTTGTGCTTTGCTATTGATGTTGTTGTGCTTTGCTATTGTTGATTTTATTATAACTGTAGATTTTATTGTTATTCTAGATTTTATTGTTGTTGTTTTAATCTTGTACAGCATTCTTGATTGTCTTGAAAGGTGCTTTTAAATAAAATGCATTATTATTGCGTAATTATTAAAGGTGTGATGAGGAGATTCTATTTCCGGCGACATAAAGACTCTGCTACCCATGAGTACGCGCGGCGACTGGCGTAAAGACGTGACCCAAGCCAAAGCGTGTGTTTGTTGTGATGCTAATGAATGCAGCTCGGACCTTCCTCAGAACTCTGCATTGCTTTACAACTTCTTTTTTCAACAACTTACAGGATGCAAAGCGACGAGGTAATGTATCTCTTTCTAGTTACATAGCGGTAGTTTTTGATGTGTGACAACAAGCAATTTTTGGAAATCTTAGTATCGTAGTTTTGTAGCCAGCTATTTATTGCTACTTACAGCCTGGTGCTCTAAGACTTGTCCGAATAATATAAAATTGCTCTAGTTTTAATTGTCTTGTTCACAAAGTTGAGTATCCAGGCCAGTCCAGCCCTGTCAGACCCGACCGCGAAGCTAAGGAATAGCATTTATAGATAACCTATTTTGATGCTATAAAACTCATCTTAAAGTGTGTATTTCAAACAGGCATATATTTAAAAGTGAGACTTTTTTGTAATTACTTAGAAACTCCTCATAGCATCTTTAAAATAAATAAATAAAATCATATAATAAAGTCCCTTCAGAAGACAAAGAAAAGTAGTGCTACCTGGACTCAACAGAGTTTGTTTGAGGTGCTCTTTGGAAAGGGATTCAAAAAGTCCTTGAAACAAAAAGAAGAGACTCCAAGGCACTCTTTATACTATTAAAATGCCTTTATTTTAACGACATGGTCATGTAGACCTTAAAAAACAAGGTCTACATGACCATGCCATTCAAATAAAGGCATTTTAATAGTATAAAGAGAGTGCCTTGGAGTCCCTTCTTTTTGTTTCAGTAAAGTCCCTTGGTTAAATTTGCTGCACAATGGGCATCAAATCATACTGAATAAATACTTATGAATGATTACTAACACAAAAATAATGGACTCCATGAACCTTACTTATGAGGTTGCATATCTGTGATTGTGTATTTGTGTCTGAATTTCTGCAGACATACCGTGCAACGATCCTGGGAGGGCAGTTGGGATTGCGGCCCATGCATTCCAGGGCAGAACAGTAGGATCCCAGATTTGGCTTCAGACCAATCTCCTCTAACAGGATAAACAGACGGCCAATGTAATTCAAAGTACCCTGTAAACAGAGTGAGACATTGGAGGGCAGTTAAACTTTGCTGCCACGCACACACACAGCACAAATGTCTTTTCCAGAGATGTTATCGTAACAACGAAAATCACAGACCATTTATTTAACAACAGTTCTGACCAAAGAGGACACATCATGACAGGAGAGAAGCAGCTTAGGAACAAAATGGAAGCACACTGTGACACAGCTGACCAGAAACAATCATTTTAGTCATGATGAATTGGCTATAGGGGTGTGAATCTTCCACCAGGTTACGATTCAATCTAACACTGAGTCTTGGATTCACAACATTCAATGACATAAAACATTCCCTTTTTCATTATAAAAGGTGCTTTCATGATCTGCTTTTGCCTCCAGTGCACTAGGAAGCTGCACAATTTGATGTGACACAAAAAAGCACAATAAAATGTGTCCATGATACAAAGCACAGAGGTTTGTAATGTTTGAATCAGCTTAAAACAATAAAATAGATAATCTAAAACAAAATGAAACTGGTCAATGTTTAACAGGAAGTGAAGGGAGACAGAGCTAACACACCAGGTACAACACACCCCTTTCTGACAGGTCAGAAATGAAAACAGAGACGTAACCAAAGGAAACAACAGTTTGTTGTGCCGTGAAACTTCTTTTAATGACAGGAAGTGGGTTTAAAAACAGGTGTGTAAAAATTGATGCATGGACATTCTGACTGATTCAGAATCTTTTTATGAATATGACTTGATCTTAAAGCAAAACATTTTTTTTTTACACCTTAGACAATCCAATATGTCTTTTGTGGGTTACAGTATCTTTGAAAGCTGTATTTAATGTTGTCATTAACTGTACGACATATACCATTGTCTCACTAAAAATGATGAAATTTTAATTATCGCTGCCCTGTCATAAAATGTTCTTTTGATTACATGTAGTCCTGACTTATATCTGAGATGGCTCGTCTCCTATTTTTTTTTTGCTGTTTATCAACTAGGGGTAAGAGATTAACAATATTACCAGTACAAAATGGGTATTGACCAATATGTGCCTATACACAGTCATGTTTAAATTGCATATTTAACATTTTCTCTCTTAGCTTTCATTTTCTATTTCATATGTCTAACTTTTTATCTCACTTGTATGACTTTTGATTGCATTTTTTCTTTTTCTCATAATAACTTTTCTATCTTAAAATTGGGACTTCTTACAAATTCAGCTTTTTATCTTGCAACTATAACTTATTGATCTCATATAATTCACTTTTTATCGAATAATCATCAGATATTTCAAAACTTTACTTTTTAAATCTTAAAGTTAAAGCTTTTTCCAATTTCTTTAATGCTTTATCCATATTGAATAACATATCTTTATAAATAACTTTTCATCTTATTAAGCTGTTGTTTTATTTCTAAATTTCACAACTAATAACATTGACTTTTTATTTCAAAATTATGACACCTTGTCTCATAATTTCCACTTTTACCTCACAATAATAAAAAAATTCCTCTGCCTCTACTACTCTGTCACTAGCCTGAATGGGGCGGTAATGCTCAAAAATGATGGAGGCCAAGCGCCGTAAAATTGGGCGGGCAGAGAGGCGATGGGATTTGATTGGTTTAAAATGTGGGCTACAAAGATGTGATTGGTTGGTGTTTTTCCAGGTTTATTCTGGCTGTAGATAGTGGATATTTTTCGCTGTATTTCAAGAACACATTATGAATTGATTGCCATCTGGTCATAAAGATCACTTAACCAGTATTACAAAAATTGTATCTAGATCAGATTACCAACCCTAGCTTTAATTTCACAAAAATCACTTGTAAATCTGTTGCGTTATTCCATCATTTAAATAAAAAAAAAGAAAAACAGAAAAAGAATTTGAAATCATAAACATTGCTGAAAACAGCTTTGATTTATCACTAACAGTAGAAAAAAAGACCTGTAGGCTGCCAAAACCAGAAGCAGAATCAAACCAACTCAACTGTTTGATATGAGTGTAAAAATTTAACTTATGAAACAGTTTTGGTCTCATTAAAAAAAAACTCTGAACTCACCTTTTTGGCCCACGCCCTCATCATGACGTTGTAGATGGCTGTGCTCAGATGTTTACGCCGCTTTCTTAATCGGTGCTGGGAGAGCAGGAAGTTTTGTGCCCTCGTGATTTCCCCAGCAAACACGCACGCCTCCAGGTAAGAGTGGATGCTCATCTGCAAATCTCCACATGCAGTTTCAAAAGCATCCATTGGCTGGCACTCTACATGACTTGAGTTCACAGTCTGGCTTATTTTTTCACTAATCCTCCTCTCCAGCTCCTCCACCTCGGACAGCTCTTTTGCTCTCTCCGGGTCAGGAACAGTTTGTGTTTGGCTCTTCTTAAAGGGAGCTTGTTTTTTCGGCTTCTCCTGTTTCAATTTAGGTTTAATAGGCGGCACAGCTGCTGTCATTGCTGCTGCAGAAGAAGCAGAAGCAGTGGAGGTTTTGAAGAGCTTAACTGTTGAAGAAGACACTGCAGTCCTAGTCTCAGGGGCCAACTTTTCATGAACCTTCTTCTTCAATGTGGTGGAAATAGTCTTAAGTGATGAGCCTTGAGACATGGCGCTGCTTTTTCTGCTAGCTGTGGTGGAAATGGTGGAAATAGTCTTAAGTGATGAGCCTTGAGGCATGGCGCTGCTTTTTCTGCCAGCTGTGGTGGAAATGGTGGAAATAGTCTTAAGTGATGAGCCTTGAGGCATGGCGCTGCTTTTTCTGCCTTTAGCTTTGCCAACAGGTTTCTGTTTGATTATCTTCTGCATTTTCTGCGCAACACGCTGCTGTCTTTTAAGTATCGTTTTCTTCTCTTGGGATAATTTTTCCATCCATCGGTTGTGCTGAGGTTTAGTGGCTGCTTTGGAAACAGTCTGTCCTGATTTTGTAATGTCTGCTTTCTCTTGAGGGCCACCCTTGAAACCTTTATTAGATAAACCTCTTTTACTATGGGAGGGGGCTTTGACAATCTGCACTTTGGCATGTTGGACATCTAGAACGACGTCAGCTTGGAGTTGGTGGATCCTTGCCTCGAGCACTGACAGAAGGAAAGAAAATCTGACGATCAATAAACGCACATAATATTTTCATATACAGGATTTACTGGCTTATAAAAGGACTTTGAGATTTTACAAGCTATATGACCAAAAATGCACATGGTTGTAGCACAAAAAATACTATAACTGATGCCAGTAGAGTTTTAGAGCCAATCAGTGTATCATCATAACTGTCTCGTGTTAATTTCATCAATGTAAGTCATGCCACAAAAACAGCAGCAACTTCAGATTCATGACATAACAAGAGAATAATTATCAAAACTGGAGGTAGAGTTGCACTGGAAGTCATAAATGTGGCAGTACAAAAGACTTTCATCAATAATTACATACCATCTAACAGCTGAACCTGTTCCAGCACACGTTTCTTCCCGTCTTCTGTCTTTGGGATGACTGAAACATTTCTTCTTTGAAGCTGTAGAGGAGTCTCTAAAAAACAAAACCAGGAAAACCAGTGTTTATGAAAAGAGATTTCACACTTTCAGCCTAAGCATATCTACGTAACAGGTTGGCATGGTGGTGCAGCAGGTAGTGCACGTGCCTCACAGAAAGACGGCTGCTAGTTTTATCCCCATGTCCTTTAGATTGCATGTTCTCCCTGTGCATGCATGGGGTCTCTCTGTCACAGTGGTTTCCTCCCACAGAGCAAAAACCCACATAACCCAAAACAGATGATGATAGTTGATAATAGATAACATTATGTCTACATAATGGATGGATATCTACATAACATAACAGTGTGCAATGCCTACAAGCAGGAGGTATGTTTACATAATGGCATAAACGTTGTAATTACGTTCACATCATATCTTTGAGCTAAAATGCATTGGGAGGTTCCAAGATGTGTTCAACAACATGGTACTAAGGTTAAGCTAAAGGTGGGCAATACACAAAAATCATTCCTCAGTTCAAGTTGAAAGGCAGCATAAACAGTGCACATGTGGATCTTGCGTACGTGTTTGTGCAGTTATTTTGGAGTAATAACAAAAACAGATTCAGTTTTATATCAGATCTATATGGGCTGTGCCAAATGGCACTGAAACACTTTTACTAGCAGCCAGCTAGTAAGTGCAATGCAAACTCGTACAGCAGTGACTATCAGCTGGCGACCCCCACAGCTTCTTGTCCGCCCCCCAGAGTATTATCATATTCAGAATATGTGACAGGGGAATTCTGTTAGGGTTTTAAGAGTATGTCTCTGTCGCTCTGTACCTAAAGTATTTACAGAACCTCCAAAACGTCTGCAGGTAAAACAAGTTTATTTGACCTGACTCCACCTGTCAGCCAACTTTAAATCAGGAGGAGTGTTCATGTCAAACACTTGCAATGGAAAATATGAAAGCCAAAAAAAGAAGGAAGCAGGATATCTCAGTTGGGGACAGATCTCACTTTTAAAAGGACAAAAATACAAAAATATTAACCTAATGTTAATAAGTTACATTAACATTATGTTACTTTGGTTTAAGATTAAGCCCTTGTAGCAAAAATCAAGAATAAAAACTGTCTCTTGGACAAATGCAGGTGATGATCACACTCTATGTCTGCCACTTCAACACCATCGTAATCTTCGTGATGGTGGTGGCGATGATCTCCGGTGGGGATGAGACTACCAACAGGGACAAGATAGAGCTACTTAAAGTGTGGTGTGGGGAGAACAACTTCTGCTTAACATACCAAGGAGGTCAGAATCTACTTCAGGGGAATAGAAAGGACTTCTTACTATTGTACATCAGTGGAAACTGTGTGTAGAGGGTAGCAGACTTCTGCTCCCCAGGAGTCCACATGAAGGAGGAGCTGAGCAAGAGGGTGAACATCTCTGAGCTGCTGAAAAGGCCTAGCAGAGGCTGCACTTCCTGAGGGTGCTTGGAAAGAAGAACGACTGCCAAAGACTAGACTGCTGGTGATTCTTTGTATTTTTACTACACTGAGAGCATTTTTATCATACTGTATGAGCGTGTAGTCCACCAGCTGTACGGCAGCTCCAAGGAAAACACTCCATATGGTCACCAAAACAGCTCAGAAGCACGCCGGATGCTCTTTCCAGACACTAGAAGAACTACTCAGAACATCATGACGGACAATTCAAACCCCAGACACAGTCACTCAGATCAGTGCTGATGAGAGTACTGTATGTGTGATCATGTGTATTAGGTATTATAATCCTTTTAGCTGTTTTATTTTATATGCTCTTTCTAGCATTCATATGAACAATGCACTGGTTGGATGACATTTAAATTTCACTGTACTTGTGAATGATAATAACATACTGATCAGCTACCTGTTCAAGGGGATTCATTATAATACTGCTGCTCCATAAAACCATTTAAACCGACATGCACATTCATTTGCAAGACTTGCTGTGACAATCCCTTAAGTTTCAGCTCAGTAATAATCACACAGTAGCCGAGGTGACCATAGAGACCCCTAGACCTTTCTAACACTTGGACATTTCTCCAGGTGCAAATCAATAGCATGACAGTAACAGTAAGGGCTGTTAAAACTGATAATAGTCCTCACTGTCAGCAATCTTTCACATGAAGCATGAGGTCTGGCATCTTATTTCGTTTTAAATAAGACTAGGTGTATATAAAAGACATTACCCCAATATCCAATCAGAGAAATACATGAACACATTTTAAAATCTGGGTATTTAACACCCTGAAGTCGAACAACGAACCAACTAGTTTGTATACTCAGATCGATTCCTGTGCCTCAGACCTCAGATGAAAATTACCAGACTAGTTAACCTTCTTGAAGAGGCAGATTGGTTGGACAGCTCAGAGAAATTGACTTATTTCCTCTTAAATCCATGAACTTTCAGCACACGTGTGTCTTTGAATAACATCCTCAGGCTGAACTCAACAACAGAGACTCTAACTTCAGCTAAAGCTAACATGTGCTCGCTCAGTTTAACATCAATTATTCAGTGAATCCCTACAAATGATACATACTCCAGCTTAATAACACTGAACTCCACAGTCCTCGATGTAACTGGTCAGACTTGTCCATGTTGTGAGTCTGTGCAGGTCATCCTTGGACTTACCTGATATCCTCCTCACTGCACTGTTCCGAAAAGACACACACCGCTGACAGCAGTCCGCTAAAGACACTCGGGCAGAACAATTCTCCAACAAAACACGACGATTTAAACATTTGGCAAAGGCACATATTCTTAGGAGAGACATGTTGACATGTAGTAATCCATCACCGCGTTACTACAGAGCACTGGGCAGCCATGTTGATAAAGACCAAGCTAGTCGAGAGAGGCGTGAGCATCGCTGACTGCAGTATTGTCAATCGATCAAAGATAAATCGAGTAAGATGTGGGCTTCTATCGATTTACTTTCTTTTTTTTCTTTTTTTTTACTTTTTGGAGACACAAACGCTGTAGCGTTCAAAAGACATACTGTATTCGTCATGTGGCAAGCAGTCAGTCTAAAGAAAAAAATATCTTTCTCTTGAAATTAATAAGGCAGAACTTTAGAGTGGAGTATATGGAGGCCCATCTCCGCCATGGAAAAAAAAAGAAAAAAAAAAAGCCTTAATCATGAGACAAAAGTCATAATTATGAGATAAAAAGTCATAATAAGATAAAAAGTCAAAATTATGAGATAATAAAGTCATAATTATGAGATAAAAAGTCATAATTATTAGATAAAAAGTAGAAATTTTGACTTTCTAGTGCTCCTGCTTGCATTGTGGTCTCTGCAACACCTCACTCTTAGTGTATCTCCTCCCTCGCCTAGCCATGTGAACATGTTGTGCAACATAATAAGCTTAACTTATTTTATTAAATGAATAGATAGATGAAAATTTGCATGATTTATTGTTGTCTTTTAATCTGGTATCACTGGAACTAAACACACTACATATATATTTACGTAGCGCTGGTGTTGATTCAAGTTTCAATTTAGCCTATACGCCACGTAGCATATAAGCTAGTAGCACACAGGCTACATTGAAGTGTGCATTGTATTACTTTTATGACTTTTTATCTCATAATTTTGACTTTTTATCTCATAATTTTGACTTTTTATCTCATAATTTCAACTTTTTATCTCATAATTTTGACTTTTTGTCTCATAATTTCAACTTTTTATCTCATAATTTCGACTTTTTGTCTCATAATTTCGACTTTTTATCTCATAATTATGACTTTTTATCTCATAATTTTGACTTTTTATCTCATAATTTTGACTTTTTATCTCATAATTATGACTTTTTATCTCATAACTTTGACTTTTTGTCTCATAATTTTGACTTTTTATCTCATAATTATGACTTTTATCTTATAATTTTGACTTTTTGTCTCATAATTTTGACTTTTTATCTCATAATTTTGACTTTTTATCTCATAATTATGACTTTTTATCTCATAATTTTGACTTTTTGTCTCATAATTTTGACTTTTTATCTCATAATTTTGCCTTTTTTTTCATAATTTTGACTTTTTATCTCTTAATTTTGACTTTTTGTCTCATAATTTTGACTTTTTATCTCATAATTGTGACTTTTGTCTCATAATTTTGACTTTTTATCTCATAATTTTGATTTTTTATCTCATAATTATGACTTTTTATCTCATAATTTTGACTTTTTGTCTCATAATTTTGTCTTTTTATCTCATAATTTTGTCTTTTTATCTCATAATTTTGACTTTTTATCTCATAATTTTGACTTTTTATCTCATCATTATGACTTTTTATCTCATAATTTTGACTTTTTATCTCATAATTATGACTTTTTATCTCATAATTTTGACTTTTTATCTCATAATTATGACTTTTTTCTCTTTTTTTTCCCCTGGCGGAAATGGGCTTCCATATTCCATAGCTTTCATACTAAGTGAACTTTGTTGTCAAAAATTTCCCAGTGGTGCAACTGTCCAGGCCCGGGAACTGTTTGGGGATGGTTGCAACATATTATAAATACAATAGAGTGTTATAAGACATTATATTCTAGTGTTGTAAAAGGTTTATTATCAAAAATGTAGGTTAGAATATTACAGTATTATTATGTTGAAATAATCATCTAGCATTTAACTTATAATTCTTGTATAATTCTATGACTGTGTGGTTCCTATTTCTTTAATTCATAATTCAGCTATTTGTGTGGAGGTGTGTCGGTGTTTGAGTGATGTTCAGTTCATGTATTTATAAGCTTTGATCTGGTGACAGAGATTAATTAAGATCAATTTGCCTAATATGCAGATGTCAAAGATTCAAATATATAAAAAGCCTTCAGCAGGCTTTTATGGCATAGAAAGGATGGGAAAGGGTAAGGTTCAAAATCTTTAGAGCAAAGTGGCTCTAAATTTGGTATAAAACAAGACTTTTGTTCAAACAAGATCTGCTAAAGACACATTTTGACTCAAACCCATTACTGTATCCACTATTTTCTCACACTGCATATTTTAGATGTGTAGTTATTTATATTGGCCTGCAGGTGGCAGTCTCTTCACAGTTTCCACAGCCAAAAAAGGGGCCATACCAAAGGGCAAGCTTTAAATGTAAATCTTTAAATGATTCAAATAATTAATTTTACGGTACATTCATACATATTGAACAAGTTATGTCATTGATATTTTCTTTGACATTTTTTGTGTTTATTTTCAGTTTATTTTCTTAAAGCTATCAAGGAAAATGTATTAAAAACATTCAAAGGATTTATTTATGTATATCTGCTGTATATTATGATGTAATGATGAAAAATCATTAGACCATTGAAAATGAGATATCATAAAAATTATAGTAATCCAGCAAAAACTTTTTTAAAACCAAAACTGTTATTTTTGCTGTTACCGAAGGAGGAATATCAACCTGATTTACCTTTTTTATTCTCAAATTTGTACCAGCTTGGGCTTCTCTCTGAACTCAGAACTCAGAAATTATTCAAGCAAAGCATTCATATATATATATATATATATATATATATATATATATATATATATATATATATATATATATATATATATATATATATATATATATATGTATATATATATATGTATATATATATATATATATATATATATATATATATATATATATATAT
Organism: Scarus forsteni; assembly: GCA_036419115.1. Lineage (NCBI taxonomy): Eukaryota > Metazoa > Chordata > Actinopteri > Labriformes > Labridae > Scarus > Scarus forsteni. The sequence goes on from JAZDUH010000136.1 coordinate 12,709,564, forward strand.
ATATATATATATATATATATATATATATATATATATATATATATATATATATATATATATATATATATATATATATATATATATATGTATATATATATATATATATATGTATATTTTGTATATATGAAATTTTGTATCACAGTTATTGTAACCAAAATTATCACGGTTATCATTGTTATCGCGGTATTGTTGCAGTGTGCTCAAAATGTTTTAAAAGTACTTTTACACAGACTTGAAATTATTTAAACCCTTTATTGTTATATTCATAACAGTTCTTTTGTCTTTTTTGTCAATAAATGTGTCAGACTCAGAGGCCAAACAATGCAAACTGCGTATGTGCACCTCGCGTGAGGCTCCTTAATCGAGGGCAGATATATAGTTCCGGCTTTTCCAGGCAAAGAGTAGCATCACCGTGCGTTACTGAGGCAGTGTGGTGATCAAGCACGATATAACGGTAATTTTAATAGGACACGGTAACGATTATCATGGGAAATTTTATCACGGTTTACCATTTTACCGGTAACCGTTACATCCCTAATATATATATATATATATATATATATATATATATATATATATATATATGTATATATATATATATATATATATATATATATATATATATATATATATATATATATATATATATATATATATATATATATATATATATATATATATATATATATATATATATATATATATATATATATATATATATATATATATATATATAGACATATATATATATATATATATATATATATATATATATATATATATATATATATATATATATATATATATATTTAGACATATACATATATATAAGTTGTACCTCAACAGTTAGGCCTCTCCTTAAGTTGAGTAACTTTTTGCCATAGTTACAGTATACCTTTTGAGCTGTGTTGATATAAATATGTACTTACTTTTTAAAGGGCAGCCTTCACCAAACTCTTGCATGCTCTGGCCTGACAGGAAGCTTAAAAATCTTGGGGTCAACCAAACCATTTATCCAACCATATCACAAGAGCCTGAGTACTTATTTCAATATTTTAATTTATGAAGGACTTTAGGTATAGTTTTGCCAAAGTAATGAAATGAAGATTGTAAAACATTTATTCCACTGATGAGACAAACACTCATCTATTTTTGTATTGTAAAGGACTGTAATTTGACATCTTAATCAAGACATAATAATGGCCCTTTCTTCTATTTCTTTATCATTTTTGTTAAAAGGACGGTTGAAAATTAACAGACGTGATAGTAATTATATTTAAGCATTAAAAACACAATTTCAGTTGAAGAGCTTCAACATACTGATTTATGACCCATGACATTACATTACATAAAATGGTTTTGCTTATCACAGATACCGTGGATTGGGACAGCTGTGGCACAAACCTCACTGCGAGTGGTGGTCTTATAACTTTGTTAGGCACTGCGCATATTTGGCATTCTATATCTATTTGGTGAGTAAAGCATAGTCGGGAAGGGGAAAATCACAGGATCCTTGTACCCAAGAAAAAGTATAGTTTCTCTGATCAAAATTTTATATAGCCACAGAGAAGCTGTCTGATCTGATGTATAGAAAATTAGACATTTAAGATATCAGCGAAAATATAAATTTACCAAGTAAATCAAGAAGGTCAAACATAATATCTATTAAAAGTTTTCTCAAAAACATATACATCACTAAAACTCAGCAGTACATGTATTTTTTACTCTAAATGTTGATTTGTTGTTGATTCCAAAATATGACCATCTCTTAAAGATATCCTGTCACTAAAGAACAGGTATCCAGCATCAATTCGATTTCATTTCAGTTTCAAGTTTTTTGTTCAGTGAGTGTGATCATAAAATTGTTGTTTTGTGACAACATTAGTTTATTATTGTAAACTTTGATTGGTTCAGCTTCCTTCTTATTTTTATATTAAGTGAAAAGATGTTATGAGAAAAAGTTAAACTACGGATTAAAAATTGTTAATATATATTCAAACACACAAAACAGCTATTTTTGAGTCATTGAAGTTAATGTAATTTGTTACTCTCCACCCTGGTTAAATACATTATATCAGTAAAAATGTACTTTGTACACTGAGTCACAGTTTTGCAGGACACTGTATCTGAAAAGATAATAGATACAGAGTGACACATTAATGAAGGATGAACGTAACATATGTCATGATTCCTATTAAAGGGCAAAATTTTGATTACAAAGCCCCTTAAACTTGATTTTATTTTACAAATGTAAATCCAAAATGTGTCCAACCCTTAAAGGCATGTTGTCTCTGATGCAGATATCAGGTACTGAACCAACTACATCGAGCTCACTCACACCTGGACTGAGAACACCACAGACTGTGAAGCTATTTTTTGACTGTACAACTCCACACTGTGGGGGAGGAGGAGTAACAGGAAGACAAAGGAGGAGCAGTAGCCAGTAGCCATGTTTTTGTATTTTGTTTTTATTCATATTTATATATTTTGTATGTTTGTTTATTTATATCATTTTAAATATCTTTCTATCTACTTTTTCAAACTGCTCTTGGGATCACAAGAAGGATTTATAAAGTTCCTATCCAATCAATCTAATACAATCTCATCTAATGCAATCGTTACCTCCACCAAAGAGCTATATAATCTGTATAATCTACAAAGTCATCGACAGATGTTCATGAAATTTTCAGGAAATGTTGGTTATAGACAAGCAGGAAGTGGTAAGATTTCGTTGGTAATGTAAATCCAGATCAGGAACGAGAAATGTGTTTAATTATTTGTTAACAATGCAAGATAGTGTAGTTTTCCCACAGTTTGGCAATTAAATTGACAAGTTCAGTGGACTTTGATGACATTTGCAGGGAGTGCTAAGCCATGACAAAAGGGTAAAGCCAGCAGATTTTGATGATGCTACATATCCAGATGTGTATCCAGCAAGTTTTTCCATTAATTAGTTAACAGTGTATGATTGGGTAGACTCCAAAGTTTTGGTTAGAACTGTCCTGACAATGTCGGAAATGCCTGGGTGAGGGTTTGCGATCTTGGAGTACGTCTAGTTTTTGAATAAAATATTATGATTCTAAACCTCATATCAATATTAAAACTAAAATGCTGACATTTGTTACAACACTATAGATGATACAAACCTTTAATCAGTTATTCTTTCTATTCACTTCATTTTCTTTACTCATTACTCAGAAGTATGTGAAATGCTGCAAAGCAATAAACTTGCCAAAGATATTATTTGAGTCAAGTTGTAAGTACAAATCAAGAAATCACCACCAATACACAAAAAGTTACTCTGTTACAGAAGTTTTAATTCATGTTTTTAACAACTTTCAATCTTTCAGTATGCTAGAACTATGATTTATAGAACAAAGTGTTAATGTTTTTTCTCATATCACAAACTACAGAGAAACTAAAAAAATCTTAGGTTTTATCTTAGGCTATAATATTTGAGACAAATGCTGTAAATGCTAGATGGGGAGGTGGGGGACACTGATGTGCCTTGAGACAAGCCTAAGGGTGCCTGGGGAGTTTGTACAAGCCTATACAACTACACAACAGATAAAATGCTTTTTTTCATTCAATTAAGCCATATGTTGTTCTCATTATTTCCATATTCATCAGCACACGATGTGATAAAAAAAATCTTTTAATCAATGCTCATGGGAAGCACTGTTTTTTCCAATTAACAGAATTAACATGGTAGTGAGAATCATTACAATTATCCCTTTATCTATTATATAAGTTTAATTTAACCCTAAAGCCATTTGTATCATATTTGACACATATTTTTATAATACCTCTTTCTACTCAATATGATCAACAACTTACAAAAAAACATCTGAATACAATCAGATAAATGATAAAAATGTCCTCAAGTGGATTATCATTTGCCAAAAACACTTAATGTATCAAATGAGATACAAATCTTTATGTTGAATATTATGGACATTTTGATTTTATGGATTTTAGCAGAAAGTGAAACAAACATTTCAGCTCCAAAAAATTAGAATTTTCTGGCTATGATCTATGGTCTTGAGCCTTAAAGGGTTAATGGCTGCCAGTTAAACTTAAATGTGTGTTCAAAATATATGATAAATAAAACTCGACATAGTTTCAAATAGATTCATGAATGATTTTGAGAACAAACAAGAGAAGAGTTTTAAAAAACAACCTAGCAAACAATACCATACCATCTTGTACGGTGGCTTATTTGTATTGTATTTGTATCATATGTTGTGCCTTGTGATGTTCTGATTATACACTTGACATAACCAAATTAGCTTTGAAAACCTCTGCCATACACCATACTATAATCCGACAGCTCATCATTCTCCAGGTTTTGCTCTTTTTGTGCTATATGTATAGTGCTCTAGAAACAATCAGTACTTAGAGGATATTTAAAGTGCTTTTTTACTGTCTACAAAGCTTAATTAGCTTGTTTTTATTCCTTCTTGTGTAAAATTGCATAAAAATCACTGTGCTGTAACGTGTTTTCATGACTTTCCACTGCAGAACATTGTTGAAGTTACAAAAATGTCTCAATAAAACACAGCACACTAGCAAACATTTCCATCAGTTCAGTGTGAAGTGATATAGAATTCATGTGAACTGTGCTCTTGCTGACGAGCTAAACTTTTTTCAGAGTCTATAGAAAGCAGTCATGTTCTCATTTTAATCTACTTTTGAATTTCAGACATGCCGCAGTGTAAAACTGGTGTGACTCAGCTCCAAATTGAAAGTAAAACTGTATCTCATTCATATCCTGTATACTCTCTGACCCCCAGCAGCCTCAGCCTCCCCTTGTCATGCATCCATAAAGCATTCTTAAACACTCCAGCGGCCCTTTTTTGTTTCGACAGGCTGGAGGTTAACACAAGCACTACTTGACAGAAAGAGGGAGAGAGAGAGGGTGGGTGGGTGTAGGGGGGTCAGGGAGGGAAATGAGGTCCAGGCAGTACATCTTTTCTCAGTGGAGGCAGTGGCTGAGAGCACAGCGGTGGGTGTCTGCTGCTGAGCTGTAGGTGAGGATCAGGAGGTGTTTGTTGCCACGGTTCACGAGCAGGGCCCCTTGACAGCCTCGTTTGATGTGGTTGGCCCCTGTCGGCGGCTGGCTCTTTGCGCTGGTGTGACAGTCATTGCCGGGTGAGTGACTGTCAATGCCCCGGCCGACAAAAGAGGAGAAGACAGGCATTCATGGGGCCTGATAATGGCCAGGCCGGGACAAGGCTGCCATTCTCATACACTTTGATCATGGGGATTCTTTTGCACACCTTTGTAGAGGCTCCCTATTTGTTTAACAGATGGAGAGAGGGCTTGTTTTTGATGGAGATACTTCTCTGTGAGATGCTTGTGTTGGTAAATGCTTTGGGCATGTGTTTGTGTGTGCATGTTAGTCTCTTGTGTGCTTCTCTGCATCACTTACAGGGAATTAGTGACCTGTCACCATGTGGGTGGAAAAAACGGCTTCTTAAGAAACTTCCTCTGGAAGCTCCACTTTGTCTTTTTGATTCAACGTAGGGATGTGAAGTATGATCAGTAATATCAACATTTGTGGGTAATAGCGTAATAATAAATTAATTACATCAGTGGGTATGAAAATATATCCTGTTACATGGTGTCCAATGCCGTAAAGTTTAGGGATGCACTATACTGGATTTTTTGCTGATATCCAGTCCACCAAACTTTCAAAACTTTGTTGTAAGCAATACTGTTACTAACACTGATACACTAAAAACAACAGAAACAGCTAAAGTGGCTTTGGATCATACCAACATTATGTACAAAATGTCTGTAGAAGTTGAGTAAAGCTTCATCTTCCTTTTAAATAGTAGTGATGAGAATTTTTATTGATACCAATGCCATTTTCAATTCAGCTTATCGATCTGATCTTTAACAATTCCTTTTTCCAGTCTTACTGTTTTTCAGTATTGAAAAATGTTGGTCTACAACAGGTTTTCAGTGGCAACAATAACAAACAAATAGCTCTCCTGATATTCAATGCTGTGCTGAATAGATAATATATAAAACAAAAAAATAACAAATAAAACAAAATTTTGACCTCCTCCTCCTATGTCATTATTTTTTACTTCTTTGTAATCATTTCTACTAACTGCCTCTGACAAGAGTTTTACTTCTTTAATTTACAAGGCATGAAAAACAAACTCGAGATTTGATAAGGGCATTAATAAGCAAAATCACTTGAGTCCTTAAGGATGTTGTTATCAATTCACAACTGGAGCTACAAACACTGATTTATCGATCCCCTGATTTAAAATAATATTCCTTCAATTAGGGTTGCACAGTACTGGATATTTGCTGATGCTGGATTCGCAGATATCTCTGAACTTATTATCCCAGACATTAAAGGTGTAGTCAGCGATCTTCTAATTTTTTAATCTAATGCAGTATTTGTCAAATTCACCGTATTTCTCCTCTCCATCCACAAGATGTCCCCACTGACAGCATGTTGAAAAAAAAGTCCGGTTTCAATACACAGCCTTGGCTCTGAATTTCAGCAGGTAAATACTGTGGCTCGGGCCGAGTTACCAAAACAGGGTACCCCCCCCCCACACACACACACACACCACCACATCCAGGGGGCAATCATTCTCATGCACAGATCAGACAGAGGGGGGAGGAGGAGTAGTAGGTTGCGTAGCGTGCGCAGTTAGCGTAAGAGAGAGATACAATATGTGCAGTGGCAATGGCTGAAAAACAGCCCAAAAGAAAAAGGCCAGAGGAGTGAAAAGTGAAAAGGAAGGGCTATGACCATGAAAGAGTGAACACCCGGCCAACATTGGTGTTGCTTTCCGACGGTGGAGGGAACTCCACCAATTGAAATACCTGAAAATGGACGCGGATGTCGCTGTCTACATGCTGGATAGGTAAGCAACATTAGCTTTGTGGTGCTTCACATAACAGTAACAGCTTTCGAGCATTCATCTGATTGTCTAATCTGCCAGAATGTACTGTTGTCGTGATGTTATCATTATTGTCAGTCGAGTTGTCTGACGAGTCGGGGTTACCTTAGCTACGTTGGTCTGCTAGGCAGTTTCTACGGCCATTTTCATGATGATGCACGTCCATCAGCTTTCAGGGGTGGAGCCAGGGGTGAGGTATGAAGGGAGAGGCAGGCCTAAATTCTTTTATAAACGTCTACTGGTTTTCTCCCAAATCACTGACTACAACTTTAATACCAATATTTTCCATCAAGAGCACAACGTCTTTACAAAACTTTACTCGTTGCTTTCAGTGTGACAGTGTACTTGTGTACGAAATAATTGTAAAACAAGAAAGAAAACACTTAACTCCACAAAAAAGGAAACTTGATTTTAACATGTGCTCATGCAGTGATAATAAGGTGTAGCATCATGGTACATTTGTATATTGTGCTGATGTCATAGCCAATATATAGAAAATATTTGGCCGAAATATTATAAGATTAAGATTATCCTTTATTAGCTAAGAGGAAATTCAAGTGTTACAGTGGCACAGAAAAAGGAAGCAGCAAAGAGGACAATATTAATTAAAAATGTTTAAAGAACAGATAACATTAAATACTTAAGATCTAGGTGGAAAAAAGATACAGCCATCACAAAAAAGGAATAAAGTTTCATTGCAGATCATTGAGAGATATTCTGGACACTGCATTGACAGTTTGAATTGCTAAGACATCTGCTGTGATGTTCAGTAAGGTAATGAGGTGACATAATGGGCAGAAAAAAAAAAGTACCATATGGCGCAGCAAATTTAACTGAATAAAACGACTAATTGGTCAGAAAATGTTCAATATCTCCATTGTAAATATCGGCAATATTACAGTATTGGTCAGTTATGGTATTTATCTTTTCTGACCAATATTGTCTGACACCAATGTTGCACTGATGGTACTGTGCTGTAAGTAAGATCCATGTGCAAAAAAATCACAAACCCAATGCTGATATGTAAGGCTAACATATCTGTAGTTAATATCAGCATAAATGATCATATATGTGCCAAAAATGACATTTTGATCTGGAGCAAATATCTGCTGATGCCAACATCATACTGATAACATCCTACTATCCTATTAAAGATACTTAGATGGACCACTTAACTGTAGTACTGCAACATAAGTATATTTCCAAAACATTATGAATTAAGTGTCCTATCATACTAAAGGATGAACTGTAGATAGTAGGGGTATGCAAGGTCAAATGTACGGTAATTAGACCCCTTGAGCAACACTTTCCTGAAAACTGTGATATATATATTATTGTTATCACTGCTAAAATAACTTTAGGAATATTGGGATCTTGGATAATGACAAAGTTTGAATATTCTGAGAAAATCTGACTATTGTACGCCCCTATTTCTAGTAAACTTTTGAACCCAAACTGAGACATGTGACACATCAGTAGTTTCATAGTAAGTGATAAACATCTTAATCACTAATAACAACTTTAATTGTGAAATATTAGTCATCTTATTGTTCACTTTACATCCATTACAGTCCATTAAAAGACTGACATTAGAGTCATCCTTCAGGCCTTTACTGGATACTGTGACTCACAGCTCTTACAGGATTTCTCCAAATAAGCATTTAAGATGCTTTCAGTAACTTTGTGGAGGTGTGTCATGCTACAGTGTGTATCTTAATAGAATACGTAGAAGGAATGCTGTAGACCTAATGATGTTAGGTCAACCTCAACATCAGCAGAAGCTTTAGCACTTATTGGAAAACTGATGAACTGCTGAATCACCAAAGACTCACGGCTGCAAGGATGTAAAAGCGCGTTCCCCATCCTCACCACCACCATCCTGTTCACTCCGTGTCCTCTATTTTTGTGCTCCAGATCTCTGAGATTAACACTGCGTGGATGTGAAATCATGTCTGACAAGTCACTTTTTTGTCATCAAACAGTATCAGGGCTTTGGATCTCAGCCTGCTGTCCTGTGAAGAACCAGGGAGGCTGGATCCCTCAGAACTCTCCACAGCATCAGATAGACGACTTCACTTATCATACTGACGCTGACAATAGACAATGGTCACGAAGCAGGATATGCAAAAGGGCTGTGTTGTCAGGGGGGCTGAGTTTGGGACAGTGCGGTCAGTTCCTTTAACCGCGTCCGGATGTTTGTCAGCCAACCACAACACACGGCTCAAATACTTCAAACACACCTGTGCTGGGACTAACACAGCTACAGACAGAGTTGGGCTCAGCAAAATGTTAAATAGGGGATGGATGAAGTTCAGGGGCAGTCAGAGTACACCACTTTATTTACCAGGACAAATTGTAATTACCTAAAGTACAGGTACATCTCAAAAAATTAGAATATCATGAAAAAGTTCAATATTTTTTATCACTCATTTCAGAATTACCAAAATTTCAAGCAATAAATGTTTGAAATGTTTCACTCTATCTGTAATGAATCTATATAATATATGGGTTTCACATTCTGAAATGAGTGATGAAAAATATTGAACTTTTTCATGATATTCTAATATTTTGAGATGTACCTGTACTTTAGGTAATTACAATTTGTCCTGGCCAAATACTACACCAAACAATAAAGAGCTGCTCAGTTAACCATTTCATGCATGAATTATTGAATCAGAAAGAAATAGTTTTTGGTTGTTTTTACTTTCAGTCAAGTTAAAAATCAAGTTAATTTTTTTCTGGTTATATTTTGAGGCAGTTATGCATCTGTCAACTTCACCATGCATCAGTGGTATAAATAGTAATTTAGTGGAATTAAATATAGATCCACAAACACATCTTTGACAAACATTTATTAAGAGTAAATAAAAGTAAAAGAAGTGTCAAAAGCATATGTTTTATTGTTGTTTAATCAAACAATTCACTTGTGAATTACACCAAAACTTCAATAAAAAATACAGCATTATGTAAAATCTGAATACAGGTATAACGCCAAATTTGCCCTTTGTTGGCTATTTTGGATTTATGATGCAATATCTAAATACAGTAAAAAAAAAAAGGGGCAAGGTTAATATTTTTATGAAACTTAAGACAGGTATTTGGGAGTTCACCACCTGGTAGTTGGGTACTATACTGCAACACAAAGGTTATAAAACTTATTTCAAATATCTGTCTACTGTAGCGAACATCATGCAAGAAAGGGTTAAATTATGAATTGATCCAAAGTATGAGATCATTTGCTAGTCTGTTGATTTTTATTCAGTCCTTTGGTCTGTTAGGTAGCCTGCTAGTTAGTTAGCTTGTTAGACGAAAAACCTTTGGAAAAAAGGAAACATAAAAATATTAAATAATGCTCTGTTTATGTATCTCATTCATATTTTATGCTGCCTATCTGTGATGGACCACTATCATTCTCTGCCTGCTGTCTGTTCTGTAACTCCATCCCCTAATCCCTGTAGATAGACGTTTCATATCAGTTGAATGAGAGCTGCTGTCTCCTTTGTCCACCTTTAATGTTACCTCTTTTGAAACTGAGGGCTCTTTTTGACAAAAGTTACCTCATGAGGTTTTATCACTTTAAAGCAGGCTGATTTTATAGACCGCACAAGCTTGTATTCTGTGGAGTTTTTCACAGAGATACTGTATATATCAATATCTGAAACATACCTTACATAGGCCTTATACAGCAGGGGCCCTAATTTTTCGTGGCGCAGTGCAGGGGGCGCAAGCCTGGCGCAACCCGCGCAGTGTTAATTTCGTCCAGCGCACCGCCGTGCGCTGCCAATTTGACAATTTGGTAGACCGTCTGCGCAGAGATGGGTGTGAAGGTGCACCAGGGGGAGGTGCCGACAGATTCAGGTTGGCGCAGTGACGATTTCGTGCCAAAAAACTGTGCGGAAGGTGCGCTGAAAGCTTGCCAGCGTCTATTCTCGGCGCAAAGCAGAGCGCACCCTTCACAGCTGTAATTTGGTCACAGGCGCACATGTGCGCACACGTCAACAAAGCCTCAGAGGCAGGTTTCCAGAGCGTCAGGCACATTTTAATGCAATAAACAATCTCAGCAATCACTATTTAATGTAACTGTCTGAAACAGCATACACATTTGTATCTATATTAACTGTCCTGTCACATCTGATGTCGGATTAAAGCCGTTTGTCATAATGGAAACTTAACCTGACGGCAGCTGGAAGTTTGATGCACATCTTACAAGTCAACAATAAACAGCCTTAACATCTGATACTGAGTATATATCTGGCTTCTCTCATGTCATTAAATTCAAAGAAAAGAGGGAGAAAAAAGACAAAGAAAAAGAAGATAAAATAAATGTATGTCACTCAGGATTTACCTGTGATTTCCCATATTTCTCTATTATAGTCTTTATTTTTAATGTGATATAAAAAGTTGGAGTACATTATTGCATGGAGGATGAGGCACAGACACTGGGAGAGTATACAGTGTATCACTAAAGGCTCTGCTATTTGGTGATGACAAACCAGGAGTGCAGGTGGATCACAAGCATTATAAATGGATTAGCCAGCTACTGTGTAACTGTCTCTTAATTTTGGGCTCCTAATAATGACAAAGGAACAGATTACATCTGGGAGCTGGCCCACGCGGCGACGCGCTTCGTGGCCTCCGACGCGCGCCCCGCTGTCCCTTCCCTGCCGAAGTGACAGCAGCCCTGACCGTCTCTGCTGCCAGGTCTTTCCAGCACACTTTTTCCGCGGTGGCGGGGATCATTCAGACCAATCAGACGCTGCGCCTCGCCCGCAGCGCATTTAAAGGCAAGGAGAAGACGGCGCTCGGCTGTGTTAAACCCACTCACGGCTTTACTCCTCCTTCTCTGCCACTTGCGCAGAGGGGAAGAGACGTGGACGTGGATGCGCTCCTCTGCGCTGCTCTGCGCTCCTCTGCGCTGCTCTGTGCCTTGAGTTCGCCTCTCTTGGCACTGCAGGAAACTTGCAAAGTGTGCTGGTCACACCCTGTCCGCTTGGCGCAGGCCGGCGCAGGGCAGGTGCGCCTACGTCTGTGCCAGGTCTACAAAATTAGAGCCCCAGCTATTTAATTCACCTGGTGACTTTAAAGAGACTATTTCAACCAGCACAGATGATTAACTAATAAAGCATTTTTCTATTTTTAAATTGATGGTAAAGACAAAGTCATTTGATAGAGCGCCACAGAAGTCACTGTTCTTTTGGATAATCTAGAATAATCTGGTGATAGAGGGGGGTGGAGGGGTGGAGGACCGGAGGGGCTGGCAAAGCGACACAGAGATGCAATTCACTGGCTGACATGGAGGAGATAGATGTCTGAACATCTCTGAGAAGTTGTCTGATTTTAACCTGGGTAAAAGTTTAGTCCCATGCCCCAACCATCTATGTCCCATTAATCAAAATGTCTCCTAAAGACCCCTTAGCTTCTTAAACCTTTATTTAACCACGCAAATCCTATTGAGAGCAGGATTTCACATACAAGGGTGACCTGGCGAAGAGGTATGCAGCACACGTCACCATAAATAAACTTCATGATAAAAAATTCATGATAAAAGCTTCAGGCAATAAATAGCAAATCAAAGCAATAAAAATGGCAAGCGATTCAATACATTCACAGTGAAAGTATGACATTTTTAGGGACAGTAACAATTTAAAAACACAGGTATTGCTTGTAGGATTCCCACTGCCTTGTGAGTAAAATGGAACAACAAGCTTTAATGAAACTTCTTCTGACACTTAAAGTTCTGTCTGTATAGTGTTCCAGGCTGTGAGGGCAGCACAACAAAAAAAGCCCATTTTCCCAGTTCAGTTCAGACTCTGTGCACGTGATAATTGCACAAGAGCGTAAGGCGTAGGTGCTCCTCGATTTCTGCAGAAGAGAAAAATCAAATGGAATGAAAGAAGTTTTCTCAATAAATAATGCAGAAATAGAGCTCAGACACACAAAAATACACCTCTCAAGCAACTTTACAGTTTTACTGCCCACTACAGCCAAAGTTAAATAATTTTTTGATAAATAATTTTGTGTGGTTTTTTATTTAAGCATTGCTAATTCAGGCACCGTACAGCATCAAAGATGTAAAGAAAAAGTAGACTGATGTATGTATCTAAGCTCTTTCCTTGTAAGAAAGCAAAACAAACACATGCAGCAATAACTTACAATCTAGAGGAAGGCCCTACACTTAAAAGCTCTAGGTCATGGGTGAGCTACAAACACACATCCATAAGAGCAAGAGAGTGAAAGAGGGGAGTGAGGACTTAGCAAGCAAGCAAAACAATTAATAATAGAGAGCTATTACTGAGGGATTGTCAGCGCTAGGAGGGAGGTTGGGTTTCAGACCCTTTTGAAGACTTTGATGGTACAAAACAGGCCTCATTATAGAGATATTATCTCTATTCATACACTTACAGAGCCGCTTGGATTCCTGCTGGGACAGATTAGGTTCCCCAACTTGAGAACATCCTCCATGGGTGCCCGGCTCACAGTGCAGTGTTCTCTGCTACGGGCGCACCCACACTGCACAGCTTGACTCAACTCCACTCTGCTCCAATCTTGGCTACTCTCAGAGAATGAAGGTCCTTTTGAGTGTCAGGTATGTTGCAGTGAGTGAACACTGATCCCATTTAATGTCAGTGTAAGGCTAGCAACGCAAGACAACAAATGATATTGTTCGACTAACCTGGGTTTGTCTAAAAATATGTCTTTATAATGTGACATCATGCAGTTAGTGAGCAAGGCTGAGTCTTCTATTTTACTCAACATGGTTGAGAAAATAAACTCTTAATTACTATTGAGCTGTTTGTTTAAATGTTAGTTGAACTAAAAATTAACCTTACAAACCAGATCATTCAATCAATCAATCTTTATTTGTATCACAGCAATTCATCACAAGTCTTATCTCAAGGCACTTCACAATAGAGCAGGCTGAAGCCATAACCCTCATTTTATAGATACACCTATATGCATATATACAAACACATACATCCAGAGTAAGGGAAAAAAATATCAGCATTTGTGATAGCAACAAACCCATGGACACCCAGATCATAAATCTGTGCTCATCACATTTGTCTCTGCTGAATACAGATTAAAATCAACCAGTATTTATAGATGGACAGATGGACTGAATCAGATATCTATGGGTTATATTTTAAGGCCATTTTGGCAACATCCTATTGATATATGGTAAAGGCACAATCTTTCAAGAAAAACTGCAGGGAGATTGAACATATATTTGGTTGTCACATTCGTCATGGGCCAGTTAGATTTTTCTGTCACTTCTGGCTTTCAGCTCTAATTAATCCATGCTTATGCTTCTGCCTCTTTGTCCTTAACTGGATGCTGCCCAGTTATTTACTGACTGCAAACAGTTAGTTCAGTTTGAAGCTGTAAATGAGGGATCTTCCTGATGACAGACAAGAGATCGGTCAAATCCAGAGTCTAGCTAAGGTTAACTCTGAATAGAAATGTAACCTAAAATAAAAAGAAAAGATGCAGCGTTCTTAACCAGGAGTGCTCCAAGAGCACAAACCTCCACCATGGCATTTCCAACACTGTTAAGAGAGTTACAGTCAGAAATGAGGAAAACTCTTCCATTTTGGATCCGTGTTTGCTTTTTGGTTTGCCACCTGACATGTCCAACAGTCCCTAAATCTGCTTATGTGATGTTCAGCAAACATTATGCTGATCCGTAAGTAACATATCTACATATATATACACACAACCACAGTCAGAATTGGAGCACAGCAATATTATACTACAGCTGTAATCTCTAATTGAGAGGGGGTACGACAAGAAACAGCTCTTGAGGATATATGAATGAGGATTTTTGGAAGGAAACTTCAAAGATATGTTACGGGGACATTCCAGACCAGTGTTAACTGATGTTGATTGGTCTGCTAATTTTTTTTACGCCTGTTAATAGCAGTATATCATATGTTGCGATTATCCTGATGAACCAAGGGAAACACTGGAAACAACTCATTGTTTCTACAGAAAATAATGCATCAGCTAGCAATGCCGCCACTGTTAATAGTGTCACCCTGTTTTTTCTGTCACAACATGAATTTTCTGTCACACCATATTCAACATTTTAAACAAATGCATGAAGTTGATGTGCTCTAAAGGTTGCACACCATACAGATAGGTAGAAGCCATGACTCCATTAGAGGCTTCCTCACCACGTTTCCCTCCAATACTTAAATCAGGGCACCCTCTGTATTAACTAAATTAGGTCAGTGGATTCAGTGAAAATGCATTTTATTTGTAAAGTCTGAACAGCTCAAGTTATCTGCCTGAACATGCTTGTACCATTTTAGCCAAAATATTAACCAAGCTGAGTTAACGTCATCACTGTAACACCATTTCAGTTCTTGAGCTTTCAGAGTAAACATTCCCTGTGATAGAGGAGGAACTGCCCATTACAACATGTAACAAAGAAACACATTATACTCTTTCTGTTGTGCACTGAGCTCATTGCCTTAACATTTGCTTCTCAAACAATCTGCAGCCACATCTGACACTCACATTAGGCCCTGGCTTTGTTGTTGACCCCAAGGGCCAAATCTGATTTTTGAGAAGTTACAGTACATAGAAAGTTTGAGTGATTTTAATTATGGGGAACTTGAGATAAGTATAGGAAGAGTGAAACATCCTGCTTTTTGGTTTGTTTTGTTCAAGTGTTATAGAGAAACCATATGTCAATACTGATAGCCTTAATTTGAATTGAGAGCTAAATGAAGATTTATACAAGCGAGAAAATGCCTCATATTTTACAACACTTAGCAGAAAAGAAAGCATTTATATGACATTAATGAGATTTATTGCTTAGATGCTGACCCTTTTTCCTAGTGTTGTATTACTCTTATACCCACTTCATCTGCTCATCGCTGTTACTTCATAGGAAGAAAAGCTGATAAAAATGGTGTTCCTAGTTTGTGATGCAAATGGTCTCACATTGCTATGTTAGTAGCTCATCGAGTAGCCAGTAAGGGCACTTGTGCAGTATTTATTAATAATTATAAGACTCTCTTATGTAAAACCAAACATTCTAATTTTGCATTGTCTTAACAAACAGCCCCATGCTATTTAATTCTGTACCTCCTGCCACTTTGACTGGTCTACAGCTATTCAGCCCCATAACCTGTGAATCATTGTGTGTTCTGACACTTTTCAAGAGAACCAGTTTGTACTTTTTCAGCAATTTGAGCAACAGTAGATTGTCTGTTGGATCGGACCACATGGGCCAGCATCCCCCCCACGTACATCAATAAGCCCTGGCCCAGCTATGACCCTGTCAACACAGTTCCTTCCTTTGATCATGTAGATAGATACTGACCACTGCAGACTGGGAACCCCCAACAAGAACTGCAGTTTAGAGATGTTCTGACCCTGTCCAGCCATCACAATTTGGTCCTTGCCAAACTCACTCAGTCAATAACTCCTTACGCTTGCCCATTTTTTCTGCCTCTAACACATCAACATTGAGGACCAGATGCTCACTTGCAGTCTCATATATCCAACCACTAACATGTTCCATGGTTACGAGATAATCAGTGTTATTCACCTGACCTGTTGATGGTCATCATGTTGTACCTGATTGGTGTGTAATGGCGCTTCACAGATAATAAAAACCTACATCTTGCCTGGTATCTCTGAATCCCTAAGATCTCAATCCACATCTATAGAAGTGCATAACTCTTCTTAAGTGGGCAAAGACAAGGAAGGCAGGGGGAGGGTCTAAGGTGATTGTTTGCACTTCAAGTGACACAACAAAATATAACATTCTGTTCAACACTGTTTAGTGCTGATTTATGCAGGGTCAAAAACTTCCACTGGTGAAACAAGGGATCTCCTTTAGACATTATTTACAAAAAATACACTTTTTACTGTTTTTAATACAAAATATAAGTCAATAAACTTGTTGGAGGAATTATGGTATGTGAAATAATCATGAAAATACAGTCCTTCAGGTTAAATGATTTTCGATTTGAATTTCAATGACGAGACTGTTCTCAATCAATAGAGCACTCAAATATAAGCACAACTTATAGCATGGTTTCTGTCAGTTTAAAACAACAGGCAACTTAATTTTAGATTCATCTGGACCAAATAATACAAAATATGTGTGCTTTTACTCTTAAAATTATAAGCTACATGTTAGAAAATAACAAATGATGATTCATCTCCAAGCAAGGGCTGTTATTTTTCCCAAAAATTAAACCAGACCGTTTTCTAAACATATCTCCAATAACAGTAAACAGTCCAGGTACAAAAATGTTTCCCCCTGTACAGTGAGAGCACATAGATGTAATGTATATTTAGTCCAAAGCTGTAAATATATTTATTTAGGTTGTAAAACGTGTCAGTTTCCTCAGACAATTATAACACCTCCAGGGTTCCTGCAGCCAGCCCCAAATGGACACTTGAGGAACTGCAGCTTTCAGGACTTCACCATGATCATCTATTTTTAGACCCAGAGTAGCTTTGATTCTCCTCCATTTTCTTAATTTGTACTTCCTGTTGAGGTCAAGAGAGCAGTGGACAGTTGAGTTGAACTGGGAGCACCCTCTGTTTGATCAGATGGTTCACTTCTCTATGTGTTTTAATGAACATTTTAGATTTGAACGTCTATTTACAGTTCAAATACTGATGTATCCCTAAGTTCAGATATCCAAATATGGAGTAAAAGGTGACAGCCCTACTTTAGACCTCTCGAATGTCATAAGAAACATTTTAAACGTGTTCATCATGGAGTTTTTTTTTTTCAAATTGAGCCTATTGCCAAGCCTTTGAGCACTCAGATGTCCTGAAAATTATTTACACGTTGAGGTTTTGTTGAAGACAGGAAAACAACTCATACAACACTAACAAAAAACACATTCACAATACTTGCCATTGTTTGTCTTTGGATCCTAACAGTTCAAGTTTTATTTTAAGAAGCAAAATCAGATTGTAGGCCAGCTACCCTGACCACAGCAGATCTATCTTTAGGGAGAGAAGCTGTGAAGAGAAATGACAAGGTAAGTGCGGAAACCAGAGGAAGTTAACAGACACGGCTGCGTGGCTTAATTGAGGGTGAAAGAAGGTGACTTTTATGAAGGACCCACATAGATCTGTGCTGAGAGGAGCTTTGATGAGGAGCCTGGTGGGCACCAAAGCGCAAAACATGGCGGCAGGTAGACAGGAATGGCTCGGGGGGAGTTGGGGGGCTGTAGCTGGGAGTTTGTAGAAAGAGGGGGACTGGTCTCTTTCTCACACGCTTTTATGATGGTATGGTTTAAATAGGGGCAAGGGGGACAGTGAGTCTCTGGGGGCAGTTAACAAGCCAAAGAGTGTGAAGTGACTGTCACCCTCTTTGAGTACATACTTCTTAAACACACTTAAAACACCGGACAAGCTTTCCCCCAGGGTGGTACTTGTAATTGAAACAGTGACTCTCTTAAAAAGGAGGTCAATGCCACCAACTAAACAGGCCAACATGAAAACTTCTGTCTCTTAACTCTTTGTTTCTCTAAATACTTAGTGTCTTGTGTATCTTTTTGAATAAATCTCCCTTATTTTTTAAAAGTAGTATCTTGTTTCCCCCATCAAAGCTTAATCTTTCCTTGCTTTACACAGTACATTTAAAAAAATCCTCTTCCTACATCCTTTAGATATTTAACCACAATTCCAGACTGTGATCAGACTGTTATCACACTCATCACACGAACATCTCTATCATGCAAATTCATTTTCTTTCCCTGATTTATGGTCTCATTCATGATAAGCTGTCACACATTCTGTTTTCCATGTATGAACTCTTTTGTTTCACAGCCAGTTACAATAAGCACAGGGGCTTCTCACTTTTGAGAGGCCACATATGGTTTCCTAGAGTGATTTAATGAAACATGTTTGCAGTGTGTGAGCCCTCTGGAATGGATGCACATCATTTGTCCTTAAGTGAGTTTGCAGCAATGTCATGTTGTATATCAAATGTAACAGGACCTATTAGGCTCGAGGTAGCTCAGTATCTTATGTCATTTTGAGACTTGGATTATTTGGGAGAATTGTTCTGGAACAACTGGACAGTCCCTGTTTGGCATGGTCTGTTTGAATATATGCAGCATGGACACAGAATTGATCCCTGCCTTTATACAAACAATTGTGCCAAGCTTGTCTAAAAAGGTGATTGTGCAGCAGTAAATATTGCATTACATCAAACAGGCAAATAAAACGCTCAAATATTTTCAGGTTTGGATCACACTGTCAGTTTCGGTGCACAGGCACAACGTGGAAACATGATGAAATCTGCAACAAGTTAACATTTCATTTCTTGTGATGATCTCTACAGCAGATCATTACAGGTCATGACAACATGGACTCATTAAAAAATGTTTAAGTTACCTGAATTTAGTCCTGCTGGTTTAAGCAAAGAATGTATCCTTTATGCTGGTACTGGTACTATTAGGCTTGGACTGGGGCCTTTGCAACTTGCTTTTGCATGAATGTGAAACAATCCAATGGAAATATGCACATTTATAGCGTTTTTTCTTTTTCTTTCTTTTTTAAATGTTTTATTTGGGCATTTTGCGCCTTTATTAGTAGGAGAGAATGACAGTGGATAGGCTTGTGAAAGAAGGTGAGAGAGAGTAGGGGAAGACACTCTGCAAACTGGCCACAAGCTGGATTCGAACCCGGACTGGCAGAACCATGTATACGGGACGTGCCTGGTTGCTAGCCACTCCACCAAACCAGCACTTCAATGTCATGTTGTTTTTCAATAAAATCAAACTGTAGGTGTGGAAAAGAAAACCTCACCCTGAACTCATTTTAATCCCGGTTACTTCTGTTAACAGTGGAGAATCCACGGACGGGTTTGATAAGTCCTTTAGAGAAGAGGTTTTCAACCTTTTTCAAACACCTAATTGAATGTGAGAAGTCAGGCAGATCTAGCTTGCAAAGCTTCAAGCAAGAAAGAACAGTTTTTTTTAAATTAATCTGAACAGAACAATCAAACTTTAATTGAATGTCTTAAGTATTAAATGAATATTTTGACAGTTCCTATGTTTAGGGATTGAATGTTTGGTCCAGTGAACTGAGAGGACTCTCTTCTGGCCAATAAGAGGTTGTCTGTGTTCAGTAGAATGGCAGTGCCTCACCCCGATCAAGTTCACAACACAGCTTGTAAAAAACAGACAAGGGTGTGGGAAGTCACAAAAAAGGTGTTCTCCATTTCCTCCTGGTTTACCAAATCAAACAACAAAGATCAGAGAGGTGTTTTATTGAAATATTAACAAAGGTGATCAGAATGTCTCTCAGGCTTCATCTGGATTTACTCTGCAGACACTCTTGCAACCTGCTCTTTGTTTGAGGCCACTTGATGATTCAAACCAGCAGCCATAAAAAAGGAAAGGCTCTCTTAATTTGGCCCATGTGGCTAGGGAGAAGAAAAGAGAGGTGAGGGTGTCAAAAAATGTCCCGTCACTGGTTTAAGGTAAATCAATGGGGCTGTTTGGAGCATGTTGTAAATATTTTTACATGTTGCAACTTTCCCATAAAGAAGTTTTCAGTTTTTTATACTAAAACAAACCCATATTTTTCAAAATGTTATATCATCTCAATCCAGAAAAAAATGTTCCCAGAGGTGTCTTATTGTAATATCAGGAAAAAATGTCTTACTGTTATTGTTAGTATGTTGGACTGTAACATACTTGAGAGCTGACCAAGGAGGTGAACTTTTCTATCTTTACCACAACAAAATTGTAAGCTGCATAGCAAAGAGCCTGTGGGGCTCTTAGCTGCCCCATTGGTCATAACAATCTTCATAACATAATCAAGTAGCAATCATCTACTAATTGGCATGCATAATCAAGTTAGAGTTACATGAGTTATTAGATAGGCCATGTCAGCAAAGTATGATGGATATGAATGTAATGAACTTTTATTGAGAGTTTGCAGTGTCACAAAGAATGTTCTATAAGAAGCTTTGAAAAGAAAATGAAGCAGGAAAAACAAAGGATGCATTCTAAAATCATTCTTATAAAACAAACGAAGATGGGCAATACTTTGATTTTCATGTTATGACAGTGCAAACTTACATACAAGCAATGTAATGTCCCTGAGTGAAAAATGCTGAATACCTCTGATCTAGCCATAGACTCTCTGTCTGTGACACTGTTAGAGCACCCGACACCTTACTGTAGGGCCCCTTGTCTCATGTTGATCCAGTCTGCTTTGATTGGTTGACTGGTTGACATCCCAGAGATGATTATACAGTTAAACACTGATCAGCAATGCTCAATTCTGTCATGCTCGATGCTTTGCACTAGGCTTGCTATCCTGAGTCAATGGGCCTAAGTTTCTGACTGGGTGTCCCACTGGTAGGCCAACAGTGTGTAAACAGTGGGAGATCAGCAAGTCCTGAGGATGCAGGCTTTTTGTCTTGTACAAAAGTACTCTATGCAACCCAAAATTCAAATTAATTGCAATGTCGTGCTGACATTAATAAAAACAAAATACAATAATAACAAAGTAAAGTTTGAGTTAAACTAATACACTACAAGGACAAGATACTTAATGTTCACTCAGTGTAAATTTGATGACTGCAACAGGATTCAAAAAACCTGGGACAGGGGCAACACAATCCTGGGGAAGTAGAGGAATGCTCAAATGACACGTACTTGGAACATACAACAGGTAAACAGGTTAATTTGAAAGAGGTGTTTTTCATGATTGAATATATATGTATAAGGTGCAATCTCTGCAGGTAAGTGGCAAACACACACAAAAATGCACTTTTTTGGACCAACATAAGGCTGAATCCAACAGTGATTGCTTTATCAGGACACACGCCTCAATATTTTTTCGGTAAGCCAACATTGAACATTTAGTTAAGACGAAAAGAAAACTCGAGAATCACAGTCAACACAGTTCAATGCTGCATCTACTCAGCCATGTTAAATTGCTAATATGCAAAGCAAAAGCCGTATATCAAACACACACAAAAATGCACTTGCGTTTGAGATGGGCACAAAGTAGAAAAGCATGCTGTGGTCTGATGAGTCACATTTCCAGATTTTTTTTGGAAATCATGGACATCCTGTCTTTAAGACAGAAGAGGAAAAGGATCATCGAGAATGTGATCAGTGTAAAAATCAAAAGCCAACATCAGTGATTGTATGAGTGTTTGCTAGTGTCCATGGCATGGGTAACCTGCACATTTGTGAGATACTATTAATGCTGGAAAGAACATACAGGTTTTGGACCAACATATGATGCCATCCACATTAGATCTTTATCAGGGACATACCTGCTTATTTCAAAAAGGTAAGCCACATCCTGCACACGTTATGACAGCATGGTAATAAAATTATTGGTGTATTCTGTTTCATTCATTTAACACAGCGTCCTGACTTCACTGAAATGGTGATTGTGTCTCGCTTGTATACACGTGTAAAAAAACAATATTTTGCTCAGTCCTAGAGGAAAGCCATCACAGGTGTTTTTACACCTGAAGTCATACATCAAGTTAGAACAGGAAAGAATTCCACCTACTGTACAAAGCTTTAACAATTAATGCCCTCAGTTCCCAAATGCTTATTGAGTGCTGTTAAAAGGAAAGGTGATGTAACACAGTGGAAACCATGCCCTGTCCCAGCATTTTCAATCTGTTTTACGTGTCAAATTCAAAGTTAATGAACATTTTCTAAGAAAATAAAAAAAATATTTTAGTTTGAACATTAGATATCTTCACTTACTGCTTCACTGCCCTGTGCTCGCTGACACACACACACACACACACACCCGCTGACTGCCGCTCATTGTATTCTGTTTCATTCATTCAACTCCCTCTCAGCCACGGGTCAGCAGCTCAGACAGGCACCTTGTTCCTATTTTGCTCAGTCCTAGAGGAAAGCCATCACAGGTGTTTTTGATGCTCAGAAGTCCACAGGTGAAAAGGAAATAACTCTGGATAAACTTTTCAAAGGGAAAATAAAAAGAGGACTGTGCTTTCTCGAGGCTCTCTCATTTGTTTGTAATGTTTATGAATGAGTGCAGTGGCCCCACCTCCCCCTCCACCCTTCTCCTTTTAAGCCCCCAGATGCTGGCCCTGCCCAGGATAAAATGCAGGACAACTCAGTGGGCTGCCTCCACAGCATAGAGGACAGTCAGACAGACTGACTGACTGACTGAGACAGTGACCGGGTGCACACAGCAGAGCGTGAGGCCGTTCACTTACTGCTTCACTGCCCTGTGCTTGCTGACACACACACACTCCTCTGGACAAATTCAAGTAGTCCACTTGGTCCTCTACTGGGACACACACCCGCCTGGGACTGCCGTGCTCACTCTGACACATTTCAGGTGCACTCTCTATCTCTTGTCTCGACTCACACACACACCATGTGCAGATGGACTAACCAGATCATCTCTGTCCTGAGCCTATCACACACTCACACATACACACACAGAGTCACTCATTCAACTCCCTCTCAGCCACGGGTCAGCAGCTCAGACAGGCACCTTGTTCCTATTCAGCTGGAAAGGGTAGAGCATTGCAAGGTGCACACACACACACACATACTTGAACACACACATATAAAAACACACATATCCATACACACTCATACATACAGACACATGCGCATCCTCAGAGATCCTAGAACTTTATCTTCAGCGCTAACACAAGTTCTTCCTTTGCATCGACAAGACAGGCAAGGTGGACGGCATGGCGAAGAATCCACGACAGTAGCTGGGTACAGCTGAGTGCTTTATCTGATACAGGGAAGAGTCACTACAGGCAGGATAGAAACTGAAGACTTTTTTATGGCTGGACTCTCTTATCTCCTGACTTTTCTGAAAGTTCATAGGGATATCCCACGTTCTAGCACTGCTGGGCTATTTGTGTTGTGTTTAGAGCAGGAGAGACGTGTTGCTTGGCAAAGAGGGAAAACCCTTGAGTGGATTAAAGATACTCACGGGACAGACAGAACAGGTCTTGAGGAGAGACGGTGTGCATCAGTTGCTGATGCAAATTGAGTTTGGAAAAAAGAAAAGCTTCAGTGTCAGCAGGGATTAACTTGTCAAAACTGTGATGAAAGTGCATCCATTGTAAGGAGCAGCTGGACATGCTTCTGTGGCAAATGGAAATAGGGATTCATTTGTGTTGTTCACAGTTTGATTAGTCATAAACAATGAGTCTGCAAATCTAAAGTGCAGCATGAAAGCTTTATTTAAAGCAGACGATTGGTGCGCTTTCTTTTGTTAGCAATGCTGCAGCCAGCCATGAATCTTCTTTGGGGGTCACTGGGTTGGTGCATACTTTAATTCAAACTAAAGACTTCTTAAAGAAAAAATCAAATAAAAATTAATACAAAGTTGAATGACATTGTTGCTCCAATATTTAATATCTGACTGAAACATCTTAAATTACCTTTGGAAGATGCCCAATAATCATTTTTCCTTATTCATCTGGAAACCAAAATTTCTTGATGTTGAATTGTATCCCTTTTTTAGAAGGAGATATTTTGCTAAATCTGTTAATTGTTGTAAAGCAAAGACACAGAGAGAACATAGAGAGACAGAGAGACGGTGGCAGTGGCCACAGTGTAGACACCTCAGTTTAAGATAGTAAATACTGCAAGTAAATTTAAAATTTTTAAGACACCTTTTTGCATTGAATTCTAAAGTTATCATGCAAGATTTCTACATGTTTAAGGATCTGTGAAAACTGTGACCTGAGTCATCTTATGTGGACTTCTATGAACAGTGAGTCGGCCGAAGCTACCGTTACTACATACCCTGATTTTAGTCTGCTTCAACACCGTAGCAGTGTTAATGAGGTGATAAGATAATAACATGTTTTATGAAATGGGTTTGTGTCAATGAGAAACACTGATAAATTTACCCAAGTGTTTAACATTCAAGGAAACATTAAAAAATCCTTACCCTTTACACTTCAAATTTAGTCGACAGTAAATTTTCAGTCGACGTAACATGTTGTAGAATTTCATCAACTAAAACTAGACTATAATTTAAACAACTTAGATACTTTTTAAACTTCTATTCTTTACATCACGCATCACATGCAGTGGACAGAGTCACCCAAAATGATCAAAATGTGCAGTATTCAACAGAACAGTCTCATTACGGGTTAATATGCTGTAAAGCCTCTAGTTTGAACGTCTATGCTTAAAGTGCCCTTTTACAGAATGTTAATCAATGTGTGTTCTCTCTGATGTTTGACCAGGTCAAAGTGGTGACTCTGGCCATGATCTGACCTCTCACTCCATTACTCACCACCTGAAGAGACAGATCTGTGCCTCTGACTGTAATATTTATGCATTTAGTCATTAATGTCTTTTCATAAAGTGTGTGAGTCAGGGTTTTTCCATTTAGCTACTGGGGTCTGGAGCTTCCAGCTAATAGGCCAGCCACAGTCTGTTGCCACTGTTTCAATAAGCTCCAAGCTGCAGACTGGATGACATTTGTTAACCTGTTGGGATTAGTCACTTGGCAGGATATTTAAAAGCCACACACACTGGTCAAGATTCAAGCTGAGATGAATTATGACACTGTAAAATTTGGATGTGTGAGCATACCCCAGCTGGGACGTTATTTTCTCTCATTATTGGTAATATAAGTCAACTATAATAATAAAATATCACGCCCAAACTGAACATGAATTTCACAGATCATGCTGGAAGAGTGGAAGCAAAACCAGCAAGGAAGTGTGAAAAAGTTTAATGAATTAGTCTGTGCGGAGTTTTATTTGAAAATACTAAAAGTCTGGTGATTGTGAGATTTGTTCTTTTTCTTGTCATAGTCATGCCATATTTGCTCAGTGGTCAGTAACACAATAAATATATCCAAGTCCTATACTTAAGTTCAACTTTTCAGTACTGTCACGTGATGATCAGGCCAATTCTTGTAAATACATTATCTCAACAACTCAAACTAAGAACAAATTACCACTTAGATTTAAGGATGAATTGTTCAGTTTAGGAGAGGTCAAGGTCATGCGGCCTCCTGTTTGAACTCTGCTTTTAAATGCAGTCATGGTCATCCTTTGCATTTTCTGAATGTAATATCTTGAGAATTCTGCCAAGGATTTCCTCCAAATTATGCAGCCATGTCCATTTTCATTTATAGAATGCTACAATGACTGTAAACTCAGTTGGCTATATCATATGTCCTGGTGTAGAGAGTTTTGGTGTGAAGCACAGGCATCGTTTCTACACAGTGCTCACTTTGTTGAAATAAATTATCATGGGACAGAGGTGTGATCTTCTGAATATAAGAAGTGGTTGTGTACCATACTTGAGGATGCTGAGATCAACTTTTAACCTTCTTATACCTGCATTTATGTATAAAGCCTGTGGCGTAAGTTATGTGTAAGAGAACATTAACACTCGGTCTACCAGAATTCTGACACTACTAGAACTACCATGGCAGTCGTTTTGACTGCTCAGAGATTTTTTTGAAATAATTTGGATAATTAATAAAAATTTCAAATAATTATTTGATGAAAAGGGTTAAAAATGCACCAGGACACTAAATAAAAATTAAAATGAATGAGATTTTCATTATTTTAATGGACACCAACATGACTTCTGAACTTACACATGCAGACTTGGACTGAATTCCTTTTCAGGTCATTATTTTGAAGGCCACGTGTGGCACCTTTGCAGGCCACCAGTGGGTCCTGGACCACAGATTGTTAACCACTGGTCTATATATAGACTAAGAAGCTCTCAACAACACATAAAACTAATACAAGCTTACATTACAGTATGAGAATAAGGATTCTACTGTAGACTTCATACCTTGAAAATTTGCATATGAGATGTCAGCAAATGTATAATTTGATGTTTCCAGTCATCTTTTTTTTTTCTGAGTCACTCTCTGAGCTAGATGAACCTTCTTCCAAGCACCAAGAGACATTACTCTCTGAACCTGCTCTGGTTTTTCCTTGTCAAGGCTGTGAATCAAGAGTAAAGCCTCCTTATATGTAATTCGCCTTATCACTTTTGCCTTTCTTGTTAGCTAGATTTTAGCATCACTATAAATTTTTCAGAAGGAAAACCACCCAGTAGCTTCAAAGAGTATAAAAAACAAACAAACAATCAATAGAGCAGAAGAAAGAGCTGATAAATGTAACAAGTGAAAAACTGCACTTTAGAATTGCATGCAGTCAAATTGACTGCCAATGGTAGTTCGAGGTAGTAATGCCCACAACTCTTTTGTGTTTTTGAATTTTAATGATGGAACAATTTCAGAAGAAAATATACCCACATTTAGGAAAAGTCAGGGTCCTATGGGTATGTAGATATTAAACAATCAAAGTTATGACGTTGCAAATTTTGAAAGCAGTCAAAATGACTGCCTTGGTAGTTCTAGTGTTAACACATTCACAAAATCAAAACACCACAGCAACATCTCTACTGTTAGATAGCAGACCATTTGTTAAAAAATTCAATTCATAATGGCATGGAAGGCTGAGAGACAGTGTGGCTTTTTGCAGTACTCCTCACCATACCGTTGTGCTCAGGTGCTCGCAATACTCCCAAAAATACAAACAGGATTTAAGATTTTCTTAAAACAAGAAACTACATGTATAATATATGTATATGTAATAAATCCCAACAATAATTGTGCTTTTTTTTTTAAGGTCTAAAGTCAAGATAAAAGAGCCTTTGGTCACATTTTGCCTGTGGATGTGATAGAACAAGAAAGCTCAAATAGAATAACATAAACTCTTTTATTTTGTTTTATTTATTCATTTATTTTGTACAAATTTTCACTCCCATCCAAGGATGACCTGTTAGATTTCTCAAAGTTAACGATCAAACGTTAGGGTCATTGAGACTTCTGGTCATCCTCTTCTAGTAAATGTGATGTTTTAAGAAAGCTTTGAAGGATTTTTTTGGTCAAACTGAGCACATTTTTCTTCTCTGCCTAAAATATGGACTAACTCATGTTGGAGGACATGGGTCAAAAGTCCTTGTCATAAGGTGCGGGTTTGATAGAATGGTAAGCCTGGCACAACCTTTATATATGCTTCTGCTGGCCCAGGTTCGAATCCAGCCTACTCTCTCTTGCCCCCCACAAGCCTATCCACGGTCTCTTTCTCCTATCAATAAAGGCACAAAATGCCCAGTAATTGTTATAACAATAATAATAATAAAGTCCTTTTCATATTTATGCTCGGGTTACACAAAATCTCATAGAAATGCTCATAAGGTATTCCTCCAGTTTTTTTTACCAGCTGCCTCTCTGACTTAAAGATGTAGGCTACTGATACGCAGTTGAACTTCAAATGATTACTTCTGGTAAGGGGGTTATGTTTTTGTCGGCTATTATTAGTATGTTTGTGAACAGGACAACTCAAAAAGTGATCAACAGATTTTGATCACATTTTCAGGGAATGTTTGTTTATAAGACAAGAAAAAAGTAATTAGGTCTTGGTGGTGGTCTGAGTCAGGATGTTGATCCAAGAATTTAAAAAAAAGTGTAAATATTGTGAGATAGAACAGTTGTCACAGTTTGGGAAAGTTGGTCACGGCACAAGGAAGAAATGATAATATTTTGTGGTGATACTAGCCCAGATGCTGATGACCAGTTGTTCAAATTTTTAGTGTTAATTGCCAAACAGTGTTTGAAATCCCTTGTTAGATGTTTGTGCACTCTGAGCAATTCTAGTTGTCTTGGGATTTAATGTTTGTCTAATTATATTCCATGAAGAATAGTCTCTGAAGGTTGAGGCTGCATTCTCCGTTTGAAGAAAGTTCAAGAAGTCCATGAGCCAACCGGGTATATTTTGTCCGTTTAATGGGATTTACAATTCATGAGGATCATTTACAGACCAAAAAACTGAAGCAACAACTTGATGATTGTTTTCGTCTGTTTTTATTTGCCATATGTCCAAGTAAACATACATCTTCGTGTTTTGGATCATACAAATTGACAAATGACAAAATGACAAAATTAATGAACGGTCATTTTCCACAGTCCACAATTTCTCTACCTATTGATAAGACCACAATAAGAGCATAAGTGTTCAAAATTTAAAAATTTTCTCAAACATTGCACTAAAACCCTCTTTGCATTGATAATTCACTCACATTTTTCAAGAGCAAGGTCAAATGCAGGATCATTGGATCTCATGATAACCTCTTGCCTGTGAGATTTTTCCAGTCACACTGATACAAAAACCTCTTTGGCCATATTTGACCCATCACTGCACTTTAAGTGGTGCATGTGTACTTTACCGAAGCATAAAAACACCTGGTGGTATTTTCAGTTTCCAGTTCCGGCACTGAAGTGGTGAAATTATGGCCAACGTCTTGAACCTTAATGTCTGTCTCCATTTATAATAGTGATGCACCGATTGTAAAATGCAGGTCTAGTGCGGATAACGATGTTTAAAGATGGCAATGTGGTAGATACAGAGGTCAGTACTGATGATTCCATAGTTACTTCTGTTAGCACAATTTCCCACAAAATCAATATTTCCCCTTATCTCTAGTTATGACAACAGATCAGAATTTGTTAAACAGGCCAGTTACCTCTGCCCAATAAATAATGGGTCTCTGAATCAGCACTTAGGCGTGTCAGATGTTGGCAACTAATTGGTATGACATAACAAATACATATCTGCAGCTGATATCTGTCATGCAGCACGCAATTGCTAATGGCTGACGTTAGTTTACAGCACTAATATCGGCCGATACTGATGTCACACTGATGCTGATATGCAACCCTATTTTACGATATCACTTCGTGGAGAATATAAATGTTCCTTTGAGACTTTAAAGGTCCTTCTGATAGTGTTACACTAAGAAAAGTGTACAATCATTTTTTGGCTCTGTGATGAATCATTATTCATCAATGATTGTAATCTTAAACCAACTCATAGGTTTTTTTCTTTAAAAGAACAATTTATATTGATTCATATCGTTTTTACGTATAAGTTTTCTTAAAAACACACAAGTTATGGGATTGTATTGTATTGCATGTTTAGATGTGTTTGAACAACCTGTGAATAATGGAATAGTCTAAAAGCAAGTCCCATAGTAATACGATTCAGTTGAACAACTTCCATTGCCATTGGAGTAATAGTAAATAGTAATAGAAGTAATGAAGTTAAGGGACTGAGTACTTTTTGAAACTGCTGTAAATGCTCATGTGATTGCCAAACTTCTGTGTGAAAAAAGTTCACTCCTCTTTGTAGAATGTCCTCATATGCTTCAGCCACCATCGTCTCATTTCCTTTGGTGGAAAGAACGATTCTCTCAGAGCTCACACAGAGCGAGGGCGTGTACCTGCACCCTGAGCTGAGCATAGTGCCAAACCTGTGCTCATGTAGAGCTTGTGGTCAGTCTGTGGTTGCACTTTACAATGAAGCAGATCTGGTTTAAGGGTGTTTTTGAGGTCTTGTTCTATTTCATGGTTAAACTACCAATCAGGCTTCAGGCCTCCTGACCTCAGACTATCTGTTGATACTGATAGGGCCGTGCTGCAGATGAGAGAGGCAGCACAAGCAGGAAGTTTTACATCTTTAATGACATGAACAGTGACAACGATACAGGAGTGCAACAGTAGTGTCTTCATCAGGCCTTGTTTTATTTAAATATATGGTTAAAATACATCAGAGATGGGATCAACACCTTTCTTTGAGCTGTTGCCCAGATGAACAAGCAAAATACATAATGTATATCCTTACTGTTGGGCCAACATCTCGTAGTGCCATTTTTATGATTCTTATTTTTGTCATAAAACAGAGCTGATACTGACAATACAATATTTACTCAGTGGTAGAATGTTGTTCTTTATATCTTCCAAGGTAACATTTTTGGAGGTAGGATGTTTGTACCTGACAGCAATGATATTGGACTGGCTATTTGGCATGCTGGGTTATGCTCTCTGAGCACTTGGAGTTCATTTTGTAGAGCACATGTGTCATACAATACAAATTATTTATCAGCATATTTTTGGTTTGAAATAATTCTAGCTTGGACCTAGATAAAAAACATTTGTGGTTACTTTTCTTTTGTATTTTAACACTTGTATCAGCCCCTATTAGTCCTGGGATTTACACATTCTCAACAAGCACCCATGATGAGTCTTTGGACAGGGAACTTAACCCTTACTTCTTCCCACTGCTGTGTCAGTAATGCTGTATGTTAGACCGCACATTAAATAAGCTTTGAACAGATTCTGCTTACCCGCTGGACACTTTGGACACAAATGTGCTTTGTGTCATTGTAGTAACTTTTTTCCCCCTCACATTAAGTCTGACACAGTACCACCAAGCCCAGCCTTACATACAGGAGCTGAACTCTACATGCTGTCCTCTGCCTTCATGTGGATTCCCCACACTCTGCCCAACAGCCCATGTTGACCCCTCCTCTGTCCTCTGTGTTGCCCTTACACCCTTGTCAACACAGTTATATTACCCCAACAGCTTCAGCCTGCTACACCCAAGCCCCGGCCCTAACCTCCACCCCACTCAGTTTTTCCAGCCCCGTCTCCCAAACTCCCTCTCAGGTGCAAAAACAGTTGGAATTAGTCAACAGACTTGCTGCTAATTGAGGCTGGAAAATATTGTATCAATCCCAGTGGAGCAGGGGCATGGAACAGCTGAGGGAAGAGGCCAGAGGGAGCGGGGCTGAGTTAGAGGGATGGAGGTTTGAAAGGATAAGAGAGTAGGACATGTTGAAGGGGGGGGTTTAAAGCAGTATAGCATGGATTTTGTTTAAAAGCATTTGTTTTTATTACCTCCCCCAAGGAGGTTATGTTTTCGGGAGAGTTTGTTTGTCCGTCTGTCTGTCTGTGAACAACATAACTCAAAAAGTTATGGATGGATTTTGATGAAATTTTCAGGAAATGTTCAGCATGGGAAAAGGAAGAACTGATTCGATTTTGGTGTTGATCCGGATCAGCGTCTGGGCGCCATGGCGAAAAATGGGATTTCTGTGAATAACTACTGAACTAAAATAGATATCATTATGAATCCAATTGCTAATGGTATGTTTCCATGGTCAAGGAATCTAAATATTTAGATGAAATAAAGGTAGGGCTAATATTTGTGGTCAAAATCACAATATGGCTGAGGTCTGGGCTCTCCGAGTGCTTTTCTAGTTTTGGATTAATTCCTGCAACACTCTGTCACACTTAAAGCTAGGGTTGGTAATCTGATTTAGATGCACTTTTTGTAATACTGGTTACCTCCACCAAGGAGGTTATGTTTTCGTGAGAGTCTGTCTGTCCGTCTGTCTGTAAACAAAATAACTCAAAAAGTAATGGATGGATTTTGATGAAATTTTCAGGAAATGTTCAGCATGGGAAAAGGAAGAACTTATTCGATTTTGGTGTTGATCTGGAACACCGTCTGGATCCACAATGACGAAAAATGTGATTTCTGTGAATAACTACTGAACTAAAATATATCATGCTGAATCTAGTTGCTCATGGTATGTTTTTATGGTCAAGGAATCTAAATGTTGACATGAAATAAAGGTAGGACTAATATTTATGGTAAAAATCACAATATCACAATATGAGAACTGTGGTGCTGGTCTGAGCTTTCCGAGTGCTTCCCTAGTTAAATCAATGTTTTTGAGTTAAAACAAATAAATAAGCCCACTTCAAATGTTTAAGCAGCGTTTCTGTACAGCCAGGGGAACAGTAAATCTGTATCTGAAATCTTTTCTACACTGGATGTTGTACGAAGTCCATCTTGACAACATTGATTGGATACATAACTCAAGCAGTGTTGGGCATCTGTCTCAAAAGACCCCTGTCTCAAATGAAAGGTCCTGCTAGTCCACTGTCAAATCAGCAGGTGTACTGCAGGATAGTTGGCCCCATATTGGGATCAGCCCAGACCGTGCTCTACCGTTTCTGAAAACAAGCATCTTTCATGCAAATAAATGAACATGTTTAATGATAAAATAAGCCTTTGGAAATGAGCTAATCTAATTACAGTGAGGTTCTTTTGCTCTTGAAAACTTTCCAAATTGTGAACATGGCTGAAAATTTGCTCCCACCAACAACCACAAAGTTTTCCAGTCCATGATCCCTTTGTGTGTTTGATTGTTGACTATAATGTTATGACAATCCAGAGCACTGGGTGTAAAATGCTGTTATATACTTCCATAAAGTACATACATTCTTAACCTTGTTTCTGGATACACATAGTTTCTCGCAATCTTGAGCAACAAGCTATGCTACCAGTAATTGGCTCTTGAGATAGAGCATGATCAAATGGGATTTCATATGATTTTAAAATCATGTGAGATTTTAAAGTTGCTTGAACTCAGAACTTTTTCTCCACAAATAAAGAAAAAGAACCTGATCATAATCACCATATAAACAAATAATATTCATTTTTCCCTATAAAACAAAAGAGAGCATGTTTCCCACCCAGAAAAAATATTTTAATAGAACAATTTCAATTTAGCATTTTAAAACAATTTTGTGTTACCAAGGTTACACTCATTAAAAATCTCTTTAACTGAGTTAAGGCGCACTGAGCTAACATACTGGGAATGCCCCAATAGTTGCCTGTCTCTAATTTCACTTTCAAACTGAATTTAAATTTTCCACGTCTCTAAGACGTGTCCAAATAATATACATTTACTCTAGTTTTATTTGTCTTGTTCCCGAAGTTGAGTATTCAGGCCAGTCCAGCCCTGTCCGACCCGACCGGAAGGCTAAGGAATAGCATTTATAGATAACCTATTTTGATGCTATAAAGCTCATCGATAAGTGCGTATTTCGATCAGGCATATATCTAAAAATGAGACTTTTTTGTAATTATTTAGAAACTCCTCACAGTCCCTTTAAAAAAAAAATCCCATGGTGCCCAAATTGACCTAGTCATTTTTAACATCATTGCAGTCGCATCGGTCATAACACTGATTGATTTGTTTTCTCAAACCCAAATTTTCAAATCCTGAAGTATGCTTTTGATGTGAGATGCAAAACAATCGCACAAGTTGTTATTTAAGGTCAGAGATGGTGCACCTCTTGGGTGATGGATTTTCAAAGGTACATCAGAGACGGACTGGACAGGCTGAATGTGTGAGTGCACTAAGAAGAATGTCCTGCCTTGTGAGCACACAGGCAGAACTATACACAAACACACACTCAAACACACACAAACACTAAAGTTTCAAGTATCCGTGATCAGGTTTGAACAAGTTGTCAGCTTATATAGCCTTTTACTGCATTTGTTAATCAAAGCAGAGAGACCTGTATTAAGATGAGATCATAAATCTTATCTGAACACAGCTTATAAAACGTCACGCTCTGGAAGTAGCCTCGGAAGATAATCAAAGTTTCTAAAAATAACCATACTGGTATAGCCACAACAAGAGTTTAAGTCCAGTGCTGTGAACCACCAAAGAGAAGGACCTTGATGTGCGTGTCGTTTGACCGATTGCTAAGCAGAAAAAAAGGTTTGAGGGGGAAAAACACACCCAAGTGTTTACAAAAACTTTAGAGGCAGGTACGCATCATATCCTGTCCTGGGTCATCGGTCATAGCATGCTAATTACACAACGCTGTGGCTCAACAGCTGTGTGGACACACCCAACTAGCGTCTCACGATGAATTAAAATAACACATTATAAAGTTTAGTAAGCTGAGTGAGAATATTTTGATCAGCATAAGGAGGATAAATGGTATTTTACAGGCTGCAAGTTTGGACAGAGCTTTTCTATCCTATTCTATGTTTGATACAATTTAGATGCAGCATCAAGCACTTATTCAGCTTGAGACCTCATTTACCCTTTAGAAAACAAGGTCAATTCTTCAGCAAAAGTTACAGCGGTTGTGGTGTAGCATCCTGCATCCCTGACAACTTTTAAAGCCAGGGAGTGCTGTGTTTACACGGTTTTCCTTGCTGTGCAACATTTGGCTTTTTGATGTCAGTTTTCCTGGTTCGTGTACATGTTTGACTTGGAAGGGGGCCCATGGGAAGAAAACCTTCCACCCTGCCGAAAATGTTGTGGAAATTATTCAAACTTGTTCAAGACAGGGGAAACTGTCTCTCACTGAGGAGAGAGTGACTTGAATTTGAAATGGGAAAAGGCAGAGTAGAGAACTGACAGCTGACTAAGTCCAGCTGAAGGTTTGTATAGTTTGATGGCATTGACAGCTAAGACAACACAAGCTTTAACACACACATCTATAAGTAAACGCTAAATAAAGAGTTTGAAGTTCTTAATAGTTAAAAATAATAAAAATAATAAAAAATAAAACCTTGTTGTTTGACAAAGTAGTTCCTGGCCTTGTTTTCTTTGAACCCTCAAAACATTATAGAAGAGAAGTTGAGCCTCTTAAAGGAGACATATCATGCTGATGCATGATTTAATACTTACATATAATATAATAAATTTGAAAACAAGACCTTACACCCCCTTAATTTTCAAAAAATGAGATATTGTATTTTTTCTGATATCCTAGAACGAGATTTGATGCCTCTGAAAATAGGTCATTGCGAGATGTCCGCGAGATTTCAAACGTTGTGACGACACGAGGTACCTTTCTTTTTATTGGAGTAATCTGATAAAACACTTCCTCCTCTGTGAAAACCGTCACCAAGGAACACATCCACCAGCAGGGGTATATAGGTCCCTAGCTCACATTCACTCATTACCAGCTCTGGCCTGTAGGGGGACTCAATGCGCGGTCACTGCTTTGAGCCTGCCGGAAAATACAGTAGAAGAAGGACAGGCTGGCTCTACCCCCGATAGAACTGACCAATCAGAGCACAAAGGGCTGTGACGTTGCGAGGTAACTTTAGGTCAGCCTTGAGACCGAGTGTTTCAACTAGAGCTTGATAATGGCCTAAAATGAGGATTTTGAGAACGCAATTGTGGGGCAATGAAGGAACTAAATGACTTGTACTGAGGGCAGAAATGCTTTACAGGCATCCTAGTCTGGCATAGTGAAAAGGAGAAACAAGCACGATATGTCCCCTTTAAGCAGTGTTAACTATGGCAGCTCTTCTTCATGAAGTTTTAGTTATAATCTTTTGCATAGAATATATCTAAGCTTTGGTCATAAGTTAGTCATCTAGACTGTTTTAATTTTAGCGAAGCTTAGTTGATGATATTTTACATTTTAGTCAGCAAATTTTACTGTTAGTTTATTTGACTAAAATATGAAATGTATGACATTTTTATGATTCCTTGAATTTCTGAAGTCTTTTTTTACACTTGGATAAATGAAACATCTATTAACCTTTAATGATTTTAAAGTTTTGATGTATAAATTAACACAGATTGTTAAACAATTTTAACTTTTGGGTGAAATGCAATCACCTTTTTTGGGCTACCTGACAGAGCTTCTCAGTTACAATACCAGATTTGACAACAAACAGTAAACCTGCTCTACATGAATATATCAATTTGTAAAGAGAGTATCTCCCAACTTATCCCACCACCATGAAGCTAATGCAGTTGTGACTGGGTGTCCCTCATCCAACCTCTCCTCACAACCAGATTTTTTATTAGTTACTGTTTTGTTTTTAGTTTAGTTTTTCATCGTAAATTATTCAACAAAGTTAACACTGCCCTTAAGGACTTACATGAGTGGAGAAATACTTTTCTGTCCAAAACTTAAACCTCTTTCAAATGCTTTTAAATGCTTTCCTAATATTTAATTTTCAGAGTTTCTGTTTTTTTAATTTTCATACATGCAAATCAGAATGATTTTATGAATAAACACCCACTCTTATCATAAGTTTGTTTGCCTCAGCCAGAAATTAATGTTTTTTCTGACACTGTTTGTGTGCAAGATAACTCAAATTAGAAGATTGTTATTACATTATCTGGTCATGTTGGTCATAGCACGTGGAAGAAGTGATAAGATTTGTTATTAATTCTGCATATTTTGTCATTTTTGCTAATGACTCCAGTACTAATGTTAGTAACACTTTGAATAAATTCATGCAGATGAAAACCACTGTTAAGACTGGATAGTGATCATAATCCAGATCCATTTTTATTCTAGACCTCAGTCTAGATCGGGGTTCATTTGTATTCAGCTGGGGAAGTAAGACAGCAGTGAATCCAAAGTAGGTGGGGAATACGGTACTTGAAAATTAAAAGTTTAGAGCCTTTTTAAGTTATTGGATGTGAAAAATGCATGATCGCTTTTAGATTTTACAATGTTTGACTTGTAAATATTTGCAGAGTTGTCCAATCAAAAGTAACAGGCTTGAACCAAGAGGATCTCGTGTTGTGGCAGAGCTTCTACGTAAGACTTCTGTATGGTTATAGTGTGTACTTAGCAAAATTATTATGTCTTTGTTAAAATTAAAGAAATATAGTTGTCCAGCTGTCTTATATGAAGAATGAATTTAGCCATGGGCTAAGCCAAATACTATATGACTAATTTCATCATGAACCTTTAGGCAATGTAGTATGACAAGTGTCTCTAGTGCAAGTGCACTCTTAACTCACATTTATTGGATAGTTTCAGTAAATAAATGTTAAGTAAATCTAATGTCAAAATTGAATGTGCTTTGTCTCGGGAAAAGTTCTCCTTAACACCAATGGCCAAAAAAGAGTTTTCGTTGTGTTTGTGCCTTCCATTTACAAAGAGAACGGTACCCAAAGTGCCTGAATCTGCAAACTTTTGACACCAGGGTCCAGAGCAAAAAGTTAATAATAATTTTCTGTTTTCGTCTCTGTGTAAACAGGAATCAGCATTGTCAGGGAAAACATTGACTCGCAGCGCATGTGCAGTACCTCTTTCAGAAAAAGGTTATCCAGACAAAAAAAACTATACAGATTTGTAGTACTGACAAAAAAATCATGCATGTTCATGTGTCAACTTGCCATTTTGTGTGACTAATTTGTTTTCACCAGAAAAGTGTATGCGTGTTGAAACACCACGACAGACCTACTCAAAACTACTGGCCTGGCATGCATGCTACTGCTTCAGCCATTCTTGCAGATCCATGTGATCTGCATCATTTTCACATTGTGAACGTGGAGCGCTTTTGAAAATGCAAGGAAAAAACCTTTCCATCTCTGATGACACAATGTTGTGTAAACGTGCCCTAATTGTAGCTAACACATCAATAACCCTCTGGCTTTGTATTGTGTTTCCAGTTTTAATATAATGCAGATACAAAACAGTAGACACTAAAAATAAGTAGGGCCCTGATATGACCTCATGTTACGTTTAGGTCAGCATAATATTAGAAACAACTTTTTCCTTGTCATTACAACACATCTTTCCAGTGTCTGCCACTTCAGAGGTGTCAGAAAGTTAATTTTGTTCTGGCAGTTCTTCACCCTTGCCATGACTCATCATTAATTCGGTTAGGGCTCAGACGAGGACGTGTGACTGGATCAACAGCAGCAGGGGCTTGAGGGGCTAAAGTGGGAAGCACCTGGCCGAAGGAAGTGCTTTGGTGTTTTGAATCCTGAGAATACACATGTTAATGAGGCTCGAAGAAGGGCTGGGGCGTGCTCTGCGCAGTATTGAGGTGGAAATTAAAGGCTAGAGGAGTGCTGGAGCGTTTCCCGTTGCTCATTAGGCATTGTGCAAGGTCTCCTCTGGGTCGTCTCATCTTAGAGGGGATTCGTGGACATTTTGGATGCCAACAGGAGGGTAAAATCCCACGAATCATGCATTTATTAGCCCCGAATATGAGGACGGAGCATAGCTTTAGCTTTGGGGACACAGATGAGAATCAACCTTTTGGAGTTAAGAAGCTGAAAAGTAAATAAGGCGTCTCTGGCACAAGCATGTGTCCTGCAGACACAAACGCAGACACGCTATCGCCGTCCTGGGAACATAGCAGGACAAGAGTGTCAGTGTCACCCCAATTAGCCGAGGCTCCCTGGTTTCTGCCATCAGGGTTTGATATCATGAATGGGGCTTAGAAATGTAGCAATTAGTTGCTAACAACCTTTAGCAGTCTGGCTGCGGCTCCTTTCTGGGATTTACTGGGTTCATCAGCAGGTTTATAGAGTCTGACTTTGGCTCCGGCAGCCAATCCTTAAATAGCATCCCACAGCTCTGGACATCCTGTGGGTGTGAAGGGCATACAAAAGAGAAGATTTCACAGTGCCAGTAACCAGCTAAGGGGATCTTAAAGCTATTGATTAAAGATGTTTGCACTGAAGTTCTACAAACCTTCTTTAAAGCCATGAGTGACTGAATATTAACTGTTAAATGCATCAATGAACAAATAGCATGACCCCTGGAAAATTGTAAACTTGCTTCAGGTTGAAATCAATTGAATTATATTCAAGCCATAAAAATATTTTGTAATCAACTAATCCTGATTTTTAATATATTACACATCCCTCTGACTTAAGCTTTCACACTCAATAGTTTATCTGACATGAAACAATACATTTCTGTCATTAACAAAAGATGGATTTCTGATCCTTACGTCCTGCACACAGCTCTGTATTATTGTAGCAACATGGTAGCTAATCTCGACAGCTTTCCCTAATAATTTTGAAAAATCATTAATCATTAATTGAATTTCGTGGTTGTTTTAAGCCAATAAAAATCGCAATTTTCATCTTCTGACATTGCTAGGGTACCACTGCGTAATGAAGTGGATGTCTCAAACTCAGAAATATGATTAGAAAAAAAAGTTAGCTTGTTCTTAATCAGCTGCTTAAGCTTTTTGTCAACCTGCTAGCTGAAAAACATATGCTATAATGTTATAATGGTATTCTCATTGATATTATTCATTCAGTAACCCAGGCATTAGAATTGTGATTACAGGGCATATGAGACAATTTTGTCTCAAATCATACACTGATATTCTATATAAGCATATTAACACTTAAACACCATCAACACTTGCAAAAAAAAAAAAAAAAAAATGAAATTATCCACACTTACTTCCATGCAGGTGAGCTAAAAGTGTGATTGCAAACGGCTGAATTATTCACTCAGACTCAGGGGCGTAGCACCAAATTCTGGGCCCTGTACAATCTCAATGTCAGTGGGCCCCTATCCATGCCAGTGCACGATGCGCATGAGCAAAAAAAAAAAAAAAGGGAAAAAAAGGGGTATTTATTTAAAATAAAAAAGCATAAATACAGCTTTAAGCTACAATCAGATCAGATTATAATGATGAGTAGTTCTTTCATTCACCACCTGAATCGATGCATTTGGCCTACTTGTGCTCAAATACCTAAAACATTAGGCCACATGTTAGGCTACTGGTTTGTGTACTAATGTTTTCATTCATGACACTTGTGCAAATTTTGATTTAAAAACATTTATTCTTATTCTCTCTCTCTCTCTCCCTCTCTCTCTCTCTCTCTCTCTCTCTCTCTCTCTCTCTCTCCCTCTCTCTCTATCGATGGCAAAAAAGTATGGCAAAAATCATAATCACAAATATTTTTGATTGATATTGAGATCACAGTTATTTAACATGATTATTCATTCATTGGCTTTGGTAACATCATGAATTTATTGAGCATTGACAATAGCTTTTAAGCATTGCAATGCTAAGGCTTTTTACCAGACAAAAATAATAAATTGCTTTATTGCTCAATTAATATATTACCAGTGTGCACTTGAACCTACAGTGATATTGGTAGGCTATTTACATGTTGATATATGCAGCAGAAATATTGCTAGGTGGATCATTTATTAAGTCTCAGCACGGAGTTTCACTTTCAGCTATGTTAGTATAGGCTATAGCACTGAACCAAAAGGACGACTTACTTTAAACTTAAGGTAAACAACTCGCATTTAGGCAGCAATCTACCAGTCAGCAGCTCTCTCTCTCTCTCTCTCTCTCTCTCTCACCACCATACCACCGTAAGGGGTAGTCGGAGGGGGGAGCTCGCCCTTGAAAACTTGAACAACGATCTCACCTTGTCTTTGCTCATCTGTTATCTCAGCCTCATCTTCGGAAGAGCCCCAGGACTGGCCACTGCTGCTCCTGCTGCTCCAGCTGCTGCGGCTGCGCCACTGTTTGTTTCTGAATATGGTTCATGTCGACAACTAACGTTAGCTGGCCCATAACTGTCTTTATACTACAGCCGCAAGCAGCCTGGTTGCCAACTAGCTAAGCTAAAGACTTGACGTGAGCATACAGACATCAGCAGCAGCTGTCTGGAGTGGACTACGTTAACTTTAATTGGACTTTGCATAACAAGCAAACTCGGTTCACCTTTGGGAAAGAAAGCAGTCAACAGCTGCCTCCCCTCATTCTGCCTTCTTTGTTTTTCTTCTCTCTCTTTCTTCTTGCAATAGCCCGATTTCTGCTTTTTGGGCAGCATGATGCCAATTCAATGTGGATTCACTGACGTTACACTTGACGCCGGTCGCTGTCGGGCGGACTAAACCATTTTGCACCTCCAAGAGGGGGCCTCCAGAATGTCCAATATGTTGGGAGGACTGTGACATAAAGTTCATTCTTTCAGCTGATGTTATCAATACATGAAATAAAGCATGACACCAATTAATTGGAGGGCCCAATTCATTCGGAAAAAAAAAAAAAATCAGGATTTCCATGGGCCCCTCTCCCTACTTGGGCCCTGGGTAGTCAGGTCCACTTTTCCCCCCACTACCACGCCCATGCTCAGACTTTACATTTTGCAAGCAAAGTTAATTTGACTGTGAGGAAAGCAGCACTAACTCGAATGCATGTCTGAACATCTGTTTCCGCTGCTTAATGCTGGGTCCATAGTACATCCAACAAGCTGTTGTGTGCTTCTGTTGTGTACAGAGCTGAAACGCTGCAGCTTTCTATCTCCATGCACGTTGTGATGCTACTTTATATTCACTTCTCTGTGCTCCTCCCAACCCTCTCTTTGATGCTGCTCATAGGCTTTTTAATAATTATCACTGTAGTAAGGACATAAATTGTGATCACAGCATCAAGCTATGTTCTGCCCTGCTGTTGTTTTATGAAGGCTGCTGCATATTTTAACCCTTCAAGGCCCAAGACCATAGATTATAGCCAGAAAAAAAAACTAATTTTTTGGAGAATAAATTTTTATTTCACTTTCTGCTAAAATCCAACAAAAATCAAAATGTCCATAAAACTCAACATATAGAATTTGTATCTCATTTGATACATTAGGTGTTTTTGGCGACTGATAATCTATTTGAGGACATTTATTATCATTTATCTGATTGTATTCAAATGTTTTTTTTTTGTAATTTGTTTATCATATTGAGTAGATGGTGGTATTATAAAAGTATGCATCAAATATGATACAATTGGCATTAGGGTTAATGTTGTGTCCTGCTGACCGGTGAACCCTCTGCCCCCCTCTACCACTTCTCTCCCATCCAGCAGGGACTACTCCCTGCTGAGAGGAGCAAGTGTGAACAACCACGTCAGGGAATTACACAAGGTGAATTGCCCAGAT
The DNA here is from genome assembly GCA_036419115.1 of Scarus forsteni. NCBI lineage: Eukaryota > Metazoa > Chordata > Actinopteri > Labriformes > Labridae > Scarus > Scarus forsteni. Next base: position 12,751,847 of record JAZDUH010000136.1, read on the forward strand.
ATTGTCCTGATAATTTCAAGGTTGCATATGTGATAAGGCTTTGGTTGAATTTTTGTAAATTTCCAAGGCACCCCTAAATAACCACCCTCATTTCGCAGACTGCAGGTATTGAAGGTGTACTAAGTGGCGGTGTCCTAAGTGTTGGATGGTGTTCAACCCTGGGAAAATATCAGTCATCCGTGTCAAATCCAGAGTTGAGACTAAAGAGCAGACACAAAAAATTAATTGAGTCTGGTCTGACTGTGGAGTGCACATAAACTGAATATCCATCCTCAAATTATCCTGGAATGATCTCAAGAAGGTAAAATCGGGCAGTTAGTCAAGGAGATGTTTTTACATGCGTTTGAAAGCTAAATTTTGTAAGACTTAAACAGAAATAAAACTTTTTCTATTATTTTGTGAATGAACTGACTAATCTTATTCGAGACACATCTGCATTTGGCAGGCTGGCATGTTTAAAAGTCAAGCCTTGTGCTTATATATAAAATAGAACTGCATGTTGTGGCCTTTTTCTTGATAAATGAACACTTCATGATAAATAAGTAAATAAGTGATACGTTTTTTTGATAAGTAATAAGTTGTAAGCATGGGAGGTTTTCCAACTGGAACTGGATCAGCTAGCTCAGATAGTATTATCCATGAGGTGAAACACCTTTGAAATCATTCGAGAAATAACATACTAACCCCCAAATTTTCTGCCGCTTCTATCCCAAACTTGACACACACAACCAGCATATTGAATCAGAGGAGACAGATCTTGCCTCATTCTTAGATAGACCAAGACAGATTAACGGTTTTGTTTTGACCCCTCCAATAAAGCCTCTCACCACCCTGCTCAAACTGAGCCAGACATCGTGTCTTTGAAAGCGTTTAACCGCTGGCCCATGAATAAAGGAGCTGAAAGAGAACCCCCTCTGTCAAAAGGAAAAAGAAACAACTTGGCATCCCTAAATACAGACATGGCTGACTGGGTAAAGCTACAGGAATTTAAAGGTGTTTTGACTTAACTTCAGATCACATGGAGTATGGAACTTGAAGCAATAATAGTAGGAATGCACCTGTTGCCCTAAAGACAGGTATTCCTCTTGCACGATTTGTTCCAAATCTTAAAGGAAGTCCTAAGAGGCTGTAAAACCAAGTGCCTGGATCTTATCAGGTGACTGCTGTTAAGCTGGAGCTCCCCACCCTTTTTTCATGTGAAAGTGTAAGTCACTGGGGCAAACGGTAGATCTGTTAACTTTCAGTAGACTTTAAACTTTTTTCTCACTTGGCAAGAAGCAGCTTAAACATATCAGCAAATTACAGCCTGTCCGCCTACCTGTGTGGCTAAATATTAGTCTGCTGTCAAGTAATCAAGCCATAAAAGCCCATTTTAATAGGGTGTCAATAGGTCTCAAATCAAACAAAATGTGTTTGTTTTGACACCTCTGTGCAAAAATGTTACAAGACTAACGAGTATATCAGAGTATGATACAGTGACATTTTCATATGATCAATCTGAGAGGTGCTTAAAGGAAATTAGGTTAAAATTCTTACTTACTCTTTAATGAAAGAAGTGTACAATTGTCTTTTGGTTTGATGTCCTCAGCTCAGTGTTTATAATATACTCTGACATTGGTAATTAGGAAGAGTTTTGTACCAAGAGCATGATCTAAGGAGAACCATCAGGCATTTTAGTGAGATACTGTTTGATGGATAATGCTTTAGAGACTATTTAACATCCAATAGATCAGTCTTTTAAGAAAGCTGCTCTTTGTAGCAGACTGATCATTGGTACTAAATCACAATCACTATTTAACAGATATAAAAGAGGCATATTAAAGCTTAAATTGTTTCATAGCCTGAGATGATCATAACTTCTAAACATGTGGATGTCATTATTACTTTTGTGTGTGAATTTTTTTGAATATTTCTAAAGGTAAGGGTGGGAAAATACATTTTTGTATTTGTTCTAATTGCACAGAAAATGATAATCAAACAAAACGAGTTATGTTGCCACTCTTTAAAGAAACAGAGATGTCCCATATTTTTTCCCGATCTTAAAGCACAGGTATGACACTCGCACTAATTTGTCATACATTTTGAATACAGTCTCAAAAGTTGAGAGCATTCATTGCATGTACTAATGGAGCAACTTCTTTTTTCACCACCATTTTATGGCTGATTCACAAGTAAGGACCACACCATCAACAGGATGAATTTGACATTTATTTATTGCATACAGTGGATAACAAGCAACATAGTAGGTACGTGAAGCGGATAACGGTTTGGGAAGCTTCATGGGGAATCTGCTGTAGCTTCCGGGCACAACAAACCCCCTTTATAAGGCCCTGAGGAAAGAAGTAATGAAGAGGTTTTAAGAAAGGGGGGGGAGCGTCGAGTGTGGGAAAAAAGAAAGAGGGAAATGGTCGGTTAGAATTTATATGAACACAGGTAGAGGCACGGTTGAGATGTGGTCCTGCTCCTGAAATTCTGCTTAAAACTCCACACATTGACTGGCCTGTGGTTAGAATTTGCTGGAACCTGCCCATCATCAGAGATCCATATGCTGATGAGACAAACATGTAGTGACTGGTCAATGCTAACACAAGTCCAAAAAGAGCAAACAAAGGCAGAAGCCCCCTGGATGTGTTCTTGTGAGGGAAGGGCCTTCTCACGGTGACACCCCACAGCTGCTGTACTGGGCGTGTTTATGGTTTAGAAACAACCCCAGAGAGGTGGGGGAACTCCCAGGAGCTGGAATTTGGCTGGTATTGGGTTGAAACTCAATAGGCATTCAACTGGAAGGGGAAAACTGAAGCAACTGCATCAGAGTGAATTATAAAATTAACATGACACACCCGGTGGACTGCTCAATATATTTCACTAGTCCATCTAAGAAAGAGTTCACAGAAAATGTTTTGAGGAGGGCGGAAGCTTTCAAAAGCATATCCTGCAAGAGATTGGACTTTCGGTCGATCTGGGTTATGGAAAATCATATAATGTAGTATAGGCTGATGCTTCTGTTGTGTAAAGGACAAGATGTGAGCCACTTCATTCAACAAACTTTTGGCAAAGCATGTAAGAAGTGGAGTGAAAATACCGGTTTTATAAACAGTTTTTTAATGTTGATATTTGTGTGTCATTCAAAAAAGGAATGTGGTCCAGATCTGATAACACTTCCACTAAAACTGTTAGCTTCTGTGCTACTGTTTATACGTTCAGTCACTTCCTGCTGGGACTTTGCTCCTAACTCTCCTTGTCCTGTTTTTTGCTGCTTACAACTGTTGTAGACTGGAGTTGGCAAGATGAATATGTCTGATTACGGGCATTGAACCAAGCAGATCCATCTGCACTGCAGAGTTATTTTAGTAGTGCTGGAGTGTGTTTTACATGTCTCCGTGTGATATAGTACCCATTAGCTCAAGACAAAAAGTCTGCAGTAGCTGCTTTGAAATGGCTTGTTTCACCAAACACTGCCTTCCAAAATAGACCTTGTATGGTGAGGTCCTGCCTTGATTTTGTCGGTAGTATAAACCCATTGGCTTGAGGTTGCAACCACGGATAGAATGCAGTGCTGTGAAAGCATAATGTATTTAGATTTTAAAAAATGAATTAGACAATTGATTCAAATGTTTCATAATGCCCTCTCTGGGTTAATGGTTGTCTAACTTTGATCTGCTGCAATTTACAGATAACAAAAAGGATTTCCTTGTTTTTAACATGTTGCATTTGCTTTCCCATAAGAAGAAGTAGGACAATTGGTGTAAATATGGAAGGATAAGAGCAGCAAATGTGACACAGGTCTGTGCATACCAACAGGTTGAGACCATACTGTTTTTTTCTGCACCACATTAAACATATCCACTCGTACTTGCTTTGTATCTCTCAGGCCGTTTTGTAAAGTGAACATGAGCAGGATGTGAGTATCGTGTCAGAGCTCTTTGAATGTGTGTGTACACTCAGAATGCATGTGCCTGTGTTTATCCTTGTGCCATTGCAGGAGCATGAAGTGGACCCTAAACTGAAAAAGATGTGCTTTCCCTAATGGCTAATCTAAACCAGACCTTACCTTGCACTCAATTCAAATGCATGTGTGTGTGTTTGCACACGCATGTGTGTGCACGGGTGTTTTTCTCCTATCCTGAAGGCCATACTCCTTGTTAGAACACAGAGGGTGGCATGGAGGTTTAAAGTTGAAGCAGGACAGTACTGTTCACAACATAGCCTGATACTTAATGGACTCTGACATTTTATTTTCATCATGAATGCATCCTCCTTCTAGGCAACGTCTGCAACTACTATTCTGCACATTGAGATGGTTTGCAATAAAATCACAACATTCATCCTTGGTTTTATTCCTTGTAGATCCTTAACATGTCACATCATCCATAATAGTTTAGATTTAGATTTAGATAATTGAAAAGTGAATAGAATAAAATAACATTTGGGCTGCACAGTGGCGCAGCAGTGCGTGCACATGCCTCACAGCAAGAGGGTTGCTGGCTCATTTCCTGAATTGGTCACTGAGTTGTTTTTTTTGCTCATATTCTGGTCACAGAGACTGAACCCAATTTTTTTTGCTGAAATATAAAACATCAGGTTGAGAAAGACATGGTTCAAGTGTTAAAAAAAGGCTGTTGACCCTCAAGTAACTTCTCAGGAAACCTCAATGCCCTGATGATCACAGCCCTAATGTCTCTTGAACGCACCATGGAACTACACCTTGTAACCTTGGAGTGCTCCATACAGAAAGACGGAGGGCTGCATATGATAAACACATAAATATAAAGGAAACAGTAAAGAAAGAGGGATCAGAAGAAGGTGAGAGATAGACTAAACAATCCAGATATTTCTGATTGGCCACCAGATAATGTTAAAGAGTTTTAAAACTTTTTGTAGCGTAAAATAAACTCATGGTTAAAAATGCACTGAGATGCTACATCCAAAAAATCTTCCCTGAGAGAATGAAAAAGTACTCAAAAGTCAGCACACCTTAGTGAGATAAACGTACTGTTAGAAGAGTAAACTGTAGGATGAAAGTGAGAGCTTTCACTGCTATCATAACGTAAACCACAAAAAGTGAATTCTAAGTGGAAGTAAGAAGTAAATAACAATAACAAGAATAATTCAATGTATCAATGTTAAAGGGACTGTGAGGAGTTTCTAAGTAATTACAAAAAAGTCTTACTTTTAGATACAGTATATGCCTGATCGAAATACACACTTTAAGATGAGTTTTATAGCATCAAAATAGGTTATCTATAAATGCTATTCCTTAGCCTTCCGGTGGGGTCGGACAGGGCTGGACTGGCCTGGATACTCAACTTCGGGAACAAAACAATAAAAACTAGAGCAAATTCATATTATTCTGACACGTCTTAGAGCACCAGGCTGTAAGTAGCGATATATAGCCAGCTACAGAACTACAATACTAAGTTTTCCAAAAACTGCTTGTTGTCACACATCAAAAACTACCGCTACGTAACTAGAAAGAGATACATTACCTCGTCGCTTTGCATCCTGTAAGTTGTTGAAAAAAGAAGTTGTAAAGCAATGCAGAGTTCTGAGGAAGGTCCGAGCTCCATCACAACAAACACACGCTTTGGCTTGCACACGTCTTTTGGTGCGTTCCAGTTGTAGTCAGAAGTAGGAATTTTGAGTTCCGAGTAGGAAACTGCAACTGGATCGCCCCCCGAAGTCAGAATTTCCTACTGGGAACTCGGTGAAACCTCACCACCCCCAAGTTGACAGTCGAAGATGGATGCCCCCAGTGTGAACAGTTATTTAGCTCCTGTAATAATCAATTTATTTGCACTTCTGACTGGGGTGTGTCGCTCTAGATCAGCTGTATACATAGTAGTGTTAGACTAATATTTGCAAAAATGCTGCCATAGTGATTATCACATTCTTCATGTGATATTTGTGAACAACAACGCAAGGTGAGCTAACAACAGCTAAACAATAGTCTGGTATATCGGCATGTTTTTTTCCGACTTCAACTGGAACGCCGATAAGTCGGAGATGATGTCACTCCCAGTTCCAAGTTACTGGAATGCAGCATTACGACAGCCGCCGCGCGTGCTCATGGGTAGCAGAGCCTTTACGTTGCCGGTCATACATTCTCCTCACAGTCCCTTTAACTAAAATGCGCAGAAATGTGTCTTTAAACTACACATTTCTAAACATGACAGTTATCCACTGGCTTATTAACACCATGATTGAAAAGGGTCCGAGGGCAGAAAACTGCATCAAACAGAGATTTTATTCAAAATTAAAAGATTTGCCAGATTGGTTCATATTTTAAGCAGCTACCACCATAACTGGCAGATATCCAGAGTGAAATCCTGTACTTGCAAACAGAGTTACTTCAGCGCTGTGGGGGCATTATCATTACACTTTGAGTTAGGCAATCTATCATCTATGATAGCAGGTCAATATAGATGGAGCATGGAAAATTCCCTTTATCTAATTTGCACTAATAAATGGGGCCTCCACTAAAGCTGAAACCAGAGATGGAAAGTTGTTTGAAACTTGCCTTGAAATATAATGATATATTTTGATGCTTTATCCCCCAACCTCTAATTTGTACTTAATTGACAAATTCCCAAGATTAGTAGGTTCTATAAGGCATACAAGTATCACCCACTTTTGGTTCATAACAGGTAAATAAACCTCTTAAGATTAAACCTTGTCTTTAAAGACTTGTTACGTGGCCCTAACATACATCATTGGTGATGCAGCACATATACAAATTTATGATAGGAGAAAAGTAGCAGGCTAGAGGAGCCAAAAGTTTAGCTAACTTAAACTAAAATGATAATGGCAGAAAAACTTTGAATACAAGGGAGGAAGCACTGATGTGATACAATGAAGAATTTTCCTCAGCATAGCACGAATGTTAGAAAGTGCAGCATATTCAGACACAATCTCTTGTCCATATCATGTTATCATGTCCCCAGACACAGGCAGCAGTTCTGCAGGCAACTGTGGCATCAGTTTCCTACACACAGCTCACTGAAAATATTTAAATATATTCTGTTATGAGTCTAGAGAGCCCCCTCACCTCTGGTTACTGTGAAAAACCATGAAATGCATAAACTGTACAGTGAGTGAAACAATTTGTATTAAGGGGTAAAACTCTTTTTTGTACCTGTCAGCTGCATTTATGTATGCAAAACACATGATTTATTACATTAACCGTAACATTCACAGATGTAAACCTGGTTCCATATTTTCATCATGTTCAATCAGAAACAATTAACAGAATAAATAACACAGAAAACGATTTAATAAATGTTAAGTTTAAAAATGTTGATTGTAATTTAATTATTTTTATTTAGGTTTACTATTGATCAACATTAAAAACTAGATGATTCTTTTCTTTAGTAGGGGGGAACAAAAAAAGTTTGTTTGCACTGACAGCTAATTTAAAGACCTCAAATTTGCCAACAATAATGGCTGGTAGATTTCTCTTCCACTTCACCCTGCACTCACCAGCCACATTATTAGGTACACCTTGTGGATACCAGACGTCACCCATTTGCTTTCAAAATTGCCTCAAGTTCCTGTGGCATAGATTCAGCACAATACTGGAAACATCTCTTAGAGATTTTAGTCCATATCGATATGATAGGACAAAGTTGCAGATTAGACAACTGCAAATTCATGGAGCAAATCCTCTATTTTACCACATTTCAAGAGCAATCTATTGGATTGAGCTCTGGTGACAATCAAGGAGTGAACTCAATGTCGTGATCAAGAAACAAGTCTGTTTTGGTTTGAGCTGTGAAGCATGTTATCCTGCTGGAAGTAGCCATCAGAGGGTGGGCACTCTCAGATCATAAAGGGATAGACATGGTCAGCAACAAAACTCAAGTAGGGTCTGGTGTTTGAAAGGTACTCAGTTGGTACTAAGGGGCCAGAGTCTGCCCACTTTAGGCCACCATTAGCCTGAACCATTGATGCAAAGCAGGATAGATCAGCGCTTTTATGTATTTTTATGCCAAATCCTGATCCTATCATCTGAATACTGCAAAAGGAGTCATGACTCATTAGACCAGGCTCTGGTCTAATGAGACAGAAAAAATCTTTTATTGTTCAATTTTGTTGAGCATCTGTGAATTGTACCATCAGTTTCCTGTTCTTAGCAAATAGGAGTGGCACCTGATCTGGTCTGCTGCTTTAGACCATCTGAGTCAAGATTTGACATGTTGTGTGTTGAAAAATTTAGCATGCTTTGGCTGTAAAAAGTGTTCCTTTGACTAAATTACCTTTCTGATGCTTGAACTTGAACGGGTCTTCTTGACCATGCCCACATGCTTTTTGTTGCTGCCATGTGATTAGATGGTGAGTGTTTGTGCTCTCCAAAAAATGTTAGATTTGAATAAAAAAGTGTGAGAACCAGAATCAAGCAGTAGATCAAGAATTAATTAAATTAAAAGGTTATTCAATCATAACCCAGCCAATACTTGTCAAAACTGCCCATGGCATTCAGTAGTAAACACTTAATTTGCACGAGAAGTTACGTTCTCTCACTTTCCTCTATCACAACTACACTCTTGTTTCTTTGTTTTATCCATCTTCCACTTTATATCTATCGCCATCTCTCTCTCTCTCTCTCTCTCTCTCTCTCTTTCTCTCTGTCCTCTACAGTCTCCATTTCCTCTCCTGCAGTGGATAGGATTGGGGTCAGGGCCCTTCGGCCAGTGGAGCAAGTGACAGCTCTGACAGGGCCCTGATTTCACTCCTGTGCCTTCTGTCACCTCCCTGTATGCCCATCTCATTTTAATAATGTAAATATGGGGCAGGCTAAGGCCAGGGAGAATATTCTGTGTCCTGCTGCTCGCTCACTGGAACCTGGCTGCACACCTGAGCTCCACATGCACACACTTTTGAGTTGGCAGTTTTATCAAAACTAACCATGATTTGGTGGATTTAAAACTGCCAGAATATGGAAGTAAAAGGAGAAAATGAAAACAATGAATTAGTTGTGCCTGTTATGATAGAAAATATTTACATACTTACAGGATTAGCTAATCAAGAAAGTTTAGAGTGAACTGAAGTTCTTAACAAAAAAAGACAATTAGGTGAAGGCAAGGTTAATGCAATATTTATCAAGGGATGGTGACTGGTGTGTTTCTTCACCTATCTGATTCCTCTGACTTCAAGACCAAACTTCAATAAGATAGAGTTAAAGGTGTATTTCCACAATTAAGACTGAAGTTTTGTTAATAGATTGATGTTTTAGTCTTCTCTTGGAAGTACTGTAGGAAGCGATTTCCCTGGTGATTAAATGTTGGAATTCCACAGTAATGGGTATGAAGAGGATAGTCCCACTTTAAACAGCTTTTCTCCCACTTGAGGTCATATTCCTATCGCATTATGCCTTTTCAGGTTTTACATTCCCCCTTGTGTGCCTGAAAAGTCTTGTCTGTTTGGCCCTTCCCCGAACACACCTACCCCTGCAATGTCGTATCTTTGATCAGTTGGCAGATGAGGCCTGTTGGATAAGGGTAGCAAGTACAGTGCAAAGTGTGGAGCGTGGGCAGAAAGCAGAGCCAGTGAAAACGTGGCACCGAGGAAGAGTGCTTAATCGGCCAATCAGAGAACACCTTTTGACCCATAAGTGCAAAGTGGAACCACCTCGGGGAAGTGTTTTTGATTTTTTTTTAAATTATCAATACTTATGACAGTCATCAAAATCAATATGAATGGTAGTTAATGCAAAATATAGGCTCTTTAAAGAAACAGTGATATACTGTTACTTGTTAGATAAACCCTGACATTGCTTGGTGCTGCTGATAGTTCTAAAAATCTTTTTTGAAGTCACACAGTACATGCAATATAAAGCTGACATGTGTGTCATATCACCATTTGCAGCTACAGCTGATCTCGGTGTTCTAGGGGATTTTCTATGGGTCTATGGGATGAAAGATGGCTGTCCCCAAAAGGGTATGTGAAGTCTTAAAATATGAGCTTATGGATGGTAGGTCCTAATTGTTGCCTACAGAGACAAATGTAGTTGCAACGGAGGGTTGCGAGAGGAACCAGAGGTCAGTTCTTGCTGGCATTTGCAAATATGTTGGATCAAATGTCAGGTTATTTTAAACTTAATTTGTCAACGTACCTGAGTGAAATGTCTGTGTGTGAATGCAGCTTAAAATAAACTGCATTAATCTCATGTTGCTTTGCCTTTTTTATTTTTAAGACACTGTTGTAATACTTTGAAACTTAATTCAAATATGGTGATGGAAGTTCCTTTCAATATCAGTCAGCCTTGAGAGAAATACACTTCAGGATTTAAAATAAATCATTGCATGGATTTGTCACAAACCACTCAAGTGAATATTATAATAGTGCAAGGTTCCACACCTTTGTGAACAAGCTATTTGCAGTTTAATTAAATACATACTCTCTTTTACTGGAGATAAGCTTGTTGTATTTGCCAGAATTGATACACTGTCTTTGTTTAAAACTTACAGGGATATAACAACTATTCAAATGCCCCTAAATATTCATGTTGAGTTTGTTTGTACTAAGAAGAGCAGGGATATAAAAACAAGGTAGCTGCAGACCTGCTTTTGTCACTCCTGATTATGTTTGCAATCACGGTGGCCGAGTCTGCTCTAAACAGCCAACCAAACAGCCGCAGATGCAGAAACACCATCTTTTTGCAATTTAGCTGCACAGGGGAATGACCTCAATCTAATGTGGATCCCACCACCCCTTCTGCTGCCCCTCTAAGGGCACCAAAGTTCCGGAAACACAGAAGCTGTGAGTCACAAAGCTCTTGGAGGGCAGATCTGTTCGTAACTATCTGTGAAGCCTTTAATAGCTCGCTGTTGGCTCATTATGGATGTGATGCATGATTTGGAGGTAGTTTTCTGTCCTTGATTAAAGAAAAAGGCCTCTTGATCGGTCAGACTGTGGCCCCTCGCTACCTTACAGGCACAGACGAACACACCGTGGGCCTTCGTTAACCTTTTTCACCTCTGCTATCCCTCACCATCACTACACAGGACTGCCATCCAGGCAGTCGCCGGGCTCTCCTCTAGTGTTACCTTTTGCTTGTAAATGTGGTTGTTTGATCAGCGGAGGGTCTTTGCCCCCTGATTCTACATCCTGTAGGTCCATAATGAGATGACCAATGTTCCATTACATTCAATCACAGCTTAGCATGTCTGAGGAAGTCAGTGTCTGATTGTGTAACTAGCATGGAGAGCTTGCTGACAGGGCATGCAGCCACGCTAATCACTGATTGATAGAGAGCGTGTGTGGTAGAAAAGATTTGAGAATCTTTGACCTTTCAGACAAAGTTCTGTGGCTGTTTTCTTTTGTGTCTGTCTCTTTTTGGTCGCTTCTGCTCTTTTATTGTCCGTAAAAGCAGAGTTTCTGAAGTGGAATCATCCTTCCCGCACTTTAAGAGACACATCCAGATGTGGATGATGATTCTGGACCATTGGGTCATTCTGTCTGGGGATAAATCAAACTACTAATCTGTCCTGCAAGGGGATGGGGGGTAATTGGTTAAATTTGACCTCCCATACTCGTGGACTGTGGGAACTCAGGCCTTTATCTACCAAATGGTAATTGGCTAATGAAACACTTCCGCAACTCCTCTGCTAGATTATCATCCACTGGTTGGGATTGGGTGAGGCATGAGTGTGCGTATTACAGAGTGAGTGTGGCCGAGACAAGTGGCCCAAAAGACATGTGTGTGTGTGTGTGTGAGAGAGAGAGGACGTATGTGTATGTGTGTGTCAGAGAGTAGTCTGGAGAAAATGGCAGGATGCGGAACTCCCTGTGGCCATCTCCACTATGTTATCATCAGCATCAGTCTCATGGTGCCTGCAGCCTACTGATTTATTGACAGACCACACAGTTAAGGTTGTATGGTTGCCATTTCAACTTAAATTTAGGTTTAGAAAAGGTTAATGTAATTCAAATTAAGTCTTCAGCCTAAGGCAGAGCATTTTGTGTGGTGCATAATGAGGATATCACTAGAAAAGGACTGAGTGAGTTTTTTGGGGCAGGGGTCTCTAACCATTGGGCCGGTCCCATAAACATTTAATACAGGGGTATAGAGATATGAATGTTCAACTCTATATGTTTTCTTTTTTTTTACTATCTTTTGACTTGTCCACAGTGTGTTAAAATATGAAAAACAACTGCATTCTCTGAAATGTATCTATACTTCTCCAAAACATTTGGAAATGTTATTAAGTCTATTATTTCCATCCCTATAATAATATCCCATTAGTATTGTTCTTTATATAGTTGGAAAAGAATGAGCTAAGCATGGGTAGAGCAAAGTGGACTGTTTCCTCACTCTTGCTCTTCTGAGAAGCTGTAGGCTCTCCTCCAGAGGAAAATTTTGAACCGTGTTCTTCCACAAATGCATGATGTGTGCAATTACTGTGCAACTAATGTGCAATTAATGTGCAATCCTCAATCCTCTAACAATGTGCAATTACAGTGTGGAAGTACACCCATGTACAATCACTTATCCCACGTGCAATTACTCAGTAAATGTGTTTAAAATCTTTCCAGGATTTGCTTTTAGTTTTTGTTTCCAAGCCCTCTGTATATTTTTATATTTTATATTTTACGTCTAAAAAATGTAGAGTAACGTACATGCTGCTATTTTTTATGCTTAAGTCTATTTTTTATTCTATTAATGCTGTAACACTGTAAATTTCCCCTCGTGGGACGAATAAAGATTTATTCTATTCTATTCTTCTTCTAGTCTATCTTGACTTACAGCTCATTGTAAAAGGGACTAATTAGGCTTTTGGCAGTAAAAATACACACTAACTGGTTTTACTAAAGGTGAAAAGCAATTATCTAAAACCTTTTTTGAGGAGTATTATACAGTTTGTCTTGACTTTTAAGACTTGAATCATGGGCTCTTGCTCAGCTGTGATGAATGAAAAAAGAAAGGCCTGAGATAAACTCACTGGTCAATATTATCTGCTTACATTCATTTGACTGTGTCATGAGCAAATTTGAAAATACACTTGACAACAGAATTTTTGCATCTCTCATCACTTGTCGGTCCTGCAACTGGCTGGAGGGCAAAATAGCCACTCATTACTCATTGACAAGACTGGAAATTAGCACATTTCCCGGTCAATAACCACAGCAGCAGGTAAAAGAAAAGTAACAAAACAGAATGAACTGTGACATAAATCATCATGACATGAGCATAGGACTAAAAGTAAAGCGTAGGACTATAGGGAAAACTAAACTGACACCAACGCCAGTTTACGTGTTCTCTAGTTGATCTAAACATCAACACTTTTTAATGTATTTTTCAAGATGACAAAGTTATGGCTTCCACTAATCCCATGTTTTGATGGAGAGTTGTTGTATTTTCATAAAGCATAATGGTTTTTTTTGTTCATCATGACCCTCTGCACTTATTGTCTTATTAAAAAAAACCTTGTCCTACATAAAACTGGTCCATGGTGCATTTAAGATGCACTCTCAATATCAATATGGGATATCCTATTTTTTGTGTTTTGTCATTTTTTACCATATTTATTGCAGTTATTGAGTAATTGTTTATCTTGCCAAAGTCATGCCCACATCAGTTGAACAAGATAACTAGGGATGGGAGGGTCGAGTAGAGAGGGTGTGTGGGTGGGGGGTACTAAAAAAAAGCTAAAGTTACACTGGTGAGACAATGTCTCTGAGGTCCCATCAAGTGAGCCATTCATTGATGCAGGCCTACCAGTTTGTGAAGCCAGGGAGACACTCCGATCAAGTGGGGCCCACGGTGGCCTTGTCTTTTTGTCCCAAGCTGACCCCTGCTCTCCCGCCTGGCCTCTGCGCCCCTCACCTGGCCTGTCCCAGCGCACTCGTAACAAGATACCTGTAATTTGCTCTAATGGCCTTTGAAAGACCTGGCTGGGCTAATCCCTGGAGTGCTTCTCTTAGCAGCACTGTATGAAAGGGGGTGGGGGTAACAGGGGCCGAGTGCGAGCCCTGAAAGAGGACCAGCCTCTGGATTGTGTGTGGGAGAATGTCACCCCTTGCAGTCAAGGGAGCGCAGGAGTCAGTTTTCAGCAGATCACCACTGTGTCGCTTATTCACAGGCTCAAAAAAAAAAAAAAAAAAAAAAAAAAACTTGTAGAGAAGGAGATTCTCTCTCTGGTTTACACCTCCCTCAGTGCCTTGGTCTGGCAAGCATGGGAAACACACTGGAGACAAGCCTGCACACAACTCTGAGGGAGCTCGTTTTAAATTGTTTCCAGATTGCCTTTAAATTGTACAAAGTAGATCATTGTGGATGACATATGCTCACTCATGATAAAGGAGATTGGTGTCTGTAATACTACAGAGCTGCAAAATGGGTGGAAAATAGGAGGAAAGATTGGGCATGACACAAAAGGCTTTCTTTAGTGAGGAAAACTGACTATTCTGAGGTAGGGGATACATTATGATACAGAAGAAAATGTTCAGTTTGGATAATAAAATAGTAAATCCAATCTTTTTGTAATGCAATGGTGTATTGTGGGTTGGTAACATTTGTTTTCTTGACATACCTAACAGTCCCAATTCCAATGAAATTCATACTTTGTGTAAAAAAAATGATAATACAAAGTACAATGATCTGCAGGGGGAGTTTACGGCGCACCAGGGGGAGGTGCCGACAGATTCAGGTTGGCGCAGTGACAATTTCGTGCCAAAAACAGTGCAAAAAGTGCGCTGAAAGCTCGCCAGCTCCAACCTTGTCTATTCTCTGCGCAAAGCGGAGCTCATCCTCCGCAGCTGTAATCTGGTGACAGCCGCACATGTGCGCACACGTCAACAAAGCTTTAGAGGCAGGTTTCCAGAGCGTCAGGCACATTTTAATGCAATAAACAATCACAGCAATCACTATTTCATGTAACCGTCTGAACCAGCATATACATTGTATCTATATTAACTGTCCAGTCACATCTGATGTCGGATTAAAGCTGTTTGTCATAATGGAAAATTAATCTAAAGGCAGCTGGAAGTTTGATGCACATCTTACAAGTCAACAATAAACCGCTTTAACATCTGATACTGAGTAAATATCTGGCTTCTCTCATTTCATTAAATTCAAAGAAAAGAGGGAGAAAAAAGACGAAGAAAAAAGAGAGAAAATAAATGTCTGTCACTCAGGATTTACCCATGATTTCCCATATTTCTCTATTATAGTCTTTATTTTTAACGTGATCTAAAAAGATGGAGAGCATTATTGCATGGAGGATGAGGCACAGACACTGAGAGAGTATACAGTGTATCACTAAAGGCTCTGTTATTTGGCGATGACAAATCAGGAGTGCAGGTGGATCACAAGCGTTATAAATGGATAAGCCAGCTGTGGTGTAACCGTCTCTTAATTTTGTACTCCTATTAATGACAAAAGAACAGATTACATCTGTCCTGGGAGCTGGCCCACACTGTGACGCGCTTCGGGCCTCCGATGCGCGCCCCGATGGCAGTCTGTTCTCCCAGCTGCTGAATGACAGCAGCTCTGACCGTCTCCAGCAGCGGGGACCATTCAGACCAATCAGACGCTGTGCCTCACCCGCAGCGCATTTAAAGGCGAGGAGAGGCGCTCATTTGATTGGTGGAGACAACACTCGGCTGTGTTTAAACCCACTCACGTCTATTCTCCTCCTACTCTGACATTTGCGCGGAGAGGCAGAGATGTGGGCGTTGACGTGCTCCTCTGCGCCCCTCTGCGAGTGCGTCTCTCTTGGCACTGCAGGAAACTTGCAAAGTGCGCTGGTCACACCCTGTCCGCGCGGCGAAGGCCGGCGCATGGCAGGTGCACCTGCGCTTGCGCCTGGTCTACCAAATTAGAGCCCAATATGAGCAGTGCCTGATAATGTGATGTGCAGTTTCCTGACACACTCATATACTATCACAAATACTGGATTTTGAACTTTGTGTTGATTACTGTGTGTGGTCTTTTACTCTTTGTGTCAGTCTATCTCAGAAGTGCTCCGTGTTGATGATATATGGCTTTAGCTTTCCATGGTAGTGATTTTAACTTGTGTAAATGTAGCTTTGACATTTGTTGACCAAGATTCTTAAGCACACATTCTTATAAATTTTACAGAATAATGTGAAAATTCAATGCAGTGCTGTCTGAATAATCAAATATCATGGGTTTCAGCATTTTTGAAATGAGGTTTTGAAATTAGTGAGAAAAATCCTACTCAAAGCAGTTCAGAACATGCAAAATTAAAGCTCACTTATGCATCTCATAAAAGTAACCAACCTGGCTTGGACCTTCATGATAACCCAAATCCTTTGAGTGTATCTGAAAGTCAACCAGCAAGGCTGCTCTCAATTACTTATCTCCCTCATGATGCAAAATTCATCCATGAAACAAGAGCACTTGTTAATTGTTCTATTTATGAAGCTAAGTGCAGTTTTTATCGATTAGAATCCTCTGTAGAAGCAACTATACATTAATCACAGGGGCTGACAGAGCTGAGCTGAGAGTATCTAAATGCTATATAAAGTAGATATTTTCACTAAGAGACACATGGCCTTAAAATGTAAGTTTGACAGGTCTAAATTTAATCCACCTATCATGAATTTGAATGAATATAAGTTAATATCCAGTTTCCAAAAGACTGGAGAGTCTATATTTTACCCTTCCTTCTCTCTTTTGCTCCTCTCTCTGCCTCCTGTCCGAGTTTTTCTGGTTGACATTTTGTTTTTTCTCTGTGTGCTTCTCATCTAACTAACTTAAATCCCATCAATAACACAAATTCACTCAATCATGATCTGCACTGAATCTCTTTGCAAATATGTGTAACATTTGTCCCTGATTTCGGCTGTGATTTTTGGGGCATTTTCTTCTTATAATATTTTCTCACTTGTTTTGAGTTCTGCTGAATACAATGAATAACAACTGACATTTTTATAACAATTTGTCAGTCTTCTAATCTGGCAGTTTTAAATGCTGTTTCCCCTTAATCTAATCAAAGGCATTTCTCATACTAATGGCAATTATTAGCATTTTCCACCATTTGCTTTCAGTTGTTAGCATCCAAGCTATGTCTTTAGCACATTAGCGTGATTAAGGAAGTAACTAATTCCTACAGCGTTGAGTGCCCGCTACATCATACATTTCTATACATTTTATACTTATGTCAAAATCTAAACTCCATATCAACAGCTCTTTTTTGATTTTGATTCACTTAGTGACAGTCAGTGTTGGGCACATTACTTGAAAAAAGTAATTAGTTATAGTTACTTTCCCAAAAAAGTAACTGAATTACGAACGGAGTTACTCCTTCATAAATGTAATTAGTTACCAACTAAAGTAATTCATGCGTTACTTTTTTAAAAAAGGTTTTTGCTGCTTGAATTGTGTGTCTCTGTCTCTGTGTCCTTCCTTGTTGTTACCTGCTGCAGTAGCTCTGACATCATCAGTTCTCCAACAGCACGTGCAGGGGAATTTGCCTGATAGACTAGAATGGGGCAAAGTGCTCCGCAGTAAGCTTCACCTACGCGCAGCGCTGCGGAGGAGATTCGCTGCAGATCTATTTTCTGCGCGGCCGCAGATAGAAGTTAAATAAATCACGAAGCTGTGTGGTTGGGACCAGCAAAGGGACCTTAGAGAAGGGAAGTGAGGTGTTGTTTATTTCTTTTCTCAGTGTATAACATATTTTATGAGCGTGTGACATCGCTGTGCTCATCATGAGAGCCTGTGGCTCTCCGGGGCTGCAGCTGTAGCTCTGCTCGGTGCGCCCTTTCAGTGGGTTTTGTCTGTCAGGGCAAGACCGTGGCGTGGCGCTTCCGTGTGCTGTGGAATTTGAGGCTGGTCGGATAACAGCTGCCTGACATTGGTGCAAAGTAACGCGCCACATTTCCCTGTTAGTAATGGTAACGGCGTTGTAACGCATGAAAAAGTAATTAATTAGATTACCCGTTACTGAAAAAATAACGCCATTAGTAACGCCGTTATACTCTAACGCCGTTATTACCAACACTGGTGACAGTTACCTGTGCTGCTCCTGCCTCCTTTCAAACAGCCCCGCTGGCTACTTCATGTTTGGTTAGAAGGAGGTCATTAGCCGCCCATACCAATCATGATTCCTCATGCAACCCAATCTCACCCAATGGCATACAAATAGCATGGTTTTAGACTTTCAAAATACATGTGATGTTTACGCCAAATTCAAATTTTGCATGCAGTTGATATGAGACAGGCTGTTGTTCTGTCATTCGGTTACCCATTGAAAATTGCCACTTTCTGGTTCTGCGCATGTTCCTTAAAGTGTCACTCTCACTTTGTTAGGTTCAGGGTGGCACTTTCTATCTTGGTTAGGTGGGGGGTTAGGGTTGGGTGAGGGTAGCAAAATCTGACAAGGTAGCAAAATATGTCAGAACACCCACCTGTCTCGTCAAATTTTGGATGGTAAGAGCCTCTGGAACAAAGTTGAAACACTCGCTTGCATGTAAGACGCACCAGTCTCTCTAGGTTTCAGTGGAGCACTATGCATATAGGCTGCATGTGACATTTGACTTTGGCGCATACACTGCATGTATTTTGAAAGTTGAAAACTGCTATTTGTACGCCATTGGGTTAGAATATGCTGCCTTATGAGTTGTTTGTTGACCTTTTGCCATGAAATCCAAGCTATTTAGAGGTAGTGTTCAGGGCAGGTTATGACTTTGTGTTTTTTTTTCTGAATGCCAATTCAAAGTAAAAGCCTCAGAGTGCCACACTCATAGATTGGTACCAACTTTTAAGTCTTGCTTTCAAAAATATTACCAAGGTCTGGACCTCTGTGATCAAATAGCTGGCCCAGAGATTTCTCTGCATTCTCTGGATCTTTGATGGTTTAATGAACTGCCGATAATAAAATCCCTGAATTCCTTGCAATTGCATTTGGACAGACTTTTTTCTTAAACTGTTGGACTATTTGCTCCTGCAGTCCTCAAAGTGGAAAGCCTAATCATCCTTGCTTGTGAATGATCGAGTTTTCAGGGATTTTCCTTTTACACCCAATTCTGACACTCACCTGAATTTAATTAACTCACCTGTGAAATTCCTCAACTTATCCAGTCTTTGTGGCCCCTGTCCCAGATTTCTGGGAACATATTGCAGTCATACAATTTTAAATAGGGGAAAACAATGCAGTTTATTAATTCAACATGAATGTCTTGTCTTTGTAGTGTATTTAATTGAATGTAGATTGGAAAAAACTTTGCATTCTGTGTTTATTCAGATTTTACACTATTTAAGATAAGTTGATAAAAATTGCAATGAAAATGTATCTGTAACAAAGAACTTAATATACTTTATTATGAATATAGCTCTGGCCTGGTAATTGCTACAGTAACCCGTTTCTGACATAACAACTCATTACTCTTCGTTTTATAGAAAAGGCATACAAGAGTTTCTTAAGCAAGAAAATGTTAGGCCCAAATAATGAGATGGTCGTGCTATTCAAAGCATACTTGATCTTGTGAATACATCATATGGAAACTCTTATGTGAGTGATGCAAACCGAACTGGGTAGTGTACTACTGTCTAGTCTCAGTTGCCAACTACAAGTTTTAACCAGATTCCTGGAATTTTTGTTTTGTTTTGAACAAAACACTTTCTATCGGATGCATCAACCTTTAAAGAGACAATTCTGGATTAATTAAGGTACCACCATTGAATTACATGAACAAGCTAATGTGAGCTTATTGCCCACATTTAAGAATTTAAGAACAAGAAATGTGTTGTTCTCATATTTCTGTAGATGTATATTATAGCTGCAGTGTATGGGGAAAGATTCTCCAGTATTACAGTTTGTAAGTAGGCTATGCCTTAAAGTATCCTGATCAAGTATCAAGTTTCCTTTTATTTTTGGCAGTTTTCAAGGGATGTGAGCATGTCTTTGTACAGAAAAGAAAATCAAAAGACCTTGCCCCGGCTTCATACAGCAGTCAGTGCTAGTTTACTATTGCTTGTCCTCCAGCCTCTTACTCAGGTTTAAACCTGCAAGCCGTCATTTAGCTGACAGTGTAGTTTGCATGAAATTTATGTCACCATTATCAGAAGAAATACATGCTTCCACTTTATGCTGTGATTGAAATGGTGCCATCAGCAAAAGTTTGCCCTGTTGTCCCTTTCTTAAAAACTTCTTTTTCCAGGAACCCAAAACAACATTGTTGTGTAAACAAATAGCCAAATGCAACAAAAGGTGATGGTGTCTGGCTAAATTTGTTGTGTCACTGTGAACTTATGACCATCCTTGCAGCGTTTCTTATCTCTGCTCCTGGAGATAAAGTCATTAATTAATTTGGAAGTATATGTTCAAAAGTCAAGGTCATGGCATATCAAGGTAATTACTTGCTAATAAATATAATATGTTTTTTTTTATTTATCCTTCAAAATTTGTGCAAATGTCACACCTCAGGGTTGAACTGATAAGATTTTAAGGTTGTAAGTCTAAGGTCAAGGAAATGCCACCAAATGTTGTTATTCATTGCTTGTGAATGTTATTTTGCTACATCTCAGGAATGCTTCATGGGAATTTCTACAGTATTTGAAAAAATGTCAAATCTGACACAAGGATGATCTGATTAGATTTTGGTGATTTTGGATCATATATATCTTACTTATAAGTCTGATACTTCAATTACACTTTAAGGGACTGTTTTTAATCTTTGAACAATGTCTAATACAAGGACTGACTCATTCTTAGAAGGTTAATGGTTAAAGCCCAGCTCAGACTGTCACATGTCAATGCGTCCTTGTGCAACAAAATTAACCCCAAATTGCCTCACTGTTGTTGGATGTATGTAAAAGCTCTTTGAGAAGTCAGAGAGACTAGAAAGTGCTATACACGCCTTATCAATTTACCATTTATTTGATTTTTGAGGTCAGACGTCAAAGTCATGGAGCCGCATTTCAGGCCCTTGCTTGTAATTAATAGAGAAATGTTTGAGGGCTTGAGCCTTTTATCAGACAGCTCCCATTAGTATTTGTTTAAGACATTTAGCAGCAAAACATGGTTTGAGTTTGGCTAGACTCTGACCTCCCTATTCTTTGCAAACTTATTTAAATGCAGTTTGTGGAGCAAGTAGATATTATCTTAAACCTCTCATTCAAGCCTATGAGTGAACTCTGGATTGATGGAGGGTTAAAGGCAAGAGCACAATGCTGGTGCAGGTGATGCTGGTGGGGCAAGAGAGGAAATAACCTAGAAATCTTGCAGCTGAAATAGACTGCTGATTGGTGGGATGTTTGTCAGGGCAATTAAATAACGCATGTATCTGCCTGAACAAGCCCAGGAGAATAAGCAATTTCCTGGCTTATAGATGAAGTCATAGTATTTTCAGAAGTCCTGGGTAAGAACACAATTATCATGATTTCTCAAGTGTTGTTATCTGAGGGCGCCTTCTTTGGACCCTTAACTTTCCCCTCCCACAGGCATGCATTAGACTCCAATTCCCGAAAGGATATTACCCAGGATCTCCTGAAGTGCTGCTTTCTAGTGGCTAACAAATTTGGGAAGCAGAGTGGTTGTCATCCTGGAGATATGATTGACATGCAGGGAAGCTGAATTATGTTGAAGAATTGGAGATATGCATTTTTTTTTCAAGCTTAATAAGATTTCCAAGGAAGACATTGATTAACATCAATTTATGTGCTGAAAATAAGCTATTGCCCACTGACAAATGACATAAAATGTGACAAGTTTTACTTTATTTCTTTATAGGGACAGATCAGATGGTATTAAATTCAAAGAAGCTTAGGGCAGAGTGAAGCGGCAACTCACATGTTCATGATTTATCACCAAACTAGAGCAGAAAAATCTGTAATTAAATATACTAAGTCATTTATGGATGAACATGTGTTTTTCTTTTAAATCAAAGGGCTACTTCTGCAACAGTGACAAAAGACACTGGAAAATTGTTTTCCTAAAGATGTACTGAAGTGATTTGTCGGCAATTGAGGCAGCAGACAGGGTTATTAGCATAGTCTTCATTGGACAACTTTTTGTTGTTTTTTTCATCTTAACTTCAACGCAAAGTGAGCGACAAAACTGTCCCAATTCTGCATTGAACAATTTCGTCCCCTTGTACACTTAACACGGGGCAAATATCTCAAGATTTCAAGGAAAGGTTATTTTAAATGCAAATATAATGTAAACTGACAAGAGGAAAGAGTGATTACTTTTGAGGTCAAAGGCCAAGATCAAGGGTATTTTAATCAAATTGGATGATCTTTGAAACCCAGAAAAACATCCAAAGAACCATTTTTAGGTATTTCATTCAAACTGTGCACAAAAGCCATTACTATCACCTTTGTTTTTATATAACATCAAAAGGTTAAAATAAACCGAACCTATACTTTATTTTTGAAACCATTAAAGGGACTGTGAAGAGCTTCTAAGTAATTACAAGAAAAGTCTCACTTTTAGATATATGCCTGATCGAAATACACACTTGAAGATGAGTTTTATAGCATCAAAATAGGTTATCTATAAATGCTATTCCTTAGCCTTCCGGTCGGGTTGGGTTGGGTCAGACAGAGCTGGACTGGCCTGGATACTTAACTTTGGGAACAAGACAATTAAAACTAGAGCAAATTTATATTATTCGGACACGTCTTAGAGCAACGGGCTGTAAGTAGCGATATATAGCCGTCTACAGAACTACAATACTAAGTTTTCCAAAAATTGCTTGTTGTCACACATCAAAAACTAACGCTGCCTAACTAGAAAGAGATACATTACCTCGTCGCTTTGCATCCTATAAGTTGTTGAAAAAAAAAGTTGTAAAGCAATGCAGAGTTCTGAGGAAGGTCCGAGTTGCATTACAACCACAACAAGCACACGCTTTGGCTTGGGTCACGTCGTTTTGGTGCGTTCCAGTTGTAGTCAGGAGTAGAAATTTCCAGGTTCCGAGTAGGAAACTGCAACTAGAATGTCCCCCGAAGTAGGAAGTCGCAATCAAAGAGGATGCCCCCAGTGTGAACAGTTATTTAGCTCCCGTAATAATCAATTTATTTGCACTTCTGACTGGGGTGTGTCGCTCTGGATCCGCTGTATACATAGTATTGTTAGACTTATATTTACAAAAATGCTGCCATAGTGATAATCACATTCTTCATGTGATATTTGTGATCAACACAAGGGCGTGCTAACAACAGCTAACAATAGCCTGGTAGATCAGCATGTTTTTTTCCGACTTCGACTGGATCACAGATAAGTCGGAGATGATGTCACTACCAGTCCTGAGGTTACTGGAATGCATTGCTACATTCACCGCGCGGGCTCATGGGTAGCACAGTCTTTATGTCACCGCAAGTAGATTCTCCTGATAGCACCTTTAAAGTAGAGTTGATTTTATGTATTACTGGACAGGAATACATGAAACAATAAATCATGATCTCTTATTTTTTTTGTAAATTATAACTTTTATTTCCTCTTTTGCTGTGTCAAGGATGTTACACCAATTTTGTGCAGCCATATAGCCATGCCTATCTTAAAGAGGCACAATCAAAGAATACCAAAGTGTAAACTGTAACTGAGTTGAGCACACTAAAAACAGTTGGATTAAAAAAATAACCCAATTTTAACCCAACTGCTGGTTCAGAAAAGGACGAACCCCTTTTTGGGTTATTTTAACCCAACAGGTTGGGTTCTTTTTTTTACCCAATTTTTTGGGTTGTATTATTTAACACAAAAGTTGGGTTATGCGAACTACAATGTTGGGTTGTTCCTAACCCAACTATTGGGTTGCACAATTCAGCGCTTCTGATTCTGATTCTGATTCAGTAGTTTGACACAGAGGCAGTTAGGACTCAGAAGAGACGCAGATTTTGCAGTTCACAATAACCAGCTTTAATGAACAGACACAGGAACAGCAGTGGAGAGCGGGGATCAAACCTGCGATCCTTGGAACTCGAGGTAATGATGTAGTCCACTTGGCCACACAGGAGCCACACACCCGCATCGCAACTCAGAGTCTTTAAGGTGAAGCAGGTTAAGACTCACTTTGTCTTTCAGAGCAGGAAACGGTTCTGTTGGGCAGTGATCAGGCTGCCACCACTGATTCAGGCTCATAGACAGGTACTCGGCATCACACACAGGCAGAGGGGTCAGATACTGGAGAACAGATGGCCACCACAGATCAAGATTCACGAACAGGTACTTGGCGTCAGGAACAGAAGGCAAGGTCGGCAACCGAGGATCAGGCAGGTAGGTGCAGGACAGAAACAGGTCGGCACCTAGCCGAGGATCAGGCGATAAAGGCGGAAACAGGAACAGAACAGGATAGCATGTCTGAAGTTCTTGGCATGAGAGCGGAACGATCTGACGCCCAGTGAGTGTGGAGCTAGGTGGTGAAACAGTTGGGTTAAAATAATAGCCCTATAACCCAGAAAATGGGTTACTCTTTATAAAAATAACCCAAAAATTTAACTCAACACAAGCAACACATAAATTGGGTTGCCATAATAACTCAACATTTTTTAGTGTTCAGATACCACAGAAAGCAAAGTTCCAGAAGTGGACATGACACAAGGGTTAAATGATGATAATTAAAATAGCAACAACATGGCTGAAAAGGAAGAGAATCCCATTGAATATGGACTAAGAATATAAAAAGTCACCAGGCGAAAAAATAAACCTATCAGTCTCATCTTCCCTCCAGAGATTTTGATGGAATGTGGGAACAGCAAGCGATACATGGGCAGGGAGGACCAGCCCTCTGCCAGCCTTTTCTCCCCTTTCTTCCTGTCCTTTCTATCCATCGACCCTGATCTTTTGATGTACTTCACCGCATGCAAGAATTCCCATGAAAAAGGAAGTACACACATGCAGTGCAGGTTTCCTTCAGCCTCCTACCTCAAAGCACAGAGGGCATTTCACACAGTCATATCAGAGTAACAGCACACATGCACACAGTGTGTACAGAGTGATTAAGAGTGTGACAGCATGTTTAGATCTGTCTAAGTTCAAGTGTGGTGAAAAGAGAGACAGCAAAAACTAGTCCTGTTTTCTGTTTCCTCTGTTGTTCCTTTAATTATGCTTTTTTTCAGTTGTGTTTGATCAAATTAAACAAGACTTGAGGTGAAACACTGTTCATACTTTCAAATGAGCTCTTTTAAAGCAGAGAATTCAATCTTACAGTCACTTTAGGACAGAAATAGACGTCCTGTTTGCTTCATATAAACATACACATGATGGCTGTTATGCATCCTCTGCATTGGTTTGGCAGATTGGCTGAGTAAATCTTAAAAAGAAAAATTAACATGATGTGAATACAAGGTTCAGTTTGCATGAAGAGTATGTATCATCAATGGCAGATAAACCAAGTTCACAATCATCCATGTTTAGCACGTGGCCCTGTATAGCAACATGCCAGTCAAACTAATTGCAACAATTTCATTTTATTTTTTTTAGAGGACAATGTGAAATTATAGAAAACTTAGTTTATGTAGAGGATTTTTTTTAATTTCTTGTACATCAGAGGAGTTTGCATAATAGTTTAACATTGTGTGCATAAAAACACTTTCAATCCCTCTAATGTAGTATCTTTATGTGGTTTTAAGTTATGTTCCTATCCTGTATTTGTTACTTTCAATGTCTTAGTTGTGTTAGGCTTCAGCTGCATAATATACTAGAATGCCACTCCCAGTGTTGGGAGTAACGCCGTTAGAGTTAATGGCGTCTGACATTCGGCTTCTTTTTGTAACTTGCATGTGTATATTGGGAGTTATTGCTTGTAGTTTTTTGGGCTTGTTCCAGTGGTGTAGTTGCTCATTTGGGCTTGTTGTGCCCCCAAACCCAAGAAGAGTTTGGTGCATGATCTACCATCAATATAAACCCAATTCAGAGGTTAGGAAAATTATTTTATCCCACCCTAACACAAATTAAAATTTTACTGAAAAAAATTGTGTTTCCACCTAAAATAAACCCTTGTAGCCAGAATTTAATTGATTTCTAATGTGGCTACTACTGTTTACACCATAGTAAAGCTGTAGAGGTTTAAAGTTGTAGTCAGTGATGTCGGAGAAAGCGAGTGGAGAGGTTGTTTATAAACAAATTTAGACCTGCCTCTCCCTTCATACCTCACCCCTCACTCCACCCCTGAAAGCTGATGGATGTGCATCGTCATGGAAACGGCCGTAGAAACTGCGTAGCTGACCAACATAGCTAAGGTAACCCCGACTGGTCAGACAACTCGACTGACAATATTGAAAACACCATGACAACAGTACATTCTGGCAGATTAGACAGTAAGATAAATGCCTGACGGCTGTTACTGTTATGTAAAGACCCACAAAGCTAATGTTGCTTACCTATCCAGTAGAAAGACGGTGACATCCGCGTTTGTTTTCAGATCTTTCAGTTCGTGGAGTTCCCTCCACTGTCGGAAAGCAACACCAATGTTGACCCGAGTCTTCGCTCTTTCATGGTCATAGCCCTTCTTTTTCACTTTCTGCTCCTCTGAACTTTTTCTTTTGGGCTGTTTTTCAGCCATTGCTGCTGCACATATTGTATCTCTCTTACGCTAACAACGCAACCTACTACTCCCCCCCCCCTGTCTGATCTGGGCATGAGTATGATCGCCCCCTGAATGTGGTGGGGTGTACCCTGTTTTGGTAACTCTGCCCGAGCCACAGTATTTACCTGCTGAAATTCAGAGCCAAGGCTGTGTATTGAAACCAGACTTATTTTTTTAACATGCTGTCAGTGGGGACATCTTGTGGATAGAGAGGAGAAATACGGTGAATTTGACAAATACTGCATTAGATTAGAAGATTAGAAGATCGCTGACTACACCTTTAAGATACAACTTAGATAAAAACCTGACATTTCCTTTTGGTTACAAAAATTAAGGTTAGACAGACTGTTAACCAATAATAGTTACAAATAACAGCAGCCTCTCCCTTCACTTCTGTATAAAGAAAAGGATGTTCCACCTTCAAACAAAAGAATGTTTAATAAGTAAACTAAGAGTCAAAAAAGAAGAAATAGGACTTTGAAATTAAAATGTAATGGATAAAAATTAAAACACGCCCTGAGGTTTCTCTCTTTAAATTGCTGTTTCAATCCCAAAATCTGGCAACACAGCAAGTTTCAGCAATGGCGAGTCCTGAGCGGTCTGTGCAGTTAAACTGGCCTTTTCAGGATGGAATTAAAAGAAGTAAAAGGCAAATACTGAATGTATTTATGATATTATGTATGAAACTGAATGTATCAACATGAGGTGAGGTAAGATATGACCACTTTAAAATAGAACCGCAATCATAGGTGAGATTAATGGTAAAAAAAAAAAATCCCCAACACATAGGTATGTGTTTTCAGCTGTTCACATCCTTACCCCCTACAGTTTTTACTACCTCCAGGTAGAGTTAGGGTCTTTAATCTCTGCTATTTTGGGGATTACATGCCTAAAAATTTTTGGTAAGTCTTATTGTTGACAACAATATCAAAATGGTCATTCAGCCCATCAGTCATAGATAATCTTTTAATAATTATAAAATCAGAATGTACCCTTCATTAACCTTGCTGGGTGTTTACAAGACTTGTTTTCGGTTTTATGCCAATATTTTGTAGGTCAGAAACAGGGAATAAAGAGAGTGGGGAGAGGTCACATGGAGGAAGGGTAGCAACAAAAGCTGGACAATTTGTGGAGAATGTAAAAACCACCTGGCTACCTGTTTGTTTCCATGTTTACAGTTTACCACACAGATTGCTGTGATTAGCCAAATGCCTTTGAGAACAAAAAGCTAATTGGCAAGTTTATTTTCTGCCTAAATGTTGGGCTATTATCTGCTCTGACAGCATTTTTTATATATTCTATAATTTTTGAAATTGCAAACTTTGATACTTTTATTTTATTTTATTTTTTAGTTGAGATCTAAGGGAGAAAAAAGAAAACGCCAGATCTGCGACTGCAGGCTGTGTTCAGTCTAGACTAATCCACCATGCAGCAGACATATCTCATAGCTGTCTGTAAAGGATGAATAAATCATCCCGGTCTTGTGAGAGTTAATAGGCATGATGCATGTCCGGAGACCCGACGCAGACAGGCTGGGTGGGTAGGGAGGGAGGGAGGACAGTGGAGGGTTAGGGGACGGCCAAGGCAGGCTGAGACATAGAGACCAAAGCAGGAGAAGTGAGGAAAAGGCGGGCAGTGAAAAAGCAAAGGCAGCAGATGGGAGGAATGAGGAAGGAGCAAAAAGAAGTGGGTATATGTTGTCATTTATAGACACAGCTTCTTTTTTCTGTAACATGGCTCCACTTACAAACAAACATCAAACTGCACACATACACAAAGCAGAAGTCCTGCTGCTGGCGTAGTACAGCTCTTAGTGGTTACAGCTCCTGTAAAACAGACTGTAAATGTTATACTGCTGTCTTGAACTGTTCAGTCCATTAAACCAGTAAAGTGATTGCATCATGTTTGTTTAGTGCTCCTACTCACTCAAGCAGAAATAAATGTCATCATCTCATCAGGAAGTGTGAAAAGCAGGACAGTGATTAAACAAGGGTGTATTTGCAATAACTTTGATTTAAAGCAAAACCTTTGTAGGTTTAAACTTCAGAGTGAAGAGCAAAAAAGTCCACAGGAGTCATTTAAAGCATAACTGTGTCAAGCAAACAGTTGTGAAAAGATGGCTGAGGCGTACCCCTCATATAGGAAATAATGCTTTTATGATGCCAGCACTCAGGCTATTGTCAAAGACTGAGGTGTTATGTTTTCAGGATGTCCATTTGTCCCACTGCCCAAACAGTAAGGATGAGTGCATTGATGGTAATAAAGTATGCATTTTTGCATCTAGCACTTTAATAAAGTATCAATACCAAGCAAGCACTCTGACAAAATATATATCCATACTAAATTCCTGTTTTTCAAACAACTAAAAGTGTAACTGATGCAAATAGAACATTTCATGCATACAGGTACATCTCAAAAAATTAGAATATCATGAAAAAGTTCAATATTTTTTATCACTCATTTCAGAATTACCAAAATTTCAACCAATAAATGTTTGAAATGTTTCACTCTATCTGTAATGAATCTATGCAATATATGGGTTTCACATTTTGATGAAACTTTTTAAAGATGCTGATATTTGAGTTTCTTAGTTTAGGCAGATTAATGAGTCAGTGCAACATATACTAATGTATATTATTGGTTGTTTTGTTTTTCCTGTATATTTGAACTAGGAATAGTTATTTAATCCTTTAAAATATACATGCAATATCAGTGTTTAATGGCAGAATATCTTTTAAATTGATTCTCCTAGGACAAAAATATCAAAATTCAACACACTTGATGTTCAAAATATGTGTTTTGGTAATTGAAAACAGAAAATTCACAAAAAGGTCTCTATTTTAGGAGATTATTACCTGCACCAAGGAGATTATGTTTTTGTCAGGG
The DNA here is from genome assembly GCA_036419115.1 of Scarus forsteni. NCBI lineage: Eukaryota > Metazoa > Chordata > Actinopteri > Labriformes > Labridae > Scarus > Scarus forsteni. The sequence goes on from JAZDUH010000136.1 coordinate 12,781,226, forward strand.
TCTGCCTGTTTGTCTATTTTGTCTGTTAGCAAGATTACACAAAAAATTACTGGGTTGATTAACATGAAAATTCTTACCAGATGTGTGGTTTGGTCCAAGGAAGAAGTCAATACATTTTGGTGCTGATCTGATCCAGATTGATATCACAAAAACATTTATGTTTATAATGGCAAATGCCATTCATTTACGGCATTATGGGAATTGAAGTTTATTTGCAAACTGATTTCCAGTTTTCAAGGCTCAACACTGCATTTCCCAGCTTCCCTTGTAATGACGGGAAGAGTTCTCCATGCTGCTCCATCTGCTGCCTCTACTTTGTCCCACCTACAGCATCATCCGTGGGTTACATGCTCTTGGTTGCACCAAGAGCATGTAACAGCCAATAAGCCAATCAGCACTGAAAGCTGTGTATGCACAGTTCTGCTCACAGACACAACAGAGAGGAGGAAGTTTTGCTAGCCTGGCACTGTTCTGCTGATAATGCCAATATGGAAATAATACATCATAGCAGAAGTCTAAGTGTATTTGAGAGTAAAAACCTAACCCCCAAATTCCACATAGAGCGAATGCGCCCCGCACAAAAGCGTCATGGTTTTGCTCTGACCAACAGGCTTACAACATGGCCCATTGGAAGCACCATGGCGTGCACAACACCAACATCTGTACAAGCAGCAGCAAGTTGGTTCAGTCAACAAGTAAGAAGACCCATTACTAACTATCTCACTTAACTGGATGATATATATGTCAACAATAATACGTCAACTTCAGTAGAGCAGACAACCCAGACATAAACATCTCTAGGAGGATGCTGTATCCAAAAACTTAAATGAAAAAAACAAGGAGAGATCTGCTCACTAAAAAGGAGTTCCATTCAATAATATTTATCTGAAAATTAGTGACGTTTCGAGCCATACAACTCTTCCTCAGATTATTAGGAATTTTCAACTAAAAATCCCTGAAGGGAGTAAAGTAGCACTCTTATTTAGACAGATAAATTCCCCTTCTGCCACTAACTCTGACAAAGCATGTATAAAAAATCTCACCCCGTCTGGATTTCAACTGGTAAAAGAGTGAAAGTGAAGGGACACAGATTAAAATGGTGTTGATCCAATGATGAACTGTGTTTCACTGAGACAAATTGGGCAATCTGACACTGAGGGCATTAAGCCACCAAGTATGCTGGTCTACATTGGTTTAGTATTGAAAACAAGTGTTGCCAGTGCAAAAAAACAGCAATTGTGGACCCAGGGCTTTGCAAGACCACATTAATCATCTGAGTGTATTGTAGATGTTATACATAACATTATTCAACTTATATTTCTAGAAATGCTGCCATAGTGCTATTTACATTATTCATGTGGTATGTGTGAACTTCAACGCAGGGTGTGCTTACAGCAGCTAATGATAGTCTTGTAAATCGGGATGTTTTTTTTTCTGACTTTGGAACTGAAACGTTGATAAGACAGATTTGATGTCAGTCCCACTTCACTCTTCCCAGTTCTGATGTTAATGGAATGCAGCATTATGCTACACTGGTAGGTCTCTTCGAGGGGAACAAGCTATTTCAGGCAACTTCTGGTACTGTGAGGAGAAGGAGAGGAAGAAGACGATGTCTGTCTTTTTGGTGTGTGAAAACACGCTCTTTAAGTGGTAGGCAGCTTATTCACTTCAAGACTTGCATTAAACTTAAAGGGTTAACCCTTAAACAAACAAAGCAGGGCTGCTCAAGATGATTTTATAAAGGCAAATATTTCATTTTTATGGGAGTGGGATACATTTGAACTTCAATTTTTTCACGCCCTGCACACTGTGTTCCTTGTAAATCACGTTGCTGTCTCTGCAATAGTGTTAGATTCCACAAAGAAAAGTTGATCAGCTTTCATATTGGCCTCTCTTTGCAATGAGATCATCTGTGACCAGTTATTGAGCGCCACAAAGGAGACATATCAGTGACTGCGGTCAGGCTTCTGGGACCCAAGCTTCCTGATAAAATATCCCTTCATCCATCAGTATCGAATCAATTTGAAGTGTTTGACATTTTATATTTCAAAGAAGAAAACATATTTGATTTCGCAACCATTTACTTTTTAACATTTTAGAAATTCATTTTCTGAACATAAACCAAATCAAACCTCTCAGCACGCACTCTCAACTGACATGGGCAGTAATCACACTTAGGGTTTCAGAACATTACCTTGTTAGAACACAATGACTTTTGACCCATATTGATGTCCCAACTGTGGTTTATGATTAAATAAATAAGAATGCAGTGTGCTGCCTCTGCCAATGTGTCTGTTTCTGCCTTCCACATAAAAGGGACAAATCTGACTTTTGTTGGTTGTAAAATTTGCACAGCACTGTTGAACGGAAATGTGTTCAGGAAAAAGGATGACCAACACGTTGGCATGTAACACTGTTAGCGTGGTCTTAATTCATGTTGTCATCAAGCATTTCTCAAGAACCCAAGAGTACTGAGACTTTTACCCTCAAAGCCTTGTTTGCTTTACACAGACAGGGACATTGGCAAACAAAATGAATATTTATGGGAACAATCAAAAGCAGTAAAAAAAAAAACAGCTTGCCAAAACAGACTTTTTCATTCTTCTTCAACCCCATATGCACTGTGCTGACTGTTTTCATTCTGTCATATTCGTCATATCCGTTCATTGCCATTAGCTGTCCACTTCAACAAAATATTTTTTAATGCTAGCTATTACATAACACCAAATGTAACTAGCATTAAACATTTTCTCTTACCTTCAAGTGTATGTTGGTTTTCTGCGTGAATTCCTATGTTGAAGTAAAGTTGATGAAAAATATTTCACCGTAATTCAAATAAAATGACTGCTAAAACTAAAAATGGAGAGCTTAAGCAAATAAGCAATAGATGTTGGGACTGAGACTGATCCTGTCTGATCGTTAGTTGACCAATCAGAGGGACAAAAAGGGTTGATCCTGCATCATGACATTATCATTTATATTTGCCTCGTCGAAATGTACATGATGGCCTTAAGTTAAAATGACAAATCATGCATTTTTTGTAAACTGGATGGATCAAATCTAACTGATTGGGGGTTTATATGGGCTTTACTGTACAGTCAAGGGTTAACATCCAAGTTTCCATATCACACCACCTGTGATGGCTGCCACCATTGGCCTGTTCTCATGGTAATCTCTCAAGGTGTTTAAAGCACCAATGAGTGATGCAGCCTTTGTCAGCGCAGGCGGCTGCTTCACCCAGTACCAGACCCTTGGAGGGGGTCATGGCAGATCAAAGGTGCTGGTCACAGCCATTAGGGCCCGGCAGCCCAGACCCGACATGAAAAGCTTGTGTTTTGAAAAGGAGGGCAGAAGGAAAAAAACAACAGGGCCCTCTTCGTTTAAAAAGCAAGCAAACTGTGAAATAATTGAAAAGGTATGTCAATCAAGAGCAGGAGCACAGCGGGAACTCCGAGATTCCCAGGCTTTGCTCTGGTCGAGCACTGAGCCATGGAGAGCTGCTCAAGGGTGCAACCCAAGAAATTAAAGACCTGGGAAAAGGAACAAAAAGAAGACAGGAGGAAAGGAGCAGAAAAATCTCTTTTTCTCGCTCTCTCTTTGCTCAGTCTTTCAATCTTTGCCGCTTGAAATTTGGGATGAAAGGAACCATTTTGCCACACTTTGTAGAGGTCCATTCAGACTGCCGGGTCATTAATAAGATCTTGTCTAGCTCTTCACCTCTCAGGTGAGTACCAAAGATTTATTGGAGGGGGGACTGTGCCTGCCCCTGCCACCAAAACCCCCATCTTATAACCAGCACCTTCACTCTGTACTTCCCTCTTCCTCCTCCTCCTCCCATACCATGAGTCCGACAAAAGAGAAACCCGTGAGAGTGTCGCCCTCTTTCCTTTCTGCCTCTTTTTTTTCTCAAAGTCAGAAAAGGCTTGAATGATCTGACGATGGGCTAAAATCCAAAAAATAGGGGATGGAGGGGGAAAAAAGAGTATGAAAAAGACTGGCTGAAAGACTTTTTCTATGCTTCTAAAAATCCCATGGAGTAGAAATAAATGGCAAGTCCACAGTTGAGTAGACACGTATAGTGCAGGATTTGCTTGTAATGGCAGCTTGAGCGTATTGACAGTCCCAGCCCAAACATGTCAAAGGTTAAGAGATCCTGCCAATTGCAAGTGGGAAGCCAAAAGTACCTTTTCATGAGCTTAATAGGGCCATCGGCTGATACTTTGCTCAGCAGAATGCAGAGCTGGAGTGACCCGCAGTTTGCAATGCAGGGGATGAACAAAGAGCTAATTTGTATCCATTACTTTTCTTTATTCTTTCCTTAAGTGGTGCTACTCTAAATAATTGCAACATTTTTAATCAAATTTATTGGTAAATAAATAATTCATTTTCATGGATATATTTGCTCGGCTACATCATTTTTGCAGGGAAATTACATCCCGACTAGTTGTATATAGCAGGCAAGATACATCAAAGTATCTTTAAAAATATGTTTTTCAGTACAAAATAAAATAAATTTGGTATATTACTTTATAATGCAGTACTGTATGAAATAAAATGGCATAAAACAAGACATCTGTGTAGATTCTCATTCATCCAGGTCATGGTTATCTTGAAAATTTAAAATCAAGGCAACTGGAACTCAACACAGTCCAGTTGCCTTGTTTTTGAACCTTCAAGATAATACAAGACACAACAATGATATGGCTAGCAAAGCAAAAGAATAGATACAATACAATACAAATAATTCAATGTAAGGAAGACACAAGACACTATTTGATATAACACAAAACAAGAATGAAATATGGAATGCAATATGGTACAATATATACAGTGTGGCATAGCACAAAGCCATATTTAATGGAATGTGACAGCGAAAGTCACAAACTAGTATGGTACAGTAAGATCACATGCTGTACAACATGATACTATGCACTAAGATACAACAGAATAAGGAACGAAACAGTACAACGCAGTTTAAAATCATACAATATTTAATGAAACAATAGGATGCACCATACAATATATTACAATGGGGCACAGTATGGCTAAACTAGAAAAAAATACATTAAAATACAACATGGTCCAATATAATGCAGTATATTACCAAGGGCACTATAGCCTATAATATACCACAATGTGTTATAACCAATGACATATGATACAGTATGGTTTACTACAATAGGACAGTATAGAATACAATATGATATAATGCAATATGGTGCTATATGATACAGTGCATTGCAGTATGGAGCAGTATCATACCATAGATCAGAGTGTTACAGGAATAAGTCCAAAAACTCTGAAATGAGTTTAAATTTAAAGTGTTGTTGGGTGTTTAAAATGTTGATTGCTGAAGTGCTGCTAACAAGGACTGCAAAATGGCCTTAGTCAAGCATTTCTGAACATATCTTACTAAACAATAATTTGTACACCATAGCCATCCTCCAATCAGATCATCAATTTAAAGGAAACTCTTATGCTGCATTCACACCACAAGCGACCCAGCTACCAAAATCACGTCGCCCACTGACGTATCGTCGCGCGTACATAAATACCTAATTTTGGTCACCGCTGCCATCGGCCGTCGCTCGGTGACGTCACGTCCACCCGAGTTTCACTGTGATCATATCATATATCAAATAATAGGATGTATCAGTGGAAATTATTCCAGCTGTATCCTTTTCGTTCACTTATCACACTGCAGCTGATGCCCTGCAGCAGCATCATCTGTGAGTTTCCAGCGGTCCGTCTAGGTGTAAGTAATGTCCTCACTGACTAATGTTTCCCGCACAGACATGGGTTGTGACTCTGTAGTACGGATGAATAACAATCTGTCTAGGGTACTGTCACACGTGCACACAGTGCTGATTGATCAACTTTCTTTTTACTTTCACATCGCGCGACAAGCTGTGTGTTAGTGTGAAAAGCAACTGTCACATCGTGGGAGCATTAGCCCCGCACCATTGCAGCTGTACGCTGACTTTGCATGGAGAGTGATCACCGAGGTAGTACAAGTAGCGTGCGGTGTGAACGCGGTATTTAACATGGGGTCACAAGATGCCATACACTGAGAAATAGATGCTTCTAAGCTGATACACCATGTTGTAGTTCCATAGTAGCTTAATGATAGTTTTTTACTCCCACCAATAACATTTAAGCTTAGAAAATGGGCCAAGAAGGGTTGTTAATTAAGATAAGCACAAAGAACAGAACATGTATGTTTCATTATGTTTTGTTTGCTATAGCGCTTATTACCAGCAATGATCTAAAACAGAGACAAAAACAACGTAGGTTTTCTTTAGGCTTGCAGTCAAGGAAACCATTGCAATGCTAACTTAACTTAATATTACATGACACAGAATTTGAAGCAATTTTGAATTATACTGTATCAGGTTAAATATTATTGTAAGCCATATCATATGACATTGTATACTTTCCTAATCATTCAGTACATTGTTAGCTTCATCATGGATTGTATTTTATTCTTACCACATCCATACATAAAATTGAATTAAACAAATAGGTAATTAAATAGGGTAATTGGTTACATTATCACATACTGTACATCGTATTTTATTGTATAGTATACTGTTTCATACTCTCTTCCCATATCGCCATCGGTATCATTTTTGCATCATAAGCTGTATTAAATCGTATCATGAGTTGCACTGTATTATAAGCTGTTGTGTGTTGTGGATTATGCATTGCACGGCAGTTAGTTGAAAAGAATGATCTTAACAGTGCTTTTAAAATTGTGATGCATACAAAAATTAAAGAAGACATATCATGCTTGTTTCTCCTTTTCACTATGCCAGACTAGGATGCCTGTAAAGCATTTCTGCCCTCAGTACAAGTCATTTAGTTCCTTCATTGCCCCAAAATAGCGTTCTCAAAATCCTCATTTTAGGCCATTATCAAGCTCTCGTTGAAACGCTCGGTTCTCAGGCTGACCTACAGTAACCTCGTAACGTCACAGCCCTTTGTGCTCTGATTGGTCAGTTCTATCAGAGCTGCCGAGAGGGTTCAGCCAGCCTGTCCTTCTTCTTCTACTGTATTTACCGGCAGGCTCAAAGCAGCGACCGTGCATTGAGTCCCCCTACAGGCCAGAGCTGGTAATGAGTGAGTGTGAGCGAGGGAGCTATATACTGCTGGTTGGTGGATGTGTTCCTTGGTGACGGTTTTGTGGCTAACGGACATCACAGAGGAGAAGCTGTTTTATCAGATTACTCCAATAAAAAGAAATGTACCTCGTGTTGTCACGATGATTTAAATCTCGCGGACATCTCGTAATGACCTATTTTCAGAGGCATCAAATCTCATTCTAGGATATCAGAAAAAATACAATATGTCATTTTTTGAAAATTAAGGGGGTGTAAGGTCTTGTTTTCAAATTTATTATATTATATGTAAGTATTAAATCATGCATCAGCATGATATGTCTCCTTTAAGGTTCAGTAGCTGTGCCTCTACATTAATTTAAATCAACACTATGTAGCTTTTCAAACATAATATAATCCTTCGATATTCATTGTGATGGTCCACCACTTTACAGTGAGTTCAATGAAACCTCTGTCGTGGTCTGGAGTGGTCTGTATCCCTTTAACTGGCGCTATGTAGCTTCGAGGTGGATGGTGGGAACCCTGCCACACTAAAAAAACTACAAGTTTGGACTGCTTTACGGCATACGTCACTTCCCCCGATTCCCAATTCGTTTAAAACACGAAAGTCTCGGCGAAAGCCAATCGTGGAGCTTTAACCATGGCAAGGCAACAACATCAGGAAGAGAAAAGTTTTGTCGGAGGGTACAAAACAAAGAAAGCGAGAGAAAAACAAGCTGAAAGCTCAGACCAGAATAAACATCGATTCGGCGTTCACTCGCTGGCGTGAAATAAAAGACGAGGAGGGATGTCCGACTACTATCAGGTATGTTAGCGACTAATTTATGACGAAGTTCCTCAAACAAACTTGACAGGAAAAAAGTACAGCACAACAAATCCAGAACGTACCAGTATGTAGTTTTGTTTAGACCTCTTTCAAGTGTGTGATATCACCAGCTCAACGTTGTCTTTACTTTTATTCACTTTATCGCTTCAACAGGACGGGGGCAACCTCACGCTAATAAAACAAAGTTGAACTTTGCGATTTTTAACACTGTCATTCAGTCAAAAATAAATACATTACCTCGTCGCTACCCATCCTGCAAACAGCCGCTGAAGACAGAAGAATACTTTGTAGCGAAGTCCTGGCTTCTGTGATTCGCCTACAAAACAAACGCACGCGGCCGGCAGATCTGTATTCTTACGACAGTATGCGCGCGCTAGAGCTCATGGGTAGTTGAGTTCTCTCTCCGGTCAAGCGGGGATCTTCCGTAGTGCTGCTTTAAAATTGATTCAAAGTATACTAGTTTCACAACTGTATATTTTTACACACTAAAAATGTGCCCCACTATTAATCCATGTCTGAAATAATAATTTAGTAATTGTTGGGCATAAACAATTAAATCCAAGAAAGCTAGAACAATCTATAGACTTAAAGTTAAAATCAAAGTATTTAAGTTTTCCTCAGTCTGCAGACTATGCAGGTCATGAATCTCTCCAAAACTTCCAGTAATGTGAGCGTTGGATTTCAGGGGTTAGGAAGCCCCTCTAATAGCCTGGAAGAGCTTGCTCTGATTTCTCAGGCTTTGAACACAATGGAGTGACTTTTCAAAGGGGCGACTGGGAGTTATATGGATCTAACTGCTCTTTATAGATGTGTGGTCAAGCGTCCAGAGCCCAAGTGATTCCTCCAGACTACATAAAATCCCTGTTTCATGTGCTCTGATCTTTTGTGTTGTTTGGCTGCTGCACCAGAATGTTTGAATGGAGTGACATGAAGGGAACCTGTAGGAATAGGAGATGGAGAAAATGAAAAATGTATGACAAATATTGACGATCGTACTCAGTTTGACTCCTTTTGTATTAAAGTTTGAACAAATATTTTGTCGTTATTCAGCTTTTGAATCTTGCCAAGTTTTTTTTGTTTTGCTGTCGTGCCAGCCACAATTGTGGCTGATAGCGTATTTATGGATTGTAAGTCCAGGTTCTATTCTGTCCATCCATCTTGCAAATTTCCCTGTGTGGGAGGAATAAAGGTTTATTCTAAAGGTTTATTCTTTTAATTCTTGAGCAAGAGTTTCCTTAAAAAGTGCTGAAAAATCCACTCTTGATTTAGAACAAAAATGCTTCAATTTGAAGGTCAATATAAAAAGGCTTCATGTTATTCCTGTTTGGTACATCTGAGATCTCAATAACTTTTTAGGTATACATGTCAACATTGCACAAATGTCTACTTGTCACAATCGCTTATTTGTTAACTTCATATTTAAAGAATGCTTGAAAGAATTTTTATCAAGCTTTGTACAGATATCCACTTTGATTAAAGATGGCTGTTATCAACTGAATACTTTTATCATTGCCTAGAAATATTTATAGAACACCATATGAAGCACTGAAATGTTTTCTTAGCTTTGAGAGTACATAACTTTTCTTATTGAGCTTAAGCATTGAACTGAAAACAAAAAGAAGAATCAGCTTGGACGAGCGCAGTATACCACAAACTAAAGGCCCTTGGTTAGTCATACTACATACTGCTACACAGTACAACCTACATAGACCAATAGCCTTACATGATGTCGGCTAGTGGTGACTGTTGGTACTTGTCCAAAAATGGTGGATGGAGGGATGATTGACTCTACAAGTGTCACTAACAGGTTCAAAGTTCAGAATGAAAGATCATACAGGGACTCCTTTGGATCTGATTTACTGACAAATCAGTTTTACACTTGTTTTTTTTACACCAACTCTTAAGCTAATTTTCACGGATATAACTCCATCTAGTACGATTTATGCCAACACCAAAATGCTAACTCTTCTCATTTGCGGTGTACTAAATTATGTAGAAGGCGGTTTCGAAAAAGACCAGATTCTTCCAACACAGAAACTTTCTTGGTGACCTGAAAATGGCTGCTTCGATAAGATGATCTTTGATTCTGATTGGTTGGACGGTTAACCAATCAGAGAACCAACAAAGGGTCTTTTGCGAGTAGAAATAATTTTGGGTTGACATTTTTGGATCTATTAAATCCAGTACAAGTGTTTTACATTGAAGCCCTCAACCTTTTTTCGTCACTCTTCCCAGTGCCCCTAATGTGACAAACATCCTTCCAACGCACCTACTGCGCCTTGAACCCAAAGCAGAAAATAATGGTAATTACCGCTGGCACCACTTTCAGGCACCAGCGGTTTTCATTGGCCTGGACCGATCCCCCATAAATCCTTGCAGCAGTCCAATCACCAGCCGGGCCTCAGCTAATTGCTTATGAGTCCCTTGCACGCTCCAGGTGCCACCGTGGAACACCCGGTGTTTGTAAACACAGCCTATAAAGAGAAGGCTGCCATCAAAGTGTTAATGTTTCCTCAGAGGATCAGAGGCGATGTGGGAATGATGGGGGTGCAGCTGTGGTTTTGTACCTGGATGTTCTCCACCAAGGCATTCCCTCCTTCTTCACAGCTGTGCAGAGAGCGGAGAGGGCTTCTTTTACATGCTCCTGTCAGAGAAGAAAGACACTCAACAGGAGTTTGTGTTTGTTTACCTTCCTCTTCCTCTCTGTCCTTCTCTTTACTCTTTGTACCTCTTTATGTCTGCGCCTGAAGTAGATGACCTCACAGGGTAAGCACGGCAGCCGATGTTCAGGGCTGACGAAAACAAAGGTGGAGGTAGTTGCGTGCTTAGAAAGATGGGGGCAGCAGATGTGTTTTTAAGTTTTAGGGCCCTTCAGATGTGCTCTTTGAAACCAGAAACAGTAGTCTGATGGCATTAGCAGCTATCCTCCAGGGACCAGGTAGTTACACGGTAGCATCTTTGCAAGTTATCCCAACATGGGATTATGTACTGTGTAAAAAAAGATCTTCCATGGTCAGTCAATACCACAAAAAAGTTTATTAAGTCACCTTTGAACAGTTTTCAGGGGACATTCATGTACTGTACACAGGGATGTATAAAATAAATTGACAAGCACTATGAAAAGGCAGGAGACTTAATATTTGCAAGACAACTCAAGTAGAAATACACTGGATCCCCACTCCCGACCAAAGTCAGCAAAGGCTTGATTATTTAGCAGACAATTGGACTCGAGTCATAGGGACTCGGACTCGAGGTGACTTGTGCCGCTAGTGAGACGACTTGCAACTCGACAAGTACTCGTACTCAGGAGGTAAAAACTCAAGACTCAACTTGACTTGAGACAACATGAAAATTGGAAGACTGTACGCACTCAGGCTTTATATGAAGAGCCAAACAGGAGATATACGCCGCTCTTTCCTTTTAGGTTCACTTTATTGATGCTCCATTCACAGTACACTCATCCGTCACCTAATGTTGTCTACGCACATATTCTTGTCCACGTACATACGTTCCTACCACACACTCGCTTCTGCGACAGTGATGGTCTGTGGGCAGGGTGCATTGGACGCGGGTTCCAAATTGCCCACCGCTATGTCTTCTGTTCTCAAAGTAATTTTTTTGCATATAAAAAATTTCAATCAGATGGAAAACAAAGACACCAAGTGCACGACCTGCAACGCTTTGATAAGTGAAAAAGAGGGCACAACATCAAACTTTATCCGCCACCTGAGGACACATGAGGCCAAGTAAGTAAAACCTGCAAATGTTAGCCAGGTAGCTAGCGTTCCTGCCATAGGTCAATATGGCAGGAACGTTAGCCCGACCTGTGGTCAATATGAAGCTAGCAAAGCTAATATTAGTAAAGAGGGTGTACGTGTGTTGTATGTGTGGGAAGATGAGGTTTCTCTTTTTAAGGTAAAAATCTGAGTGCTTTTTGGGTGGACTGGGAAATGATGGTGAGGAACTTGACCCGTCATAACCTGTAACTCAACTTGACTTGACTTTACAAAACCTGTGACTCGACTCGACTCGACTTGCCCACAACAGAAAAAACTTTGGACTTGCTTGAGACTCCGATCAAATGACTCGAGACTTGCTTGGGACTCAGATCGGAGGGACTTGGGCAATTGTCTGTTATTTGGTGGCTCTCAGGAGTATTTAAACCAACACTATCTAAGATTCCAGCTTTCAGCTCTATAGGGGCCTCTATGGTCGCTGAGTAAAACTGCACAACCATAAAACAGAGCCGTTCACACCAATGTGCATTTGTTGACATACTGAGGGAGGCAAAGTGAGCCAACAGGATGTCCCAAGAGACAGATAAACCATGTAGACTGATAGGGTACAGTCTGATCATGTTTTTTTTTTTTGAAATAAATCATCATATACATACAAGTCCAACAATAACAGAGCTAAATCAGCATCCGTCGGACATCCTTTCTTGTCTTTCAGCTCATGCCAGCGAGTGAACACTGAGCCAAAGTTTATCCCTGTCCGAGCATTTAGCTTGTTATTCTCCTGCTTTCCTTTTTTCGTCTCCTCCGATCAAACTTTTCTTCCGGTTTTTCGCTGCTTCCGCCATGATAACAACTCCACATTTAGCTTTCATCTTCTTCTTCTTGTTTATGGCGGACGGTATCCAACGTCAGAGGAGCATTACCGCCACCCACTATGCAGGAGTGTGAGCCAGAGGTCCCTTTTTCCATTATGAAAATTAGTGCATATTTACTTTAAACTAAGTTCTGTTTGTTAAATCTGTTTTAAGAATTCAAAAACTCTTTTATATTCTCTTTTTCCCAAAGTTTAGCTTTTGCCTAGAGGGGAAAGTGATGTATGCCATAAAGCAGTCAAAGCAGTAAACATTTGTAGTTTGTAGTTGTAGATGGTTCCTACCATCCACGTGGAGGTTACATAGTGTCAGTGAAGGCGATACAGACCCTCCCCGACCGTGACAGAGGTGTGATTCAACCTGTTGTAAGGTGATGTACCATCACAATGACTCTAGAAATATCATATTAGGGTGGAAAAACTGCTTATTGTTGGTTTAACCTGATCAACTTGTGGTGTGATGTATGTTTAGAGTAGGCTAATTTATCCCCAAAGACGTTTAGGGACCCCAACTGAGATCATAATTATTAAATGTTTTTAATATTCAGAGATCAGAAATCCTGATGTGTGTGGAGTGCACCAAGAACAGCCAAGAATATCTTCTGTGCTTTGTCACGTTGATAGGAAAAAGGCACATTTTGATGCTGTTATACATTTTTAAGAACATATTTTAATTAAAGCCTGTATTTACATGCCTTCAATCTTTAATTTCAATCTCTATTTGCATAATGCCAAATCACAACAAATGTTATCTCAAGATGTTTTTTTGATTTTGTTTTTATTTATTTTATTTTTTATTTCTTTTTTAATTGAATTTTCAATCCAATCCCAGCATGAATTTGTCAGCAGCACAGCACCTTGCCAGGATTGGTTACAGTTATCGTGGCAAGAAAAATTCTCTGTTAAGCAGCAGAAAATCTTGAGCAGAGCCAAACTCATGCTAGACTGTATGGACTAATTCAGAAACCTCTGTTTAGTATGAATTCGGAACAAAGTTGAAAAACAAATCACTACTAACTTACTTCACAGCAATAAAAGTGAGATAAACTATGGATTTGTTACCAAAATCTTCATATCTGAATTAAAAAAGCTCCTTGGCAGCCACAAGGTTAAGTATTAAAGATATAATATTAAAATGCACATTAGGCTTTCAAAGCAGACTGATTTGGATTTTCACAGATGCAACCCATAAAGTGTGGCTGTGATTTTTAGACTCTATTATGCAATGCAACAGTATTGACATTTATCTACAAATAGCTCTGTTTTGTACTAAGAGATATTCCCAATATCAACAAACAAGTAGATGATTGCATTCGAGTAACAGGAAAACAGGATGAAGTCACTGAAGTCTTGTGCTCTTAAATTTGACCAGTTCTTCATTGTAGTGTCTATAGTCAGGCTAAGAACCTAATTACCTTGTCCCTCATGCTCAGTAAATTTTCCTGAATATTATCTGTTATGTTTCCATGCTATTGACTTGGAAGCTAGAAGAAGAAAATCCATGCAAAATCAAGAAAAAAATGTCTGATTGGCTGAAATGTTTCTTGCATACGTAAATAGACTAAAGGGATAGTTTGGGATATTTTCAGGTGTAGTTGAATGAGGTTAATGACAGAAGCAGAGCTGATCTCCTTCAGTATGGCTTTTGAAATGTACCTAATATAATCTCTATTAAAAAAAAATCTGGAACTATTTCTTTAAGTTTTAGGATCTTATGAGAAGTGAAGAGTAACAGAGTCTGCACTTTTTATGTATAGGTAAAAGAACTTCCATACTCATCAATAGAAGTTTGGAAGTAATATTTCAGTTGATAGTTTCTTCCCTTTCATAAAACCAATTGGTATTGTATTTTATATTGTTGGAAAGCCTGATTGGTAAACTTTACTATGAGATACAACTTGTAAGGGTCGTGCTTGTCGTGATATGAGAAACACAGATAAATATGTCGATTGAAAGCATTATCAAACTTCTTTCTGACTTTAAACATCACGTTTTCCTCATCCTTACTTAGTTTTCTCAATCCTTACCTGGTTTTCCATGTGCCTTAACCTTGACTATACTGTTACTGCATTATAAAACTGATTTTAAAGGCTAATAGATAATCATTTAGGGTCCAAACCAATAGTCTGCAAGTCCATCATCCCAGACAGCACCTACAAACAAACCTGTGGTATTTATACAAATCATTTTGCTTCAAGATTGACTGAAATATGTGATTCAATCCTTTCAAGGTCCGAACTGGTAAATTATTATTCAGCAGCAACAACAAAAATAACAAAAACATGCTAACTTGAGTCTTTATGCCACTGCCAGCATTTCTGTTCTCTCCAAAACAAATTTGGATTGGCACAAACAAATATGTAGAGTGGACTGCAGCAGCTGTGAACCCCCGGTGTGATCGTTTACAGTGTTTTTCATTGCTGGATAGTTTTAACCATGAAGAGGGCTCAGGAGCTCAGAACCTGGGTTTGTACTTATACAGCTGGGGATGGTCAGCCGTGTGGCCATGTGCCCGCTGACGCCTTTATGACTCCTTCATTTCCTTCCAATGCTGGGTCACACCGTCCCTTAGCACCTTGATCTCATGCTATGTTTACAGCATCTGTCCAAGGACAACAGTCATTTTCCCTTCAAGCAACAACATTGCATGTTTTCCTCTAACAGACTTGGTTTCTGGGGGTGCAAAAAAAAAAAAAAAAAGATTTTCGTGCTGTGATCTGATAACAGGCCCATCAGGGTGCTTTTGAAGGTGTAAGTGGGCAAATAAAGGCAGAAAGAAAAATACCATCCAGGAGAGAGCTTCATCTTTAGTAATTAGCAGCTATTCAGAACCCTGTGGTATGCCCTCGGGTCATCTCCAAAACATCTCCCTGTCGTAGCCATGACAATGGGTGCGTGCCTTTTATTTTTGTACGCAGACTAAAACCAGATCAAGAGTGAGCCACATGGGACTTGTTTGCAATCACTGCCCAGAGGAAACAATTAGCCCACAAGCTTGCCAGCCTTTTTCATGGGGTGAAGTGTGCTTGAGAGGATGCTTAAGAGGCCGACAGACACAGGTTTTTATGTCCCTTAGTAAACAACGCAGGGCATCATCAGGGTGGAGTGTGACATCTGGAGTCTGGAGCTTTAAATGGATGCAGCAAGCCAGTCAGAGATGATGATGATGATGATCCAGCTTGGAGATCATGTATAAGTGTGTTTAGGGCATACAGTGTCTAAGATTTGGAATGCAATACGAGCTTGCATATTTATTGTAATTTAATATAAGTACAGACAATTAACATGTGGTTTATTAATCTCCTTTATAACCAACAGAGTGGTATTTGCCTTTGGCTCTGTTTCACTGAAGTCAGTGACTTAGGAGAAATATTGTATACACATGAGCTTTGCATGCTTTGTTTGATAAAGGATTACATTTCTTTTTGTGGGACACAGATGGCATCACTTAATTTCCCCATTTTCCTTGACTGAGTATTGACTGTCTGTGACTACATGTACCAGGGTCTGCCTACTGTTGTAGCTGTAATAAGACCCCCCTGCAATCATGTGACACACATGTAGTAACTTGTTAATGCTACTCTGATGATGGTGTATTCTGTTTACCTCAGAACTTGCATGTAGAAACTGGAAATTACAGTATGTCACATGCAAGTCAGGGTATCGGAAGATTTTCCAACCCCCCCATCTATGAATTCCAGCTAACAATTGAGGGCAGCCTCATCGACATATACAATCAAGTCATGCAATGACTTCCTGATGAAGGCTTGATGCCGAAATGCGTCAAAGTTTGTTTTTAAGGTCTACATGACCATGCCGTTAAAATAAAGACATTTTAATAGTATAAAGAGAGTGCCTTAGAGTCTCTTCTTTTTGTTTCAAGGACATCCCTCAGTGAATTGGGGGTGATTCCCAATGGTTGGAAGTTGGCTGACGGATAATTGGAAGTCAACAGGCATTCAGCTGGAAGGGATAAATTGAAGTTGCAGCACCTGTCTCTTACCAGACTAGGATGCCTGTAAAGCATTTCTGCCCTCAGTACAAGTCATTTAGTTCCTTCATTGCCCCATAATTGCGTTCTCAAAATCCTCATTTTAGGCCATTAACAAGGTCTCGTTGAAATGCTCGGATCTGAGGATGACCTAAAGTTGCCTCACAACGTTACAGCCCTTTGTGCTCTGATTGGTCAGTTCTATCGGGGGTTGAGCCAGCCTGTCCTTCTTCTTCTACTGTATTTTCCGGCAGGCTCAAAGCAGCGACTGCGTATTGATTCCCCCTACAGGCCAGAGCAGGTAATGAGTGACTGTGAGCTAGAGATCTATAAACCCCTGCTGGTGGATGTGTTCCTCGGTGACGGTTTTGTGGCTAACAGACATCACAGAGGAGGAAGTGTTTTATCAGATTACTCCAATAAAAAGAAAGGTACCTCGTGATGTCATTATGTTTGAAATCTCGCGGACATCTCGCAATGACCTATTTTCAGAGGCATCAAATCTCGTTCTAGGATATCAGAAAAAATACAATATGTCATTTTTTGAAAATTAAGGGGGTATAAGGTCTTGTTTTCAAATTTATCATATTATATGTAAGTATTAATTCATGCATCAGCATGATATTTCTCCTTTAAATCTCGCGGACATCTCGCAATGACCTATTTTCAGAGGCATCAAATCTCGTTCTAGGATATCAGAAAAAATACAATATGTCATTTTTTGAAAATTAAGGGGGTATAAGGTCTTGTTTTCAAATTTATCATATTATATGTAATCTCCTTTAAGCAATAGTAAATCATCATTAAACAGAAGTAAATGATCAGTTCATGCTAGATTCATAAATAGTTTATTAATAATCAATAAAATATCAGAAAAGCTTTATTGATGCATTAGTTTACAGTTAGTAAAGTATTTGAAATCCTCAGAAAACACCAAACACGTTATCTGTATGACATGTTGTATAGATTATTTATCACATGTAACATACATATCACATGAAATTAATTTTGTCCTCATCTTACTTAACCAACTGTTACAGTCTGCAACATCATTTGTAACGGCAATGTTATGATCAATTCTCAACTGGGATACTCAAGAAGTTTTAGATTTTCATCCATGGTTACAAGGTCACCACTCACAAACAGTGTATTAATGCTTTATGACCTGTTAATGTGCTTACTTGTGTACCAAGTGCAAAACCTAACATGCATCAATAGTGTGACTGCCATGAAGTTGCTGCTTTTAAACTGTGACCCAATTGTGCACTGGTAAAACACAGTCATATTAAGTCTTACAATCAAACACAGTTTCACTAGGAAATAATGTGAAACACAATTTTATTATTTTAAATATTCCATGTCCTAGTGTGTTTGACTGTTTACATCTTGTCTTGGGATTTGATGTAAGGCGAAGTACAAAAAAGTGTCTCTGTAGAGGATCAGATGCCACTCTATTTACCTCCCCTTTAGAAACGCTCCAATCTAAGGGAGCAGGGATGCTTCGGGAGCCAATGATATTGAGCTTTGTCCAAGAAGTGTCTGACAGGGCAGTAGCAGGGATCATGGTGTCTGCCTCTGATATGAAGAAAACACATATGTAGGTGGAGAGCAGTAGTCATCAACCTTTTTTAACTGAAGATCCCCAAAGATGCCACCAGATAAAGCTACCCACCCAAATAGTTTCGACTGAATGATTATTTTACCCACACCTAATCCAGATAAAATTTTTGATTCATCAATGCGATAAAGGGAAGGAATAAAAAAATAAAGAATCAGTGGATTTGAAGTCACATTGGCATTTTATAAATTATGAAGCTAGACACAAAACAAAGCTCATTACTAGGAGTTGAAGATTGAAACATTGAGGGCCCAATACAAATTGTAAATAGTTTGAACATACTGCTCATACAGAAAATCACTGTGGTAAATGGAAGGAATTTAGACTTAATAAACCTTACAACAGCTGGATTAACCAGTTTCATACATTTCATGGTAAAGTAAACAGTCATCCCACTGTGTTGGATTGAGACCAAATGCTCACAGAAATGTCAAAGAGATGGATCAAGACCCACAGGTTAGTAAGCCCTGCTGTTTAGCTATTACACGATAAAACAGAGCATTTATAGTGGCATTTTCTTAAAAGGCACATAGCACATTTCAGTGAATTGAGAGTTTAGTAAAAGGTGTGATGTTTTTTGGCTTCCCAAGTTCCTCGGAACAACATTAAACGCACAGAAGATTGATTTTGCGGGACATGGGGCCATAAAGGGTGGCATTTGTACAAGCCCGAGAAGGCCAGTGCTATGTGTACTCACCCAGTTCTAATGTAAGCTCTACATTTCCATAACTGATAATGAACTACAGATGAAATACACAGGAAAGCATTGTCCAATCATCTCATAAGCCCTGTTGCATGATTGTGAGTGTGGGATAAGTATTGTGAGTTAAGTGTGTTCTGACATCCCTACAGAGAATTATTATAGAAGGCCTCTAAACTAGCTTTTATTGGAATATTAATGCTTTTATTTTGTAATTGCCCACTCTTTACCTCTTGCTCTAACATGCTGCTTGCTTGTCTTGTCTTCCCACACATTCAACTCTCTCAGTTTATTGTGCGTGTCCTGTCTGTCTGTCTGTGTTTTTTCTCTCTCCCCAGAGCACATGTCTGTCTGGTATCCTAATCGCTAATGATGGAGTCTCTTTTGATGGGGGAACTCCCGACTCTGGATGTTTCTGACCTAGACTCTTGTCCTCTCTTTTATTTTCCAGGTCTGATGGAAATCCGATCTGTCAGTGTGGGAGTTGTCGCCATCAAATCTGTCAGCACCGGGCTGTACTTAGCTATGTCCAAGAAAGGCACGCTCTTTGGATCGGTGCGTATACAAGCTGAAAACATTGTTTCTGCCGGTCAAGTTGGGAGGGGAAGAGGGAGGGAAGGGGGGAATGCATAGGGGTACCAAATGAGTGCTTACCTAATGTGTTTGATTCTGGAAGTATGAGGGATCTTACTCTATGGGGTCCAGAAAAGGTCAAAGTGTTACAATCAATCATGTCTGTACACCTGGCTGGTTGATGATACTTTCAAGTTGTGTTGTCATGTTCCAACGTCAAAATGTCAAACAAGGGGAAACAAATCCAACCTGCAACAACAAAGAGCCAGCTGGGAACCTAAAAGTCTTTGCGTGCCATCTGCTGAATTGTTAACACTACAAGCTTTTAAAAGTAATCACCTCTTTTTGTTAAGAACATCAGGTCTAAAATGTGTGGTGTCTAGCCCGTGTTCATATCTGCTAAAGCGAGCGATAAGAGGCAAACAATCAGACAGGAGTGATAACGCAAGTGCCTCCACAGTAAAAATACTGAAAACCTGATTCTTAAATGTAACAGTCGTATCAACAAAAATGGAGTGAATGATTTTATCTTATGCTATGAGATATTATCAGCACCTTACAGCTTCTTGACAGGATTTTAGCAAATACACTAAATATTTTGAGAATCATAATCCCTCTTGGCTCTGAAAAACTGAAGAACACATTTAAAGCTGACAGTGAATTGTCAGACAACTTAGTTCTATCTTATTTAAAAAGAACTAAACACACTAAATTTCTATTTAACCGCAGTATTAGTTTGATCATATAACTTATTTTCAGTCATAAAAGTCAATCATCTGTTTGGACAAATGGAATTTCACAAGTGCTTCATGTAAAATGGACTTGGACTTGAGCTTACAGTGCTTTTCTAGTCTTTCAAACCACTAAAAAGTGCTCTTACACCACAGGTCACATCTCGCTATTCACACAAATTCACTCATCATTCTAAAAGCAATAAAATGTTCTGTGTGTTAATATGTAGTAAGAAAAATGGTGTTATGGTATTGTGTTGGTCTGTCCGGATCTTAAAATGGCTTGTAACACATGTTGGACTAACAGAAATCATACAATGTTTCTTAGAGTTTGGCAAGCACTTCTTGATAATGTAGTTTGGGGTTGGTTTACTCTTGTAGGTACACTCCATAGTAAGGGCCAAACTAGACTTGTCATTCTGCACATGCTCCACAATCTCCACGACAGGCTTTGACTCAAAGTAAGGAACAGGCAGCAGCTTCGCCCAAGCTAAGGTATGCTAAGGCCCAGTTTAACCCTTGTGGGTTGCTTTAGTTTACTACTCTTTGAGGTTAGCAGAAGACATCCTCGGAAGTTGACTGAATGATCTGAGCAAAAAAAGTAAAAAAAAAATATTGATCTGTTGTGTTTTTATAGCAGCTTTGGGAGAGGACATTAATGTCCTCTAATAACATCAAAGGGTAGTAAATCATGAATTGGGCACTGCAAAAAAATTAACACTGCAAGAAAATCAATTTTGTTATTGATCTTATGTATATTCAAGCCTGATCTTTGAAAAAAATCCTCAGCCCTTCAACATTTATAATATTGATAATAACTCACTTTTTGTGTATTTTTTTTCATTAAATTTTTTACACCATGTAATCAAGATGACATTTAAAGGGTTAGAATAAAAAAATAATAATTAAATATTTGGTATTTTTGATTAGAACTGAAGTTGACTGAATGATTTGAGCAAAAAAATAAATAAATAAATATTAATCTGTTATGTTTTTATAGCAGCTTTGGGAGAGGACGTTTATGTCCTCTGAAAACCTCAAAGGGTAGTAAATTTGTTCTACGGTAACCTTTGACCTCTGACAAAAATCAAACTTTGAATTCTAAGACTTTCCATGAAAAAAACCTTCTAACAAAAAGCCATTCCACATTGAGTAACACTGCCAAAATTATGGCCAAAAGTTGAGCAAAACATTCTCTGTAAGGACAAAAATGCCCCTGATTACCCAAAAGGGGTTAAAACCTCTTTATCATCTTAGGCAGACTAAAACATATTATGAAGGTGAATAAGGGCCACTAAAGAGCTTTTAAAAAAACAGTTAAAACATTTTCTTTCAACCAAGTCTGCAGTTGAGAGCCAGATAAAATTATACGTAATGAAATTATACTTCTTATTTGGACTAAGTGTTTAAAAAAGAAGTTTAATAAGAAAGAGACATGCATTATTTAACACACAAAGAGAGAAAGTGTTAAAAGCACCAAAATGCAACTTTGAAAGTTCTGGCTAAATTGGTAGCATGATTAATGGAAACATGCCTTTAAGAGTTAAGTGCAGAATAGCTGCTATTTTGCAACAAGTTGACACAAGCGAATTACTAAGATGTCAAATTGTTGAGCAAGTTATTTCACCAAAAAAATTGAACATGAACAGAATCAATAGTTAGAATTCCATTACATGTGTTATTTTTATATAACTATCTTCTAAAAGCAATATCATGCAAGAGGTCATGCTGTTGTATCCTCATGGTAATCATCAGTCTTTTCACCTATAACAATATCACTGTTGTATTGGTATTAAGTACAAAACATTAGTGTTCTGAGCGGTTTTATAAAGAATGTTTTAGTTCTGTGAGCTCTGTATTGTTTCTCAGCAGAGACAGTCTCTCTAGAGACAGAGTCCAGGTCACTGAAGATATTTAACAGACCAAATTGTGATCAGCTTTCAGTCAGTGATCTGTTTTCAAAGAGCTGTCCCAACAAAAACTTAACCATGAGGCCTGTAGACTGTTTTAAGTAACCGCAACATTGTTACTGGAAAGACTTTCTGGACTTAAGTCATGAATGTTCCATGTCTGAGCAGCACGTTCAAAGTTCCACTGACAGATATAAGTTTCAGAGAAGAATACCTTAAATATGTTTAAAATCCCAAGATACAACACAAAGCAAAATGTCTTACCTGGGTATTTAAAACCAACTGTCTGCTTCTAGACCCCTGAAAATGTCCAGTGTGGTTTCTAAAAGATGAACATGTTGGGATGGAAACACTAAAACAACCTACCAACCTCTCAAACACCTGGAAAAACCTTTACAGCAACAACAGACATTGACCTTTATTCTCTTCTTGGAAGCCTGCCTATCACAGCACAGCAGGAATAGCAGTCAGACGCAAACAAACCCCTCATGTGTTATAACCTCCTTAACCTCTCCGTCTTCTTCTCATGGGCTGCAGGTGAAGTACAACCCAAACTGCAAGTTCAAGGAGCGGATTGAGGAGAATGGCTACAACACTTACGCCTCCCTCCGCTGGAAGCACGGGGGCAGGCAGATGTTCGTATCGCTGAACGGACGGGGGAAGCCGCGGCGAGGTCACAAGGCCCGACGGAGGCACCCGTCGACTCATTTCCTGCCCATGCTGCCCTCCTAGCTGTCTGCGTCTGAACTCTGACTGTCAAACTGCTAGATAACCTGAATCATGTGTCCAGCAGTGACATCGCTATCTTTGTTATTCCATCAGAAACATGTACATTTGATGAGGTTTGTAACATTTGTAGAGTTAGTATA
Organism: Scarus forsteni; assembly: GCA_036419115.1. Lineage (NCBI taxonomy): Eukaryota > Metazoa > Chordata > Actinopteri > Labriformes > Labridae > Scarus > Scarus forsteni. Next base: position 12,804,170 of record JAZDUH010000136.1, read on the forward strand.
TTATGTACTTTTAAGTTATTTTCTCTGTTTTCTAATGACAGTAGAATTATATCTTCAGACATCTGTCAGGCTACAGTATCTGTCTGTTTGTCTGACTTAAAGAGACTGGGATAAAGGGAAAAAAGAGGCTTAGAATGAACAAGCAAAGTTCATGTGTTTATTAATTAGCCTTCTACAAATGCTCATTAAAATGAGGAGGTATACAGAAATAAAGGTATTTGTCATAGATGAAATAACTGAAACGCAACAAATTTAAAGCTTCTGTGTGGAGTTTTTGAGCTGGTTTTAGAATGAAATAAAACTGCCACTGATGCAAAAGCAATCAAACCCTCCAGACACAGGATTAATCATCTTATTGTGGTAATTTTTAATGCCCTCAACTAATATTAGGGGGCAGGTGTCGGTCAAGGAGCCTGCCTTTTGTTTCACATTAACCCTAACTAATAGTTTTAATAATAAGTTCACCAAGAGCACGAACCACTGCCAAGGCATTTCAACATTTTCAGGTCAGTTATAGTCAAAAATGTGGAAAACGTCACACTGTAAACAAATCCTTCAAGTAATTATTTGATCCACATCCAGATCACCAAAATCACATCTCTTGTTTTTTCTTCCATGACCGGTACTTAAAAATGGCATCATAATCTCTGTGGAAAAGCACTTAGTAACTAGAATATGTGCATAATTACTCTATCCTGCAATATTACCAAATCTTTAAACAAATTGTTCATCCACATCCAGATTTGAATCACCACCAAAATCGAATTAATTGATCCTTGGCCCATTTTTGACCTATCATTAAAGTTTCTTAAATTCTGTCCATTACTTTCGATCCTATCCTATTAACAGACAAACTAACAAACACTCATAAACGCAAAACCTTCTTGGTATAGGTAAAAAGTGACACATCTTGAGGATGTTATTTCAGAGCTGGACACACATACATTAACCTATTAATATTAAGTATAGTATTGCAAAGGAAGAGAACATTTTTTGTGTTTTTCTTCTAAATATATGATATGTGTGTTTAAATATTTTCACAAAAATAATATTTAAGTTATTAGCATGATCGGCAACATGCCTTTTGTATGCTGTGCTCAAGTTTGGCTGCCTGTACTGAAAAGCAGCTCTTCCAGTCTGGTCTGTGCTTGTTTTTCAGTTTATGAGCACCCTAGAGGTGACTCAGCACACCAGACAGGGTCATTGACCTTCTTGTTTTGTTGGATAATGTTCTCATATTACATTTCATCACTTTAATGAAACCAGAATACACTTAATAAGATGAATTTACTGGCAAAAATACATTACTGATAACAGTAACAGTACTTCCTCCATACACTGGAGCAAGAGACATCATTCTAGGCATGTGTCTGCAAAAGGTCTGTAGATATTAAAAGAATAATTAACCAACACTTTATTTTGGAGAAATGTCTTGCTCTACTTTGTTCAACAAGAGCAGATTACTTTACAAATCTTGTGCTGAAAACGTCTAAAATTCCTGAATGCTTGCACGGTAGTAATGGCTCTGACTTGCTCTGGGCTGTGTTACTCCAAAGAAGGTACAAAATCCGAATACCTCTAATTCCTGGGAAAATGGAACTTTAACCATTAGGGCCAGAGCTATATGCAAAATATTTGCCTTGTGAAAGCAAGCTTTAACAAATATTACACATTTAAATTATATTCTGTTTTCATTAACCAGTTGAGTCAACTACATCTAACCTGATTATTGAAATACAATTTATTTAACTTGGAAAGATTTTAACCCTTTAAATGTCACTTTTTTGTCATGCAGCCACCATGTTTTTGAATGATAACCAAAAAGAAAAAGATTAGCAGCAAAACTACTTATAGGCATTTTTCCCCACACAGTGTCAAATAGTCACGTTCACAATGTTAAGCACAAAAATGCTCTTTTCAGAATGTAGCTTTAAAATATCATACATTCATATTATCTTCAACTTTCTAAGGCTTGATTTTTAAACCAACATCAGCTCTAATTACACATCAAACATTCATGATATATAAAAAAAGATTTTAACCATTCAAATGGTTTGGGGTTTTTGTCAGTCTGTCAAAATTTGCTTGGAAATGAATTATTTATAATAATAATTTATAATGCAAAGTATATTTGTGTTGGACTATTACAACCTGGGATATGTCAATGATTAGCAGAAACGTTGATTGTTATCTATCATTACTATTTGTGCAGTGTCAAATACTCACACTCATTTTCAGATGGTCAAAATGACTCCATCTGGTGGAAAGTGGTGACATTGGTCAATTCCAAGGCAAAAGCTCAGACTAATACTACAATACAAAAACATGCAAGTATCAAGCTTTAACAGAAGCAAGGTCAAAAATTGCAGTTTGACTGTATTTCAGTGGCATTTTGTGCTTAACCGTGTGAATGTAACACAGTACAGTTTAGACTTATTTTGGGAACTAGCAGAAAAAACAAGATCACATAAAATATGCAATCATACTATAATTCGTGCTATATGAATGAACAGAGCCAAAATAATTATAAAAATCATGAATGAAAACAGCCTTAAAAAAGAAAAGGTCCCTAAAGGTTACTTTTGCTAGATTTTAGCAGCCATTTGGGACCTATGTTGATGCAGCAGAGAAGCATTTTGTGGGAATTTGGTGTTCTGAGGTGTAGTTCAGCATTAGAAATTCACCAGGTATTAATATTACTAATGATTTTTGAACCTGAAAAATCTGAATTAAAAATCAAACTTGTCTTTACATTGACGTCTTTGTTTACATAATAACTGTTAACAGAGTTAAACCTTGGATCAACTGTGCCCACTTTTATTATTTTTTTCCCAAGAATTTCTATTTTTAAAGGCACAAAACAAAATAAGCATATAGAAAAAACATACTTTGTCCATGGAGGGGGCTATATAATCCTTGCAAACTCAAACCCTCACAGGAGCTTTAAATATTTCTTGGGATTTACTGTGAGTACAGCACCACATCAGACAAAAAAACTCATCTGACTGAAACATACTGGAAATGTATTCTGTCTTTTTATGTCTACTTATGACAATAACACAACAGAGACTAAGCTACCCGCTGGGATAACAAGCTGTTTTGTTTTTTTTTCTCGTGATCTTACGCTGTATGTTTATGCATGCTCCTGTCTGCTTCTTTCACTCAACAACCACAAGCTGAGGTTCTATCTCTTGGTTTTAGTTCAATCATGAAATATTAATCTACATTTTGACCCACTATATACATAAGACCAGTTGTAGGTACAGCAGACATCTTTAGCAGGTACTTCATTAATCTTATACACTGTAGTAAACAGTTGCTGTCGCTCTGTCAAGTCTTGCTAACATTTTCTCAACCATAAGGCTGTTGCTAATAGAACAATTAATATATTTAAAACATTTTGTACTCTTTTAACTGTTGACGTTGATAAATATTGTTATTGTTGACTTTTTTGTGTTGAACTGTAGTCATGCTGTTGAAAAAAGAAGGGAACAAAAAATCATATTCAGCTCATTTTGTATGGTAATACTACTGGTACTTTATTGGTACATTTGTGATCCACATCTTATACGCAGCTTTCAGTAATAGGCCAGTAACAGTAGGTTGTATATAAGGCCAATGTCTCAGAACAAACAGTCTTTAGATTCACTTCAGCAACATAAAGTTATGAGTGCCTTGGTCCATGCTGGGTTTGGTAACTTCAATAAAAAAATGTGCATAAATTATGAGTCATAGCTTACTTATACTTGCATGTCTTTTTTAAATCCATTAGTCCAAGGACAGAGTTGAAAAAAACGCTTGTCTTGTGCGTGACACTGACTGTTAAGTGGTGGTAACATCTCCATCCAAGCTCCCCCGACATAATCCCCGTTCTCATCATAATCATGACAAAACTCACAGCAGGAGAGGAGTTGATGTGGAGGACCTCCCCGTGTCTGATGAAAGCTCTGTGGTTATGAACTATGGGACCGAGCATTGAGGTCATTTACACACAGACGAGCCCTCCAGTGGCACAGGAGGCCACACAGTCTTTTCAGCCAACAGAAAGGAGAGTCGGGGATGAATGGTGGCTGTTTGGGGTGAATAAAGGCCAACCTTTCAGCCTGTCATAATGTGAGATTACTGTGACGGGGTACATGTCTGGTCAGAATGGCGTGAAGTCACACTGTAGTTCAGCTGCAAAGGTCTCGGAGCAGCACACAAATGTCAGTATGGGGGGTCTGCCAGTCCTGTGGCCATGTAAATGTCTTTGTGTTCAGATGTGCACCCTTAAAGGCCAGTTAAAATCTAAAAAAACTGACCTTTTTCCTTTTACATTTAACATAAATTTATTTTTATGTCATTTAATTCAACGGTTTAAAATAGGGCTCTTACTTTGCTCTCCGAGCAGTCTTGGAAAAGAGATTAAAGCTATGGTCTACGATTTGGAAGCTTGATTCATTTTAATACACCGTTTATAAGGCCGTCATGGTCCTATGGTCCGATCTATACAATATAAAGACCAAAAAGAATGAAAAAAATCCATTCAGTATATCTGTTGCAAAGCGGCATGATAGCTGACCATCCCGAACCGCTGTTCCCCGCGGTTCGGATTGGTCTGTGAGTCCATCCAATCCCCTGTCTCCCCTGCTCCGCACCGTCCCACCCATGGTCCCACCTCCTCCCCACTACCTCCCTCATGTACCAGTGAGCAGCTAGCTGCACAGCTACTGAAGCATCATGGACCTGGAGAAGACCAGCACCGTAACCAGGAGGCCGCTCCTGTTACCCTCCACATCGAAGGGAAGGTAAACGTAAAAGTTTCGAGGAAAAGGCTGAAGAAAGGAAGATATATATATAAATCTATATTGTTGGGAGGCGACACAAGCTGGGGGGCGGGATCTTGGAACATGGAGGGGAGGGGTGAGTGAAGGAGGGGCAGGCTACGTTTTTCAAATCTGTCTCAACAGCCAAACTGGTTTTCAGATCGTAGACCCTAGCTTTAAGAGGGTTTGCCAAACATGGGATTGAAAGGGTTTGTTATTTGGGTATCTTTTCTCCAAATCCGACAGTGGAAATGGCAGTACCTGTGTGGTATACGAGCTGTACTGAACCGCACTGCTTGGTGGAAGTTCAGCTCTTGGTCTTTCAAGGCGCCCACAGCTCCATGCGGCACCCCTGTCTGTGCAGTGACTGTATGTTTCAGATGTACCTGAACATATGATCGCCCTCCAACCCTCAGCTGGCAGACACACTAAAACATGCAAGGCACAAAGTAATCCCATTTTCTGCTGTTCTCTCGATTGACTCGCCTCTTTGTCAGCATGTCCTCCATCTTTTCTTTTCTACCTCTCTGCTCTCCACTTTTTAAACATCCCCAAAAATCCCTCTTCTTTCTTTTGGCCTGAGGGTGCAACTGGCTGTTGGTGCCAGTTCCAGGGACACCAAATGGGAGCTGTAATTATCATTGCTGCACCACTGTCCTGTCAGTACACTCGCCAGAAAAACAAGAGGGATCCTTTCTTTGGAAGTCCTGATCAAAAGCGCTGGCCTTTGATCACCGAGCAAAAGGAAAAACCTAAACACTGTGCAAAATCAACGAGGAATGTCCCAAGGAGATGCCAGAAGAATGGGACTGACAGCCATCCAGAAGGAGATGTCCTCGGCTTCTGCTCCGCGCTGTGATGTTCGGATGTCAGGAGCGCAGGTGTAAAGGCTGTTTGTTTTGATCAGTGTAAGCAGAGGAATGAATGAGTCATGCAGTGATGTTGTTGCTAAAGTGGGCCACAAATAGCACTTCTTAGGCTGCAGATGGTAACGCTCTGCTTCATGTTGCTGCAGAGGTCTCTTCACATTTTAGATTTGATTTTCCATATCAGCAGCATTTGGATTTAGTAATGGTTAATGTTCCTTACAATCTTTCATAAGTCTAAAATATTTACTTTTAACTTCTTATCTGTTACATGTAACTGTGATTATACACAATCCTTGCCAGTTTGAATGTTTATTTACATTCTATTCAGCATAATTTTTGGGCCACACAGGAAGCTTTCATGTTTGTTTTTTTCTTCTTTCCAAATTAAATCCAGTTTCATGATTTTAAAAAATCTGTTTGTTATAGGTACTAACCAGCCCATACTGTCCTAACCCTCCCTAATGAGAATTACCTATAATACAACACACCTGCTGACAAAAAGGCAGAGCAGAGACTTAAGGAAGAGCATAATTATAAGTAATTATTACATCATCAAGTAATTTAATCATGTTTCGAATTGTTGGTCATATTTCAAAATTTCTCATTACAACAATCTAGCTTTCTCAACTGTAGCTACAGCTAACGTTGCATCTGCCTACGACACAGCCAGCGAGCAGATCTGGGTGATAGCGTAGCAGGAATTGAGTGGTATCTTGCTTCTCAGGAGTGTGTTTTCACGCCTTCTCCTTGGCCCTCAAAATATAGGGCCAAGGGGTACAAGTTTGGTTGATTTGAGGTGGTGCAAAAGTTGACACAAACATTGTTGAAGAACAAAACTGTGGTCTGCCAGAAAAATCAGGGACATCTTTTTTTCACTTTCAGTCAGACAAGAGTTGGGTTCCCAGTGAGTGTGAAAGCAATCCAAACTTTAAAAAGGACCAAACAGCGCAAACAAACCAGAAGGGAGTGAATTATGGCTTGGATTAGGCCAAATATCACATCAAAGAAGGACGTTGGCATTGCAAGTCAGGTCAGTCTCCAGTCCTTTTAGCTGATTGACGCCTACAAATCAGTGCTTAAGATGTTTACACATCACTCCAGTCAATATGCAAGTGCCACCCATTACAGTCTAAATGCAGCTGTATCTTTGTTTTATGGTAAGGAATACATCAGAGCAGCTCTGAGCTAAACAAATGTTACTTAAAGGTGCTATGAGGTGAATCTATTTCCGGCGACATTAAGACTCTGCTACCCATGAGCACGCGCGGTGACTGTAGTAATGCTGCGTTCCAGTAACCTCGGAACTGGGAGTGACATCATCTCCGACTTTTCGGCGTTCCAGTTGAAGTCTGAAAAAAACATGCCGATCTAGTTGTTGTTAGCTGTTGTTAGCACGCCCTGCGTAGTTGTTCACAAATATCAAATGAAGAATGTAATTATCACTATGGGAGCATTTTTGTAAATATAAGCCTAACAATACGATGTATACAGCTGATCTAGAGCGACACACCCCAGTCAGAAGCGCAAATAAATTGATTATTACAGGAGCTAAATAACTGTTCACACTGGGGGCATCAATCTTCGATTGTCAACTCAGGGGTGGCGAGGTCTCACCGAGTTCCCAGTAGGAAATTCAGACTTCGGGGAACGTTCCAGTTGCAGTTCCCTACTCGGAACCTGTAAATTCCTAAGTCTGACTACAACTGGAACGCACCAAGACATAACCCAAGCCAAAGCGTGTGTGTGTTTGTTGTGATGCTGATGAATGCAATTCGGACCTTCCTCAGAACTCTGCATTGCTTTACAACTTCTTTTTTCAACACCTTACAGGATGCAAAGCGATGAGGTAATGTATCTCTTTCTAGTTATGTAGCGGTAGTTTTTCATGAGTGACAACAAGCAATTTTTGGAAAACTTAGAATCGTAGTTTTGTAGATGGCTATATATCGCTACTTACAGCCTGGTGCTCTAAGACGTGTAATATAAATAATTAAATAATATAAATTTGCTCTAGTTTTAATTGTCTTGTTCCCAAAGTTGAGTATCCAGGCCTGTCCAGGCCTGTCCGACCCGACCGGAAGGCTAAGGAATAGCATTTATAGATAACCTATTTTGATGCTATAAAACTCATTTCAAAGTGCGTATTTCGATCAGGCATATATCTAAAAGTGAGACTTTTTTGTAATTACTTAGAAACTCCTCACAGTCCCTTTAAAGCTAGTTTTGTATTTCCAGCTCATAAAGCAACCATACGCCATATGGCAGGAACAAAGACCCCAGGCTACAGCCCAGAATAGTGGCGGGAGGCTAGGTTACACAACATTTGTCAGGCTTTGGTCCGTCTGACTTAGTGCAGTGTGAACGCAAATCAAACCAAGTGAAAAACAAAACAATGTTGAATTTTCAACCATAAACTGCCCTCCAAATTTTGGGTGGGAATTTGGCCAAAGATACAGTACATCAGAGTAGAATACTGTTGATTTATGTATATACGTCAAAAACCCAGAGGTAAGAAATTGAGCTGATACATTTATATGACCATGCAGTATACATTGATATGACACTTCTAAATATTGTCATCAGTTTAACAGTGAGAAATAATCTGAAAGCTGCAACAGCCAATGATTGAGGTTTCCAAAGAAGTTCTACAAACACATAAACAAAGGCTGTTTAAATCCAACATCTGATTCTATAACATCTCAAGTCATACACAGCAACATAACGTTTAAGTTGTGATTCTTATAATCAGATCTAATTTTAGACTTTAATTGTCATGTCTTGGTTGCTGAGAAAAGTATCAGACCAACACTACTTGTCACTTATAGATCAAAAAGTTCAGATGCTTACGTCAGCACATCAATGATAACATTACTTGACTGTATTGTGTGTGACCCAATAAAGAGAGGTTACTCTGACTTGCTTCAAAATTAATTTGCAGCTGAGTGACAGAAAGAAAGTAATAATAGAGGCCCATTTTGAGGGCCTTAGTCAAAATCTACAGGGGCACAAGTCATGCTGCTTCAGCGACAACAAACCGCAGCCTCTGGAACCTTTGAAACCCTGTGTGGTCATTTTCTCTCACAGTGACTGAAAAGAACTGTGGTGGGTGGGAAAGAAAAAAAACAGCCCCTCGCCACTCATAATACCAATCTTATGTATGTAGACGAAAATGGGGAGGGACGGGAGGGGTTGCGGGGTGGCAGACAGACTAAGGCACAATTTTAAAGCGCTTATTGAATTGCCATTACAGCTCCTGAGACTAATTGTGGCTGTTGTGTGTCTCTCGGTGGCCTAGGGGGCTCTGGAGTGGCCCTGTATGCTCTTACTCAGTGGGGTTTTCAAACCGAGTGGCCCTGAAAGAGAACAGGACCACCGTAGATCAATGGCAAACCTTTCACTCTTTCACAGGCCCTCACTAATCCTTCTCATTTGTCTGCCATTTGTTGAGGCACATTCACAGCTCCCTGAATTTAGGATTAGGCCTTGTTTTGTTACAAAAACAGCCCAAGTTATAATGCTGAATAGGTGGACTAAGGGTGGACGACAGATGAGTGTGCACGTGAGTTTGTGGGTATGTGTGTGTATGGTCATCAGGTATACAGGGGTTTATGACCACTGCAGGAGAATGTAAAACGTAAACCTTAGTCACAAAAAAGTATTTGGACATATTAAATATGGAAAAAATGGGTAGTGCACAACTTTAATCTAGAAAATGAGAACCACAGAAGTGAATAGAATAGAAAAAGAACTCAAATTTTAAAAAAAAGTTTAATAAACATACCTCATATGAAGTTTTAATGCATCAACACTTAGCTGCAACATACAGTCTTGAAAAATGAAGCCAACGTGGAAGTGCTTAATTTTTTGGACCTTGTGTGTACACTTGGCTGACTGCATAAACCCTGCAAGTGACATATACAATGAATTGAGGCTCTATTTTAACAGCAATGACTTTTTGTTTAAAAGAGTGTGGTACATGGCAGTTTTTTGGTCTTTGTTTGGCATATTGATTACAAAAGCCAGGTGCAGGTGCAAACAGGACAAAATAGGTGCCTTGATTATACATGGGTGTGTCTTGAGTGTAACAAAGATCCAGGAAGTCAGAGTGTCATGAATGCTGATGTTTTGTTATTTACACTGTGGGTTGCTGGATCATTTAATCCCTCTCCTTTTGTTGTGCCGCCCTAACCAAAAAACTTCCATGGGACATTGTATGCAATTATTAATGCTCATATTAAGTGATTATTAATGCTCATATTCAGTGATTTTTTTCATTAACAGATTCCAGAGCATAAGAAACGATCAAAACGATGAGCAGAATCCTCAGAATAAGTGTAAAAGTGAAACTACATTAATTGTTAAGCCTCCTGTTTCAACCAACAGGATCACTCTTCTACATGTTTATGATAGACCTGTTTAGTGTCAAATAGCTACAGGGTTTAAATGGTTTGTTTTCCTGCAAGAATCTTTGGCTCTGTTCTCTAGTGTGCATAAAACATATTGGACTGCCAGTTTTATTATCTGTGAGCATAATCAGATGTAATAGGATTCAGCTATGTGTACACATGAGAAATGTGGCTCAGTGTTGAATGAAAATGTACACACCTGTGTGACTTTGTCTTGTTTTTGTTAGACTGAACAAGGAACAGCACACTGAGGAACACTGCACAAAAGGCCAGGCTGTCTCTTAGCTCACTGTACAGTTAAAAACTCAAAACTCGATTAATTAACAAATGCTCTGATATAACAGTATAGGTGTGCTGATGTGCCTGCCATGTACAGGAAACTGGGTCAGTAAAGAGTGTGTTTTAATCTTGCAGACATGTGTCAATCTCTATTATGTGTCCTCAAAATAGCAGCAACACTGCACCATGGTGTGGACCACAACAGCTTTGCACTTGACCACTCCTCAGGTTCAGAAAAACACATCCCTGGGGACAAATGGGAGGGCATGATCATTTGCCATTATTATAACTAGAAGCACATGGCATAAAAATGACACTTGCTTTATACTTACATCAGAGAAGACACATGCGCTCAATGCAAAATGTTTTGCGCCAGGCATGTGTGGCCACATATTGTGTTCACTGTCATATACGTTATATACTTGTACTTTCACGCTTTAACGAATTCCACACGAATCCCCCATTCATTGCGATACCATCGATCCATCAATCATCTACACCACTTCAACCTTCAGGGTCAGGGGTGCTGGAGCCTATCTCCGCTAACGAGAAAGAGGTGGGGTACACCCTGGACAGGTCGCCAGCCAATCACAGAACTGACATAGAGATACCTAAGTGTTTGGTCTAGCAAAGAAAAATGGCGTTCTCGGAGAACATGGGGAGAACATGCAAACTTCATGTAAAACGGCACCACTCAACCAGGGTGTCGACCAAGCAACCTTCTTGCTGTGAGACTATCTGCTGCACCACAGCACATGTTTTAGTCCATTTACTATTTACCAAGTCTGACATTTTGGCTACCACTAAGAAAGTGAAATATGTGTCAGGGTTAAAGGCATTGAAGACTTTCTGACATAACTTGATTCTCAGCACTCTTACTTGGCTCCAAGAACACTCTTATCACTTAAAAACCTAACATCCTGTCTTTTCCTCTGTTTCATATGGGAGGACAAATCATTCTCATGCTCTTTTGGAAAAAGATATTGAATAAAAAAAGAGACATCTTCAACAAATTGATTCATCACACCCAAATACCTGCAAAGGAAATAAAATTGTGTTAGAGTCACGGTGTTTTCCAGTGAAGCCTGCGGTTTGCCCTCATTGTTCTGTGTCTGAACCTGACCGTGTGCTGGGACAGTCTTGGCAGGCAGCAGCAGAGCCTTCAGACTGAGGCCATCTCATCACTGAGTGGATTAGTGCTCATGGAGCCACTTACTCCACATTAGACTGGACTGCTGAGTGGCACATGCGCCACAGTTCTCCTAAAGCCCTGCCATGCCATGCCGCAGGTATGTAGTGTTGACCAGCCAAACCCCATGTCAGGAATTCTCTGGATGTTTGCAGGCGAGCCAGACACGTGGGGGTGAAGTGTAGAGATGGATGGAGGGATGACAGCCTTAACCAGAATAGTGAGAGTGAAGAAAGGGCATACATTAGAGTTATTTAATATAAGTCACATAATTATATTAGCAAGCACCAAAGAGAGGACTAGTATACTTCTGAAGTGGGGGTTGCAAGAAGCCCGTTGCGCTAGTGTCAATGAAGGAACTTACATATGTAGTAGTACATGGGGCCACCTTGTAATTAACCTAATATCTTAAAACTACCAAAAACTGTGTTGCCCCGACAAGACACCGCAGCATGTTTCTTTACAACATTTACTTTGTTTTTGACAAATTTCATGTGTTTAGAACTATTTTGTGTTGCAACATAGGGTTATGTATCCTTCTGCAAGCAGGTCAGATCTCTGTAGTGAGGTCACTTATTGTCACTGGACCAAAAACTGATAACAATTTACTTCACGGATGCTACGAAGACGAGTTGCCCCAGAATATAACCCAGAGGCTTCAAATACTAAACGTAATGACAATTTTTTTCCGATTTCACCACATTCTGTCTTGTGATCTGGGCCTTGCTTATTTTGTCTTGTTGTTTAATTATGGACATCAGGACTCACCTTCGGCAGTGACAAATTGTTTTTTAGGCAGTGACCATTTTACCAATCAGGCTATGACATATGACAGTAGTTTTGAAGGTTTAAAGAGCTTTGATGAAAGGCTCAGGATATCCATGTTGCTAAGTCCCACTGGTGACAGCAATGGGCCTCTAAGTCTGTGGACATGGACTTACAGTTCATTCATCTGCACCACCAAGTACGTTGTCATCTGCAATGCTCCTGCGGTCTCCATCCCTATTTCCAGCTGTAACTCAATCTGCAGAAGTTCTTTCTCTGTGCACACCAATTTACAAAGACAAAGATGCCTTCTTCTATGCACAACTAGCAGCACATCGTTGTCAAAATCGCTCATTTTAGTTCAGTTTTATTGAAGTTAGTGTTTGCTATTTCATCCGGCTACCTGACCAGATGATGGCGGAGGGATACATAACACCTATATTCTAGCATACCTATGTTCAGGGAAGGAAGAGATAAACACTGTAAAGTCTCTAACTGTATCTTATCATCAAGCCAACCTAGTTTTTATGAGTAGTTTTAACCTATAAGTGGGTTTTTACCTGGTGGCACTATGTACTGCTATATACTGGTTAGCATCAGTCTCCAGAACTCTCCCAGGGACAGTTGGCAGGTTCCTTAATTGGCACATATTTAACGGTGTCATGTTCCTTTAACAACCCAGTTTTTAAAACACAAATTATCCCTTTAAAAGGATGGTCCAGGTTTTTTGAAGTGGGGCTGTGAGAGTGAATGTGTGCCACAGTGTCACAGCTCAGTTCTCTCTGTGTTCAGAAAAACTCAGGAAAGATGCTAATGCTATACATTGCTGTTCAAGGTGCCAAATTCTCTGCTTAAATTTAAAGAATGTGGGAGAAAACATGCCAGAAAAACAGTGTGGGGTAACCTTCCACCACTACAGTGCTTTGATTAGGCCTGACTTTGAGACATGGCACAGCCTACAAGTGCTTCAGCCGGCAGCGCCAACTAGTTTGCCTCAGAGGAAAAAGCTGCTACCAAACAGCATAAATCAATGTTGGTTTGCTACATACAGAATACATCTCATAGAGGGATAGTCTTGTTGATCAGAGTGTTCAGTTCTGAAAACACTGTAGGGATGGAGACAGCAGCTCAACTTGTAGACGTCATTTTATGGAGGATGGAGCTAGTAGAGGAAGTTTTGGTGACAGCAGGCAGAGAGGAATCATTATCCAAAATAGGTAAATAACATTAAATATGAATGAGATTCAGATACATAATGGCAATAAAGCTCACTTTTCAAGCAGCCTTTAACATGTTACTATGTGTTTTCATGGCAAAGAAAAACAAACAATTGACATCAGCAGATCTATGTCAGCTATAAAATTAAGAATTTCTCAGTCTGAAAAATTGATGTACTTTTGTTATACTCAAGGAAATGTTAGAATTCTACTACAAAAATATAAACATATGATATTTTGACTTAGTAAAATAAAAGAAACAAAAAAGTCAATATTCTTCTCTGGCGTTACATAACACGTTTTGTAGCATGGTTCTACAGCAAGAAGCTGTGTTGGCCTCACAGCAACGAGGGTATTGGTTTGATTCTCCAGTCGACCAGGGTCTGTCCATGTGCAGTTTTCATGGTCTACCCTTTTTCTTTTCTCTAGGCACTTTGGTTTCCTCACGATTACCAAATTCATGCTCATAAAAAGAATTGGTGACTCTAAATTGCCTGTAGGTCTGATTGTGAATGATTGTCTGTCTTTCTGTGCAGCCCTGTGATTGGTAGGCCATCCAGGGCGTGCCCCACCTCTCATCCAACGTCAGCTGGGATAGGTTGCACATGCATAAACGGACCAGCTGTTAAGTTTGAAATCAACACAGGACGCTTTTCAGGTAAAAGAAGGCCTATATTTGACTTGAAACCTGCGCTCTGAAGAGACAAACATCAAATCCATCGTTTTTCATACGCACCAAATTAAGTAACATACACAGTGAAATCACAGTGAATGTATATTAGGGGAAGACTTCTCAAGAGGTGTGGCAGCCTAAGAGCAGACTATATCCTAAATTGCTCCAAGCAGAGCAGTCACATTCTGGCCCGCGTCCCAGTCGACATCATGAGGTTGTCTTTGGCTGTCAGTGACTGGAAAAGACCAAAGTCAGGGCTGCTTCATACAAAGTTTTAACTGTGCCAAAGAATACCCACCCTGATCCTCCAGCTTGGCTGTGTGAAGTAATCCTTCATGCCAGGGAAACCAGACAGACTCTGTTTTTTGTCACTGAGCATAAGGTGGAATTTTTTAACACTGCAGGTTTTCAATTCAAAGATTAACAGGTGCATATTCTTCCTTAGAAGCACATTCTGTCATGTTTAATGTCAAAATCTACCTCCATTTTTCCTCTAAAGACGGTGACATACAGCAGACCGAGGGTTTTATTGAATTAAGACTTAAAGGTTGAGCCATACAATTAGTAAAATGTGCACAGGTCAGTTTGCTCTGTCAAAATTTGTCAGGTAGAAGGACTTGATAAAGGATGGAAAACTTCTATAAGCTAAATGCAGTCTGGAAGGACAACCTTCACTCAAATCATAGCTCTAACATGGCCTTTCAAGCTTTATGTGATGTTTGTTTGTTTCTTTTTTTATTGTTCAGCACTTGGCTGTCAAAGAATTCTATATAATCCTTTGCATGACAAAGTCAAGGCCTTGGTTTAACACCTTGTTTAGAACAAATGACCTTAAATTAAGATAGACAACAAGTCTCCCCTTTTCTGTTCTTCAAAAACGAAGCAAAAACATCCTCATGCAATTCACTGTCTAAAGGCATTTGTGTTGTCATTTGTGAGCAAACATTTGAAATTCACCCATCTTCCATTTTGCTTTCCTTTCTTTCTTTTTAATATTTTCGGGGGGGGGGGGGATTGCGTTTATTCATTATGCAGAGACCGTCAAAGTCAGAAGAGGGGAAAGAGCAGGGGAAAACACAGGAGAAAATGCCCCATAGGCTTTCATTGCTGCTAGAGCAGAAATCTGAGAGCCTCAGTACATGGTACTGCTTCGCGGATGACACCCAGCTCTACCTTTCGTGCAATTCCAATTCCACACTCCCACCCCCTTCTTTCACCTCCTGCCTATCTGAAATAAAAGACTGGTTCACCTCAAATTCCTTAAATTAAACAGTGACAAAACAGAACTTCTCTTAATTGGCACAAAATCCACACTTACAAAAGTTGACACCTCTTCCTCACCATTGACAGCTCCTCAGTCTTCCCATTCCCTCAGGTTAAGAGTCTGGGGGCTCTAATTTCGTAGACCAGGCGCAGTCGCAGGCGCACCTGCCCTGTCCAACCTCCTACACATCACCACTCCAGCCTGCTCCCTCAGATCCTCCTCCACCCTACTCACCGTGCCCACTGCCCACCTCAGCACCATGGGGGCCAGGGCCTTCAGTTGCTCTGCTCCCCAGCTCTGGAACTCTCTCCCACCAGACATCCAAACCCCAAACTCTTTGTCCCTTTTTATATTTGTTATATTTATTTATTTCTATGTATTTGTGTACAGCACTTTGATCAACTGCTGTGTTCTTGAAGGTGCTCTATAAATAAACTTGACTTGACTTTTTAAATCCAGACCCAAAACCCACCTGTTCAGGACTGCTCTTTATCGTGAAGTTTCCACTTATCCATCGTTGTCTGTTGTATTTTGCTGATTTTATAGTTGTATTGTTTTGTTGATTTTATTGTTGTTGTTTTTGTCCTGTACAGCATCCTTGAGCGTTTTGAAAGGAGCTTTTAAATAAAATGTATTATTATTATTATTATTGGTAAATGCACAGATATAACCTAATTGGTGACAAGCAGCCCCCTCAAGATTCAAGATTTCTATGTCATTCAAACTATATATCAGACAGTTCACAGTGAGACAAAATTATGTTGCATCTGGCTCAAGACTCTCAAGCAGAATAAGTATCTATCTATCTATCTATCTATCTATCTATCTATCTATCTATCTATCTATCTATCTATCTATATCTATATCTATATATACATACATATATATCTATCTATATATCTATATCTATATCTATATGTATATATATATATATATATATATATATATATATATATATATATATATATATATATATATATATATATATTCATATTTATATATATATATACACATATAGGCTATATATATATAAATGTAACTACATAAAAATGAGTACCCAATGAGTACAAATATATATTGAATAGATTTATAACTGTATGCTTTTCTATCATTTTCTTCTAACATTTTAAATACCTTTTTGTGGAGCCAGTCTCATGATGAACGGCAACCACTGAAGCCACGTTGGAAGTGTGGACAAAGGCAGGGAGCTGGGCAGAGACAAAGGGACTAAAGTAGGAAGTAAAGGACAAATCCATTGACCAATCATAAGTATCTCCTCGTTGTATTAGTCTGTGCTGAATATACTTTTATTAGAGGCTTGCCCCTTATGATGTGACATTTCATTTTCAAGGGACTCCTCTTCTCTATGCAGTTTGAAGGTATGATCAATAACAACCGTGGATAGAGAGATTGTTCTAATTGAAACACGAACAGCTATAATCATAAGGTAGAGAGGACTGATGTAAAAAAAATAATGAATTGAAAATGTCAAAATTTATGTTAAAATTATGTCTTTACTGCCTATCCCTTTTGGCTTGTGGTTGGCTGAAGCCTGTCCCAGCAGATATTAAGCAAGTGGCAGTGTGTACCCCTGAGCCGGTCCCCATCAGAGGGCCACATAGAGAGACAGGCAGCCATTTTATCAATTTAGAGTCACAAGTTGACTTAATGAGCATGTTGGAAGCAGCAACCTTCTTCTGTGATCCATTCTGTCCATGATCCATTTGTCAAACCTTTTTCTATTTCATAAACAGTTTCAGATATTTCAGTTTGTCCGATTAAACCTCAGAAAGTGGTAGTGAAATGATACTCTTGTCATTAACAGGATTGAAGTCAGGATCAGTTATAAACAGATTGTTGCGTTAAAAAGTCATTAAAAAAAAAACTAATTTGTGATTTTACATTTGAACTCTGATGGAGAAGCAGCACCCTGTGGTTGTTAAATAGCTGAGTTTTAGTCTTGATGTGGACTTTGGCACACTCTGCTGGATATTGTTAGGAATGAATGAAATCAGCAGCATTTTATATGTGCCCGTCATTTATGCTGCACTGGAGGGCTTATACTGTATGTGTACAATGTCTCAGCATTAAAACAGTATTCCTCTAAATGATCCATTTTAAAGAAACAACAAAGGATGTGTGTTTTCTCTCCCCATGGCTCATATCTTTAGCTGACTTCTGATTCTGGCCTTCAAAGCAAGAAAAAAAAACTGCAGCCCAGCTGGTGCCATAAGCTTTCCATTGACTTGTGGATGGATGAACACCTAAAAAGTCATGGTTTTAGATTTTCATGATTTGAATATTTACCAGTGATATGTCACCAGTGTAGAACTATAAAAAGGAAATTAACTTGGATTTACATCAGGCTGCTAACTACTCTGACCTAGCCGCATGATGGCTGCCACACGTTCTTGATTCAGTGTGTGTCCTCCAGACTTACTGTCTTCTACCAAGTTCAAACCTCCGGGGCCGCCTCAGTAGAAGTGTCAAAAACTGCAGTACCTCAAGCTGCTTAAAGCAGGCTGCAAGTTGTCTGGAGGTCACATGATTGTTCATGCAAACAGACCCTGATACAGACCACAAGCCGAGACGCATCGGTCTACTAAAGTTGTTTCCTGATCTACAAGTGTTGCTGGAGCTCTTTAGATCTCTTCAAGACCCTGTCTCTCCAAGCACATTGGAAGTTGGTGAAGTTGTGCAAGAACTTCTGACCTTTGGGAAACAGTTTTTACATCCTAAATTAATACCTCTATAGTTTGGCTCAACAAATGCACCTGATCTAAACATTTATTATATTTTAAAGCCCTCTCTGTATGAATGGGAAATTATTTCATTAAATATTTCTGGTTTGGATTGTTAGGGACATGATTGACAGTCATTAATGTCAGTCATAATTAACGTTATGTTTTTTAATTGCATTAATCTCATATTTAATATCATTTCTATGTTTTGGTATTTTCAGAGGGCAGAACCTTAAATTGCCAGAGCAGCTGGTGAACAGACAATCAGTCCACTCGTCACACTCTTCACAGACCAATCACATCAAGCCACAGTATGACACAGCAGCTCGACCCTGTTGTAAGCCATTAGCTCAAACTTTGAGTACCTCAGTCCTTAGACCATCGTCTTATCTTATATTATTATACCACACATAGATGTATCATCTGCCACTTACATGTGACATGAATCTCATCAAAGACAAAACCCACCAAGTTCTCCTGGTAAACTTCTGAGGAGAGAAAATTTCATGTTGTAGATGAACCAAGAAATCTTGAAGTGACGTTCTTTGCTCTTCTTTTAATGAAGAAATCAAGTCAATTTCTGATAAAACAGCAGATCTTGCTGCATCCATGGAGATTACTTTTACATGATGTTTTCAAACATGCAGCCACTTTGTGCTGTTGTCACATCTGCAGCTCTGCCTCTGTCCCCAGACATCCGATAAAGTTGGAGAGTTTTAATGCATTGGGCTTCTTGTGCTTTAGTTTTAGGGGGGTGGAGAGCAATCTTTTGATCTGCTACAATAACATAATGACATTTACTGAAATTACCTCTAGTTGAGTTTTTTTCAGCATTTTTAAAAGTGAGATTAAAAAAGCAATTAGTTAGATTAAAGATGCTATGAGGAGTACAAAAAAAGTCTTACAAAAAAGTCTCACTTTTAGATATATGCCTGATCGAAATACACACTTTAAGATGAGTTTTACAGCATCAAAATAGGTTATCTATAAATGCTATTCCTTAGCTTCGTGGTCGGGTCGGACAGGGCTGGATTGGCCTGGATACTCAACTTCAGGAACAAGACATTTAAAACTAGAGCAAATTTATATTATTCGGACACGTCTTGGAGCACCAGACTAGCGATATATAGCCGGCTACAAAACTACGATACTAAGTTTTCCAAAAACTGCTTGTTGTCACACATCAAAAACTACTGCTATGTAACTACAAAGAGATACATTACCTTGTCGCTTTGCATCCTGTAAGTTGTTGAAAAGAGAAGATGTAAAGCAATGCAGAGTTCTGAGGAAGGCTGCATTCATTAGCATCACAACAAATGCACGCCTTGGCTTGAGTCACATCTTTACAACAATCAACGCGTGTGCTCATGGGTAGCAGAGTCTTTATGTTGCCGGAAATAGTTTCTCCTCCTTTAATATCACTTTTATTTAATTACAGGTCATAATTAATGAATCTCTCAGTTTTTTGATTTCCTGACAGCACTAATATAATTAAGTGTAGCAGAATATCAGGCCACCTGGAGCAGTGGGCCATTTGATCCATAAGAAGACGCTCCCAGCGCAACTTGACCATCAGCCATATACACTGGTCTCTTGGCCTTGGTTAAGAAAGACTGAGGCACATTTGAATAAAATAATGAATGCTCAAGGCCTCCGGGCAGACAATAACAACACCAAATCATCTGAGGAGCGCTGTGTGGAGGTATTTTGGGTTCTACACTGTTGATGGCAAAATCAAAATATGTTGGTTATGTTCGAAGCAGCTTATTTACTCGTCCTTCATTACAAATTTGCAGGCTCACCTGTCAGCTTTTAATCCAAGCCATGCAGTCGAGGAGCAGGCACCAAGGCGCATCAGCAATTCGCTAAGTGTTCAACCCATGTGATAGTGGTTTTTCAGCAGGGTTTTTACCAGAGGTGCACAAAGAACTACATAGTTTAGGTTATTTTAGTGTATAATTGAAAACCGTTCAAGTTTGATTTTAGGGAAAGGTGAGCATACTTTTCACCGTGTCTGCTAATGTATTTTGTCCCTGTCTGTTTTTGCTATGGTCCAGCTCTATGTGCCTTTGAATTGCCCCCTTGCCCTGGCCCCTGTTAGCACATTTCTTCAAGCAACCATCTTTCAAGCAAATGAAAAATACATATGAAGATAAATGTTTTTTTACTTTAAATTGACCCCATGTCATTGGTATAGTCAAGTGTTAATGTATAAAGACTTTTGCTTCTCACAGTGAACAAAACACTGTTCTGTTCAAAATCATGCAGGAGATGATAAATTAAATGTTCTATAAGTAACTTTACTGTAAATGTTTAACATGTCATCAGTCCTCATGAATCTCTAATCTTTTATCCACCTGTCATTTTAAAGACCCATTTCTTTAAACAATCCATTCAGACATTCATCTGTATAGCAGAATAAAAAAACTAATACCCTCTGATCAGTGATCTCAAGAGGCCCTATTTTTGTTTAAATGTTATTTTACACTATTTTTAACTAGGCTACTATATAAGTTTAGCTATGCAATGTTCACCATGGAAAAATATCCTGTTTTGTCAATAAAGAGTAAAGAAATTTAAAAACTCCCAGGACAAGATGTTATTATGCTTAACAGAGGATATTATTTGGAGTAAATCTGCTGTTCTGCTCCCCCCCTCAAACTGCACTGCTGATGAACTTCCTGCAACAGACCACTTCCTCCCCACTCTCAATACCAAACTCTCCTTCTCAAATCATCAAGTTTATTTGTCTCATTTCACTCTATACCAGTGGTTCTCAACTGGTGGGTCGCGACCCAAAAGTGGGTCGCAGGGCCGTTTTGAGTGGGTCGCGGGCCCACTTAAAACGGAAAAACCCCAAACATGAGAAAATCCAATCATTGTAGTTCCCCCTCCTGAACAGTATAGGGGGCGGCTGTATCAGCAGCAGAGACGCTCGTCTTTGGGGCCAAAGTTCATGTTTATGCTTGGTCACTGCATAGACTGTGAAAAACATGGACGCCATGACACTGGGCTCAAATTGAAGCCGCCACAGAAACTGCTCCCCCTGGTGACTGGCTGCAGTATAGGTCAAATCTCCGTTTCCCCCATTCATCTGAACGGGCCGTAGTGAAGCTTCAAAAAATTAATACACCTCGTAGAAATATTTCTCCCACTCGTATGCTGTGGTGATATGAAAGTATTATTGGGCTGCGTGCTTTCCAAGTCACCTTTTTCTGAAATGTTTCTTTTTTATAAGTTATTAGAGTTTAAAAATAACCGCGGTTTACGGCAGCTTCACAATGATTGTGTACAGCGTATGCTGCGGAGTGTTGCGACTGTTTACGACAGCTGCGTCCGGATTATGCGTCTCTCACTGCTCTATACTATGAAGGACATTAGTCTTTGCCCAAATATTGACACTATTCTTGTCTTGGACTCTCTCTCCAACCCCGGTCAACTGGTCACACTTCATAACAATGCTCTACACGACATCCTTAACTCTCTGAAGCACTGAGCCTTGAAAGCCAAAGGTCGAAAATTCGAGTGACTATAAAAAAATTGTTGACTACAAGTAAATGCATTCTATTGATCATACCATGTCCAACAAAAACTCGAGTCTAATCACCTCTAATAAAAAAACCCGCAATATCCCTGTTCAAAATGTTGAGTAAACCCTCCAGCCACCTAGGCCGCCTCCCCCACCCCAACCGTGGTCAATTCCTCACCTCTTTACTCCCTCTAATATCTGAAACTATCCACTCTTCACTCTCCACTGATATCATTCCATCACCATTCAAAACAGCAGCTGTGACCTCTTTGCCAAAGAAACATGGTTCAGATCCCAATAACTTAAATAATCTTCAGCTCATTTCTCATTTACCTTTCATCTTCTAAATTCTTGAGAAAACAGTTACCAGGCAACTACACTCACACCTAACCCACAGTATGAGCCTTTTCAGTGCGGTTTCCAGTCTGTCACAGAGCAGAAACAGTCCTACTCAAAATGGGGTCTTTGACACCTTTTCACAACTCATCCTCCTCAGTCGACTTTCCTCCATTGGTATCACCCACAGCCCCTCAACTGGTTCCGCTCCTGCCTCACAGGCCGCACTCCTCTTCATCACCTACCTCCTACTCCTTGGCCTTATATTTCATAAATGTAATTTTCGTTTCCACTGTTTAACTGATAACACCCTGGTCAAACGTCTTCAAGTTAAAAAGCAACAAAAATGAACTCCTCATTGGTACCAAATTTACACCATCAAAACTTGACAGCTTCTCCCCCACTATCAGCAAATCCTCAGTCTCCCACTCCCCTCAGGTTAAGGGTCTGGGTGTCATCCTTGACAGCACACTGTCTTCCAATCTCACATTAATAACATCACTATGGGGGGTATTCCACGAAGCTAGCTTATCTCAAAGCTTGGCTTATTTTGGTTAGCCTCGCTAATTTTAGTAAGAGTTTGGTTCCACTAACGAGGCTTTGGGCTAGCCTGGCTTGGTAACCATGGTAAATCAGCCAGAGCGACAAGCCTGGTCCCGGGCAGGCTAACGGTCAAGCTTACCTTAGCTGCATCTCAGAGAAGGCCCGACAGGCTTCAGAAGGACACCTTATGAACTGCATGTCTCACATTTAATTCATCTTGATCTGTAATAAATGATGTTCATGTTCGGAAACATATATTAAGACCTTTTTTTACCATGAATCAACATGTCAAATACTGCTCTATTTATCAGCTGATCAAGAAAGTAAGTGGATGAGTTAGAGTGCAGAGCGAAGAGTTGCAGTAAGCTGTGCTTTTCACTGCGCCGTGGGTCAGAATCCACCAGCATTAACTAATTGAAAATATCTAATTTTCTTTTTTCTGTCACCCTCAAAGTGTAGGAAACATATAACAGATTAAAGGCACCAACTGTCTTAGAAAAAAAGTTAAGTGACAACAGCCACAATTGTCCTTCTTTTCATCAGCGGTCCATTCTGATCATGATGATAGTCTAAAGGTGATGCCAAATGATGAGATAACTACTTTATTTGTGAACAAGCTCATCTGTGTCTTCTCCCTTATTTAAATGTAAGGCACTCTAACACTGTCATCCCTATAATGAAAAATGACATCTCATCAATACATGTTTGTTTTTCTGTTTAATTCTGTGTTTGAGTGTTTGATGAAACATCACCACATGACGTCCATTTTTTTTCTAAGTTTTCCTGCTTTTGTTTTAGGTGCTACCTATGTTGCTGCTATATTCGTCCATGATGGATGTATATTTGTCAAATCAAGAACATGAATTAGGACCCTCAAAGTCCCTGCATTAACTCCAACTGGTCCAGAACTCAGCTGCTCGCATCATCACCAAGACCCCTTCACACCATCACATCACCTACAGCACCTTCACTGGGTCCCACGCAAGCATAGAGAGAATTCAAACTGCTTCTGTACACCTTCCAGGTCATCCACGACCTTGCCCTCCATATCTCTCCGACCTCCTCCACATTGCTACTCCAGCTCGCTCCTCACTGTGCCCTCTGCAAGCCTCAGCACCATGGGGAGCAGGGCCTTGAGCCACTATGCTCCTCAGCTCTGGAACTCTCTCCCACCTGTGCTCCGAAATTTGAACTCCCTGCTTCTCTTAATTCCCAGACTCAAAACCCACCTGTTCAGCCTGCCATCTGCATCCCCATACCTGTCATTGTCTGTTGTGTTTGTAGATTTTATTGTTCTATTGTTGTCATTTAGTGTCTTGAATGTTCTTTTAAATAAAATGTATGATCACTATGATTATATTCCAATATTGATGGGGGACCTGATCAGTGATGGGCCCTTAGAATCCTTCTATTTCCAAAAGGCCTGTTCTTCACCCTCAGAGACACCAAAAGTAACAACATGGGAATGGAATTAGAGAACAGTGAAAATAGTGTTCAACTTTGTATCACATAAATGGAACAGTTTCATTCAGTCAGTTAACGTTTGCACAAACAAAGACAGGATGTGCCTAAGGTGGGCTCATGGAGGTGATAACCACAGAACCACTTAAACTAACAGCTACTTTGAGGAGTGTGAGGCAACCATCACACAACAGGCTGAGCTCAGGTGCTGTCAACATGCATGCTCTGTGCAGGATCTTCATCTTTTGTGCTCTGGCAGGTTTTGGTAAGATTATCTAACCAGATTTTTATATTACACCTAAAAAGTGGATATATTTTCACCTCTCTTTCTGTTTTAAGCCCTGGGTGGTGAAATCATACATGGAAAGAAGACAAAGAATAACTTAATGGAGTACATGGCTTCAGTGCAGGCCGACAATCGTCCTATTTGTGGAGGATTCCTAATCAGTGAGGACTTTGTGCTCACTGCAGCACACTGCAATGATTGGTGAGTTGTTGTTTTTTTTGCTTTACACAACCTGCAATATACCATAATATGACACATATTTCCCCAATTTTAATTTTTTTTGCATAAATATTTAAGTATTTGTCTCTTGTATCAAGGAATCCCACAAATGTTGTCCTTGGTACTCATGATCTGAACAATGTCAATGACACAATGAGATATTCAGTGGAGAAATGTATCCATCCACATTATAAGAATGTTGCATCTGGAAATGACATCATGCTGCTGAAAGTAAGCACATCCTCCTCAGACTTATCATCACAAGAGGCTCTTTTGTACAATATACAAACATGGTGTACACTTTTAAATACATTAAAGCATTTTTTTTACTTTTAAAATCGGTTTAATTTTTGGTTTTAAAAGAATGTGATAGTTTTAGTTGTCTATAGCTACTGTTGTGGAGGTATAGCAGACTGTGCTCACTTTCTTTTAAACATCTTGATTGTTTTGTAACATCTTTATCATCCTCTTTGTTTTGATTATACTCATGTGCTTAAGCAGTTCTCAAGGACACCTGTAATACACATTATTACACAGCTGTAACTGGAAGTCATCTAAATTCGTCCATTGTGAACAACAAAACTATTCCAGCATTATTTTTAAATGGATTATTATGTAACAAAAAATAACTTAATAATTACTCATGTTAATATCAGTGTAAAGCTCCCAGTGTGATGTAATTTTACTTCACGTCTGCTCACAGATTGGTACATGTAACAGTTTGTCTTGAAGCCTGCAGACAGTGTCTGTGTTAAGTGTTAAGAAGCATTCTGTAGGTCCATACTTGACTTTGACATTTAAGCATGCTGCATTATTAATGTTAATACTGTGTGATCTGCCTGTTTTTTGTTTGTTTTTGACAGTTGTCAAGGAAAGCGAAACTGGGTAAAAAGGGGAAAATTAAGCCCGCCAAACTGCCAAATGGTAAAATGGAAATCAAAGAGAATATGAAGTGCCTTGTAGCTGGATGGGGTTTAACAGAAACTGGTGGTACTATGGTGAATGACTTGAGAGAGGCGGAGGTCTCTGTCATCAACCTGGACAAGTGTCGGGGGCTGTGGCATTGCCAAATTCCTGCTAATGTGATTTGTGCTGGCGGATACGGTTCAAAGAGAGGATTCTGTCAGGTTGGTATCATTTTAATATACAGTCCTGATCAAAAATCATAAGACCAGCTGAAAAATTGATAGAATTTACCTTCTGCACATTTGGATCTTAATGAGGTTTTAAGTAGAGCTACAATATGCAAAAGCAAGAAGGGGAAGCATGACAACAAGCACTTTGAGAAAGTAATTTATTGAAAACAACAAGTAAACTGAAATAGGCTGTTTATCAGCTGATCAAAAGTTTAAGACCACCGCTCAAAAAATTACAAAAAAACTCTCCAAACCCAAACAAAAATTTTTCTCTGTAGGACTCAGTAATGAGTAGCTCCACCATTCTTATTAATCACTTCAAAATTTTGTTTGAGCATGCTTGATGTGAGTGTTTCCAGGAAGCTTTTGGGAACATTGCTCCAAGTGGTGAAGATGGCTTTACGAAGGGCATCAACTGTCTGGAACTGATTGCCATTTTTATAAACTACCCTTGCCATTCATCCTCAAATGTTCTCTATGGGATTTAAATCAGGGGAACATGCGGGATGGTCCAAAAGAGTGATGTTATTCTCCCTGAAGAAGTCCTTGGTCAAGTGAGCATTGTGAACTGCAGCGTTGTCCTGTTGAAAAACCCAGCTGTTACCACACAGACGAGGGCCCTCAGTCATGAGGGATGCCCGCTGCAACATCTGCACGTAACCAGCCGCCGTTTGACGACCCTGCACCACCTGAAGCTCCAGTGTTCCACTGAATGAAAAAGCACCCCGGATCATGATGGACCCTGCTCCTGTGCCGGGTAGAAAACATCTCAGGTGGGATCTCCTTGTCATGCCAGTAACATTGAAGCCATCTGGACCGTCAAGGTTACATTTTTTTCTCATCAGAGAATTTTTTTTTTTCCACCTTTCAATGTCCCATGTTTGATGCTCCCTCGCAAAGTCTAAACAGGCAGTTTTGTGGCGTTGAAGGAGACGAGGTCTTTGAATTCGTCATTTGTTTTTGAAACCCTTTTCCCACAGATGCCCTCTGATGGTTATTGCACTGCAGTCGGCACCAGTAAGGGCCTTAATTTGGGTCGAGGACCGCCCTGTGTCTTGACAGACAGCCAATTGGATCCTCTGGCTCAGTGCAGGTGAAATTTTTTTGGGTTTACCACTTGACTTTTTTGTTCCATGATGCTCAGGATCTTTCAAAACATTTAGAATGACTGTCTTACTGTGTCCAACTTCAGCAGCAATGGTACGCTGCGAGAGGCCTTGCTTATGCAGCTCGACGATCCGACCATGTTCAAGAAGAGAAAACTTCTTAGCTTTAGCCATCAGGAGGGCATGACCGTGTGAAAGCCTGAGAGAAAATGAAAATTTTGAGCAGATTTTGGCTTTGATAGCCTGTGGTCTTACACATTTGATCAGGTGATAAACAGCCTATTTTATTTTACTTGTTGTTTTCAATAAATTACTTTTTCAAAGTGCTTTTTGTCACACTCCCCCTTCTGGCTTTTGCATATTGTAGCTCTATTTAAAACCTCATTAAGATTCACATGTGCAAAAGGTAAATTCTAGCAATTTTTCAGCTGGTCTTAAGATTTAGATCAGGACTGTATATACTGAATATACTATACTATACTATAAAAAATAGATGTGAACCTGTTTTCTTGTTCCAGGGTGATTCTGGTGGGCCACTGGTGTGCAACAATCACGCAGTCGGTGTTGTCTCCTACAACAATGGCTCCTACTGTGACTACCCAGACATTCCCAATGTCTATACAGAAGTATCCAAATTCATGCCCTGGATTAAAGACATCCTCAATAAAAAGAGGTGCTAGATGCTGAAAATCTGGATGCTCAAGATTAAGGCAGTGGGAGTAATCAGTTTTATCAAAATGTATTCGGAGACTCTTTGAGTCATAGTTTTGCAAGTTTTATTTTCTACAAGAAAAAATATAAACAAATGAATGAAATCTTGGCTCTTTCAAGTATGGAACCCCTGAAATGAAATGTAAATGCATTTTTTTTTTTTTTACATTTAATGTCTATTTCAAGATGTATGATTTAGTTGTCTTGCCTCTGATCAATCAATCATCATGGACTGGACTTGTATTGCTTCATTGGCAAGTACTTTAAAAGATAATTCTTATGAAATCACTCATTTGAAAGGAAAGTACTGACTTAAAAAATCACTCAAAGTGGTCTGGTCAAAAGAAACTTGTTCCCTTTAAATCATAGTACTTTACTAAGGCCTTACCTTATCAAAGGTTACATGTTCAGTGTTCCATTATTCTCACCCGCTATCTATCCATCTACATGTCTAACAAATCAAGATAAAAAAATGCAACTTCAGTTTCAAACAGCATTTTTTTTCTTTCTTTCTTTCTTTCTTTCTTTCTTTCTTTCTTTCTTTCTTTCTTTCTTTCTTTAGTTTTCACACAACAAGTACAAAATAAGACTGATGCAGTTGGTTACATTATTAAAATTCAACAGAATTATAATTGACAATGATACAAGTAAAGATTTTTATATTTTTTTGATGTTGTAGCAGCAAGTGCAAATACTGTTTCCTGTAGTTCAATCATACTGGCTCCCATTTCAAAGTAACCTTTTGGTTATTTTATTTTTTTGGTTATTTTACACTATTGTACATTTTATCCTATATTAGTTCAACATTGCATTTTTCATCACGAAATACATTGTGTTTTGTCGGTGAAGACTAAAGAAATAAAAAAAAACAGGTCAACGTGTTTGTCCTCATTAATAAACATTGCCCATATATGGACTTAATCTGCTGTTCTGGCCCCACCAGAAAAAATATTAAACTTATGAAAATGGTGTTTCTTGTCATTCATTAATAGTAATATAATAGGGAAATATTATTTATTTAATCAAATTTCAGACCATATAGGACTAGCACTCATGTAAATAACAATGTCCCTAACTTATTGTGAGCAGGGTACATTATTTAAATTAATTGTTACTATCTATCTATCTATCTATCTATCTATCTGACATACTGTATATATATATGGGCCATTCTACCGAATTTGTCCAAAGTACAGGGTTGGAATTTTTTTTTTAAAGTGTTTTTTTTTTCCCCAAATTTTGTCCATACATATGTTGTACCACATCTAAGGTACATATATCTTGTATAGTGCAGTCAATATTCATATTTTAATTTCTGCTTGTTCTTGAAATGATTTTTCTACTCCCAAAATGTGTCACAACCGAAACATAGCAACACACTGCAATAAAAAGTATTATATTAATCTGTTCATATTGTACTTCCATGCCCCCTCTAAAGAATATTTTTACAAATTTTTCTTGAAGGGTTTTACAACAAAATCTATAAAAATGATATTTTAAACATTTTTCAAAGTTCAATTTCTAAGACTCATCAAAATCAAAATCCAATCTTTTCTTGTAAAATGAATACCACTGATTATATAGATCTCAGAGTTAATGAGTTATGAAATTGAACCTACATTTAATGAATAGTCTATCATAAAATGTTAGTTGATGACTGAATATCCTTTATTTTTTACAAAACACCCAGTGTTTTGGTTGTGACTGCACCGTTTTGGTTGTGACTGCACTATTTTGGTAGTGACCACTATTTTTTGTTTGCAAGGTTGTATCATATTCCCTCCACCTTATTGCTTAATATTAACTTCAAACATGTCTTACATTGGGAATATTATGAACACAAATGTTTATAATCAATCAAATGACATTTACTTTGAAGGTCAGCATTAGCCTACTCAAACATCACAACGCATCTACTGTAACATTAAAAAGTAGTTTAAGCAGTTTAAGCAGTTTTTTCTGTCACAAATAAACAATGATTTTTTTTTACACATTAAACATTCCTGAATGTATTGACTTCTGCCAAACAGTTGAGCTGGGAGTTAGAGGGTCAAACATGAGTTATAATTATTGAACATTCTGAAGATATTGCTTTTAAAGGTGCTATGAGGAGAATCTATTACTGGCGACACTAAGACTCTGCTACCCATGAGCACGCGCGGCGACTGTCGTAATGCTGCGTTCCAGTAACCTCTGAACTTGGAGTGACATCATCTCTGACTTATCGGCGTTCCAGTTGAAGTCGGAAAAAAACATGCCGATCTACCAGGCTATTGTTAGCTGTTGTTAGCACGCCCTGTGTTGTTGTATGAAGATTGTGATTATCACTATGGCAACATTTTTGTAAATATAAGTCTAACAATACTATGGCTGCGGTCGAATAGTCACCTCCTAAGTCCTTTCCTATCTACTTTTCCTTAACCCTGATGGAAAATGTCATGAGGTTAAGGAAAGGAGAAAGGAGAATTCAGAAGGACTTAGGAAAGGAAAACTGTCACGCAGAGAGAATCCAACTGCACTTTCACTACGCTACGTCATAATGTGACGGCAGATGTTACTGCTGCGGTGAAACTACAATTTTCTGAAGGTGGACTACAAAAGACGCATCATTGAAGTGCTCATTAATCATGACAATGTTGTTCCTTTCAGACAACATTGAACATAATAACCTGGTAAAAATTACATCTGCATAACCAATGTTGGAAGTGAGGATTTAAATAAATCTGTCCTCTCATTATCAACATGAACACCAATCAGTGCATGAAAATAAATGAACTGAAGGAAAGAAAGGCAGAAATTGTTAAGACCGCAATC
The DNA here is from genome assembly GCA_036419115.1 of Scarus forsteni. NCBI lineage: Eukaryota > Metazoa > Chordata > Actinopteri > Labriformes > Labridae > Scarus > Scarus forsteni. The sequence continues at coordinate 12,834,519 of JAZDUH010000136.1, forward strand.
TAATGGTGTACAAATGATTAATATTGAACCATGTTTAAAACATAATCAACATCAAATGTCCCATATCCTGCTCTCTTCAAAGAATCAGACTGCTGGAAAGTTAAGGCAGGTTTCGGTAAACTTTAGAAAGGATGAACAGCAGAGGGAACTCACATGGTCTGTCGCAGTGAATTGTGGACAGAATAATCTCTCCTTTCAGAAAGGATGGTCCGTATCCTATGCTAAAGGAGATAATAAAGGAAGCATTGAGCCGCTTTTCCCAAGCATTTAAACTATTCCGAACAGCTCTAATCAATAACTACTCGTTCATTTCACTCCGCTAGAACCTTCCTAAGCAAAAAATGACTTTTTCGGATCGCAGCCCCTGTATACAGCTGATCATGAGCAACATACCTGAGTCAGAAGTGCAAATACATTGACTATTACAGGAGCTAAATAACTGTTCACACTGGGGGCATCCGTCTTCGATTGACAACTCGGGGGTGGCGAGGGTCACTGAAGTTCCCGAGGAAATTTCCACTTCGGGGACGCTTTCAGTTGTAGTCTCCTACTCAAACCTGTAGAAATTCCAACTTCCTCATTGAATTGAACGCACTACAAGCCAAAGCGTGCAGTTTGCTGTGATGCTAAATGAATAAAACTCGACCTTCCTTGCATTTCCATTGCTTCCGTATTGCTTTTATCACTTTTTTCAACAACTTACAGAAAGTGTTATGCAAGAACTTTAATGAACTTAAAACAAAACAAACAACTTCTCAAGAATAACATGATGAACACCCTTGGGCTTAAAGTCTAGTTTTTCAAATATTTTATTTTGCCATATTGGTGTTTTTTTTCATTTCTCCCTGTTGCTTTCTCCTGATGCTTGAAAATATAAAATATGAATCAGCATTATCTACATGTTTTAAGAGGTAATAATGATCAAACATTGACTTAAGTGAGTGGACCATTACATGTCGTCACAACCAAAACTCTACCATCTGTTTCAGTTGTGACAATTTTAGCTAATTTTAGCTAATAACTAAAAAATGCTACTAAGAATACTAAGAGCTACTACATGGCCAGCAAATGGATGTTTGAACAGGTGTACATCCATAAAAACATAATGTGTTGCATTAAACCTCCAAAAGTTTACCTAATTGCAGAGAATATGTGTTTGGTAGTGACAATTAAAAATGATGAGAGGTAACTACTCACCATGAAGCCATGAGGTAGAGGGATGCTGAGTCTCTGCCTGATCAAAAATGCAGGGGTGTGGCTAAAACCAGGCTCAACCTATGTGGTGAAACTATCTGTGTTTCGGGCGTGACATGAAAAGCGTGGGACAGCATTTTTTGAATGATCTATTTAAATTAAAAAAATAAACCCGCAATACATCCAAATCTTTTCAGTGCTGTTTAAAATAAATCAACAAGATATTTTAAAAAAACATCATTGAAAAAAAATACAAAATTGTTTTAAGTATTATTTTCATAGGTCAAAATATAGGGCTTAGGGGTTGGGACAACCACTCCCCCAATAGAAAGTTCGCTATAAATGATGATTTTGTATATATTTAGCTTATTTGCTGTCTTGTGTGTTAAATAGATCATAACAGAATCTTAGTAAATATGTAAAGTCTGAATTCTTATTTGTTTTGTTACATAGTTTTTCTAGTGTGGGATATTTTTCTACACACACCACATTCGACAAATTACATATGTATATATATATATATATATATATATATATATATATATATATATATATATATATATATATATATACACACACACACATATATATATATATATATATATACACACACACATATATATACGTATATATATATATATATATATATATAGATATATATATATATATATATATATATTAGGGCTGTCACTTTAGTGCATTAATTAGATTAATTAATTACAATGCAAATTAATGCATTAAAAAATTAATCGCGATTAATCATAGCACACAAACATTTAGATATTGGCCAGCTGGAGGACCCGTACATGGCAGTGGCACGTCACTTCACACATGGGTCTCTAGTCAAACCAAACAAAGCCCAGGTGACAACAGGAATGGCATATTTAAGACTTAGTCTTATTTTATTTTTGAATTTATTTATCTATATCTGTACTACATTCTTTATTAATGCATCAGGCCGAATTGGTTGCTTGATGTCCTCGACCTTTTTCTTATTTTGAATTTGATTTATGAAACACACTTAAAGTGTAATTTGAGTTGCCTGATTGAGCTTAGAATTTTCTGGACAAGATGCCCTGACTTAGGTTTTATTCAATCACCAATAAACATGTAGATATACAATCTTCTCTTTTTAGTGTATTCATTTGATTAATCATCCACTACAATTTTGTGATGTCCTAGAATTTAAATCCTTTATGTGGGGACTTTAAGCAGATATGAGATTAAAATGCGATTAATTAGATTAATTAATTACAAATCCTGTAATTAATTAGATTATTTTTTTTAATCGCCTGACAGCACTAATATATATATATATGTATGTATATATGTATATATATATATATATATATATATATATATATATATATATATATATATATATATATATATACAGTGAGAGGAAAAAGTACATACACCCTTTGTAATTTGGTACTTTTCTGCCTAAATTGGTTATAAAATGTGGTCTGATCTTACAGGGAAAGTTCGGTTCCTGCAGCTTTCACATTGTTTATAGAATGAAGTAGAACAATATACTCACCCAGAAGGCTTTCCTGACCCAAACAGTGCTTCAGGAGATATTTAGATCCAAAATCGAGCAGCGGACATCCGTATGGTAGCACAGATCGCCACTCCTAAAACTGCATTAATCGTCCAAAAACTCATTAGTTTCACCAATATTTCATCATGGTCTGCTCATGCTACTCCTCCTCGACAGTTCGTGTCGCTCCAGACTTGTTTTGTGACACTGCTGACCTCTGAACTGAGGAAGGAGAACTAATGCTCCACACATGCGCAGTACTCTCTGGAGCACTGCCTCTGAGAAGGGTCTGTCTGCGGCCCGCAAGATGGAGGCTCGTCATGTAGTGGGCGTGTCGCGTAATGACGTAATGACTACACGACACGCCCACTAGGTAAGACGGAAATCACGGATAACCACGCGAGACACTGTTAAAAGTTTATAAAAAGGAAGAAGACGAAAAATAAGAGGGAAACGACGAAAAATAAGAGGGAAAAGAACGTTTGGTCTGTGGTTTCTCTTACACAAATAAAACCTAACGTCACCCATCTGCTAACCCTTAACCTAACCATCACCCTTTTAGTGCCTAAACTGAAGTCTCCCCTTTTAATGTTATAATAACCTACACAAATAAACCTAACGTCACCCATCTGCTAACCCTCCGTGATTTCCGTCTTACCTAGTGGGCGTGTCGTGTAGTCATTATGTCATTACGCGACACGCCCACTACATGACACGCCTCCGTCTTGCGGGCCGCAGACAGACCCTTCTCAAGGATCCTCCAAGAGCTAGTTAGTCAAATTTATGAGTCAGGTGTGAGCCAACCTGAGGTTCAATTACTGAGGTGTGGCTTAAAGCTGCCCTGCCCACTGGAAAACACACACCAGTTAAGAGCTGTCTCTTGATAAGGGGCACTGTTTGATGTGTACCATGCCTCGCTCAAAAGAACTCTCTGAAGGCCCAAGATCAAGAATTGTTGATTTGTGTAAAGCTGAAAAAGGTTACAAAACCATCTAAAAGTCTTGATGTTCACAAATCCACGGTGAGAAAAATTGTCTACAAATGGAGCCAGTTCAGCACTGTTGCTTCTCTTCCAAGGAGTGGTCGCCCTGTAAAGATGACTCCAAGAGCACAGCGCAAGACCCTCAATGAGGTAAAAAAGAACCCTAGAGTGTCAGCGAAAGACTTACAGAAATCACTGGAACCTGCCAACATCTCTGCTGACACATCTACAAAACATTAAACAAAAATGGGTTACATGGGAGAACACCATGCAGGAAGCCATTGCTGTCTAAAAAGAACATTGCTGCACGTTTGAAGTTTGCAGAAAAGCATTTAGATGCTTCACAGCGCAACTGGGAAAATATTCTGTGGAGTGACGAAGCCAAAGTTGAATTGTTTGGTGGGAACACACAACGTCATGTGTGGAGGAAACATGGAACAGCACACCATCATCAAAACTTTATTCCCACTGTTAAGTATGGTGGGGGGGGGGGGGGGGGGGGGCATCATGGTGTGGGGCTGCTTTGCTGCCTCAGGGCCTGGACAGCTCGCCATCATCAATGGAAAAATGAATTCACAAGTTTACCAAGATATTTTGCAAAAAAACCTGAGACAATTGGTCAAACAGTTGAGGCTCAAAAGAGGATGGGTGCTGAAACAGGACAACGACCCAAAGCACAGAAGCAAATCAACTTTAGAAAGGTTTCAGAAGAATAAAATAAATGTTCTGGAATGGCCCAGTCAAAGTCCTGACCTAAACCCAATTGAGATGCTGTGGCATGACCTCAAGAAAACTGTTCACACCAGACATCCCAAGAATCTTGCAGAACTGCAGCAGTTTTGTGAAGAGGAATGGTGCAAGATTCATCCTGATCGTTGTGTGCGCCTAATCTGCAGCTACAGGAAACATCTAGTTGAAGTTATTGCTGCCAAAAGAGGGTCAACCAGCTATTGAATCCAAGGGTGTACTTACTTATTCCCCCCTGTGAATGTTTACATCTAATGGCCAATAAAAAAATGATAACATGGAATTGTTTGGGTGGCATACTGTTTACTCATTCTTGTGATTTGAGTTAAGGTCAGACCACATTTTATGACCAATTTTGGCAGAAATGTAGAAAATTACAAAGGGTGTACTTACTTTTTCCTCGCACTGTATATATATGTATATATATATATATATATATATATATATATATGTATATATATATATATATATTAGGGGTGCAACGGTTCAGTTAGCCCACGGTTCGGTTTGTATCTCGGTTTTGGGATCACGGTTTCGGTTCGGTTTCGGTTCGTGTTTTGCATTAAAAAAAACAAGAAGTTTGCCTTTCCAAAAGACTCCCTTTATTTTGCTTTTAAGAAAACTATATTATGACAATGCCCCTTGGTCTTAACTATTATTTGACTTGAATAAAGTATTATGACATTTATATAAGACACTTCAAATGTAAACATTTTAAACTGTTAGAGTGCCTCTTAGCTCCCTGGCTCGTGTAGTGACTGACTACTGAAATACAATTTACTATTATAGCATTTTTTTGTGCTAAAATAAAGAGTTCTAATTGTTTTTCCAGCTACAAGCTTGATTAAACAATGGATAAAAGGAGGAGTGAAGAGAAGAAGAGAGAGCGCTGGGCGATCGACTGGCGTCTCCATTACATGCACAATAAACAATAAACGTGAATGAATCATATGTTTGTATTATGATTTCTGATAAACTTAGTTTATTAACACTGCGCCGAATTTTTGAATCTATTTGTCAGACTAAAATAACAAGTTTACAGGACGTGGAGACTCTGATGATACCGCTGTCCATCTCATCTGTGCGTATTTGCGCGCTGCTGTATGTTCCTATGAGACAGCGTCAGTCAGTGAACAGTCTGATCCTGTTTGATCTGCTCTCAGACAAACTAAGAAACATCAGAACAGATGACAAAACTAAGCTTTTGCCTTTTTGTCGCCTGTTCAGCGCGCTATGGCTCTGAGATGTTTTTCTCTCCAGCAGCGATCTGTCATCGGCAGGGTCGGCAGGAGAGAGCGTCCGCCTTCAGGTTCATAAGAAATAAAATATAGCCATCATTACTTTAATAAGAGCTCACTCAAGGTGAGCTGCTGTAACATCAGGTTCTACGTTATGGGAACAAACTTCTCCAGCATTGTGAAGCTCACTTTTGCTCTGCGTTTGTTGTCTCTCAGCACACCGTGCTGTGCTGTTGTCATTACTGTTAAACTGAGCATGCGCATCACTTCTGCAGCCTGAGGTGTTTTCTCTCCCTCGTCATTATAATCCATAAGGAAACCTAAATGTCCCCACACCGCAGACTGAATGAAGCCAGTGCTTCTTCAAACTCCGGTCTCTCCACCTCTCCGCTCGCCATAACTTTTCTTAGAGTTTTTCTCCGTCTTCGTCTCAGTTTTTGTGAGGCCGAGCCGAGCATAGACATTATGGAACCGAGCTCCAGAGTGAGAGACGCCGCCCACTCAGCCATGTGCTCGGCTCCTATTACACAGTAGCGATTGGATATTTACTAGCGGGGCGGGGTTTTGTACAGAGCTGTGCGAGGAGGGAGGGCTTGTCAGCAGAGCCGAAGAGCAGAGCAGAGCAGGCGCTGGCTCGAGAAATCCGTCTCACGGCTGTAAGAAATGAATTAATTGCAAAACCGAAAAACCGCGCTTCATAAAGGCGAATTGAGCCGTGCAGGGCGAACCGTACGGTTCGGTTTTAAACCGTAAACCGTTGCACCCCTAATATATACATATATATATATATATATATATATATATATATATATATATATATATATATATATACATATATATATATATATATATATATATATATATATATATATATTTATATACATACATATATATATATATGTGTGTGTGTGTGTGTGTGTGTATATATATATATGTATATATATATATATATATATATATATATATATATATATATATATATATATATATATATGGACCCAAACCCAATATAAATCCACCATGAGCACAGCACTGGGCTAATCTACTGTGCAGTGCAAATGTAAGAAGCCCAAAATAACAGGGGCAACAAAAAAACTTTTTTAGCAGCCAGTCTCATGATGAACAACACCCACTTAAGCCATGTTGGGAGTGTGGGCAAGGAATGAGAGCCGGGCAGAGACAAAGGGATTAAAGTAAAAGTTAAAAGACAAATTAATTGGCCAATCATAAATCTATCCTTGTTGTGTATCTCTCTGTTGAATGTACATTTATAAGAGGCTTTCCCCCTGAGATGTGACATCTCATGTTCAAGGGACTCCTCTTCTCTATGCAATTTAAAGGTACTAAACAACCATGGATAGAGAGACTGTTCTAATATAAACACTAACAGCTATAATAATTATAAGGTAGAGAGGACTGGTGTTAAAAAACAGGCATCTAGCATAGCAGCTAGTTAGTTAAATTAATGAAATAAGTCAGAGTTTATATTAAAACTATGTCTTTACTGCCTATCCCTTTTTGGCTTGTGGTTGGCTGAAGCCTGTCCCAGCTGATATTAGGGAAATGACCCTGAACAAACTTAAAAAAAACTTAATTTGTGATTTTACATTTGAACTCTGATGGAGAAGCAGCACCCTGTGGTGGTTAAATAGCTGTGTTTTAGTCTTGATGTGGACTTTGGCACACTCTGCTGGATATTATTAGGAATGAATGAAATCAGCAGCATTTTATATGTACCCGGCATTAATGCTGCACTTGAGGGCTTATACTGTATGTGTACAATGCTTCAGCATTAAAACAGCATTCCTCTAAATGATTCATCTCAAAGAAACAACAAAGGATGTGTGTTTTCTCTCCCCATGGCTCATAACTTTAGCTGATTTCTGATTCTGGTCTTCAAAGCAAGAAAAAAAAAACCCTGCAGCCCAGCTGGTACCATAACCTTTTAATTAATCTGTTGATGGATAAACACCTAACAAGACAGGGTTTTACATTTCCATGATTAAAAAATTTAGCTGTGACATTAGTCACTAGTGTAGAACTAGAAAAAAATGAACTTGGATATGATTTGCATCAGGCTGGAGATATACTTGCTGCTAACGACTTGACCTAGCTGCATGATGGCTGCCACACGTTCTATTCATTGATTCAGTGCTTGTCTTCCAGACTTACTGTCTTTTAAATGTAACTGAATTAATGCCAATATATATAACGGGGATGCTGTTGCCATGTAAATGCTGTCGCTGTCTTCCATTTCATCTTCTGACCAAGCTGAAACCTCTGGGGCGGTCAGAGTAGAAGTGTCAAAAACTGCAGTTCCACACCTGAGCTGTTTAAGGCAGGCTGCAAGTAATCAGGAGATTACATGATTGTTGATGGTAAGGCTTAACAAATGCCCCAAATCTAAATATCTATTACATTTAAAAGCTCTCACTGTGTGGATGTAAAATTTTTTAATAAAATTCTACGAAGTATTTCTGATTTGGAACATGATTGACAGTATGGGTGTCACCTTGTATTTAATACTCAAATATACATTGGAGCATGGAGGTAAAGTCCGTACTTAAACTGTAAATAGTTAATCGAATATATGACATTAAGTGTAGTAGCATATCAGGCCACCTGGAGCAGTGGACCATTTTATCCAACAGAAGACACTCTCAGCGCAACTTGACCATCAGACATATACACCGGTCTCTTGACCTTAGTTAACAAAGACTGAGGTACATTTAAAGAAAATAATGAATGCTCAAGGCCTTTTAATTAATAACCTCCAGGAAGACAATAACAACACCAAGTCATCTAAAGCCCCAGTCACACATTCCTGTTTCTCATGGCAATTGTGCATGATTGTCACAATCCTGATGAAACGTGCTTTGGTTGTGGTGCATGCGCTAGTTGGACTGGATCTTTCTTGTATAGTCGTGGATGAACGATGGGGAATGTGGAAGGGTCCCGACAGTTTTGAACTGTTCAAAACTATTGTGGAGAATCGCCACTCTCGGAATAGTGGGATGGAAGCCTAATGCAGTCCTAATGCAAACGGTATTAGCGTGGCATGTACGGAGCTCAACAGGGGCGATCGTGGTTCAACCCTGAAAGCTTTATGAGGACGACTGACAAGGATGTATCCATTTGTGCCCCGACCGTGTCCCGTTCGAGACGGTGCAAGCGACGGGGCTCAGTCGGGCCTACGTGATGCAAACTGAGCTTGAGGCTGAAGTCATGCCAGAGGGATGGAAATTCAAGGAATCCTCGTCGTATTGTTGTATTAACCTAACTGGAGTGAGACAAACGCCCCCAAAGCACTGTAGAAGCGCTGTAGAAGTGGTACTGATGGGTATTTATGGGGTGTGTCCAGGGGTGAGACAGTCATTTCATCTCTTATCATAGTGATCACACCAGCCTTGTCAATCATGTACAGTCGTGCGCAATTGCTATGCGGGAATGTGCAACTGGGGCATAAAGAGGGTTGTGTGGAAGTATTTTTGGTTCTTCACTGCTGATGGCAAAAAAAATGTTGATAATGTTCAAAGCAGCTTATTTACTCGTCCTCCATTACAAATTAGCAGGCTCACCTGTCAGCTTTTGATCCAATACAGTCGAGGAGGAGGCACCAAAGCTCATCAGCCCTTTGCCAGGTGTTCATTCCCATGTGATAGTGTTATTTTCAGCAGGGTCTTTACTGGGGGTGCACACATAACTAGATATTTTACGTTATTTTTGAGTGTAATGAAAAACCATTCAAGTTTGATCTTAGGGATAAGTGAGCATACTTTGCACTTTGCTAATGTACTTTGTCCCTGTCTGTTTTTGCTATGGTCCAGCTCTATGTGCCTTTGAATTGCCCCCTCGCCCTGACCCATGTTAACACATTTCTTCAAGCAACCACTTTCAAGCTAATGAAAAATACATATGAAGATAAATGTTTTTTACTTTAAATGGACCCCATGCCATTGGTATAGTCAGGTGTTAATGCATAAAGACTTTTGGTTCTGTGAAGAAAACACTGCTCTGTTCGAAATCATGCAGGAGATGATAAATTAAAATGTCATATGACTAACTTTCTTGCAAATGTGTAACATGTCATCAGTCCTCATGAATCTCTAATCTTTTATCCACCTATCATTTTAAAGACGCATTTCTTCAAACAATTCATTCAAATACTCATGTATATAGCAGAATAACAAAACTAATACCCTCTGATAAGTGATCTAAAGAGGCCCAATTTGTTTAAATGTTATTTTACACTATTTTAAACTACTATACACGTTTAGCAATGAAACGTTCATCATGAAACATATCCTGTTTCGTCAGTAAAGAGTAAAGAAATTTAAAACTCCCAGGACAAAATCTTATTATATTTAGAAGAGGATATTATTTGGACTAAATCTGCTGTTCTGCTCCCCCCCTCAAACTGCACTGCTGATGAACTTCCTGTAACAGACCACTTCCTCCTCACTCTCAATACCAAACACTCTCTCTCAAATCATCAAGTTTCTTGTCTCATTTCACTCTATAATACGAAGGACATTAACAGAGATACTCTTTGTCACAATATTGACACTGTCCTTTTTTTCAACTCTTTCTCCAACCCTGATTAACTGGTCACACTTCATAACAATGGTCTACATGATATCTTCAACTGTCTCAACAACTAAAAAAAAATGTCTTACTATTCATAAGTAAATGCACTCTATTGATCACACTATGTCCAGACTAATCACATCAAGCGAAAGAAACACAAATTGCCCGTTCATTACGTTGAGTAAACCCTCCAGCCACCTAAGCCCACCTACCAACCCAACCTTGGTCAAATCCTCACCTCTTTACTCCCTCTAATATCTGCCATTATCCACTCTCCACTCTCCACTGTGATCGTTCCATCACCATTCAAAACAGCAGCTGTGACCTCTATGCCAAAGAAACCTGGTTCAGATCCTAATAACTTTAAAAGTCTTCACTCCATTTCTCATTTACTTTTCATCTTCTAAATTCTTGAGAAAACAGTTACCAGGCAACTCCACTCACACCTAACCCACAGTATGAGCCTTTTCAGTTCGGTTTCCACTCTGTCACAGAGCAGAAACAGTCCTACTCAAAATGGGGTCTTTGACACCTTTTCACAACTCATTCTTCTCAGTCGACTTTCCTCCATTGGTTTCACCCACACCCCTTCAACTGGTTGCCTCACAGGCCGCACTCAGTTCATACATCGACAGTCATTCCAATAGGACCCCTCCCCAGTCAATACAGGTCAGCCCCAGGACTCTGTGCTGAGGCTGCTCCTCTTCATCACCTACCTCCTACCCCTTGGCCATATCTTCCATATTCATTTCCACTGTTTTGCTGATAACACCCGGCCCAAACTTCTTCAGGCTAAAAAGTGGTAAAAAAAAAAAAAATTAACCCCTCCTCACTGGTACCAAATCCACACTATCAAAATTTGAAAGCTTCTCCCTCACTATTGGCATATCCCTCTCCCCTCAGGTTAAGAGTCTGGGTGTCATCCTTGACAGCACACTGTCCTTCTAATCTCACATACATACCATCACTCAGTTTTCTCACATTCACCTCCACAGCATTAACTGTCTTCACCTCCTCCCTCACCCTCCCTGCCTTCATTCTTGTCCACAGCCTCGTCATCTCCCATATACACTACTGCAACTCTCTCCTCTTCAGCCTCCCCTCAAAGTCCCCCCACAAACTCCAACTGCTCCAGAACTCAGCTGCCTGCATCATCACCAAGACCCTTTCACACCATCACACCACCTACAGCATCCTACATCATCCTACAGCACCTTCATTGGGTCCCTACGAAGCATAGATAGAGAATTCAAACTGCTTCTGTACACCTTCCAGGTCATCCACGACTTCACCCTCCATATCTCTCCGACCTCCTCCACATTGCTACTCCAGCTTGCTCCTCACTGTGCCCTCTGCAAGCCTCAGCACCATGGGGAGCAGGGCCTTGAGCCACTATGCTCCTCAGCTCTGGAACTCTCTCCCACCTGTGCTCCGAAATTTGAACTCCCTGCTTCTCTTAATATCCAGACTCAAAACCCACCTGTTCAGAACTGCATACTTAACAACAGCCTGCCATCTGTATCATCATACCTGTCATTGTCTGTTGTGTTTTGCAAATTTTATTGTCTTCGGTTGATTTTTTGTTGTTTTTTTAATTCTGAGTTTATACTTCGTACAGTGTCATTGGGTGCCTTGAAGGTGCTTTTAAATAAAATGTATGATCACTATGAAATAGAGAATAGTGAAAATAGTGCTCATCTTTGCATTACATTAAAGGAACTGTTTCAGTCAGTTAACTTTTGCACAAACAAAGACAGGATGTGCCTAAGGTGGGCTCATGGAGGTGATAACCATAGAATCACTTAAACTAACAGCTACTTTGAAAAGTGTGAGGCAACCATCACACAACAGGCTGAGCTCAGGTGCTGTCAACATGCATGCTCTGTGCAGGATCTTCATCTTTTGTGCTCTGGCAGGTTTTGGTAAGATTATCTTATCAGATTTTTATATTACAAAATAGTGGACATATTTTCACCTCTCTTTCTGTTTTAAGCCCTGGGTGGTGAAATCATAAATGGAAAGAAGACAAAGAAGAAGTCGATGGAGTACATGGCTTCAGTGCAGAACAAGAAGGGTCATGTTTGTGGAGGATTCCTAATCAGTGAGGACTTTGTGCTCACTGCAGCACACTGCAATGATTAGTGAGGGTCTTCTTGTTTTATACAACCTGCAATTAACCTTAAAATGACATGTATTTCTCCAATATTTTGATTTTATTTAAATATTTGTCTCTGTTATCTAGTAATCCCAGAAGTGTTGTCCTTGGCACTCATGATCTGAACAATGTCAATGACACAATGAGATATTCAGTGGAGAAATGCATCCATCCAGAATATAAGGATTTTAAATCTGGAAATGACATCATGCTGCTGAAAGTAAGCACATCTTTCTTAGACTTATCATCACAAGATGCTCTTTTTGTGCAATATACAAACATGGTGTACATTTTTCATAAAAGCAGATTTTTTACTTTTAAGATTGGCTTCATTTGAAAGTTGATAGTTGCCTTGATATTTTTTGTTGTCAATAGCTGCTGTTGTGGAGGTACAGCAGACAGTGCCCAGTGTCTTTTAATCTGTTTAGTTTTGTTACTTCTTTTATCATTCTCTGCCGTTCTTTATTTTGATTATACTGATGTGTTCAAGCGTTTTTTAAGAACAGCTGTAATATACAGTATGTAACCGGAAGTTGTCTTAATTCATCCATCATAAATGCCAAACATATTTTAAAATATATTTTTTTATTTTTTTTTATATTTTATTTTTATGTATCAATAACTTAATAATTACTCATGTTAAAATCAGTGTTAAGTTCCCATTGTGATGTAACTTCCCTTGATGTCTGCTCCCAGATTGGTAGATGTAACAGTTTTGAAGCCTGCAGACAGTGTCAGTGTTCAGAAGCATTTGAGAGGTCCAGACTTGACTTTGACACACTGTATAAGCATGCTGCATTGTTCATGTTAAAACTATGGGATTTGCCTGTTTGCCCTGCCGTGCAACCACAAAGTTCACCAGAAAACAGCAAAAACACACTAATTTACTTTTCTTCTTTTTTGTTACTGCCCTTTTTGTGCAGTTGTCAAGGAAAGCTAAGGTGGATAAAAAGGGGAATATTAAGCTCATCAAACTGCCAAACGGTAAAATGAAACTCAAAAAGAAATGCCTTGTAGCTGGATGGGGTTTAACAACAACTGGGGGTTTTTACGTGGATGACTTGAGAGAGGCGGAGGTCCCTGTCATCAACCTGGACAAGTGTCAGGGGCTGTGGAAAGGCCAACTTCCTGCTAATGTGATCTGTGCTGGTGGATACAACTCAAAGAAAGGATTCTGTCAGGTTGGCATACCAATCAAAAGTCAAAAAGAATGATCTATCTATCTATCTATCTATCTATCTATCTATCTATCTATCTATCTATCTATCTATCTATCTATCTATCTATCTATCTATCTATCTATCTATCTATCTATCTATCTATCTATCTATCTATCTATGTAGAAAATTATAATTGATATGAATCTTTCTTCATGTTCCAGGGTGATTCTGGCGGGCCACTGGTGTGCAACAAGTGTGCAGTCGGTGTCGTCTCCTTCAATAACAAATGTGACTACCCAGATGTTCCCAACGTCTATACAGACATATCCAAATTCATGCCCTGGATTACAGACATCCTCAAGAAAAAGAGGTGCTAGATGTTACAACAGTAAAAAAAAACATTCTCATGCTGGATGCTCAAGATTGAACCAGTGGGTGTAATGAATTGCATTTACAGATCTTATTATGATATAGTATGTTTTTGAGTTGTTTTTGAATCAGGACTGTTAATTTTCCAAAGGTTCTTATGAAGTTTGTTTCATAAAAACAATCCAAAAATGTAAAATATGAATATGGTAACAGTTTTGCCGCAAATATTCTGAATCGAGATGTTATACTGAAGACATTCCTGAAAATTTATTTGGACAGTCTTTGAATCATAGTTTTGCAAGTATTATTTTTTACAACAAAAAAACAACAACTTATTAAACAAATAATCCAAACATTTGAGTAGATTAAGACTTGACTCTATCAAATATGGAATCCCTGAAATGTAATGTAAATGTATTTTTAACATTTAATAATGTAGATAAACTGTCAATTTCATGATGTGTGATTTAGTTGTATTGCCTCTGATCTATCAGTCATCAAGAGTTTGTCTTGTATTCTTTCAGTGTCAAGTACTGTTAATGATATTTCTTATGAAATCATTCATTTAAAAGCTAAGTACTGACTTAAAAAACGACTCAAAGTGATTTGGGCAAAAGAAACTTTTTCACTTTCAGTCATAGTACCTTACTAAGGCCTTACCTTATCAGAGGTTACATGTCCAGTGTTTCATTGATGCTCAGCCGCTATCTATCCATCTATGTCTAATAAATCAATATGATCAAAAATGCAACTTGAGTTTCCAAGACCTCTTTCTTTCTGTCTGTCTTTTTTGTTTCACACAACAATGATGAAATGAGACTGATGCAGTTGGTTACATTATTCTCTTTCAAAAATGATCCACAGGTCTTGATAATGATACAAGGTAAGATTTTTGATATTTTTGTTAAATAATGCAGTAGCAGGATCAGAAATAGCTCACAAAGTTCTTGTGGAAACAAACAAGGGGGACACTTTAACTTAAAAATGTGTGCTTGGACAACAGTAAGAAGCAAATGGTTATTTTTGGGGTGAATTTATGGGATAACTTTACAGATAAATTCCAGCAAAGCAAACAGCTGAGTCAGTTCAAAAAACTGCTTAAAAGTTTTATGGTATGGTAATTTTAGAGGTATTATTATAATGTAGTAGCAAAATATCTAGTTAAATACAATGCAAAAGAAACAGAAATGTTAACGTCTGCAGTTTGTCACTGTGAGAAAATTGTTGCTCATACTTGCAAACACTGGTCTCTGTGGTTCAACCATACTGAGTCACATTCAAAGAAACCTATGGGGTTTTGGTTATAAAACACAATTTCCCGCATTGGTTGGAAGATCACAAGAACATCATTAATGCAAAAATGTTATAAACCAAATGCATATCCTAAAGCATAAAAACAAAAACAAAGAGAATAGTCTAGACCCAGTTTATCAATACTAAGCTATTGTAAGAGTTTAAATAAAGTTACTCAAACTCCAGTCACACTTCAGAAATAATGATATTTATCAAAATTTTTCATATAAATGTGTTTAGAGGCTGAGAACAAACCAGACGCTCCTGCTGTCAGAGATTCAACTTGTTGACTGCAGCCTAGTATTAGAAGTAGCTCAAATGCAGCTCCCCCTCACTCTGATACCTCAAACCACAGAGCTCCACTTGTGCAACTTGTTCATCATTTTAAAACTCAGGTTCACTTTAACCATCTCCATATTATCAGTAAAGGACCACTCTGTTGTCATTTACAAACAGGTTCTTCAACAGATGAAAAAGACAGATTAATGGTAACTTAAGAGTAAAACACTTCCTCTAACTTGCAGCTGTCTTTAAAGCATTGGTTTCATCTCTCACTTACACTCATGCATGCAGCTGAAGTTCCTACCACTCAATGTTTTCACAAGTGTGGTGTGATCATGAATTGCAAAAGCAGCAACACCTAAAATTCACAGTTCAAAAGGAAGTTGAAGCAAGTTTTGATTTATTTTGATCATTTACAGAATAAAATGTTCTCTTGTGCCCATCAGGCCCTAATTGTAACCTTCTGGTTAAATTTAATAAAGCAGAAGTTGACGAAGACTAGAAGCCTAAAAGATGTGACAAATATGAATTAATACAAAAATGACAACACCATAAAATGTAGGAATGAGCAAACTGGTTGCTTTAACTTATACAAGCTTAGTTGACCTCATATAGGCCAATCCTATGATGTAAGTTTGCTGCTGGTCTTGGAGGCAGCAAAACCACAGACTATATTTACTGTCAGAGGCTCATCTCTGCATGTTCTTGACACTCACCACTAGCACACAAGTTCACGTCTGTGCGCAAGACATGATGGGAAACCGCAGGGTCTCATACTCATCACGGTTAGTAATAAAGTTCAAGTTAGGACCCCCATTCTGTCATTCGCTGCCATCATGATGCACGCTCTGAACAAGGGTCTGCTTCTCTGTCTGCTGACATGTCTTGGCTGTAAGGTTAAATCTGTGGATATTCTCAGTCATCCAGGCCATGACTCATCTCAAACAAAGCGTAAATCGTGTCAACTGGACCAAGCTCGTGTGAGTGGAAAACGTTTCGATTCTCATCCAAGAAGCTTCTTCAGTTCCAAAGATCCTGGTCCTTCTCATCCTTGGATGAGAAGCAAAATGTTTTCCACTCACACGAGCTTGGTCCAGTTGACACGATTTACGCTTTGTTTGAGAAGATGTAAGGTTAAAATTTCCAAATACGCTGATGTGTCTTGTGTGCAAAAGACTCTCTTTTTAATTTCTTATTTTATTTCCACAGCTCTTGGAAGTGAGATCTTTCATGGTAAAAAGGTCCCAGAGAATCAGATGCCGTACGTGGCCTCTTTACAGAATGACGCAGGTAAACATATCTGTGGAGGATTCCTAATCAACGAGAACTTTGTGCTCTCTGCTGCCCACTGTAAAGATAAGTGAGTAGGAAAACAAGTCAGTTTAAGGTGATATTGTTTTGTCTGCACAGCTTCAAAATCCACTGATGATCCTCATATGTTCACCTCCTCAGGGCACCTACCAGCGTTGTTCTTGGTACCCACAACCTCCGAAAGATCAATAATGAGACAATGAGGTACAGAGTCGAGATGTGTCCACATCAAGACTTTAGAGATGAGAGAGATGGTGATGACATCATGCTCCTCAAAGTAAGAAGATATCTATTTAATTAATTTATGTAAGAAAAAAAAAGGCTTTGACTTTTTACATACCCCAATTCCAGAGGAGTTGGGACGTTCTGTAAAATGGAAAAAATTCAAATTCAAGTAAAGTGAATACAGTGCAAACAAAATGAGACTAATATCTGAGGTATTTATCTTTATTGTTGTGATACTTTTAATATGTACTAAAACAGTTGGGACAAGAGCATGTTTATTCCTGTGTTTTATCACATTCTCTATTAAGAAAACACTGCAAAAATCTGAGGAGAAAAGGTGCCAGTAATTTAAAGTATTAAGAATAGAAGTCTATCCAAATCTTGCTTCACCTCCTGACCCCCAACTCTTATTCTGAGACTCTGCTTTAAAATTATGGACCCATAATTAATGAAATACAACTCTGCAACTTCAGGGTCTAGGTAAGGGTGGTATAATGAAGGCGACACGTGAGATTTGTGTGGTGGTGTAAGCAAAGACAAATACTGTATGTGACGAAGACAGAGAAAATTAACTTGGCACTGTCATTACCTCTGCACACACACTCACACACACACACATAGAGAGAGAGAGAGAGAGAGAGAGATGTGTCTGAACTAAACAATTGCTCTTTACAGTACAGTGTTAGTCTCTGTACAGAGTTATAAAGTAATATTTTGGCTCAATTCAACATTTTAGGCACAGACAGAAATTTAAAACATTTGACATCTCCCTGAAATATCACAATAGGCACTCATTTTCTCATGATATTGCTTTTATTTGTTTGTTTATTTAATTATTTAGTTATCTATTTATTTATTTATTAATTTGTGTAGTATGGAGCTTTGTGTTACTATTTTGAAAACAATATGTTAGGTCACCCAGGAGTTTTGCAGGAGTCAAACACAACATATGTGTGTATATGTATATGTATGTATGTATATATATGACTTCTCTTACATATACATACATACATACAGTCATGGAAAAAATTATTAGACCACCCTTGTTTTCTTCAATTTCTTGTTCATTCTAATATCTGGTACCACTAAACGTATAATACAATGAACACAACAAAAAATGCAGCTGGTCACATAATACTTTATGTCCTATTTGACATTCTTAAGCTTAATTGATTCCCAGGGTATATAAGAGGCCATTTCATGTCACAAGCAGCACTGCACATGCAAAGGCCTAGAGTGGTTTCCTGCTTACATTCAAGCCGTAGCACAACTCAGAAGTTGTCAGCTCTCACATAATGCCTAAAACAAAAGAATTATGTGAAGCCACAAGGCAGCCATCTTGGCACTGCTGGAAATTGGCATGAGTGAGAGACAGGTAGCGAAAAAACTGAAGATCTCCAAGACAGCCGTTCATTACAACAAAAAAAAAAACAAGCTGAACATGGCACTACCAAATTGCTACCTGGCCGTGGCAGGAAACGTCTTTCTACCCCACGAGATGACCGTGCACTCATCCGTTCCTGTGTCAGGAATCCTCGTCAGACCTCCAGGGACCTTAAAAATGAGTGGGCACTGTCGAGAAATGTGACTTGTTCAGCAAGGACAGTTCGAAACCGACTTGTTGAAGCTGGTTTGAAGTCACACAGAGCACGCAAGAAGCCCTTCATCAATGAAAGGCAGAGGAAGGCCCGGTTACTCTTTGCTCGAGACCACAAGGATTGGACTGTTGATGATTGGGCTAAGGTTCTCTTCAGTGATGAATCCAATTTTGAATTGATGCCCACTCCAGCCAACTTACTGGTTAGGAGGAAGCCTGGAGAAGCTTACAACCCAGACTGTCTTGCCCCTACAGTAGAACATGGAGGTGGATCAGTCATGATCTGGGGTTGTTTCAGTCTGAGTGGAACAGGGCAAATGCAATTGTGTGAAGGCCGAATGAACCAGGTCATGTACAGGACTACCCTTGAAAACGGTCTTCTTCCATCAGCTGGAAAACTCTTTCCTGCCTCGAATGACTGGATTTTCCAACAAGACAATGCCCCTTGCCTTGCCACACGGCAAGGTCAGTTAAAGCCTGGATGGAGAACCACAACATTCGCACCATGCCTTGGCCTGCTCAATCACCAGATCTTAATCCAATTGAAAACCTGTGGAAAATCAGCAAACTCAAAATGGAGAACCACAAGCTCAAAAACAAAGAAAATTTGTTTGAATTTGTCCAACAGGAATGGGCTGCTGTGACAGCAGAACAATGTCAGAAGCTGGTGGAGAGCATGCCAAGACGCATGGCTGCAGTCATCAAAAACAATGGTTATGCAATCAAGTATTAACTCTTGTGTGTATCATGTGTTTAAAGCGAACAGAAAAGAAAACATGGAATGCTTAAAAGTAGTGTTTTTGGCGGTACAATGCCATAGCTATTGATGTAAGAATTTAAGTAATTTTGGTTATTATCAAGAAAACCATGGAAAATGAATATTTCTTAGTTCTTAAATTAAACTCTGATGAGCTATATATATATATATATATATATATATATATATATAAAATAAGTTTGTATCTTCTCTCGAAGCCCCTTGATTGACCCCTTTACAATTAACAGCTGACACAATGTCCCAGCTCTTTTGGTAATTTGCCTTTCTATTAATCCTCTGGACTCAGATATATGGTGTGAATCTTTATTTTGATTTCATGATTGATCATTGATTTCCTCTCTTGTCCTGCAGCTGACGAAGAAAGCTCAACTGAGTAAAAGAGTGAAACCTGTTCTACTTTCTAAGTCTGAGACTAAAATAAAAGACAATGCCAAGTGTCGTGTGGCTGGATGGGGGAGAA
The DNA here is from genome assembly GCA_036419115.1 of Scarus forsteni. Lineage (NCBI taxonomy): Eukaryota > Metazoa > Chordata > Actinopteri > Labriformes > Labridae > Scarus > Scarus forsteni. The sequence goes on from JAZDUH010000136.1 coordinate 12,854,437, forward strand.
CAAAAAATGGTGGAAAAACTGTTGATGTGCTTCAGTACGTGGATGTTTCTGTGGTGAACCTGAAGACCTGCCAGAAAGACTGGAGACAATTTTTGGAACTCCCCAAAAATGTTATCTGTACAGGTGGAGAAAAAGCAGGATTCTGTCAGGTATGCATTTTTCTGTCTGTATATGGAGACATCTTTTGCGTTATTCTTTTGTTAGGGTTCTTATGTGGATATCATTCAGCACAGTGACTGTCAGGACATTTCTGATGAAGAACCTTCTCAAAGTTTACAATTACACTGTGGACATAATCAAGAGAGACATTTCACTTTAGACACTTAAAAAGACCCTTATGTAAAACAAAACACTGCCTGGTGGTTATACTCCATCAGCTGTAAAAATACCTGATTGTGAAAGCACATTTGTGGGTCAAAGGGCAGGGATGGATTTCTAGTGTGATGAACTCTGCTACTTTAAAAAAATAAGCTGCTGCTGTGAAGGATTCAAACTTTTAAAATGATAAAGCTTCAAAGACGAGAGAAACAGGGAGACGATAAATTCAGCTCAACTGTAACCCCATTTTTTAAGCGGGGAATTTTTACACAATGATATCAGGCAGATGTTTTTTTTTATGACCAAGTCTGCTGTGTGATAGCTGTCAGTCTCTCTCCCTCACTCTCTCTCTAATTCAAAACCCACAAACTCAGTTGTGTTAGTTATTGTGTAATTTGTTCATCTGGCATATTTTTCATAAAACATCAAGATTGACATCTAACTAAAAATTAATTATTTAAGTTAGATAAGCCTCAGAATACACTGGTAGGAGATTTCAAAAAGAAAAGAAGACCATCTGACCCCAATCTCACCTGATGATGTCAAATAAATATTTATGATTTTCCTATTGCATGTAAAACCTGATCCCGCTGAGTAACAACGATGACAAAAAAGTAACTGTATAGCACAGGCTAACATTAACAGACTTATTTTTGTTGATAAGTGATATTCAAAGTAAGCACACCGTTGTTGTCATTTTAGCTTTAAATTAATTACTGCAATATAGTATGATATAACAATATGTCAAGTTAAAGCAACAAAACATACATCATCCATTATAGAGCAGTCATGTCAGGTGATAAAGCAGTTTGTCTATAGATCTGAAGTCATAAATTAAAAGTCAACAAGTGCTGCTGTCATCATATTAAGGTTCAGGTGTGTTCTGTGACTCCAGACTGAATTTTTGGTGGGCTTGGTGAGTAAAATGGCTCTTTTGATTGAAATGCTGCCCCTGCCTAGTGCAAGTGTTACTACTCACTGGGCAGGGGTCGGCTTATTCTCACAAACTAAAAACATGCTAAAAAGGTAAACTGGTGATGCTAAAATGTCCTTATGTGGCCCTGTAGCCTGCTTCTCGACCAATGTCAGCGCGCTAAGGCTGCAGCTCTCCACATCACTGAAAGGGATAAGCGGTATAGATGATGGATGGAAATCTGATAGTAGTCTCCCTTGAGATGTGTGGACTCTACCATCATCCTAAAAACTCTCTGAAACTCAGCAGCCTTATGACAGAATAACAAACATGATAACATGTACAGTTCCTATTATGCTTGCAGTCTGATAATAAACAGAGCAAAAACATATTGTCAAAGGACTAATTCACTATAATGTCTATAGTCGATTCAATGAGATGATATAAGGTTTTAAACTTTTATCTACATTTAAGTGTTTTTAATATGTCTCCTACTCATTATAGAGCACCTTAGTGAACAAAATAAAACATCTGTGGCATTAAGACCGTCCAGCCAGCATCTGACCAAAGGGGGACCTTTGTTACATTTTAAATACCCCGACACAGATAAGTGTTTATGTGTGAAAGTCCTGAATATACATTTGAGTCATGGGTAGACTTGTTTCAAACCAAAGCTGATGCCACACTTTTGCAGTGTTCGCTGTTTTTCAGGACAATGAACTAGTTTTTAGCCCAGAATACAGCAAAAGTAATGACAGTCTGGTACTATTGTAAGTTCTACCATTGCTGAACTCAGTATTTGATATAGTGACAGAAGTGTAGTAGATAAAAACAGCCAGAGTGGTCTGTAATGCATAGTTCAGTGAATATCTCCTTTTGAGATCGAGTCAAGTCTCACCACTCTGTTACAGGGGTTCTGAGATGTGCAGGTGTACAAATATTTTACTTCTGGGTACATACAAACTGTTTGGAGAAGAAAGTGAAAATGCATTCAAATAAAGCATACCATGAAACTCAGATGTGTCTTTTTTAAATGTAGGACTCTTCAGAATGTCTCTTGTGATCCTGTTTACATCAGTACAGAGATGAGCATCTGCTGTGAAGGTTCCTAAAGGGGTCTTCATGACTTTTATCCAGCACACTTACTTTTGATAAGTACTGATACAACCTAGTTTTAATACATCAAATAAATAAAAAGGAAACAACTTAAAATTGTTGGCAGTCTTGGATGTTGAATTCACAGATTGAGCTCTCTTTTTTTTCAAGGGGGATTCTGGTGGTCCTCTTGTGTGCGATGGGTTTGCTGTAGGCGTGGTGTCTTTCTTGCACGGAGACTGTCACTACCCAAATGCTCCTGATGTTTACACAAGCATATCAAAATACCTTCCCTGGATCAAGAAGATACTCAAGAAAAAAAGGTGTTAAAAGGCATTGCATCAGTTCAACATGATCTTTTAATGTTTAATGTTTTTTATTATATGTTTTATTGGCACTGAACAGCCTTCCTCTCAGCAACTGTTTGATCGACACCGCAGAGAACATCGTCCAACTTCATTTTTTGTCAATTTCCTCTTGTAATTCCAATGCTTCCAATGTAATTCTCCTATTTCAGGTAATAAACTCTTGATTTCCAATACATGCAAATATTGTCATAATATATATTTTTTAAGGTTTTAAGTGGGGTTGCTCGAGGCCCATGAAACTGGTAAACATGATTTTTGCTAAAGACCTGTCAGCTCTGTCCCTGATGAGAGATAGCCAGCTAGCAATGGAATGGGATATATAGTAGTCAATAATGCTACTGAAAACCTCATAATTAATCCATTTCAGGTAAATTAGTAACTGGTAAGTGTAAAGCCTGGTTTATAGTTTTGTGTCAAATCTAAGCTGTATCAAAGCTGCCTCCTTGGGCATTTATTGTATACTCCTGCATCCATGAGTCCATGTTGCTCTAGGATACCCTGCTTAAATGGTAGTCCACAGTATCATTAGCCCTTCGCTTGTTTGTGTACAAGAAATCAAATGAAATTAAGTGTATAATGTCAGAGGAAAGAGCCAATAATAGTGAGCAGCAGCTGACAATGAAGTTATTGCGAAGGAAAACAGTGGAAACATCTGGGAAGTCAAAATTTGCAGGGGCCTTGACAGTTAAGAGCACTTATTACCTCTTCTGGGAGGTTATGTTATTGCTGGCATCTGTTTGTCCGTTTTTTTGTTAGTTTTCTTTGTTTATTTCTCTGTTTTTTTCAGGAAATGTCCAGATTCGAACAAGGGACAAATGATTAGATTTTGGGAGTGATCAGGATCACCGTCTGGATCCGCCATGACAAAAAATGTGATTTTTGTGAATAGCTACTGAACTAAAATAGATATCATTATGAATCCAATTCCTAATGGCACATTTTCATGGTTAATAAATCTAAATATTTAGATGAAATAAAGGTAGGACGGTAACACTTTACTTAAAGGTCTAGTTTATAATGCATTAGAAGCACATGCATAAGACGTTATAATGCATGTATAATGCTTCATAAGTGTCATTATAATGGTGTATAACCATGTATAAGAACTTGTACCAAGGTTTATAAAGTATTACAAGTGTGGACGTAATGTATTATAATCAAGCCTCTATAATGTTTTATAAAGGCTTTATAATGTAGGCTTTATAAGGCTATAGGCTTTTTAATGTTTTATACCTGCATATGCAGGTATAAAACATTATAAAGGCTTGATTATAATACATTACGTCCACACTTGTAATACTTTATAAACCTTGGTACAAGTTCTTATACATGGTTATACACCATTATAATGACACTTATGAAGCATTATACATACATTATAACGTCATATGCATGTGCTTCTAATGCATTATAAACTAGACCTTTAAGTAAAGTGTTACTGGTAGGACTAATATTTATGGTGAAAATCACAATATGGGTGAGGACTTTGGCACTGGCAGAGGTCTGTGCTTTCTGAGTGCTTTTCTAGTTTAAGAAACACTCTTCATTGAATTCTGGTGAGCTCTACTTTTGTCTACTTTTCTCCACATTTTTATCTTGTAGTTTATCAGCTGTGCTAGCAATCAACTAGCTTATTTTTGTAGACGAATGGAGGGAGGAAACACCGGGAGACAAATTTGAGATTCTTATCTAAGCCTTATTTTAGAGGCCTTGTCTAAAATGCTTCTCATATGTTTCTCCCTATAGATCTGCTGGGACAATTAAGTGAGACCGAATAATTAAAGGGGAGTCATACTTGAGACTTGAGCTTGAGCTACGATGGAGCAATATTTGAGTCTCTCACATACACACCTTACAAATGCTAGAACAAATGAGATCCACTGTCATCACTGTCTCCATATCAGCTCACCTCCAGCCTGACCAGAGTTGATACAAAAATGACCAGGCAAAATCCCTCTTAGAAAAAAAAAGGTAGAGTTGAGTTGACATCACATGATGAAAATGTACCAACTGATGAAGTAATTCATGAAAAAGAAATCCAGACCAAGTCTGGGTTTTTCACTTTTTCTGAGTATATTTTTGGAAAATATTTGGACACGTCTCTAGCATTTAATTACTGAGTAAAAAAAATGAAAAGCAGAATCACTTCAGCTGCCCATCACTCAGTGCTTTCACAACAAAATTCAACATCAAATTCAGTACTGACACCATGTTTAGTATCAAGATGCTCAGTAATGAAACAGGTACCTCGTCCTGAAATGAAACTAGTTTGACACTCCATTCTTGATTCATCAGAAACAAGATGTCATTGAGGGTTGATCATATTTTAAACTACATTTTATCAGCACTGAGTGCAAAAATATATTTATTTAGTTTGAGTGACTTAAATCAATCAGGATTTTTTTTTTTAAATATATATTTGTTCATTTGCTATGCTTTTTTGTTTGGTCATGTAGAGTGTGCATATGTGAAACTCAACTCAGGAAGCAGAAAACACTTATCTGTGATATCTATAGTATCTGTGTGCTTTTTCTTATCAGATAAGCATGCATGTGAATGTCTACATTAAAAATAGTGGTGGGCAGGTGAAGCCTCATGAAGTACTGTGAGTGAACTTTGTACATTTACTTGTAAATCCTCTTCACTTTCTCCTCTCATCCAGCCAGTACAGTCTTAAATACACGCAATACATGGATGTAGAATATGACTTTTACACAATACATACAATACTTATTGTATGCTGACATCTAGCATATTACTTTATGGATTAGATAGTTGACCATTTACTGTGGTTTTCCCTCCTCCCCAATTATTTTTACAGGTACATGGGTAAAAGCACTGCCCTGTTGATCGGAGGGGGAGATCCCAAATACTTACACATGACTTTCATCCCCATACAATATTGGGCACAGGTCCCACTCTGACAGCATTCTAGAGTCACAGCAACCACAGGAGCAATCCACCACAGAAATTTTGCTCAAGCTTGCTGTCTCAGGCCGCTGTTCACCCTCGCCTGCTCGTTGTCTCTTGCTATCCTCGTTAGTTTGAGTTTGTAGCAGCTCGTCCGTGATACTCTGGCTCAAATAAATACGTGGTGGTCCGTAATGAAAAGGCTCGCCTTTCACTCTCAAATCTGGGTAAATATTCAGCCATGATACCGATGCAGTAAAACTTTCAACTGTCCTCCGAGATAAGCAGCTCCACTATGAGCGAGGCGCGGCATGGCTCCTCTGTTTTCTTCCGCCAACAAGCTCACAGGAGATGACATCACACAGGTCAGAGGACGTGAAGGAAAACACAATGCTTACAATGCTAATTAGAGAGCTAGCACCGGCGATCGTGAACCGGTCTGGAAATAAACACTTTTAATGCTCAAACTTATACGGATGCAGTTGTCATCTAGCTTCTCAAGGCTGCCGCTGCATCCACTCCCTTGATACTGAGCCAATTTTAAAACGAAGTTGTACTCCAATCGTATACACACATACACTTGGGGCAATAGGACCCAGGTTGAAAAATACCGAAGTTGCCCTTTAAGTCTTTATTCAAAGGGAAAAAAACAATATGCCGACACTCTCACTCATACTCAGAAACACATTGCATTAACATCACATTACATGCTGATTAAACCAAAGAATAAATGTAAATGATATGAAGGGTTGAGTGTTAAATATACCCATACTAAAAACTATACTAAAAACCAATGATAGGATAAGAGATCCTTCCTAATTTGCAAATGATAATGGTTTTTGAACTCAGAAGCTTTTTGGTTTAGTGTTTTACTTCAGTATTTTAAAGAAAAACTTTTTAAATACAATGGTTTGTCATTTGGGGACTTGTATGGTTGAGGACGAATCCACAGAAGCAGACAAGTTATTTGTCTTCACAGGTTTTTATTTAGAAACATATTTTTTTCCACTGTGATCTGCTCCTCTTCTGGCTCACCAGCTCCCCAACTTTGGAAAAAATCTCCTATGATTGGTATCACAACACTGGAGGATTACACAGTCATTAGTTTAACAACAACAACACAAGTTTGGTGGTAATGTTTGCAGAGAGAGAGAATATTTCTGCCTTTTATTTCAGATGTGCTGCAATCACAATGTTGGGAGACGAGATATTAATATTCATCCAAAAATTCTACCTAAAAAATGTGTGTTAGGAAAATCATCCCCCCATTATGTTTCAGGTATTTAACAGCGTCATTGTTGGACGTGTAAGTGAGAAATAACGTCCTTGTCCTTCAAACCTATCACCTGTGAGTCTCATGGTCTTACTGAAGTGAATGTGGTTGCAAAGACAGAGTGGAGACACTTCTCACCCCAAAGAAAACTGAAGAATGAAGAGGAAACACATCAGTCCAATGTGAAGAATTCAATCGCAACTAAATTTCAGCTCACACATTTTAATAATGTATTTAAAAATACACGTAACTGTTCAAGAGAATGTAGAGTCATGGGGAAAAGTTTCACAAAAGCTTTAACTTTGTTTTCGAGCTGAAAACATGGACACAGTTCAGTGAGAAGAATGATTATGCTCTCCACAGACAGAACCAGCCTCAGACATCCTGAAGGTATGGAAGCTCCTCAGGACATAAATCTTCATCAAAACGCTGATCTTAGTTTTACATCAGAGAAGGTTCCACTCTCTGACCAGTTACATCAGACTTTAGGGCAAATGAAAAAGAGGTTCAGTGTCTTTTCTTTCTTAATTTAAAACATTAACTACATCAGGAGTTAGAAATTTTGATAGGATTTTAAATAGCTTTAGAAATTATAACCAACACTTGAGAAACTTTGGCTGCAGTTTGAAAAAATATGTTAATATTAAGGTCTGCAGGTTTTGTGATTGTAACAAAACCCACAGGCTTGAAACAAATATTGTGTGTGTGTTAATGTGACGGTCAACCCGTCCATCCCACAGCTACAAGAAATGCACCACAGACACTTCTCTGTGGTGCTAAGGTGAGAAAATTCTTACTTAGTGTGCCATTTCTCAACAATCTGCTATTTCCTGTGAAATCATCACATAAATGGTAGAAGTAGGGCTGCCATATGTCAGGCCACAAGTGTAGTCCTCTGCATTTCTTTTAGACCCAGAGTGTATGTTATTGCACAGCTTTGAGAAGAAGCAGAAGAGTAACCAAAGTGTGCAAACATTGATGCTCCAACCTGAATCCAAATCTATAGCGTAAAACTGATGTTTCAGTGACCACACCAAAGAAAATCAGTCACATCATGGCCTAAAGCTTTAATAAGAGTTAATTTGCTTTGGTGAAATATTCTCCACAAACAGTAGGAGAAATAAGAGCACACTTTTCATGAATCATTGGCCTTCTAACATTCTGAACTTGTGCCACATTTTACAAAGTTTGGCTTAGAGTTTTAAAAAAATCATGCACTGTGATTTGTTAATAGTTACCATCAAGAACATGTTAAACCCGATTTGGGGGCAAACTCTTGACAAAAACCAGACTGCACTGCCATCTGCTGGCCAAAACAGTGAGACACATAACTGTAGCTTCATTTATAATGCCTCAGTGGTAAGAGAGATAGAGGTTAATAATGAGCTGGGCAGAGAATACTTTGATGATCCAAACATGAAATATTTTAAAAATTTTCCATCATTTGTAAGATATCTCCTTTTCATTGTCTTAATTAGATGTGCACACTGGTCCACATAGTCAAATGTGTGTTAAAACAAATCATTTATAGCTTTAAAAAAAACAACAAAGTAAATTTAACCACAGAACCAAATATGTTCTATTTGTTAAAATCTAAATAATTAAATTAAAAAAAAAAACATCATTGGAAGTGATATGGTTTGTTGTATAATAAAAAACATTTTTTAAATTGAGTGTTTTTTGTTTGTTTTGCTGGGGTTTTTTTGGATCCTTTTTGAAACATATTTCTTAGACAAATACTCACTACTCTCCGACTGTCAGTATGGGTTCAGAGCAAACAGATCAACTTCTCAGGCACTATTAGAATCATTAGAGGAAATAACAAATTCAATAGATCAGTGGTTCCCAACCTTTTCCAACTCAGGGCCCACTTTTAAGTCTCAAAAATTTTCATGGCCCACCTTTGATTCCATAAATATGGAGGCAAAACTATGTGTTCCCAGAGCACTTTTTTATTGAAGATGAAACATAAAAGACTGAACTGAATACAATAGAAACCAGATGGAAGCTCCACAGTCACAAACACATCATCTGTAACATGTTCCAACACCACACACACACAAACCCGTCATTCAAGGAGCTGTGCATCAGCACCACACAAATATCAGAAATTACAATTAAGGGTCTGTATGTAACAAGGTAATTATGAAATGATTAATAAATAACACTATCCTTCAACAACAGAGAAATGCATTCTCATACAAAACAATTTGACATCAAATATCAAATATAATCAAAATGATCAAAAATAGATAAATGAATTTCATACAAAACAATTTGACTTCAAATATCAAATATAATCAAAATTATAAAAATAGAGAAATGCATTCTCATAAATAACAATTTGACATCAAATATAATTAGGCCTGCCACGATAATCAATAAATCAATTAACTGAACGATAAATAAAAAACGCCCTCGTAAGTTTGCCGGCCTCATATAAATTGACATGTGCATGCGTGTTTGTTTTGCTCTCTCTTTCTACCAAAGAGGCTATATGAGAAGATGGGTCACTACGCCTGTCTTTTCTTAACACCGGGTGCATCGCTTTATAGCGGATTTAGCGGATGTATAGCGGAGTGAGCATCTGTCGATCACGCGATCTTTGGGGAGAGGCGGGCCGCCGCACGACACTCGGAGAGACCTGAAGTGAGCGAGAGGAGTAACGAGGAAACAAACACTAATATGAGTGATGGCATGAAAGCTACGGTTCTAAGCTAATGCCACAGCCCCAGTGTGAGAATATTTTTGTTTTAAACAGAACTAACAAGGTGTGAGCCCATGAACACCGACGAGGTAATATGTCGATTTGTTTGAAAGTAATGGCGATTTAAGACGAAGAAGAAGAGGAGGTGCAGTGGAGCCTCCGCCTTTGACAGTCAGCGCTACAGAGGTGGTTGGTCTGCAAAGTGAATAAATAAAGCAGCGAAAATTGTGCGCTAACAGACAGCGCCTGTGATATACTGCAAAAATACAGTTTGCAAATGCATAAATACAGGAAATACACCACAGTGTCATTCACTACATTGCAAAAAATGAAGCCCTTCTATACGTTGAAGAGCCAGCAATGTTACAAACGCTTGACAGACAGTACGGATTGACTGGGAGAAAGTACATGTCACAAACAATTCCTGTAGCCTATAAACTCCCTTTTATTTATTGTTTTTATTGGAGTTTTGTTTTTTCTTCACAGAGACAGGGTCTTTTTTTATTGTTTTTGATTAGTTTAATTATTTTTATTTACATGCAATTTTTCCTAAAAGAGAGCCCATTTTATTTTCATTGATTTTTTCCTTTTTTTTTTTTTTTGTTAAATTTAATATATTGGCTGTTTAATTTATTCTATTTAAAAGATCCTGACCTTCCAATTACAGTTACATTATATTAAAAATAAAGAAATTAAAGTTTCTTGCTTTTGATATGGTTTACTCACTTTATTAAGAATTACATTAATGAAAAAATGAGAAAAAAATCAAAATAATATTGACAATAATATTGTTTATCGTCAATAATTTTTGGACAATTATCGCCCAGCAAAATTTGTTATTGTGACAGGCCTAAATATAATCAAATATCAAAAACAGAAATGCATACTATTAATAACAATTTGACATCAAATATCAAATATAATTAAATATCAAAAACAGAGATATGCATTATCATACATAACAATCAGATTCAAACAAAATCCCAGCAACAAAAGAAGCTCATTAAATCGAAGGCTTACAAGTAAACACAAATCAGATATAAAATGATGTAAATTCTGCTTTAGTCAAGCCATATGAAACTCCAATTCAAGCAAAAGCAATGACATCAAAGAAACTAAATTAAAACATTGCACTCTTACTTGTGGGCTTTTTCTTTAAAACAAAAACTGCAGTGGATCATATCAAGATGTCATGGTCTTGATATTTGACATACAGTGTCACAGAACACAACCAATACCCAAATATAAATGAGCCTACAAACAAACCACTGTAGCCTGCAGATAGAGCAAAATTAGGCAAGTAACATTAGGCCTCGACAGATTAAAAATATATACACACTAATAAAAAACAATAATTGCAAGGAAACAAAATTAAACTCCAACAACAGGACAACAATATGTTGACTCGCCTAATGAGATGGCTGGTGTTGCATGGCAGCAACCAAATGCTTGATGTTTGGTACAATGGATGAAAGTTTCAGTCAAGATCCTTCTCAACATTCAGTTTGTTCCTGTACTTAGTTTTTAATGCCACGAAAAGTGAAAATCCTGCCTCACAGAGGTACTTGTTGGGAAGGGCATCAGGAATCTCAGTGCTCTGTTGGCCAGATGAGGATAGTCAGAGGAAACATGGGGACAAAAGTTGGTCAGGTGCTTCTGTGAAAAGACCAGCTTTAGCGCAGTGTCACAAGAGAGATCCAGGAGACTATCTTGCTCTTTTGCGCCAGAGCGGCAAGGGCCCCGCCACTGTGGCTGGCAAATGGATTTTCTATCCAGTTACACTGCTCATCAGGAATGGGGAAGTATGCGCGCAGCTGGGTCCTCAAACCTTGAAGGTGCTCTCTGACAGCGTTGCTCACGGAGAGGGAAGCTGACTCTCTTCCTTTGTCAGAAAATCGGCCAGATTTTCAAAGAAGTCATAGTTTGACTGGTCCACACGCTTAGTCCACAGCGCCAATTTTCTTATGGTCGCCACTTTATTGCGGACATTGAACATGTTCACTGCTGTCCCTTGAAGAGCGAGATTAAGTCCATTTAAGTGGCTGAAAATATCGCCAGGTAACCCAATTTAGCCAACCACTCAAAATCATTGAAGCCAGAGTTCAAACTTTGTGTCAAGAAAAACACACGCACCTCATCACGAGCTCAAACAGGCGCTGGCCAGTACCTTGCCGGACAGCCACCGACTTCGTGTGTAATAACAGCTGGTGGTGATCACTGCCCATCTCTTCACATAACACCGCAAATAAACGTGTTTGCAGGACGGCTCTTGATGAAGTTGACTGCTTTGACCGCTTCATCCAAAACAGTCTTCAGATCCGGAGGCATTTTCTTTGTAGCCAGTGCTTCACGGTGTATGCTGCAGTGCACAGATGCTGCTTGCGGAGCCACCTCTTTAACACGCCGGATGAGTCCACTGTGCTGTCCCAACATCGCACGCGCTTCCATCAGTGCTCACTCCCACACATTTGGACCAGTCAATCCTGCTGGAAACAATAAAAGTGTTCAAAGTGTCGAAAAATGGCCTCGCAGTTGAACGGTGGACAGAGGTTTACAAAATAAAAACTCCTCCTTTATTTCGCCACTTTTTTCATACCGCACATAGGCAAGCAGGTTTGACAGACTGGCGATGTCTGTCGATTCATCCAGTTGGAGCGAAAAAGCGGCTCTCTTTATGCTTTGGATCAGCTGTTCTGACACATTATCTGCCATTTCATCAATTCTTCGCTTTGACTGTATTGTCCGACAAAGAGACGAGGCTGATAGGCTGCGCTGCCTTCTCGCCCAACATCACCTCAACGATCTGTTTTGCTGCGGAAGAATTAAGTTCTTCCAATGGTGTGTGGTTTTCCGCCTTTGGCTATGAGCTGGGAGACCCGAAGGAAGCTTCCACCGCTTTTGTGTTCTCGCTGCTCATACATTCGATTACCTTCTTTTTTTACTTTGATATTCTCTGAGTTTGTTCTCAAAAAATCCAGTGGCTTGGTAACATACTGTCCATGTTTTGTCTCGAGGTGGCGGCGCAGTTTACATGGCTTTTAAGGCTTCATTTGACAATGTCTCCAAGCAGAGGATGCACAGCGGTAACGGTTCAGCTTCTGTACCTGTCCAAAAAATCCCAGCGCTAAGTACTCAGCGCTGTACTTTCTCCGACATTTTCTTTTTTGTGTGAAGGTGGGGAGATCACTTGTTGATTCACCAGTCTCCTCTCTCTCTTTTCTTTTTATTCTCCCTGTTGCTAGCCAGCTGTCCATGTTTATAGGCTACTGCAGTTTCAGCCCTCAGCTTCATAAACAGGTCAAGTGTAATGCGGTCCCACTGCGAAATGGTCCGCCCATATCAACAAAAGTTCCTATCTCTCATTTCTAAAAACAAAACAAACTAATAATTAAAAGAATATTTGAACAGCGGTCGGCAACTAACGGCCTGCGGGCCCCGTCTCCAATAATATCTGGCCCGCGAGATGAAACTCAAGAATTGATAGAAAAGGGGCAGGGACGTGCTGGCTGGGGAAACCGGGAAAACTCCCAACCAGGCACACCTACACGGCCAGTGTCCACAGCGCCGCACCACTGAAAATATCAACCAGCAGAGCCAGACGAACACAAGCCACCACGATCACGAACATCACGGCCGTGGCGTCGCAGCGCGTGGCTTGTGTCCGCCTGACTGCATGGGGAGGCCGAAAATATCAATCAGCACCACTTTCACCCCCGCCTTCCCGCCTGATGAACGACATTCGCTGGTCTGGTCCAAAAAATTCCTGGGCAGATTTCCAGCCCCAGCACGTCCCTGAAAAAGAGTATGTAAAAAAAGTAAAATTATTTAGCTGCTATCACAAAAACGACAATCATTGTTGTGGCGCCCCGTCTGGAAGTGCGGCTGTGCCTTCTAAAATCGATCATTATGCCCCCCGGCCCCTCTGCTCCTCTGCTCCAGGCGCTCTGCAGCACTCGGCTGCGTGCTGCTCAACAGAGCGCTCAGAACTGCACGCCTCAGCTGCTGCCCGCTACTCGGCTGCTGAGCGCTACTCGGCTGCACGCTCACCTGCAGCGCAGGTGAATGGAGTTTGTGAAATCAGCTTTGTGTGCCGAGTTCTAGAGACAATAGATGCCGAGTATCAGTCATTTGGCTTGTGATGAGCGAAGCAGAGAACGCAAAAGTTTGGAAGCGCATGGAAAGAGAACGCTTCAAACCAAAAGGGGCTCCCGTTAAGAAGCCATCTCTCTGGTTTCTCTGATGAAAAAGGAACTTTTGTGTTGGATTTCTGGCGTTGGGTTTTGTGATCTCGATTTTTTTTTTTTTTTTTTTTTTTTTGAAGGTTAAAGTTGGGTTTCTTCTGAGTTAATCAAATGTAAAATAGTATTGATTTAAAATATCAAATTTTGCTTTGTTTAAATGCAATTCAGAATATTCAATGTACAAAAATTGTTTCTGTTAAACAGAAGTATTAAAACCTAGCCTACATTAAATCTGGTTTAATAACTTGATGTCGTGGTATTTAAAAATAATTTCATGTTCGTTAAAAATTTGTTCATTGTTAAAAGCTTCTTGTAAAAAGAAAACTTGTTTTTGATTGATGTACTTTATGTAAAACAAATACTTTCTCAAATCAGACTACATTTTGTATTCACACGATATAAATAGCCTATAGCAGGGGTCGGCAGGTAAGTTTGGCCTTGGGCCAAAATTTTTTTGAGCAACTGAATGGTGGGCCAAAATATCATCATATCCTCATAAATGTGCCATAACCAACTATATTATCCCCCCCACACACACACACACATATTTAATACAATTGTGAGTAATTCTATTTTGAAAATAAGTAGGCTACTTCTTTGAGCCCAGCTCACGCATTTTAATGAAGATTTTTTTTTTTAAGATTTGGGGAATGATTGTCAAGTGTTTTTACTGTGACTTGGCTTCCCACACTTGATAAAGGAAGAACTGAACCAGACTTCAGGTTTTCACTCAATCCCTTTTTTATTTTTCATCAGGAATCAAGCAGGTGAAAAACCTACAATCACAAAACAAATCAATGTTAAATATTTCAGCATTTTTTTTAAACAAGCAGATGAACATTTGATTAAACATTTGCTTTACAAAGCATTAAATATTGTTCATTTTTGAACCATTTGTTTGAAAAAACATTTACTTTTTATTTTAGCCAGGATTTTATACTGATTTTTAACCTAAAACATCAACCTTGGCTATTTAAAGCTTTTAACAATAAACACATTTTTAACTAACATGAAATTATTTTTAAATACCATGACATCAAGTCATTAGGTTTTAATACTTCTGTTTAACAGAAACAATTTTTGTACATTGAATATTCTGAATTGTATTTAAACAAAGCAAAATTTGATATTTTAAATCAATACTATTTTACATTTGATTAACTCAGAAGAAACCCAACTTTAACCTTCAAAAAAAAAAAAAAAAATCGAGATCACAAAACCCAACGCCAGAAATCCAACACAAAAGTTCCTTTTTCATCAGAGAAACCAGAGAGATGGCTTTAACGGAGCCCCTTTGGTTTGAAGCGCTTTCTTTCCATGCGCTTCCAAACTTTTTATGCTTCTCTGCTTCGCTCATCACAAGCCAAATGACTGATACTGCATCTATTGTCTCTAGAACTCGCACACAAAGCTGATTTCACAACTCCATTCACCTGCGCTGCAGGTGAGCTGCAGCCGAGTAGCGCCAGCAGCCGAGTAGCGGGCAGCTGAGGAGCGCAGGTTACGGAGCGCTTGTTGAGCAGCACGCAGCCGAGTGCTGCAGAGCGCCTGGAGCAGAGGAGCAGAGGGGCCGGGGGGCATAATGATCGATTTTAGAAGGCACAGCCGCACTTCCAGACGGGGCGCCACAACAATGATTGTCGTGTTTGTGATAGCAGCTAAATAATTTTACTTTTTTACATACTCTTTTCAGGGACGTGCTGGGGCTGGAAATCTGCCCAGGAATTTTTGGACCAGACCAGCCGAATGTCGCTTCATCAGAGCGGGAAGGCGGGGGTGAAAGTGGTGCTGATTGATATTTTCGCCTTCCCCATGCAGTCAGACGGACACAAGCCATGGCGGCCGCCACGGCCGTGATGTTCGTGATCGTGGTGGCTTGTGTTCGCCTGGCTGGGGCGGCTGCTGGTTGATATTTTCAGTGGTGCGCGCTGTGACACTGGCCGTGTAGGTGTGCCTGGTTGGGAGTTTTCCGGTTTCCCAGCCAGCACGCCCCTGCCCCTTTTCTATCAATTCTTGAGTTTCATCTCGGGCCAGATATTATTGGAGACGGGCCCGCGGGCCGTTAGTTGCCGAGGGCTGTTCAAATATTCTTTTAATTATTAGTTTGTTTTGTTTTAAGAAATGAGAGATAGGAACTTTTGTTGATATGGGCCGGACCATTTCGCAGTGGGACCGCATTACACTTGACCTGTTTATGAAGCTGAGGGCTGAAACTGCAGTAGCCTATAAACATGGACAGCTGGCTAGCAACAGGGAGAATAAAAAGAAAAGAGAGAGAGGAGACTGGTGAATCAACAAGTGATCTCCCCACCTTCACACAAAAAAGAAAATGTCGGAGAAAGTACAGCGCTGAGTACTTAGCGCTGGGATTTTTTTGGACAGGTACAGAAGCTGAACCGTTACCGCTGTGCCTCCTCTGCTTGGAGACATTGTCAAATGAAGCCTTAAAGCCATGTAAACTGCGCCGCCACCTCGAGACAAAACATGGACAGTATGTTACCAAGCCACTGGATTTTTTTGAGAACAAACTCAGAGAATATCAAAGTAAAAAGAAGGTAATCGAATGTATGAGCAGCGAGAACACAAAGGCGGTGGAAGCTTCCTTTCGGGTCTCCCAGCTCATAGCCAAGGCGGGAAAACCACACACCATTGGAGAGAACTTAATTCTTCCCGCAGCAAAACAGATCGTTGAGGTGATGTTGGGCGAGAAGGCAGCGCAGCCTATCAGCCTCGTCTCTTTGTCGGACAATACAGTCAAACGAAGAATTGATGAAATGGCAGATAATGTGTCAGAACAGCTGATCCAAAGCATAAAAGAGAGCCGCCGGCGCTCCAACTGGATGAATCGACAGACATCGCCAGTCTGTCAAACCTGCTTGCCTATGTGCGGTATGAAAAAAGTGGCGTAAATAAAGGAGGAGTTTTTATTTTGTAAACCTCTGTCCACCCGCTCAACTGCCGAGGCCATTTTCGACACTTTGAACACTTTTATTGTTTCCAACGGGATTGACTGGTCCAAATGTGTGGGAGTGAGCACTGATGGAGCGCTGCGGCGATGTTGGGACAGCACAGTGGACTCATCCGGCGTGTTAAAGAGGTGGCTCCGCAAGCAGCATCTGTGCACTGCAGCATACACCGTGAAGCACTGGCTACAAAGAAAATGCCTCCGGATCTGAAGACTGTTTTGGATGAAGCGGTCAAAGCAGTCAACTTCATCAAGAGCCGTCCACTGCAAACACGTTTATTTGCGGTGTTATGTGAAGAGATGGGCAGTGATCACCACCAGCTGTTATTACACACCGAAGTGCGGTGGCTGTCCCGCGGCAAGGTACTGACGCGCCTGTTTGAGCTACGTGATGAGGTGCGTGTGTTTTTTCTTGACACAAAGTTTGAACTCGCACAGCGCTTCAATGATTTTGAGTGGTTGGCTAAATTGGGTTACCTGGCCGATATTTTCAGCCACTTAAATGGACTTAATCTCGCTCTTCAAGGGACAGCAGTGAACATGTTCAATGTCCGCAATAAAGTGGAAGCGACCATAAGAAAATTGGCGCTGTGGACTAAGCGTGTGGACCAGTCAAACTATGACTTCTTTGAAAATCTGGCCGATTTTCTGACAAAGGAAGAGAGTCAGCTTCCCCTCTCCGTGGGCAACGCTGTCAGAGAGCACCTGCAAGGTTTGAGGACCCAGCTGCGCGCATACTTCCCCATTCCTGATGAGCAGTGTAACTGGATAGAAAATCCATTTGCCAGCCACAGTGACGGGCCCTTGCCGCTTCTGAGCGCAAAAGAGCAAGATAGTCTCCTGGATCTCTCTTGTGACACTGCGCTAAAGCTGGTCTTTTCACAGAAGCACCTGACAAACTTTTGGCTCCATGTTTCTTCTGAGTATCCTGATCTGGCCAACAGAGCACTGAGATTCCTGATGCCCTTTCCAACAACGCACTCTGTGAGACGGGATTTTCCGCACTCGTGGCATTAAAAACTAAGTACAGGAACAAACTGAATGTTGAGAAGGATCTTCGACTGAAACTTTCATCCATTGTACCAAACATCAAGCATTTGGTTGCTGCCATGCAACACCAGCCATCTCATTAGGCGAGTCAACATATTGTTGTCCTGTTGTTGGAGTTTAATTTTGTTTCCTTGCAATTATTGTTTTTATTCGTGTGTATATTTTTAATCTGTCGAGGCCTAATGTTACTTGCCTAATTTTGCTCTATCTGCAGGCTACAGTGGTTTGTTTGTAGGCTCATTTATATTTGGGTTTTGGTTGTGTTCTGTGACACTGTATGTCAAATATCAAGACCATGACATCTTGATATGATCCACTGCAGTTTTTGTTTTAAAGAAAAAGCCCACAAGTAAGAGTGCAATGTTTTAATTTAGTTTCTTTGATGTCATTGCTTTTGCTTGAATTGGAGTTTCATATGGCTTGACTAAAGCAGAATTTACATCATTTTATATCTGATTTGTGTTTACTTGTAAGCCTTTCGATTTAATGAGCTTCTTTTGTTGCTGGGATTTTGTTTGAATCTGATTGTTATGTATGATAATGCATATCTCTGTTTTTGATATTTAATTATATTTGATATTTGATGTCAAATTGTTATTAATGAGTATGCATTTCTGTTTTTGATATTTGATTATATTTAGGCCTGTCACAATAACAAATTTTGCTGGACGATAATTGTCCAAAAAATTATTGACAATGAACAATATTTTTGTCAATATTATTTTGATTTTTTTCTCATTTTTTCATTAATGTAATTCTTAATAAAGTGAGTAAACCATATCAAAAGCAAGAAACTTTAATTTCTTTATTTTTAATATAATGTAACTGTAATTGGAAGGTCAGGATCTTTTAAATAGAATAAATTAAACAGCCAATATATTAAATTTAACAAAAAAAAAAAAAAAAAGGAAAAAATCAATGAAAATAAAATGGGCTCTCTTTTAGGAAAAATTGCATGTAAATAAAAATAATTAAACTAATCAAAAACAATAAAAAAAGACCCTGTCTCTGTGAAGAAAAAACAAAACTCCAATAAAAACAATAAATAAAAGGGAGTTTATAGGCTACAGGAATTGTTTGTGACATGTACTTTCTCCCAGTCAATCCGTACTGTCTGTCAAACGTTTGTAACATTGCTGGCTCTTCAACCGTATAGAAGGGCTTCATTTTTTGCAATGTAGTGAATGACACTGTGGTGTATTTCCTGTATTTATGCATTTGCAAACTGTATTTTTGCAGTATATCACAGACGCTGTCTGTTAGCGCACAATTTTCCGCTGCTTTATTTATTCACTTTGCAGACCAACCACCTCTGTAAGCGCTGACTGTCAAAGACGGAGGCTCCACTGCACCTCCTCTTCTTCTTCGTCTTCGTCGCCATTACTTTCAAACAAATACGACATATTACCTCGTCGGTGTTCATGGGCTCACACCTTGTTCGTTCTGTTTAAAACAAAAATATTCTCACACTGGGGCTGTGGCATTCGGCTTAAGAACCGTAGCTTTCATGCCATCACTCATATTAGTGTTTGTTTCCTCGTTACTCCTCTCGCTCACTTCAGGTCTCTCCGAGTGTACGTGCGAGCGGCCCCGCCTCTCCCCCAAAGATCGCGTGATCGACAGATGCTCACTCCGCTATACATCCGCTAAATCCGCTATAAAGCCGATGCACCCCGGTGTTAAGAAAGACAGACGTAGTGACCCATCTTCTCATATAGCCTCTTTGGTAGAAAGAGAGGAGCAAAACAAACACGCATGCACATGTCAATTTATATGAGGCCGGCAAACTTACCGAGGACGTTTTTATTTATCGTTCAGTTAATTGATTTATTGATTATCGTGGCAGGCCTAATTATATTTGATGTCAAATTGTTATTTATGAGAATGCATTTCTCTATTTTTTATAATTTTGATTATATTTGATATTTGAAGTCAAATTGTTTTGTATGAGAATTCATTTATCTATTTTTGATCATTTTGATTATATTTGATATTTGATGTCAAATTGTTTTGTATGAGAATGCATTTCTCTGTTGTTGAAGGATAGTGTTATTTATTAATCATTTCATAATTACCTTGTTACATACAGACCCTTAATTGTAATTTCTGATATTTGTGTGGTGCTGATGCACAGCTCCTTGAATGACGGGTTTGTGTGTGTGTGGTGTTGGAACATGTTACAGATGATGTGTTTGTGACTGTGGAGCTTCCATCTGGTTTCTATTGTATTCAGTTCAGTCTTTTATGTTTCATCTTCAATAAAAAAGTGCTCTGGGAACACATAGTTTTGCCTCCATATTTATGGAATCAAAGGTGGGCCATGAAAATTTTTGAGACTTAAAAGTGGGCCCTGAGTTGGAAAAGGTTGGGAACCACTGGGCTAGGTGTAATAATCAGGGGTTAATGGAAGGCGAGTGTGGAGAGTGAGGAGAGTGTGTGACTGCCGGCTTCCGTAGTTATCTGCCAATCAGCGCATCGTTGGCATGGGAATGACAGCCCATAATGCAAGCGTGAACGCGCGCCCAGTCACACACACGCTTGCTCTCTCTCTCTCTCTCGCGCGCGCTGTCTTCTCTCGACCGGTCAGTCAGTCAGAGAGAGTGGCGTGCTGTGTTTCTGCACTGGGTCCACAAAGAGGTGGTCCGCGGTCCGGTTGCGGACCGGATCTAGACCCTCCAGAAAAACGTGATAATGCGATCGCATAAATTCACGCAGAAGCCACCCTACTGCCACTGATTATGAAGGGGTCATTTATTTTCCAAAAGGATAATCACCGTAATAATCTCACATTACCCCAGAAAAAATGAGAAATACGCAAGTCTCACTTGATTTAAAAATTTCTGCATAAAATTAGGAAACTACAACCAAAACAAATACATGTCATGTGACATATGCCTCGTCCGACCAGACATCCTAAGTTTGTGCATTCTGCATTCTTTGCAACTTCCTGCAATTCCACTGCATGAAATGATATAAAAACCATGCATATTTATTTGCATATTCAGAACCAGCATTTTTACCTGCAGAATTAAGGATTTTCCCCACATTTTTCTGGAGGGTCTAATTACCTATTGATTCATGTCCTTTGAAACCTTGTACCTTTTCCTATTGTATAATATCTCTGGCATCATGTACAACAATAGGCAGCAGCGTTTGCAGTTTTTCTTCATTTGTTTTATTGGTTTGTTTGGAGAAGCAGCAAGGAAAAATTTCAGGGAGGCGACAAATGAAAAAAATCAACTCGGCCATGGCACGACATTTTAAACAGGTCCCAGCTCGGACTGATGGGGGGAGGGTACAAGAGGATCAGGACACCAGTAGTTTAGGTTTTTTTTTTTTTTGCTACAGGATACAGGCTAATGTTGTTGTTGTTGTTGCTGTTATTTTGTATTATGTCTAAGAAATGTCTTAGTTTAGATGTCTACAAATAGACGTTCATTAGCGGTTATTTAAACGTCTAAGATGAGACAAGGTGTATAAAGTTGGTATAATAATGAACGTCGAACAAACGTCTAAGTTTAGATGTCTACAAATACACGTCCATTAGTGTTTTTTTTAATCATCTAAATCATCATCTAAATCATCTAAAAAAAAAAAAAAAAAAAAAAATCAGCGTCTAACAAATGTCTGAGTTTAGATGTAAACAAAAAAATTTTACGTGTTTCAAACCTCTAGGTTTAGACGTCTACAAAAAGACGTCCATTAACGGTTATTTACCGCCTAACCGCTCTAATCTCCTGATGGCAGCAGACACCGCTCTCCTCCCTACTCATCCTCCTGGACCTAACAGCTGCTTTTGACACGGTTGACCACAATATCCTTCTTCACCGCCTAAACCACACCATTGGACTGTCAGATACTGTTCACCACTGGTTCACTTCCTACCTGACTGGCAGAACTGAGCATGTCGCCCTGGGCAAAGCCAGATCTCACACCCACAGCGCCACCTATGTGTCCCACAGGGCTCGGTATTGGGCCCCACCCTCTTTTCCATTTACCTGCTCCCCTTGGAAATGTCATCAGCAAACATGGAATACCATTCCATTGTTATGCTGATGACACACAGCTGTACATCAGGACTACCCCCACTTCTCAGCCAACATCCACACTGACCACCTGCCTGGAGGAGATAGAGGCGTGGATGACACTCAACTTCCTACAGTTAAACAGTTCAAAAACAGAAGCCATCCTAGTTGGCACACCACATCAGCTCCGCTCCTCCACCATCACCAGCATCACTTTTTCAGGCCAAAACATCCCCCTCTCTGCATCTGTCACCAACTCGGGGGTCACAATGGCACCTCAACTCACCTTTGACACCCACATCAAACACCTCTGGAAGACATCCTTCTACTACCTCAGGAACATCGCAAAACTCCGTCCAACACTCACCCTGGCTGATTCAGAGAAGCTTGTTCACACCTTTGTCTCCTCCAGGCTGGACTACTGCAACGCACTCCTCATCGGGATCTCTGGCAGGAGCATCCAGAAGCTTCAGTACATCCAGAACAGCGCTGCCAGGATCCTGATGAGGGTGCGTAAGCACGAGCACATCACCCCCATCCTGAAATCCCTTCACTGGCTCCCGGTTACATACAGAATTGTTCAAGGTCTCCCTTCTCACCCACCAGTGCATTTATGGACATGCCCCCCTTGACTTGCAGGAACTCCTCTCCCCCTCCTCAGGTACCCTTCGCTCTGCTGCCACCAACACTCTCAAGGTCCCCAGAACTAAGCTCCACACCATGGGCGATCGAGCCTTTTCCTCTGCTGCCCCGAGGCTGTGGAACGCCCTCCCTGACCACCTGAGGGCCCCACAGACGACAGAAGATTTAAAAAGAAATCTTAAAACGTACCTCTTTAAAAAAGCATTTAGCTAGTTGGCAGTACTGGGCTCTCCATTATTCTCCTAGAAAGTATTCTTAAAAAGGGTTTTTAAGGTGTTTCTTAATTGTTTTTAATTGTGTCTTACTCTGCAGCACTTTGAGACTGTGAAAATGTAAAGTGCAATACAAATAAAATGTATTATTATTATTATTATTACTAACATGAGATGAGGCGTAAACATTTGGTTTAAAAATGAACGTCTAACAAACATCTATGTTTAGACATCTACAAATAGATGTCCATAAGTGGTTATTAAAACATCTAAGATGAGGCGAGGCGTGTACATTTGGTATAAGAATGAACATTTCACAATGTCTCAGTTTAGATGTCTAAGTTTAGACGTCTAAAAATAGTCGTCCATTAGTGGTTTATTAAACGTCTAAGATGAGACGAGGCATATTCATTTGTTATAAAAATAAATGTCTGACAAACGTCTAAGTTTAGACATCTAAGTTTAGACTGAGAGTGCAAAATTACAAAAATAAATCTCTCAAAGAATAAATAAATAAATGAATAAATAAATTATATAAGAATCCATAAAAGAAAAGGCTAATAAAAATAGAAATATAAAGACAAATAAAAGAATTAGTAGAAAAGTGCTTAATAAATAAATAAATATGTAAATAAATAAATAAATAAATAAAAGTATTCAAATCATATTATAATGTCACTTTAAGTACAAATATGTCGGGTTATGCCACACGAGCTCATCGATGTCTGTGTGGGTCTAAGCACACATAGTACCAGCACTTCCCATTACGTCCTCTACCGTCCCCCAAACATATTCTCCGTCATAATTATGTTGTTCTTTAACTTCGTCGAGTTCTTCTGTCAAGTTTTCCGCCGCCATGTTTCTTCTCGATTGGGATTCCTCCTGTGCTTGTGACGCAACCACATTCCTACTGCGCATATTTTTCTGCACATATTTCCTTCACTTTTAAAGTGACATTATAATGTGATTTAAATACTTTTATTTATTTGTCTTTATATTAATACTTTTATTAGCCTTTTCTTTTAAGGGTTTATTTTTTGATTAATATCACTTTATATAGCTAATTAATTTATTTATTCATTCATTTATTCATTTACTTATTTATTTATTTATTTATTTATTTATTAAGCACTTTTCTACTTATTTTTTTATTTGTCTTTATATTTCTACTTTTATTAGCCTTTTCTTTTATGGATTCTTATATAATTTATTTATTTATTAATTTTTTCTTACATAGGCCTGTTCTTCACCCCCAGAGACACCAAAAGTAACAACACAGGAATGGAAATAGAGAGCAGTGAAAATAGTGTTGAACTTTGCATCACATAATAGAAACTTTTCATTCAGTCAGTTAACATTTGCACAAACAAAGACAGGATGTGCCTAAGGTGGGCTCATGGAGGTGATAACCATAGAATCACTTAAACTAACAGCTACTATGAAAAGTGTGAGGCAACCATCACACAACAGGCTGAGCTCAGGTGCTGTCAACATGCATGCTCTGTGCAGGATCTTCATCTTTTGTGTTCTGGCAGGTTTTGGTAAGATTATTTAACCAGATGTTTGTATTCCACCTAAAAAGTGGATATATTTTTACCTCTCTTTCTGTTTTAAGCCCTGGGTGGTGAAATCATAAATGGAAAGAAGACAAAGAAGAAGTCGATGGAGTACATGGCTTCAGTCCAGGACAAGAAGGGTCATATTTGTGGAGGATTTCTAATCAGTGAGGACTTTGTGCTCACTGCAGCACACTGCAACAAATGGTGAGGGTCTTCTTGCTTTAAATAACCTGCAATTAACCTTAAATTGACATATTTTTCTCCACAATTTGATTTTTAAATAAATAAATAAGTATTTGTCTCTTTAATCTAGGAATCCCAGAAGTGTTGTCCTTGGTACTCATGATCTGAACAATGTCAATGACACAATGAGATATTCAGTGGAGAAATGCATCCATCCAGAATATAAGGATATTAAATCTGGAAATGACATCATGCTGCTGAAAGTAAGCACATCCTTCTTAGACTAATCATCACAAGAGGCTCTTTTTGTGCAATATACAAACATGGTGTACATTTTCCATAAAAGCAGCATTTTAATTTTAAGATTGGATTGTGCATTTCATAGTTGATAGTTGCCTTGATATTTTTTGTTGTCAATAGCTGCTGTTGTGGAGGTACAGCAGACAGTGCCCAGTGTCTTTTAATCTGTTTAGTTTTGTTACTTCTTTAATCATCCTCTGCCGTTCTTTATTTTGATTAGACTGATGTGTTCAGTTTTTAAGAACAACTGTAATGTACAGTATGTAACCGGAAGTTATCTTAATTCATCCATCATAAATGCCAAACATATTTAAAAATATATTGTTTAATATTTTTAAATATTTTATTTTTATATATCAATAACTTAATCATTACTCATGTTAAAATCAGTGTTAAGTTCTCATTGTGATGTAACTTCCCTTGATGTCTGCTCCCAGATTGGTACATGTAACAGTTTTGAAGCCTGCAGACAGTGTCTGTGTTCAGAAGCATTTGAGAGGTCCAGACTTGACTTTGACACACTGTATAAGCATGCTGCATTGTTAATGTTAAAACTATGGGATTTGCCTGTTTGCCCTGCGGTGCAACCACAAAGTTCACCAGAAAACAGCAAAAACACACTAATTTACTTTTCTTCTTTTTTGTTACTGCCCTTTTTTTTGCAGTTGTCAAGGAAAGCTAAGCTGGATAAAAAGGGGAATATTAAGCTCATCAAACTGCCAAATGGTAAAATGAAACTCAAAAAGAAATGCCTTGTAGCTGGATGGGGTTTAACAGAAACTGGGGGTTTTAACGTGAAAGACTTGAGAGAGGCGGAGGTCCCTGTCATCAACCTGGATAAGTGTCAGGGGCTGTGGAAAGGCAAACTTCCTGCTAATGTGATCTGTGCTGGTGGATACAACTCAAAGAAAGGATTCTGTCAGGTTGGTATATCAATCAAAAGTCAAAAAGAATGATCTATCTATCTCAAGTGTCAGGGTGGAAAGGCAAACTGGATTACAGCAATGTGATCTGTGTGCAGGTGGATACAACAGAAAAAAGGATGTCAGGTTGGTATATCATCCCAAAAAAAAAAAAAAGATCTATCTATCTATCTATCTATCTATCTATATATCTATCTATCTATCTATGCTATCTATCTATCTATCTCTCTATCTATCTATCTCTATCTCTATATCTATTATCTATCTATCTATCTATAAAAGAAAAATAAATAATTGATATGAATTTCTTCATGTTCCAGATGTTATAGTGAAGACAATTCTTTATTTGGGCCACTTTGCAACAAGTGTGCAGTCGGTGTCTATTCAAATAATCCAAACAGTGATTAAAGTGACTACCCAGATGTTATAGCTGAATCATAGTAGACATAGCCAGATATTCGCTGACTGACAGACAGACTTCAGAGAAAAACAGTGTTAAACAGTACAAAAGTAATCACTCATAGCTGGCTGTAATCCAAGATTAAGCAGAGGGTGTAATTTGAATTGCATTGTTATTATGTATGGTAAACAGTAGTTGTTTCTATGATTTTTCCTAAGGTTCTTTTGAAGAAACAAGAAACAAGAACACAAGAAATCCCACATTCTGCTGACCCCTCTTGTGTCTGTCCACAGCTCCGTCGCTCACAGCAGAATGTGGGATTTCTTGTTCTACGCTCCTAGTTATTGCAGAGTGCGCGTTCCTTTGGTTTGGTCAGCTGCGGCTCCGTAGTCACCGTAAGTGTATCATAGAAATGCCAAGTAGTACTGTTTAGGCTATAAACATGTGCTAAATGATGTCGTTTCGAGTAAATGGTGGACGTTACCCGCTCAGGACACTTGGATTACAGCGCACGAGCAGTATGGAGGAATATTTTTTGGACTTTTAAGGACACTGTTTGTTCGGGCTCTTATCTAAGTCATGATATCAATATCAGTGGACAGCGAGGATTCCCCCAGATCTCCGGCTGCATCCTAGATGTTCCAAAACTACTCCACAGTGTTGTTCAGCATGAGGGTGAGTAGAAAATGAGGCCAAATCGTTGTTTGGGTGTAGTGTTCCTTTAAGACTTGACTCTATCAAATATGGAATCCCTGAAATGTAATGTAAATGTGTTTTTAACATTTAATAATGTAGATAAGCTGTCAATTTCATGATGTGTGATTCAGTTGCATTGCCTCTGATCTATCAGTCATCAAGGGTCGGTCTTGTATTCTGTCAGTGTCAAGTACTGTTAATGATATTTCTTATGAAATCATTCATTTAAAAGCTAAGTACTGACTTAAAAAATGACTCAAAGTGATCTGGGCAAAAGAAAAGTGTTCACTTTCAGTCATAGTACCTTACTAAGGCCTTACCTTATCAGAGGTTACATGTCCAGTGTTTCATTGATGCTCAGCCGCTATCTATCCATCTAAGTCTAATAAATCAATATGATCAAAAATGCAACTTGAGTTTCCAAGAGCTCTTTCTTTCTCTGTCTTTTTTGTTTCACACAACAATGATGAAATAAGACTGATACAGTTGGTTACATTATTCTCCTTCAACAAAATGATCCGCAGGTTTTGATAATGATACAAGGTAAGATTTTTGATATTTTTGTTAAATAATGTAGTAGCAGGATCTGAAATAGCTCACAAAGTTCTAGTGGAAACAAACAAGGGGGACACTTTAACTTAAAAATGCTTTCTAGAACAACAGTAAGAAGTAAATATCTTTGGGGTGAATTTATGGGATAACTTTACAGATTAATTCCAGCAAAGCAAACAGTTGAGTCAGTTAAAAAAAACTGCTTAAAGGTTTTATGGTATGGTAATTTTAGAGGTATTATTATAATGTAGTAGCAAAATATCTAGTTAAAGCTGTGGTCTACGATTTGAAACCGCAGCCTGCCCCCCCTTCCCTCACCTCTCCCCCCCGTGTTCCAAGATCCCGCCCCCAGCTCGTGTCGCCTCGCCTCTTATCAAGCCCCTCGGACAGAGCTACGAGCGACTAGCACAATATATCAGCAGCAAACTCAATCAAAAACAGCTCAGCTCAACTGAAAGTATCAAACACGACAGACATCCCCCTTGTAACACACAGCAGTAGCCATTTCAATTGGACCAGCGGCAATGCGGGTCTGGCGCCGCCAGAGCGGAGCCGAGTGTGGGGGAGGATTAATCTTTCTCAGCCTGTCCTCCCCAGCTCAGCTTACAGTGCAAACGATTAGCGGCTAACAGGCTAACCCGCTCCCCTGCAAGTTATTAGCCCGTGCAGGCACAAACTAACCAGAGTTATTCAGCAGACATCTCCCACTGTAGTAAACAAAGCCATTACCTGATCAACCAGGGTAAACGGTCGAGGCTGAAGGTCTGAGGGCCGACTGAGGCTATCCGTTAGCCGTTAGCCGTAGCCGTTAGCCCGCTAACAGGCCTCAACCCGCGGGCAGAGCTCTGGGCCTTGAGAGGGAGGCGGCCGGTCTCGGCGCTAGGCTTTTCGGCTCCATGATAGTTCACTAGCTAACGCTGCTAGCTGCTCACCGGAGGTAGAGGGAGGAGACGGACATGACATTACGCATCACATGACGATGCGTAGTGAGAGAGACAGGGGATTGGATGGACTCACGGACCAATTAATAGTCGCAGGTTCTTAGGTTTGATTGGTCAGCTAGTATGCAGCTTTTCAGCGGATATACTGAATGGATTTTTTTCATTCTTTTTGGTCTTTATACTGTGTAGATAGGACCATAGGACCATAACAGCCTTATAAACGGTGTTATTAATATGTACAAAGTTTCCAAATCGTAGACCATAGCTTTAAATACAATACAAAAGAAACAGAAATGTTAATATCAGCTGTTTGTCACTGTGAGAAAATTGTTGCTCATACTTGCAAACACTGGTTTCTGTGGTTCAACCATACTGAGTCACATTTCAAAGAAACCTATGGGGTTTGGTTAGAAAACACAATTTCCCGCAATGGTTGGAAGATCACAAGAACATCATTAATGCAAGAATGTTATCAATAAATCTACATAAACTAAATGAATATCCTAAAGTATATCCATATGTTTGTAAAAACACACTGCATTTGATCGATGAATATAGAATGTCACAAAAACAAAGATGAACAATTGGCCAAGATAGAAAATTCATTTAGGGGGATGAATGGGTACTAGTGTAAGAGGCAGCTCTTACACTAAGAGAATTGGGGTGGTTAGCAACCAGGCACGTCCCATATACATACTTCTGCCAGCCTGGGTTTGAATCCAGTTTTTTTTCTGTGACCAGTTTGTAGTGACTTCCCTTACTCTCTCAACCCCTTTCACAGGCATATACACTGTCTCTCTCCTATCAAAAAAGACACAAAATGCCCCAAAAAATACATTAAAAAAACAAAGAGAAGAGTCCAGACCCAGTTTATCAATACTAAGCTAATGTAAGACTTTAAACAAAGTTACTCAAACCCCAGTCATACTTCAGAAATAATGATATTTATCAAATATTTCCATATAGAAGTGTTTAGAGGCTGAGAACAAACCAGATGCTCCTGCTGTCAGAGATTCAACTTGCTGACTGCAGCCTAGTATTAGAAGTAGCTCAAATGCAGCTCCCCCTCACTCCGACACCTCAAACCACAGAGCTCCACTTGTGCAACTTGTTCATCATTTCAACCATCTCCATATTATCAGTAAAGAACCACTCTGTTGTCATTTACCATCATGCTCTTCAACAGATGAAAAAAGACAGATTAATGGTAAATAAAGAGTAAAACACTTCCTCTAACTTGCTGCTGTCTTTAAAGCATTAGTTTCATCTCTCACTTACACTCATGCATGCAGCTGAAGTTCCTACCACTCAATGTTTTCACAAGTGTGGTGTGATCATGAATTGCAAAAGCCAGCAACACCTAAAATTCACAGCTCAAAAGGAAGTTGAAGCAAGTTTTGATTTTTTTTTGATCATTTACAGAATAAAATGTTCTCTTGTGCCCATCAGGCCCTCATTGTAACCTTCTGGTTAAATTTAATGAAGGAGTAGTTGACTAAGACTAGAAGCCTAAAAGATGTGATAAATGTGAATTAAGGGATAATGCCAGACGGGTGTCCATTATTAGTAATTAATGGACGACGCGGAGGCGTGAACCATCCGACGCGAAGCGGAGGACGGTTGCTTCCGCGAAGTCCATTAATTTCTGATAATGGACACCTCGGAGGGCATTATCCAGCTTATAGGCCTACCATGGTCACTTATGAAAAAAATACATCTTTAATCAATTATTGACACGTTAATGTTGTTTTTACTCCACTAAAAATCATTCGTTTTCAACAAGAAGCGGCTGAGGGGACTATTTAATATCGCTCGTTGTGACACGTTGCTCAGGTAACCTCCTCTGGCCACAGGACCTGCAGCTCGGTCGGCCGCAGTTGTTGTATTAGGCCTAATCAGTGGAGTGAAGTGAGATGATTGCTTAACAGGATGTTACGTGAAAAAAAAGTGTGATTTCAGAGGGCAGTGCACCTCTTATCGTTTGTGTATATCCAGAGGATGATGCGATTTTTTTTCAAAGAATCAAAGTCAATAGATAGTTTACTAAATTGTTTTTATAGCAAGAAATATTGTCCACCATTCACTCTGATCATTAAATTTGCTATCAAGAAAGTAAGTTTATCCTATATCGTTTTTATAAATATCCACCATTCATTCTGATAATTAAATGTGCTATCAAGCAAAAAAAATTTTTTTTTTTCATTTTATTTAAAGAGGACAGCGCACATCAATCATACATTACTGTAAATGTGAAAGTTTTAGCCAAAGGCTAGTTTCCAACTGAAGTCCTC